>JAODXP020000033.1:13672147-13744647 GCA_027497455.2 Sardinella longiceps | reverse complement strand
TCAAACTTGCATTTTTATTTATCAAATTCATTCAAGCAAAGGAAATATTCCTGATCATTTTAAGTTATATTTTATTTCAAATTCACAAGTTCATGTTTATTCTACTAGGCAGTCCACAAATGTACATCAAATTAAATGTGTAACTAGTAGAGGACAATTTTCCTTAAGGTATAGGGGTGTCAAGATATGGAACAATTTGTCCCATGCCATAAAAAACTTTCCTACCATAACAACTTTTAAAAAACATTTGAAAGAGTACTTAGTTACTGAAAACACTTTATGATTGTTAAAGGTATATGTATGTATGTATGTATGTATGTATGTATGTATGTATGTGCAGTATGTATGTATGTATGTGTTTCATAATTATGTTATATTAGTTGTATTCTTTTGTTTTATGGTTTAAATGCGTAATGTGTTTATTTTGATTGAGGATGGGGCTTAAAGATAAGCCTTTTTGGGCTTTTTGCCTCTTCTTGCACTGTACTTTGTTTTTTTTCTCTTCTCCTTATTAGTTTTTGTTTCTTTTAACTGTGCAAAAAATAAACTAAACTAAACTAAACTAAACTATAAAAAAGGTAAATATTTCCAGTTGGGGATTTACAACAGTCCAGCGAGCTCACACAGTCTTGACAGAGTAAATGTCCTTTGCTAGCTATTCCACGCCACGCCAGAAGGGTGGCATCAGCTCCTACGGTAGAAGAGTCCCCACCATAAACAATATACAGTAGAAGAAGAGGAAGAACATACCGGTAGGCTACATGCAATTTCTCTGAACAAACTCAGCAGCCGAGAGTTCTGCCATAGCAAAGTACAGTCAGGATTACTATTTCAAATGAGCAGTTGTCATTTAGCTATCTAAAGATACTGCTTAAAAGAAAAAATGTGTAATCTCTTAATGTGTCATTTTTCAGGACCTCTTTTTTCAATAATAAATAAAAAAAAATATATATATATATAAAAAAGATACTGCTACAAATAGTCAATGCTATGGATAACGCATGGATATTCCCGTGCAGATAGCGTGCGCGCTTCACCCACACACTGAGGTTGGTGAAGAAAGTTGCTAGCTCCTTCAACTTAAAGGTGCCCCGCCACACAAAGCCGTTTTTACCTGTTGCTTTTGGTATAGAATAGTTCTATATGACCTCAAGTTACACAGTGCATGTGAAAATGTAATACTGTCTTCGCTATAGGCAATAGCCCATTAAAAGAAATATGCAAAGAAATTAGGTCAGTTTGAATCCATGGTCAGTGCTACGTAGTATAGACAACGTTACAGCCATTGGCTGACTGAGGAGAATTATCGCCCAATCCATGCTCTCCTGTATTTGACTAAAGCCCGCCCCTTGAAATACTCGCGAAAAAGAAAGAATATCCATGAAATGGTAACAGGCAACTTGTCAACTTGGCGAATTCAACAGTCTTGGTAAGTGTAATCTGACTGTGGATGTAGGCTAACAGTCGGCTACTCATGCAATACGTATCTGATTATGCTGGCTACTGTGACATCCTGACTATGTGTCAAGTGCCTAAGTGTATGGACAGGAAATGTGGGCATAGTTGTGGGCTACATTATGTATGATGCTGTAATGTTAAGCGGTGCTTGTGGACATGTTTGTTATTTTATTGAATGAAATGGGGTATATGTTGTGCTTGTGTACAAAGACTGAGGGCTGGGGAAATGTTTACAAGGGGACTACGTGAGCTATCATGGAACTCTGCCATGACGTTAGTCATGCGGGACATTGGGCTAATTGATTGGTGTTAATGGACTGATTGAGGCCGTGATGAGCACGGAGCCAGGATAGGCTGTTCTCTTTCATAAATAGGGGCAGCCTACTATTGTGGAGCGGGAACGGCAGGAGGACACATTGGAACGTCGGACGGAAGAACTGTGTCTCAACGCAAGCTAAGTAGCCTCTAAGGGATGTCCGAGTTTCACTGCTGTTAACGTTACACAGGGCCGGTTCTAGGCATAGACAAACTAGGCGATCGCCTAGGGCACCAAATATCAGGGGGGCATCACAATACATTTTTTACTTTATTTTCTTTAGTTTTTCACTTGTATTTCTAGAAGAGGGGACAAAACTGAAACCTGGCCTAGGGCAGCCGAAAGGTTAGAACCGGCCCTGACATCACCGTTGTGTTTTACAGCCACCACGAAGCCGCAGCCGGCGATCACAGCTGAGGACGGCCGAGCAACAGGGAGGCTTGGCGTGTGAAGACTGGAGCCTGGAGCAAGGAGATGCGAGGACACGGCAGTGACTGTCAAACTACGCGCTCAAAACAGTGTTAAAAGGGAAGTACTTTTCTTCCACTCTGTGTTGCTGTGCTGGCTAATCTCTGCTGCATTTATGATCGCTGTGAGCCGTGTCTTAGTTCCGTGTTTCGTTGCCTTGCAGTTGGGGGCGTGGCATCGCGTCAGTGACTGGAGGGCACGTTCGGGGTGGTCCGTGGTGCGCAACCCGGCGCACCTGAAGCTGGATAAGCCAGGATATTAATGCATGGACACAGAGAGCTGCGCCAGAGCTGTGGAGCGTGGCTATACAGGTTGTTGTGAAGAGACTCTTTATTTGTTGTACTGGTCGGTGTGGACCGACCAGTACAGGTTGTTTTATTCCTTTTTTGGGACTGCTGTGCGGGTGGGCCTGGGGCTTCTGCATCTCTGACTAACCATGGTGGCAAAGTGTATCTCCCCTCTTATTGTGCCTTTGAGTGAACTGTGGTGACTATTTATATTTCCATAGATATGTGCATTGTGTGTATTTTGTAGTTGGATTGCAGTGATTATTTATTATTACGGTGCATTTATTTATTGATCTATTGTGGGTGTGTCATGTTTGCTGTGCTGTGGTTTTCATGTATGCTCTGTGTATCCTAACTTATTGGGGAAGGGTTCAGTAGCTTTCCATGTGTCATTTAGGGTAAGTCTGCCCCCTAGTGGTGCCCTTTACATCTGTATGCCCTCTGGCAGTCCCATTGACTAGTGTTAATAAATAAATTGTTAAAAACTTTATTGGAAGACTTGTGTGTTGCCTGTGTTCCGGGTGGATCTGGTTTAAGATTGACTGAGGGGAATAGCCCCGGTCACGACATTTATTTGGCGTAGTCAGGCAGGATCCACTCTTAGCACAGACAACATGGAAGGAGGGGCACCACAGGGTGGAGCTACAGCTCCTTCTACTTCTGCTACTCCTGCTGCAGAAACGGCTAGCATGTTAATGATGCCTTGGTTCTTGGGGGGCCCCTGGGTGCCTAAATTTGGAGATAAAGAGAGACAAATAAGTTTAGCTGATTGGCGTTTACAAATGGAAACTCTTATCCGGGCGCAAAATCTTAACCAGGCCCAACACACAGCAAAATCGCCGGAGTTAATTCAACTCCCATAGAGTTAAATTCAACTCGTTTCCGGAGTTTATATAGTTCTCTCCAAATCAGAGTTAAAATAACACTTTGCAAAGAGTTAATATTTTAACTACTTTCTAGAGTTAAAAATCTAACTCTCATAGAGTTAATTTTCACTCTGAGCTGTGTTGATTCTTTTCACTGGAAATGTTACTTCATAACACCTACAGTGTTATTTATAACAGTTTTAAGTGTTAATTTTTACACTGGATTTTGATTACTCTTTTCACTGAGAGTGTTAATTCATAACATCCATAGTGTTATTTATAACACTTGTGGGTGTTAATTTTAACACTATATAGTGTAAAATATTCGCTTGTAGTGTTACTTTGAAACATTTACAGTGTAATTTTGTGACACTTAAAAAGTGCCCTATGAGTTTTAAATACCAATATAATATTTAATATAGTCTTATACTAAAACATTGAAATGTAAATGACTACTGTATTCAGTGAAAACCATTAATCTTACCCTACAAAGGACAAAAACAAAATGGCAAAGCTCATCACTTAACCATTTTAATGAAATTGCAAGCACCATGGAACATTTGTACACTTACAAAGAAAATAGCACAATGTCAATACAGTCTGCTTTCACAACATCCTTTCATCCTTCATCTGTTTCAAACACTTTGGCAATGTTCAAATTTTTTACCAATGAAGAAGATGACACTATGAACCACAACCAACCACTTATTTTACAAAACACAGGCACCTCATTACAACCACAGCAAATTACCAATCCTGATCTGCAATCTGTCCCGGTAGTAATTTGGAAAATACAGATTTGTGACCTCACATGTTGCAGGTTGATTTGGAAACAATGGAAGAGACTTAAATATCCTTTCAGTCTCCATATTTTTCTTGTTTTGATACACATGGTTTAGCAAGCAGCTTGCAAACATGAATTGTGGTAAATAAATTTGATTGTTTCCAGAATTGGAATGTAGACAACAGTAAGTACATGTAAGTGCCTGTATTTCTATTTAACCTTGTATCATACCAAATTCTTTAAGTCTTTTCCACTAGCTGCACATATCTCCATTTTTTACTGAAATGTGGGGTTGTCAAAAGTCAAATTTTTCCAATGTAATATAAAAGTATTATCCATTGACAGAGAGGACAGTGCTTTATGCTTAAAATGACAGCACTAATAGCACAGTGTATCAGCTAAATATGAGGTCACGAAACTATTCCACCAAATTACAACCCAGTGTTTCCCACAGATTAGGTAGCAAATTTGTGGTGGTCCACTGTACGATGAGGGTGGTGACCAGGGGGGAGGGGGCGTCGCCCGGGCGATCGATCGACATTGGGGTCGGCCCAGGGTGGGTAGTGGGTAGATGGCCAGGGGGGAGGGGCGTTGCCCGATGGGGCACAAATTTAAGTTGGCAACAGCTTTACTTTACTTTATTTACTGAACAAATAAATAAATTAGGTAAAGTTTAAAGGCTACAATCACAGTGCAATTAAGTAGCCTATTATTTCATCAATTAGTCAAGTAATGGGACAAAACTTTTTTTAGGTTTTAAACAGCAATAAAATGCCTGTTAAAATGACCAAGCCGTTTCCTATTATTATCCTATTCTTCATCAAAAAATGTTTTTATGCCAACTGTTCAATGTAAAAAAGAAACCTTCTCCCCAAGGCTATTTGCTTCTAAAGTCATTAAGTGTCATCTGACATTGTACCAAATAGGCTACTTGCAGTACAGCCACACTCATGGCACAATCATAAATTGCTGTGAAACAGGTCACATGAATTAAATCCAACTTGACGAATAAATGTTATTTGCCATTCGTTTAAGGTTTACAAAAAGTATGAGGACTGTAGGCTTATCTCCTGCACCAAATCAATAAGGAACATACATGCACGATGAGGAGACCGGCAGGGAGGGAGCAGTGTCTGTGTACGCAACAGAAGGGAAAGAGGAAGAGAGCGCGTGTGCTTTCCAATTCTAATATGGTTAATCATTACAAGCATAGGCAAGAAATTATTGCAAATACCGTAAGTAGCGCTTGTGTTTATTGATCGTAAATCAACTAGCGTTGACAGCTAACTTTGATGCTTTGGTGACTTTAGTGAACTGCTATTAACGTGCAGATTTTTTTTTTTCTGTAAAGATGGGCATTGACAACTTTGGTAAGCCACGTCCACAGGCTACACATATTCTCTTGATTAAACACAACGCCAGGTGTTCTACCCATGATCATGGTATGAATTCCAGTTGTTGTTTAATTAGTCTCTTCCTTTAAACTAATAATGTTAGCGTAGCAAAAGGTAACATTGCCGATGGAGCAGTGTAACTTTCAGATGCCGCTATATGGCCTCATCGCGCAGTGATAATGATGCGACCGGCCTTTTATGTAGGTCTATGCGTTAAAAAAATCCGGGGGACGTAGGCAAGGCGGCGGGCATTTTTTGGCAAGGTGTTTTTAGCTTTAAAGCGCTGTGGAAAACCCTGGTGCATGTGCGTGAATGAGAAGAAGGGGCATTATGAAAGGATGGGACGATACAGGTGTGAGGGGAGTGGAATGATACGCAACTGACTTTTTTTTTTTTTTTTTTTTAATCGTGAGTCTTATGTGGCGATAGGATTCCATTCTGTGGCGGCCCGCCACACAATGGTCTATGTATGGGAAACACTGCAACCATTAAGTTACTAGCAGTTGTAGTAGAAATGCCTTAAATCATTTTTTTTTACAATCTTTGAACGCATTCATTGTTTTCAGAACACCCAGCCACCCAGCCTGTGACACTAGTTTCCTCAATTTCCATCTCTCTAAAACTCTCAAAATCATTGTGAAATGACAGGTTTCTGCATCACAACATTGACAACAATCTTCGTAATGAACACTATTTTAATGTTTTAGGGGTATTTTTTTTTTTTTTTCAAAGTAGAATATGTAGTGAATTGACACTTGGACGTAAATGACTGAGCTTGAGTGATCACAGTTTGACAGATGAAACACTTAAACACAGATTCCATTCAAAATTTTGGCACGCAACTCACGAACACGTGGTGATTCGTCTGTTGTGGTGGCATCAATGTTGAATATGGTTGTCTGCACAAAACTGTAGAGATGAACCAGGGAGTCGTCATATGATAAATTGAACACGTAGTGGGATTTGAAAAGTTCATCAAAAGCACTCAGTGAGCTGGTGGCTTGACAGGGGATGAGCTGTTTGTCCACTGCGATGTAGAAGGTGTCAATCTTGCTCTGGGTTCGGCCAACAGCAAGGAGATATGGTTGTTTACCATTTCTTTCCTGCAGATGCTCATCGATGCTGCGGCATGACTAAACACACATACACAGAGACAAAGAACACACACACACACACTTTTCAGTAATAGGCCTACTGATTATTATCAACCAACCTTTTAATTTGTACCATACTTGAAGGTAATTGTTCAATTGTCAAAAACATACTTAACAGAGAGAGCTGAGCTGAAAAGAGCTAAAAAAAAAAAAAGCTCTGTCTTGTTACATTTTCAATAGTGAGGCAACATACAGTTTTTACCTTGTGAAAGTGAACCATTTTGTCCGCTGCATCACTTGGACTTATTTTGGTCCTCCTCTTCCGTCCAACTGTGGGTGGCAAAAGACGAAGCAGCAGCAGTAGGGAAGCCATGTCACTGTCCCAGTCTGTTTGCGGTGAAATGTATACATTTATTTTAATGAAATTTGTAAAATTAAGTATTAATAATATCACTCAAGCCTGCTGTGAATCTTACCATTTTCATCATTCTCTGTGAGCTTCTCAGCAGCTCTTAGCAGAAGACACAGGTCTGTTGACGGAGTCAGGTGTTTGGCCTCTTTGATGACCTTTGGCTTGAATAAGGTGTCCCACTTCTCAAGCAACTTGTTGGATGTTTCAGCGCCAAACATCAGCAGGAAGTCTTGATTAACCTGTTAATCATACACAAGAATATAAAGGCAGGGGTCATTGTTAACTTGTTTCACAGTGCCGAGTGCTGTTGTGTTGATAGAAATAAGTATGTTAGAATTTGGTGCAGTGCAGACCAAATAGCGGAACATCAGCCAACACTAACTGATGAGGGCAAGGAAGTTTCACTTCAAGTTTCACTGCATCTGTTAGTGTTACGATACAATTTCCCAAATTCAGTCTATGTTGTACATTTAGTACACACCGTATCCTGACATTATCATCTAGCCTTCAACAGGGAATGGGTGGATTTGCCACTTATTCCACTGCTACCATTCAAGTGAGCACAGAAATATTGTGAGCACAAAAAAAATTGTGACTTACTAGTCCTTTGACATCCAAAAAGCGTGGAAATGTTTTGAAGACATCCGCAGTTCTTTGTGGATCATGCACCAGGTCCTGGCGATGTTGGAAAGTCATTTTCATCTTCTGAAATACACTTGCTTCATCCGGGGAGTGAACAAGAAATGAAATGGCCTCCTTGCATGCATCTCCGTCAAGTTGTTGAGGCAGTGTGGTTGCTGATCTTCTGCGCTTTGGCCCTTGTTCTTGAGGCAATGATACGTCCTTCGCTGGCTGTTTGGTTGTAGACCTGGATATGGTCTTGAGGCGCCATGCTAAATAACCAGAGCCTTTCACCCCATCGTAGAAATGCTCCTGTGACATTTACATAAAGAAAATGTGAAACATAATATGATCTTACAGCAGCATAAGAAAGCAGCACATGTACCAACCACTGAATTTAAAAGTAAAAAAGCTAAAACTATATCTGTGCCACTTTACCATGATGGCATAACTTACATAGCCCTTTGGAGAAAAGGGGTCCTTCAGTGAGGGAAAGAGTGTAATAATTCCAAGGGCATACTTCTCCTTTTGCTGACGAGAGGGAATCCTGCTACAGAGTAAAGGCAACCAATGATGCTGGGTCAATTTTACTTTTATAAATTACAGTGTGCAATACAAAAATACAGTATACTGTATAAGGCCCATACATTACTTTGTTGACTTACCCATGTCTCTCTGTCATATCACTTGCCAAAATGTTAACAAGTTGCCTCCGTGTGCGGTGGCTCAGTGAATTTTCTGCCCTGTATTCTTCAAGAATATCTTCTCCACCAGGCTTCCTGTTCAAGGCATTTTCAACTATCTGCCACATAGAGGGGAAAATATGAAAAAATAAACTAATAAAAAATCCCAAATGGGTGTTCAGTTCTCTCTAGTCAAATCAGAGAGGAGAGACATACTCATGTTTGTACTTAAAGGTGAAAATTCAGATGAATGCTAAAAAATCAAGGGAAAAACAAACATCTTGCAAATCAATAAAAGGCATATTTCTAACCAAATGTTATGACTAGTGAGAAATGTATTTTCTACTCTTAATTATTACCTCTTTTGCTGCCTCTGACACAGAAACCTTTACTGCAGAACTGGTGGATCTACTGCGGCCTGCAGGAATACCCAGTTCCCTTAGGTCACTGTCACTTGATGAAAGTGATATGGTATCCGTGAGGGAAGATGCTGTATCCGAGGAGGATGGTGTTGAATGATCTAAAGGAGAAAAATCTTAACAAGAGACAATTTGGTTAACTTTCAATATTTCACAATTCCATACACATAATTATAAAACTATTGCTATGCTCACGTTTAAATGACATGAGACAATATAACCCAACTCTTTCCACTGCCATGTGCATTGCATAAAAAGAAAGGTAAACTGTAAACTGACAATGCACATTTTCTTTATGATAATATCTACCTTCGCCTGACATCCTTTCACGTACTGTCAAGCATAGGCCTGGATGGGCCTCCAATAACTCAAGAAAAATATCTTCATCAACTGCTGTGTCAGTTTCATCGAAAATGTCAAGTTCAGCAGCATCTAGAAGTCCAAACTTTGCTTTGACTGTAGAAAGACAGAATATAACTATACAAAGTCAGCTGCAATAGGCGAAATAACTCATCAACATGCTTTTATCTCCTTTTTAAGGCTCACATTTATTAATAGCAATTTGCATCTTAGGTCTATAACACTGCAACATCAAGTCTTGAATAGAAAGGCTATTTTTAGTTTCTAAGGATGTTTTACCTTCACTGAGGAATTCCAAATAAGTGAAGCCTGTGTGTAATTTGATGTACTTCTTTACACCGAGGTGTTTCACTTTCAGCAACATGTCCAAAAACTGCACCTGATGGAGAAAGAAGTGAAGGGGTGGGGGTGAAATAAAACATTTTAATCCATGGTTTGAGGTTTGCTAAATAGCAAGATAGCTATCACAAACATATTATGCATTAGGCTCTGTTGCCAAATAACATGAGCTCAACTTGCTTGTGGACTTACTTTTGTCTTCCTCACATGGCTAGTCATACTTCATTTTTCCACATTTTTTTAACAGACGACAGTGATGGATCTCGCCACAGTAGGCTGTGTCACGTATGTTGCGCAAGATCAATCAGTAACCTAAACGTTGTACAAGGGTCCTTACGCTACAGCCAGCAATCACAAGTTCACTTGCAACGTGCTGTTGCATCCAGTAATGCACATTTAACCAGCTTCTTGGTTTAAATAGCAAGACATTATTAATAGACAAGTGCATTACTTACATTTCTTTCAGAGTTTCTGACACATCTCACATTGCTATCGATAGCTTTGTTGGTTTGTTGTTTCAAATGATCATGGCGCTGGATAAGGTTAATACGACGATAATCACCTTCCCTCCCATCATATATTTATCAGTTTAGTGTAAAACCCCGAATAGTAATCTTATCTAACTTTTTCACTGAAACCAAAGGGGGGGAAAGTTTTTCCCAAACGTTATATCAGACAACAGTTTAATGTTGGCAAGCACGTACATTGAACGATAAGCTTCAGAATTCCATAACCATAATCAACAACTTCGACGACAAAGTTTGGTTTGAACACATTTGAACAGCAGTCTTCATATGAGATTCTTACCTTTTTTTAACGACATATTCCTGACAAGAGCATGCATTTCTACCAGGGGCTGGCATTTCCACTAATGTTATCTGCCAAGGCTATTAGCCAAATTCAAATTCTAACGTCTGCATTTTTTTTCAGAGGTCCCCTACGGCTTTAGATTCAATAGCCGTAAAATGACTAACAATTATTTAATAACATTGAACACACTGTTCAACACAAACATACATCATATGCATCTATCTATTTACTTTTGCTGTACAAATTATCTTGTGGAAGATTGTTAGATTTACCAAAGGCTAACGAATCCCGCCCTTCGCTACAATGTTTGTTAATAAGGATAGACCTATGCATTGAACATCTGCAATATATTTAGTGGTTTTGATAAGCATCAAATGATGTAAGATGTTACAGTATTTAAGCCTAAAAAAAGTTTTAACTGATAAAATACATTGATATAATATGGTTCTTACCTTAACCACGATCTTGACGCCAAACTTCTGTAAACCTCTTCATGACCACTAGGGCGTAAAACCCGGATGTAGAATTCAACTCTTGGCCATTGACTCCTTGAAATAACCTCAGCTTCAGAGCTTTTTCCACACTGTCAGTGTTACAATAACTCCCAAATCAACACTTACTAACTCAAAATTATTAACACCAGTAATTTTAACTCAATATAACACTGCCGATTTTGCTGTGCAGGCAGACTTTGTGTTGAGCGCCCTACAGGGAGAAGCAAGACGAGAGATCCTGCTACTTACTTCAACAGACCGTGACAGCCCAGCCAAGATCTTCAAGGCCCTGGAGGATGTGTATGGGGAGCCGATCTCTGTGGTGCAGCTGAGGGCCCGTTTCTTCACCTGTAAACAACAGACCGGAGAGGAAGTCGGAGCATTCATCCTGCGGCTCAGAGAATGCCTTTCAAAATGGAGGATCAGGGAGCCGAGGGCAGAGAACACGGATGATGATGATGAAATGCTGAGGTCCCAACTGGTAGCAGGCCTCCGGCCAGGCCCCCTACAGACAGAACTCCAGAAACTTTTGCGGAGGAACCCTGAGCTGAAGTTTGCCGACGTGAGTAAAGAGGCTAAGGCTGTGGAACGAGAGCAGAACCACGACACAGAGGAAGCCAGTACAAGACGGACTTATGTGCCCGCACCAGCACCACAACACGCTAAGCCTACGGAGGACTGGAAACAGCTCCGGGAGACGCTGAAAGCTGAAGTGTTGTCTGAAGTAAAGGAGCAGATTTCCACTCTTAAAGAGAGTATCCTTGGGGAAATTCGACAGCAGTTCAGAGAAAACCCAGCCCCCCAGCCACCAGCAGACCCACAGAATGTGAGAGGCCGTAGTAGGTGGGAGACTCGCACCTCGTCACAACGACGTCGAGATCGAGCGCCAAGGTGGGATGACCAAGGGCGGCCAATATGCCTGCGCTGCAATCGCTCTGGCCATATGCAGCGAGAATGCCCACAACAGCAGACAACGTCACAGGGTTTTTGACCACCTCGGCCACTGCCGGGCAAGTGGCCGAGGAGGGAGCACAGACCGAAGCTCCTCTTAAGCCCGCATTGATTGGACAGTGCCCTGAAGTTGTGGTCACCGTGCAAGGGAAGAATATCCCCTGCGTCCTCGACACGGGCTCACAGGTGACCTTATTTAGTCATTCATTGTTTCAAAAATATGTGCAAGATGAACCAGTGCATGAGGCCAAGGACATATCCTGGCTGACACTGAAAGCAGCTAATGGACTAAAACTGCCATAGGTTATGCTGTATTGGACTTCCAAGTAGGGGGGGTGGTGGTTCCTGCAAAAGGGGTTGTTGTTGTTGAAGATGATTACCTCCAAGCAGATTATGGCATCCTGGGGATGAATGTGATTGCCCATTGCTGGGAGACTCTCTTCCAGAGTGGCCACCCCGGCCTAGCAGCCTTTAAGTCAACGGTCCCCCAGAGAGATGGGCGAGCATGGGAGAAGGCATTCCTGGTGTGCCAGCGCGTGCAGGCGGTCAGCCCTGCGATGGAGTTTCAGGGCACGGCACGACTACATCCCCCTGGCCTAGTTCGGGTACCCCCTCAGACGGAGATGTTACTATGGGCTCATGTACCACAAGCCATGGGACGGCCGAATTGCTGTGTGGTTGTGGAGGACTTGGGGGAGAAGCTAAGGAGTGGAGAATAGGCCGTGCAGTAGTCCAGATGAAAGCTGGGAAGCTACCTGTCCGCGTATGCAATCCACACCCCTACCCGGTGGAAGTGCCATCACGCAAACCATTGGCGCAGGTCACCCAGATAAGCCCAACGGATGTGCACGGTCAGAAGCAGTTGATCCTGCGGCCCACTAGGGGTTGCGAAGTGGAAGTCGATGTGCGCACCATAGGGACTAGTGCCACCCCAGACGACAGCCACCCTGCTGTTTCTCTCCAGGGGGAGGGGGCTATCCACGGATCAACAGGCACAACTGACTAAGCTGCTCCAGAAGTGGACATGTGTCTTCGCGGCTCATGACGAGGATTATGGGCAGACCAGTGCGGTGATGCACCAGATCCCTACCGGTGATGCACCCCCTGTGAGAGAACGGTACAGACCTGTGCCCCCCAGCTTGTACTCTGAACTGCGCAATCTGCTCCAGGGGATGTTGAACAGCGGGATTGTTACTGAGAGTTCCAGCCCCTGGGCAGCGCCAGTGGTCTTGGTAAAGAAGAAAGATGGATCCTGGCGTTTCTGCGTAGACTACAGGAAGCTCAACGCCGTGACTCATAAGGACGCGTTCCCACTCCCCCGGATTGAGGAGTCCTTAACAGGGCTGAAAAAGGCTATGTGGTACTCCACCCTCGATTTAGCCAGTGGTTACTGGCAGGTTGCGGTGGACCCACGAGATAAGGAGAAGACCGCCTTTGTGACGCCTATGGGCTTATACCAGTGGGAGAGAATGCCCTTTGGGCTTTGCAACGCACCCGCTACCTTCCAGCGCCTCATGCAGAGGTGTCTGGGGGAGCGGGTGAACGATTTTCTCCTCATCTATCTTGATGATGTGATCCTGTACTCGCCAGACTTCGAGAGCCATTTGGCTCATCTGGAACAGGTGTTCGAGAGGCTCCATCATCATGGTCTTAAACTGCAACCCCAGAAATGTTGCCTCTTCCGACAGGAGGTGAAGTACCTGGGGCATGTGGTGAGTCAACAGGGGGTGGCCGTAGACTCGGAGAAGACCGAAGCTGTTCGGGAATGGCCCGTCCCTACCACAGTGAAGGAGGTGCGCCGGTTTTTAGGGTTCGTGGGATACTATCGACGCTTTGTCCCCGGGTTCTCCAAGATAGCACTACCATTGAACACCTTGCTTCAAGGAACCGGGGGCAAGAAGTCCACAGCCATAACTTGGACACCAGCCTGTCAAGATGCGTTTGAGAAACTAAAAGGGGTGCTCCTCCAAGCCCCGGTACTGGCCTATGCAGACTTCGGCTCCCCCTTCCGCCTCTACACAGATGCAAGCTTCCAGGGCCTCGGTGCAGTGCTCGCTCAGGTGCAGGAGGGAAAGGAGAAGGTGATCGCATATGCGAGCCGTAGTCTGCACCCAGCCGAGAGGAACGACCGGAACTATAGTTCCTTTAAGCTGGAGCTGCTCGCTTTAAAATGGGCGGTCACCGAAAAATTTAAGGATTACCTCTGGGGAGTGCCATTTACAGTTTTCACGGATAACCGGCCATTGACGCACCTCCAGACGGCAAACCTAGGAGCCACGGAGCAACGCTGGGCAGCGCAGTTGGCTAACTTCAACTTTGAAATTCGCTTTAGGCCTGGAGCTTCCAATCAAAATGCCGATGCCTTATCCCGGGTGCCTGTAGAGGCCAGCAACAGCTTAGTTGAAGTACAAGCCATTCCTCCTGTACTGGGGGAAGGAGGAATTACGGCATCCGCAGAGGGGGAAGACTCCCAAGTCGACTGGGTGATGTTGCAGGAGGCTGACCCAGATCTTAAGGTGATATGCCAGTGGAAAATTGATGGTAGGTCACGTTCACAGTTGGACCTGCACTCTCTGACGGACAGGGGGCGCAGACTACTCCGGGAGTGGGACCGACTGCAGGTGCGTGGTGACGCCCTGGTACGAGTGAGCCAAGACCCAACGACTAGACAGATGTTGGAACCAGTCGTAGTGCCTGTGGGGGCCACTCGTGACACCTGGGAGTCCTATCATCAGGCCTTTGGCCATGCTCGAGGCCGGAGAATGGTGCAGGCTCTCAGGGGGCGAGTCTACTGGGAGGGACTGGCCCATGATTCAGCGAAATGGGAAGCAGAGTGCCGGCAATGTGTGCTTGGCCGTGCAGGCCCGGAGGTGAGAGCTCCCCTTCATCCCATAGTGAGTCAGTACCCCTTTGAGCTACTTGCTTTGGATTTTTTGTCCTTAGGAAGAGCCAGTGATTCGCACCCATACATACTGGTGATAACTGACCTTTTTTCCAAATATGCAGTAGCAGTCCCCACGAAGGACCAGACGGCACAAACCACTGGGAAAGCTCTTTGGAAGCATGTCATCCAACTGTTCGGCTGTCCGGAGAGAATCCTCACCGACAGGGGAGGTGCATTTGAATCAGAACTGATGAGGGAGCTCTGTAAGATGTATGGGTGTTCCAAGAGTCGTACAACCCCATACCACCCACAAGGTAATGGGGCTTGTGAACGATTTAATCAGACTCTGTTGGGTTTATTGAACACCTTAGACCAAGAGGGGCAGGCTCATTGGATGGAACGACTGCCGCACTTGTTACAAGCATATAACAATACCCCTCATAGCTCTACTGGATTAGCTCCCTTTTATGTCCTGTACGGGAGACATGCTCGATTACCAGTCGACGTGGCTCTGGGCATCTCCCCACTACAGGGTCAAGCCTCTATGGATGACTGGGTTCAGCAGCATCGGAAATTATTGGTGTCTGCCTATCAGCAGGTGAGGGGACAGATGCTGCGGAGACAGGAGTGGGACCAACTCCGGTACAACCGCAGGGCCAAAGCTCTTCCCTTGGTGCCTGGCGAGAGGGTACTTTGTAAGAACTTCAGACGGAGGGCTAGGGGAAAACTGGGGCCCTACTGGCTTCCCTCACTGTTTGTGATTGTGTCTCAACCTAATTCTGACCAGCCTGTCTATGTGATCCGCCCCGAAGGAAAGGATGGTCCCACACGTACAATACACCGCAACAATTTGCGCCCCTGTCCAGGGGGTTGGACATCGGATCAAGAGAGGACGGAACCTGTGGTGGAGGATTCCCAAGGTCGGGTAGGGTTTTGGCCCGTTAACCTCCAATTTGGCCCTCGGCAACCAGGCCCCTCCCAAGACCAAGTAAGTGTTGGGGTACCTGCTAATGAATTGGGAGGTTGGGAGGGGGCTCAGCCTAACCAACAGGGGGTTTTACAGACTGAGGACTCTGACTCTGAACTTAGGCGCTCCACTCGGGTCAACCGAGGAGTGCCCCCTACAAGGTTTGGGCACTAGTGGTCGGGACGACCACTGTTATAGGGGGAAGAGTGTCAAGTGCCTAAGTGTATGGACAGGAAATGTGGGCATAGTTGTGGGCTACATTATGTATGATGCTGTAATGTTAAGCGGTGCTTGTGGACATGTTTGTTATTTTATTGAATGAAATGGGGTATATGTTGTGCTTGTGTACAAAGACTGAGGGCTGGGGAAATGTTTACAAGGGGACTACGTGAGCTATCATGGAACTCTGCCATGACGTTAGTCATGCGGGACATTGGGCTAATTGATTGGTGTTAATGGACTGATTGAGGCCGTGATGAGCACGGAGCCAGGATAGGCTGTTCTCTTTCATAAATAGGGGCAGCCTACTATTGTGGAGCGCGAACGGCAGGAGGACACATTGGAACGTCGGACGGAAGAACTGTGTCTCAACGCAAGCTAAGTAGCCTCTAAGGGATGTCCGAGTTTCACTGCTGTTAACGTTACATCTGCCGTAGAATAGTCCGATCGCTGTGTTGATACCGTTGTGTTTTACAGCCACCACGAAGCCGCAGCCGGCGATCACAGCTGAGGACGGCCGAGCAACAGGGAGGCTTGGCGTGTGAAGACTGGAGCCTGGAGCAAGGAGATGCGAGGACACGGCAGTGACTGTCAAACTACGCGCTCAAAACAGTGTTAAAAGGGAAGTACTTTTCTTCCACTCTGTGTTGCTGTGCTGGCTAATCTCTGCTGCATTTATGATCGCTGTGAGCCGTGTCTTAGTTCCGTGTTTCGTTGCCTTGCAGTTGGGGGCGTGGCATCGCGTCAGTGACTGGAGGGCACGTTCGGGGTGGTCCGTGGTGCGCAACCCGGCGCACCTGAAGCTGGATAAGCCAGGATATTAATGCATGGACACAGAGAGCTGCGCCAGAGCTGTGGAGCGTGGCTATACAGGTTGTTGTGAAGAGACTCTTTATTTGTTGTACTGGTCGGTGTGGACCGACCAGTACAGGTTGTTTTATTCCTTTTTTGGGACTGCTGTGCGGGTGGGCCTGGGGCTTCTGCATCTCTGACTAACCATGGTGGCAAAGTGTATCTCCCCTCTTATTGTGCCTTTGAGTGAACTGTGGTGACTATTTATATTTCCATAGATATGTGCATTGTGTGTATTTTGTAGTTGGATTGCAGTGATTATTTATTATTACGGTGCATTTATTTATTGATCTATTGTGGGTGTGTCATGTTTGCTGTGCTGTGGTTTTCATGTATGCTCTGTGTATCCTAACTTATTGGGGAAGGGTTCAGTAGCTTTCCATGTGTCATTTAGGGTAAGTCTGCCCCCTAGTGGTGCCCTTTACATCTGTATGCCCTCTGGCAGTCCCATTGACTTGTGTTAATAAATAAATTGTTAAAAACTTTATTGGAAGACTTGTGTGTTGCCTGTGTTCCGGGTGGATCTGGTTTAAGATTGACTGAGGGGAATAGCCCCGGTCACGACATATGTAGTAAGCTTACCTTTGCAAAGTGGCCGTTTACAATCTGCAAGCTAGGTTGGTGCAGATATCCTCTTTCTCGGTTTCATGATAATATTCCAAGTTTTTTTTTCCGTACCTCGCAATTCGCAAGTAAAACTAATGTAAATATTCGTCCATGTGCTTTACAACGTCGAGCTTCAGCAGCGAATCAGAGCGCAGCCCATTGTAACAGTGGAAAAAAACCGGAAGAACCGCATGAAATTTTCGAAGGCTATTCCTACAGGCTGCAAACGATCTCATTACGGTGTTTTTGGACCGTTCTCAGTCCAAGTGAAGTCACATACCCTATTTGTAGACCTCAAAGAACAATTTAAATACCCTGTAGTGGTGTGGCATGGCACCTTTAAATATTGCTCTTAAATATAGCGAAATAGAACCATGAAAAACATGGTGACAAAGTGACAAATAAAACAAGGATATGGATAGGGCATGCTTTTGAAAGATGGAGATGGAGGAAAGCAGCAAAATATGCCTATTTTGAACATGATTGTAGTACCAATTTTAGCCAAAATCCTACATACTGTTACAATTAAAATAGGCCTACTGTATGTTAATGCTCGTGGTAGCATATAAATGTCATTGCACAATTGAGCGATGTAAAGCAAGAATAACTTAGGGGTGGATGAAAAAAATGTTGATAGGGGTGCCTTGAGCTCAAAAAGTTTGAGAACCACTGCTCTACATAGTGCAGCTTTAAATAATGACGTGAATATGCAAAGTAAAAGAACATCCTAGGAATATTAATAATCTTACTGTAACTGCATAATGATTAACTAAGGGACCAATAGACAGTCAGCTCTGCCGACCAGGGGTCCGTCCCCCAAAAGCATAGTTGCTAACTAAGGTAGCTTGTTAGTTAGTTTGGAATATGTTTCTGTTCCCCAAAGCCATCGGCCAGACTAACGAGCTTCCTTTGTTGACAATATAACTAACTATGGTGATAACGTCGTTAGTCAAAGCATAGTTAGTTCATCACTGGTGTTCCCCAAAAGCATAGTCCAGACTAAGCATAGTATCTTGTTAGTAAAACTTGTTAGTTCAAGCTGACACTCCAAGGTGTAAGTTAAAGCTAAAGAAGCTTAGTTATACGGCCACGTGATGTCTTCTTCGGCTGTTTTGGGGTGAAATACTGCTGACGTGACACCATTTGAAGCATGACTCCCACCTACAGTGTGAATTAATTATCACAGTTTGACTTTTGACGCATGACAAAAGAAATGGTGCTTGCAGCAATAATGTCACATTAGAACTTTGATACAATGAACTAAGATTAATTACGATTAGATTTTAAAACAAAATGTCACCACAGTCCACTCAAGTTGCTTAGATTCAACCATTGAGCCCCAGCTTCATGAGGGGAAAATTACTAAGGAAAGTAATTTCCTATAGGCTATTTTTATAGCCTAATTTACAAAGCAACATAACTTTGTGTATTTGTAGCCTACTCATGAAATAGGCTAGGCCTATAGCCCATTGAAAATAAATTCGGTTTTAAAAGCCTAGCCTCATCGAATTATTAGGCTATTATCTAGGCTATATCAAGCAAAGGCTATGTGTAGATAATCATAACACCACAACCCACAGCTAAAAGTCACCTAAAAGCAAATGGAATTTAGAATTTGTGAACGTTGGGCAACCACACTTTAGGCTACATTGCCGTCAATGCATAGGCTGTTAGGCGACTTTCAAAGATTAGGAATAAGCCACACAGCACACAAAAAGAAATGTAGGCATAGCCTAAGTGCTAGAAATTCGATAGGACTAGTTGGTAAAATATTCTAATACCCGGCTGATTTTATGCCAAAATCATGAAGATGATGGAGAATGACACAACACTAAATAGCTGGGTCGCATTTGTTTTGTATCATGGAGGTTGCCCAAATGAAATGGGATGGTTGATTGTGTAGGAAAAGGATAGCCTTATAAATGGCTAAAATGATCACATAAAAAGAGAAGAAATCCAAAGGAAAATAAAAGTAAAGCAAACTAATGTAATAGGCTGAAAGGAAAAAAACATAATAATGTAAAATAAAAGGGAAAACAACAAACTAAAATAATAAAAAGGTGATAAATAAAGGAAATTAAATAAAGAAAGGGGTCAAAATGAAACGAAACGAAAGAAAGGAAGACAAAATAAAGGGGAGACTGGTGGGAGTGTGGGCTGGGGAGAGGTGCTTAGAGGGCAAACATGTTGTGCACTAGCTGGTTGCGCACTTCCAGGCCACGAGGGTTGGCATCCATGTGCTGGGGGAGATCTGCCACATCTGCCGCATCCAACACAGGGTCCTCTTCGGGCAGCTGGACATTGGCCCTCACGGCCATGTTGTGCAGCAGCGCAGTAACCGCAACGACTGCACAGCACTTCGTGGGATGCAGCTGCACCCCACCCGCCGTCTTGCTGAGACACCTGAAGCGCTGCTTCCAGACGCCGATCGCCCTCTCCACAGTGATGCGTGTTGCGATATGTGCCCTGTTGTAACGCGCCTCCGCCTCTGTGTTGGGCTGCAGGTACGGGGTAAGGAGGTAGGGACGCAACGGGTAACCACTGTCTCCGAGGAGCCAGGAGCCCCCAAAACCGCCCCTCTCTGCCACTTGGGACAGGGCAGAGTTGGCCCACACGAAGGCGTCGTGGGTGCTGCCTGGCCACCTTGCCACGATGTCGGTGAAGAGACCCCGATGATCACACACCACCTGGACATTGAGGGCTGGAAACCCCTTCCGGCAGATGTAGATGGCCTCGTTGTCCGTGGGCTTAGCTATGGGGATGAGGGTGCCATCTATTACGCCAATGACCCGTGGAACACCGGCGACATGGTGGAACCTCTGGTTAGCCTCCGCGATGTCCTCTGGCGTCGATGGAAAGGCCATCCGCTCGAGGTGTTGCAGCAGCACTTCAGTGACTGCAGTCACCGACCTGCTGATCGAGGACTTGGACATGCCGAGCCCGTCTCCCAAGACTTCATAAAAGCTCCCAGTCGCATAAAAACGCAAAGCAGCCAGCAGCTGCACTGTCGGAGAGAGCGCAAAATTGCGCCGGGTTGGTCGCACCAAGTAAGGGTGGACTAGCTCCACCAACTCCCTAATTTCCCCCCTTCCTAGACGGTATTTCCTGAGGATGGCCTCATCAGACAACACATCCAAAGGGTTGAAGTTGCCTCGAATGAAGGCATTCACATATACCACTTGGCTTCGCTGACGGCGCCTGTGGCGCCTGTTCAAATCGATAACGCGCTGTAACGCTGCCATCATTGCCTCTAGACCGCGAAAGAACTCCCAACATTTATAGGATGTATAGGCCTAGGTAATCATCTTGATGTATGTCATTGGTTGCCGGATGATTGATTACAGCCTATGGTAAATTGTTACATTAATCAATTAATGATAATGCGAGGTTGCACGTGTCACATCTTGAATAAAATGTAATCTAGAAATGATTAGGGCTATCTATTCTTGCTATTGTGCCTACAAACAACATTATGTTCAAATGGATGGGTACGGTTTGGGGGCTCCTGGCTCCTCGGAGACAGTGGTCACCCGTTGTGTCCCTACCTCCTTACCCCGTTCCTGCAGCCCAACACAGTGTTACAAGAATGAGTGTTGGATATTGGCTACGGGCCTATTTATAGGCCATCGGCCTCAGAATTTGTCATTATATAGGCCTAGTCGGCCCCAGAATTTGTCATTATATAGGCCTAGTCTAGGCTTAACTGATATGCTTGGGAATCTGTTTTAATCACACTTTTTCATGCAAGGACTTTTCGACCATTTTGGAGAAAATGCAAAAATGTTTCTGAATAAGACCATTTGGCTATAGCTCACTGGCAGACTAACATTGGAAGTGAGATTTCATATTTCATATACTCTGCAAATAAAGAATGGCAAGTTCGTAGGGTAACCCAAATGTTAGACCAAGTCTCCTTCATTGTTAGAGTAAATGTTGCCCAGCCAATAATTTCCAACGTCTGGATTGGCCCGAGTTGTGTGCGCCATTGATTTTAACAAGTCATTAGAGTGTAGGTTAGACAAAAATAGCATGGCCAACAAGGCCTACAACAAAGACGCTGAATATTGAAGGGTTTTGTACAAAATTTTTATTGAACAGAAATGTGCTGGTTCACATCAAACCACGCTTCACATTGCCTCCCAAAATCCAATAGGCTTTTTTTTAAAAAAAAAAAAAAAAAAAAAAAGGAGGTGAAAAAGTGAGGCGTGAAGTGTGGCACATCAGTCCGGCCCTGTAGAAGACACACAAAATTAGTCAATGTATGCTACACCTTTTCAGCATATGTGAGTAATTACATAGGATGAGACTTACCCTCAGGGGGGGGTCCGCTGCGCCATGACTTCCGAGTGGTGCCGTTCATTCTGCTCTCTCAGGGCTGCCAGTTCCTCCCTAATGGCCCTAAGAACAGCTATCTACTCCCTCTCGGACCGGAGAAGCGCCTCGCTGCAGTCACACCGCGTTTCGACATTTCGCCGACGAACCCGGATCCTCCGTTGGGGGGAAGGCAAGGACTCCGTGACGCTGCTCTCAGGGGACTCCTGGGGCACTGGAGATGGTGAAGCCTCGAGGGTCTGCTGTGTGAGTGTGGTGATCTGTGTGGTAGACGTGGTGGACTGGGTGGTGCTCGGGGGTTCCGTGGTGAGGGGTCGTGAGGATGATGGGAGGAGTGGCTCACCAGAGTAGAGGGATGGAGACAGAGGGAGAGGCATGGAGGACGCAGAGGACATAGATGACTCATGCGCCGTGGTCAGGGCACACATGTCCACACCTCCAGGGACCCCTTCCACGGCTTCTGGGCCTAACACGCCAAGCACGCGCTCCTCCAGAGGGGTTAGGTCAGGAAGACTGCACTTGCCTCTACCGGTCTTCGCCTTCTCCCTCCGAAGGGTTGCGGCCTTGGTCTTCGTAATGCTTGAGAAGTCGCGCCACTTCTGCCGCACATTATCTGCGTTGCGCCTGTAGCCGAGCCCTGCCGAGGTGACCCGGTCTGCAATTTCATCCCACGCATTCTTCTTGTCCGCGTTGGTGACGGCATTTTTAAATTTGGACATTAGAATGAGCTTGCGCTTTTCAACCTCGTCCACTAATACGCTAAGTTCTTGCGCCGTGAAATGCGGTTTTCTCGCCATTGTTGCATGTGACCGCCCAATCCTCATGACCTTAAATAGCGTGGGCAGGTACAATAAAATTATTCCATTAGCCTAATCCCCAAATTAATTGATTGATTGAAACTGCGGGCTTGGCTTTTGGTAGGCCTAAGGGATGTATGATGGCGCAACATTCTTTTTAATCCTTAAAAATGACATAATTTTGTGAGCCTAATCTCCCATCTTCCTATCTACAATAACAAATTTGACGTATTAGTCTGTTGTTATTAGCCTATTTCACTGATTAAAAAATCCTGCCTATTACTCAGAGGAAATTATAATGGCCTCAATCGGGATTTGAACCCGTCATCTCAAATTCAAAAGATGGCATTATTATCCCATGCCTGTCTTAGCCCACTCACCCACTTCTCCTACATCAATTTCGGAGTTTTGTTAATATTTAGTCCTGTTGGTATGAATGCTCATACTAACATGTGGTACTAAATCAACCGTGAACCTTCGATTTATGTAAAGTGCTACACGAACAGTTTTTTATTGTTATTACTTTACAAGATAGTGGGACCCCACTGCATTTGCCTTTCACATTTCACACTATTTCCCAAACCTGCGAAGCAAGTCAAAACATTAGCATAATGCTAGTCCACCTTTGTGTGGTTGACCTCTACGAATGCTTACGAACTCTCCGAACACTTCCGAAAACATCTGCAAAGGACATAGTTTGAACTAACGTCTTCCCTACTAACCAACTTCTTACTATGGAGGTACTTGCTTAGTTGTCTCGTTTTGGGACACGCGGGAATAAGTTCAGTCGCTAGCTTGAACTAACATAGTAAGATCTTCGTTAAATGCTACGTTCGTTAGTTTTTTGGGAAACGCACTCCAGTACAGGCTGCTCTTGCATTTAGTCATGTGCCTTTTTCGTCCAATACAGTGAGGCTAGTCAGAGCCAGGCACTCACTCACTGCTTTTCATATGCAAATCGCTGGTATCCCGGGAGCGTGTCTATGTTCCCACAGCTCTATGTTCCCATGACTCTATGTTTTTTTCTCTGAGTTTTTTTTTCTTTCTTCAAAGTCAGGTACTATATTCCCACATTTCTACCCCTGCCTGGTAGACCCCCTATGTAAGTTCAAGCAAGATTCGATCTTGGTATTATTTGCCCTCAATGGTGCCTTCCAGGTAGTGGGGTTTAGTTTTGCATCCACATTCCACAACGATTTTATATTCATCCACCTCAGCGATCATTTTTGAAATTGACCTCAGCAATCATTTTTGGAATCGGTTTCAGAATCCTCCATTCTAACGTGAACGGAAGGGCTAAATGGATAAATATTACCTGTGTTGGTGTAGACATTAGCCTGACTAATAAGCCGACTGTTGACTCTGTCACAGTCTGGAACAATGCAATTGAAACATGTTTCCGTTTGGATATGACGTATCCTCTCACCTGGCTCTCACTTCCGCATTCAGCAGTAACAGATCGCTAGCTAATTCCAATTTATTTCGACGTCGTAGCGGCAATAAGTCCTCAAGATCAGGAATGTTAAAGCAATATACCGGAGTACGTTTAAGCATAGCCTGCTGCACGAGCCTTCTAACAGCAATATATTTTGCATGAAATGAAATATTTTCGAACAGCACAGACCTAACACGAACGCGAAACACTTTACATTGAGTCAATGTAAAATCAGATCTTACCTTCGGTTTCCAACAGTCAGGTCCCATTGATTCAGTGTAAAGTGCCTGTTCGCTTCTGCGTTCGCGTTCGGTCTGTGCTGTACCAAATTATTTTGTTCCACTCGCTAACTAGCGCATTTAGCAAGCTCTTTCAACAGGGCTGTGTTTGAATTCACTCCAGTACTCTCCTTTAATGTCATGTACCAATTTTGTAAAGGTAATTCGAAAGTAGGGGGAGAATAACGAACTTGTTCAGGCAAGTTAAGTGACATCGCTCTAAACTGTGTGCTGATTGGCTAAACCGTGAGCGAACCGAGGTAGGCGCTCTATTCCAATTTTACCTCGTACAGAGGTAAAATTCATTTTAACGTAAGTACGTAGGATGGCGCTGCCAGGCTATGTAGACATGCCCTTATCGGAACAATTTCCGAAATTTCCTAAGAAATGTGGGAACATAGGGTTGTGGGAACATAGGGCCTAATTTCCAAAAAATCTGTCAAAAATAGAGCTGTGAGAACAAAGAGCTGTGGGAACATAGAGCTGACCCCGGTACCCCGAGCTCCCAGCAAACTGGATCCGTTTCCGAGGATATGTGATTGCCGTAAAACGCTTGACACGGCGTCGTGCATGGCCAGATACTACCGAAAAATTACAGGTGTTTACAGGCGTTTACAGGTACGGATATTGCTCTTTTCGTGCAGTGTTTGTGCATGGAGGTGGATCTCACTCTGCAGAATGTGCCCTTATTAGATTAGTGGTTGCATTTCTATTAAATGTATAGTTTGTCTCTCTCTCTCACTCTCTCAGTGTGTGTGTGTGTGTGTGTGTGTGTGTATACATATGTACACCACACACACACACAGACATGTGGTACAGGATGTGTGTGCGTTGTGTGTATGGGTGTGGTATATGCAGTGTTGGGGATAACGCGTTACAAAGTAACGCGTTACTGTAATTTCGTTACTATTGTCAGGAACTTAATAACGTAACGCATTACAGTTCAAATTTCACTAACGTCATTACAGTTACTAGACTATAGTAACGTTCGTTACAGCGTTACCCACGATTTTGTTCAGTGACATTCAGATTAACAAATTTACATGTAAATCAGTGAGCTACCGGTAGGCCAACATGTCAAAACCGCGTTGTTTTTATTAGTGGCGCATGCGTGCCTAACTGGTTGCTGTGGTGGAAATCGATTGAATCAGTGAGAGGGAGATGGAAGAGAGAGAAGTCATGGAGAACACTGGCATCTTCGCCAACTGGAAATATTCGCATTATATTCAGGTAGTTGCCTGCAAAGGCAAAAACGTGTCGGTTAAGTGCTCGCTATGTCCTGGTGATAAACAGCTTTCCACTTCTACACAGACAGCACTTGGCCAGACAGCATAGTCGTACAAAGCTGGTGGCTAAAAATCCCCATAGCCACCGTCCCGGTGATGAGACTGCCCCAGCACCCAAACAGGCGAAACTTACATCAGGAGAGGGAGGATTACGACAGGTAACATCGCAGGCAGAAATAAATAATCTAGTTGCAGCCTACGTTATGGAGGACATGGTTCCGCTATCAACAATAGAATCCCCCCAGTTTTAGGATAATATTAAGCAAAATACCAGCAACGCGAGCTCCCATATCAGACAGAAAAACATTTCCGAGCTACTTGAGCAAATGTTATGCTGTAATGGAATCGGATCTCAAAAACATATTTGAGACCACAGAATTCGTTTCTACAACGGCAGATATATGGAGTGCTAACAAAAAAAGTTATCTCGGAATGACTGCTCACTGGATTGATGAAAACTTTCAGCGCGAGAAGGCTGCCATTGCCTGTAAAAGGGTCAGGGGGAGACATAGGCTACATATGACGTTATAGCCAGCGAAATAGAGCAAGTTCATGCAAGTTATGGGCTAAAAGTAAAGTAACGAGTAAAGTAACAAGTTACTTATTAAAATTAGTAACGAGTAAAGTAATGTCATTACAATTCAAAGCAGTAACTAAAGTAAAGTAATTAGTTACTTTTTAAAAGTAACTTCCCCAACACTGGGTATATGTATGTATGTGTGTGTGTGTGTGTGTGTGTGTTATGTGTGTGTAGCTCAGACCCAGTCTCTTACACTTACACACACACACACACACACACACACACACACACACAGACAGACAAACATACACACCAGAGGCGGCTAGGGAACCTCAGCTTCCCCTAAAAAAATCTCCAAAAAGATCGTACATAAACTATTAATAAAACATGCTAAATGTGTGTCAGTCAATTGTATTGTCTATTAATATCAACACCGTTTCAAAATGTTTCAATTTCGTTGTTCAGAAATGTCATTTCGGGTCTCTAATCTCACGAAAGTTTTGCCATCTGAATCCCATTGACGACCTGCTGTCCAGCTCCCATAGAGGGCCATTGACAACGCACCCCCTCGTTTATTGGCTAATTCGGCAAAAATACGCAAAATACTTCATTTCCAGGGAAGCTCTGTTTCACTGGGGGTCAATGGGAGAGGGCGGGCTCGGACAACTAGCTTCCATTTCATGATTTGACAAGATACTTGGACCTCTTTGATTGGCATTCTGTCTCTCTCACACTGTTCCTGTTTGGAAGGCTACTGGCTAATAGACAAGCTAAGCAATGTTGAGCCGGTACCAACAACAAATTTACTCTCTCTGTCTGTGTTATCGTTATTAATAATACTTTGCCCATGCCCATGATTTTATTCTCTAGTTCATTAATTGATGTACACACGAACTCTCAAGTGACTTTTGATTTTCATCAGTGATTCTCACATTAGAGAAGCTAGCACTCTAAATATTTTTAAAAACAAACTAAAAACATTTCTCTTTTCCAAACATTACAATGTACCCTAGGATTTACATTTTACAAACTTTAAGAGCTTTGTTTAACTTTGTTCTTAACTTTGTTTTAACCATCTATTTTTATTATCTTAATTTAATTTTATTTACCTATGCATGCTTTTGAATTATCTTTGTTTTAAACCTCGCTTTTATTTATTTATGTATTTACTTTTCCTTTTTTATTTTCTATTTTTTACTGTTTATTTATTTATGCACTTTTGCACAAATTAGGCAATATGCCCTGTGCTGTATGTTTAGTAGTGTGCACATGTTTAAATTGCACATTAACTGCACTTTTGCACTAAATCTGGCAATTGCCTGTTGTTTGTCTTGTGCATAAATCTGCTCTGTTAAGTGTGTGAGACCATGCTCTGGTGATATTGCACTTAAAATACAAAAAAATTGAATTGAAACTTGTCACTAGAGCTAGCTAATCTTCATCTGATTAGCCAAATTTTCAGGCAAGAGATCTGTAAACAAATGTTGCAGGGTTCGTACACCTTTTTCAATATGAAATTCAAGCATTTTTCAAGCACATTCATGGTCAATTTTCAAACTTTCCCAGCACCTATATTTCACTAGCCTGGCGAACGGCAAACTAAAATCACAAGTGATATTTAGTCTGGAGACCCATCTATTGCTTTTCTCGTAGCGGAAGCGTCGTTTACCGTTGTCCAGAGCCGTTTATTGGGCGCTACGAATGTCTATCATAGCGTTTGTACTTAGCTCAGAGCCAATACCAGAGCCACCACGTGACGTAAAATGCAATCGAGGGCCGTGCTAGTCCCTTTTTGTTCTGTGATTGGATACTGAAAGCAGGCAAGAAAATTGGCCATGGTCACCATACTGCTTTGCAGAGTGAAATTAAATAAGCGCACAAAGGAGCATGGGAACTCCCAGGCTAATATTTCACGCATATCTGGCGGGCTTGTTGAGTTTGTTTATAGTGATGGAGCTAAATAGGCAACTGCTCAAATGTTTGCCAAAGATCAGAGGGCCAGAAACTATCTGACTATCACCCTGACACGCAGGCACCACCTCCAGTGTGCTTTGCTTGATGTGGCTGCTTACAGTATTAAGCATACTGGCGAAGCATACTGTACTACAGAGCATGGGGCCACAATTTTGCATGTAACAATGAGCAACACTCATTTTTACAGCTCATTCTGTCACCTAAAAGCAAAACAGGACTAGATACTACAAAAGAAATTAATCATACAGCCTTGTCATACAGTCAATAGTTTTATAATATTTTTTCTGCCTAATACAATGTAGCCAACACATCCTAGGTCAATTAATCCTATAAATTTATAAAACTTCTGCAAGAAGTGGATGGATACAGAGACTAAATACTTTTTACCACAAATAGCCATGCATGCCCTAAGAAAACTCAAATTAGTAGGCTATATCAAAATCTCCAAATTGAAATTAGCCTATAGGTGCATTGTTATCATAGGCTATATCTGCCACTGCCACTCAAAAAATTGTCTTTTGTCAAACAGTGCTCTGAACACTTTCCATGAGAAATCAGTCACTTACTTAAAATGACTGATTGGTCTAACTACTTCCCACATTAACCATCCTGCTATATATTTCATTCTCAGATAAGCCTGAAGAACAGAAAGTTTGAAACACATCTGATATTTAGCAGTGGGACAGAGTTAGCCAACTATTGTCAATGAGTGATTGTCAAAACTGAAGGCCATATGCTTACAAGAGAAACGCGACTTTTTTTCTTTATTCACTTTGTGTAACGTTATCGTGTGGTCGTATGCGCACTCCACCGACTGGAGTGCGGCGCGCACACATGCTATTTCAACGAATACGGTCTACTCACACAATCAAACGCTTTCAGTAACAGAGGCTAGGCCTAAATAGGCACACTGTGCTGTATAAGTTGGCTACACTAGGCTACATGTTTGAAAAATTGTTAAGGGTTGTCTCCGTTACAGACATGTTATTGTTGATTAGCGCAAATAGGCTACGGACGCATTATCTCAGCCAACGCTGACCTAGCGATCTCAATTTATATTCATATATAAACCGCCTGCATTTGGTTGTATACATGATTCTTATCTACTAGCCTACATTAATAATGAAAAAGGAGTGCTAGTGGCACTTTGAAAATTACTCTCCATGTCAAGTTGTTAACTTGCCACTAACATTCAGTAACGTTGACATGCACCACCACAAGCCTACTCGCAACTTTTGAAGGGGCGTGTTCATGGTCACTCGCGCTCTGATCAGAACCAAAAAGTGGCAAGTATCCCCAGCTGCGTGGAGCACTTTTCATATACGATCATCATTCTATTCGATCCACAACGCGAACGACTATTAAGTGAACATTTGTGCAGAGCAAATGGATTTACAATTTCAAGCATTTTCAAGGATTGTGGCAAAAACCAAGCACATTCCAAACCTTGAAAACACCACATTAAAATCTAAGCATTTTCAAGGTTTTTAAGCACCCGTACGAACCCTGTGTTGCTATGGTTACTACGTTCTCATTGGCCAGCTCTGAAATGAGAACGTAGCAGCTCATCATGAACGAGACAAGAGAAGGGGACCAAAACAGAAGTGGAGAGATGTATATTTTCAGTCATGGTACTTTAGAGATGTGTGTTTTGAGGTCAGACATTATTTTAACCTCTTGAAAAAGAGAACCCTATAATATGGCTCCAATAATAAAGCATGTTTAAAGGAATTATTAGAGAATTATTTCTGTAAATTCATTGCAAATTGACTTGGGGGGGGGGGGGGTTTGCATCTGAATAATTTAAATAGTTTAAGCCACTATATAGTGTAGCTTATGTTGTCATTCAAATGCAACTGGATCACCATTACTACAATTAAATTATGCATATTTCAATAGAACAAACAAATGTGACAGCCCATGACATTAAAAAAAAAAAAAAAAAAATACCGATCGCGCAATCTGAGCTTCCCCTATCTGAAAAACCAGCAGCCGCCACTGATACGCACACACACACACACACACACACACACACAGACGCTCGCTCTCTCTCTCTCTCTCACACACACACACACACACACACACACACACACACACACACACACACACACAGCTCAGACCCAGACTCTCACACTATTAAGTTTATAAAAACTCTCCTTCTAGAGGACCATAGCTCAGTCTCAACCCTATTTTTTGGCTTTAAAAACTTTATCTACTTTGTTCCAAACTTGACAAAGCAGTTAAGCATAGGAGCAGTAACAATGATGCTATTAATGTAGAATCAACAATGATGCTATTAACAGATCCCCCCAACCTTTTTTTTAACTGGTTACAGTGGTTAGTTTAGTTTTGTGTCTTTTTTACATGATTGTGCATGCATGTGCTGGTGAGTAAGCCTGTGCTATGTAAAAGCCTACAGTAAACACACATTGTGTCAATGGACCTGCAACATACAACAAGAAGGCCACCATTGCCTTCTGACAGTTTAACAGACAACATATTGTTTGCAGATTTTGATGACTGGAACAGATGCAATTGTATTTTTGCTGTGTACAACTGCTAAACAACTTTGATTGTTTGAGATACAAAATACAACCAAATTCCAAAAAAGTTGGGACACTTTAGAAATCATGAATAAAAACAGAATGCAGTGATGTGGAAGTTTCAAATTTCAATATTTTGCTCAGAATACAACATCGATGACATATCAAATGTTGAAACTGACGAAATGTAGCATTTTAAGGGGGAAATAAGTTGATTTTCAATTTCATGGCATCTACACATCCCAAAATAGTTGGGACAAGGACACATTTACCACTGTGTGGCATCTCCTCTTCCTTTTAAAACAGTCTGCAAATGTCTGGGGACTGTGGAGAGAAGTTGTGGAGAGAATGTTGTCCCATTCTTGTCTAATACAGGCTTCAAGTTGCTCAACTCTCTTAGGTCTTCTTTGTCATGTATTCCTATGTAAGATGCACCAAAGTTTTCTATGGGTGAAAGATCTGGACTGCAGACTTGATGGTGCCTTTCCAGATGTGTAATCTGGCCATGCCACACACACTCATGCATTTCCATACCATCAGAGATGCAGCCTTCTGAAATGAGCGCTAACAATAAGCAATAACAACTTGGGTTGTCCTTGTCTGGATGGTATGGCTTCCCCGTTTTCTGAAAAGAGCTTTGAATTTTGATTCGTCTGACCACAGAACAGTTTTCCACTTTGTCACAGTCCATTTTAAATGAGCCTTGGCCCAGAGAAAACGCCTGTGCTTCTGGATCATGTTTAGGAATGGCTTCTTTTTTGACCTATACAGTTTTAGCTGGCTATAGCGAATGACACAGTGGATTGTGTTCACTGACAATGTTTTCTGGAAGTAGTCCTAAGGCCAGTTTGTGATATCCATTACATTAGCATTCCTGTATGTCAGTGGTTCCCAAATTTTTATCTGTCGCGTACACCCTGAAACAATCTGATCCTACCGAGTACCCCTGCACCACAGACATCTTGCTGCACTAACAAAATGTGAACACAAATGTACTTGTATGGCATGCACAGCAATGTATTAGCAATAGAGGATATTGGCCATAGTTTGAGTATAAGATCTTTTTTATGTGATCTTCATGCTGGTGAGGGCTGAAAGCCTATTCACAGATTAATTTTGTATACCCCCTAGTAACCCATCCAAGTACCCCCAGGGGTACTCATACCCCAGTTTGACAACTACTGCATGTGATGCAGTGCCATCTAAGGACCCAATGATCATGGGCATCCAGTATGGTTTTCCGGCCTTGACCCTTATGCACAGAGATTGTTCCAGATTATCTGAGTCTTTGGATGATGATATGCACTGTAGATGATTATACCTTCAAACACTTTTGCAATTTTTATCTGAGAAACTCCTTTGTGATCTCGGACCACTACTTTTTGCCACATTTGGGAACTGGTGATCCTCTGCCCATCTTGACTTCTGAGAGTCAATGCCACTCTCAGAGGCTCTTTTCATACCAAATCATGTTACCAATTGACCAAATAAGTTGCAAATGGGTCCTCAAGCTATCCCTTATCTGAAAATTTTTACTTTTCTGGCCTCTTATTGCTACCCGTCCCAACTATTTTGGGATGTGTAGCTCTCATAAAATCCAAAATGAGCCAATATTTGGCATAACATTTCAAAAAGTCTCACTTTCAACATTTGCCATGTTATCTATGAACAACATATTGGTTTATGAGATTTGTAAGTTATTGGATTCCATTTTTATTAACAATTAATGCAGTGTCCCAACTTTTTTGGAATTCGGTTGTACTTCATAACAGATTTTACCTTTTCACCATCACCTCCATGATCAACATATTCCATATCTGAATTTGTGATCAATAAGAATCGAGAGTACGGTAACATTTTAGTCAATCACTTATATTTGGGGTTCTGTCCCAGTCTCGGACTGCATCATACTTTCAAAATATTGAACATGTGTTGTGGGGCTTGATGGTATTTTTTGCCCCCAACAGCATCTTCCAGGCAGCACAGCCTAAAAGGCACAACCTTTACCCTATTCCTAACCCCCTCAACCCTCATTCTAACCCTAATCTCAGTGAAGTAGTGCCTTGAAGGCAGTGCTACCTGGAAGGCACTGTTGAGGGCAAAAAACACCAAAGACCTGTTTAGGCTACACAAACAGGACAAGAGACATGTACTGATGTGCACTGAATTATTTTTTTTTTATTTCTAATTGCTTTCATTACATTTACATTTATGCATTTAGTAGACGCTTTTAAAGTGACTTACATTTTGTCAACTTCAGGGTCAGTCTCCCCTAGAGCAACTTAGGGTTGCTTAAGCCTTGCTTAAGGGCACTACGCTGGCAGCCGGAATTCAAACCCACAACTGCCAGACTATTACCCCGCAGTCAGGGTCCTTAACCACTATGGTGCCACTGCCCTAACATCCACTTCCATTGTTGTTGTTGTTGTTGTTGTTTTAATCCATGTAAGGTACTCTTTATCATGAATATTATTAAATATCACCGGTGACGGAAAACGAGGGAGGGCACCAACTAAAACTCCATAAAGTTTGCCATCATAGGTTAAACTGCTGCCTGAATCCCCCTGTGGTTAAAAAGAGAGAAACTGTGTCAGTTGAGTCAGTGTAGCAACTACTGATTCAATGGGTTTACAACAGATATCACACAGAGTCTTGAATCAAACCTCTTCACTAGCTCTACATGTAGTGCTTTCCATTTTGTGTATTTTCTTTTATGACAAAATAGAACATGCTCAAAATGAAAAAGAGTTACACTATTTCATAAGATCATCAGATACATTTAAAATGTATGGAAAACTTACGAAACAGGCATCACATTCTTGTTGTGCTTGTTGTGCTTGTTTGACTCTACAGAAAACTTTTTCAGGATCAAAGAACCAGGATTTCTTTTCTTTAATAAGGTTTGGTAGGCTCTGTATAATTTCCCTCTCACAGTTGTCCAGTTTTGCTGATCCACACTGAAGTTTCTTCGATTTAGATATAACTGTGGATTGACATGTCATGATTAATAATCAACATCATAAAAAGAGCTCTGTTTGGTATTTATAGTCAAAAAGGTATAATACACACATACTTTTCAGATCCGCTTCATAGTCCGCATCAATGTAAGGACTGTCGTATGGATGGTTTAATTTCCCAGTTGTCCATCCAAACAAATTAAAGTCTATATTCCTTGTATTTTGAAGAGGAGTTGGCAACTCAATAGTGGCAAAGCCATCCATCTGAATTTGATCATACTTTTTTATTTTCAATAACATGAGGTCATGGATTTTATTATTAAGAATGCAAATATGTATTTCAGATATGGACAATCTAAGTCCTTCTCCACTTGGGTGCTTGCCAAGAATCACCTGTAGATCCCTGAAAAAAAGAGCAATTTTATTTATTCATAAAACTACCACTTTAAAGATTTTGCATGCTCTTTCAGAGGTACTTCATTATGAAAAAAGAAAATGATTGCCTCTTACCTCTATACTACGGAGCCGCTAAGAGCTCATGCAAGATATTTTGGGAGCGTCAATCAGTGTTGGGTGTAACGCGTTACAGTAACAGAAGTTACAGTAACGTAACTACTTTTTTCGCAAAAAAGTAGTGTAACGCGTTACCGCTGAAAATTTGGTAACGAAACGAAACAAAACGCAACAATAACTTTTGAGGGACTATGCTCATTACTTCGAACTCATTGAAACTAAGGGGAGGAATGTAAGCAGGGTTCGAGTTAGTTACCCATGAAAGCAGCAAACTCAAACATCTGTGGGGGCTCTGACAATACAATAGTATATAATATTTTACTGATAAATAAAGTTATCATAAGCGGGGATCAAACCGAGCTATGGGAGGTGGAACCTTTATGGAGTTGCGAGCACGCTCCCGCTGGGAAGCGCTTGTTACGGGGGTGTTTTTGATCATCTTTTCTTTTTGTGTTATTGCCTTATTGGCATGCTGTTATTATGTTCTCTGATTATAAAGGGGTACTGTATGCTTGCGCAGTTGCAATGTATAGGTTGTAAACATAAGTCAATGTCTTGATTGTTGATTTGGTTGTGACCGATAGTAGGCTATGTTACCATGCGTAACAGTAGGTGTTCGCCTCTGACGGGAGAGGATCTAGCCTAATGATGGTATGTTATACTGCCTAGTTTGTGGGCCTTGCCCCTGTTTATTTTCAGTTTGATAAATATCTCTCCTAGATATTGCTTTAACCAGGCTATTCCGATCATGCTGCGCATGATGTTAACTTTATTGAGGATTTCGTGCAAGTAGCATATTCACCGAAATTAATGCCAGTTCACTGTTGTGCATAACATTCAGCCAGAGGTCCGGGAGAGAGAGAGAGAGAGAGAGAGAGAGAGAGAGAGAGAGAGAGAGAGAGAGAGAGACAACTTGTCACATTGTAAGGTCAGTGCTTGCTTCCCATTACATTCAAAAGTCCACAAAGCCTTTACTGAACTCCTGTGCCGTTGCGCAGACTGTAGAACGACAAAAAAAAAAAAAAAAAAACAACAAAAAAAAACATCCCATACCATGCCATTTTGAGGTTGTCATCACGTTCATAAGGAGCCTGTATAGGCCTTATGCGCAACAATAGTTCCGGGTTCGGTAAACAGGTCTCTTGACTTCCGGCGTGACGTCATCGCTCTACAATACACAGCGTTTGACGGCAGATGTCCTGAAGATCTCCCCCACATCACATCTACTGATGGACACCGAATATGCCAGCTGTCCTCTACCACAGCCAGTAACCTGGGCAAGGGATTCAGCTTATATGTGTCCACTTACATCGACAATTATGAAGGTGAGTTGTTGTCAACTACCGATAAAGTAGTAGTTACCTCAGACAGTTCAGCCCCCAGCTAGCTAACGTTACCGATTGGCATAAGTTTAAAACATCTTGATAACTTGCTTGATATTTTTCGTAATTGCATAAACTATGTGTTTTGTCTCAATCAGCCTAGCAGATCTTATACTAGTAAACACTTGCAGGCAGATTAGTTTTTACACAGTTAAAGTGCATCTTGAGCTGACAAAAACTACATACTGATATGGTAACGTTAGCATAACCTTAGCGTTAGCGTTAACGTTAGTCAGGTTAACTTGTTAGGTATGAGTTCACCTCGAAGGTCCCGCTAATGAATCGTTTGTATACACATGTCTCAGAGTAAAGACAGAGCAGATTGACGTTATCTTAGTTTAAGTGCCCATTCATGAAGTGTATTGGCCATTTTCATCTTTTTGACCAGACTAGTGTTGCCACATGTAACTTAGCTTACGTGCATTTTGCTAACGTTACAAACAAGTGCAGAGTACGTAAACCTCTGCCAGCCTGCTGCTGTTTGCCTTCTTACTTTGTTAACTCGTCTTCTTGATCGACTGATTGTTTCCGTATAACTGTGTTTTGATCTGTTTTGACCTCTGCGTGCTTTTGCGTCAATGTAATGCTTTTTGAGCTCCATAATGTACCTAGTTTGGTGGTTATGGGAAGCTACAGCCTACAGTGCATGTCAATCCAAGAGATAAGTAGACATTGCACATAGCCTATTGATTATCATTCTACAATCTGCATATTTTAGTGATTATTAGTGATTTGTTAGTGATTATCTTACTACATTGATTGCAACCTGCAGGCCCATTGGAGCCACCAGGCTGTAGGACTGTGGTTAACTCATGTCAGTTTTGTCTTTCTCTCTCCCTCTCTGCTGAACAGGAGCTGTGGAGTCTGCAGTGATGGAGTTTGGTGGTTATGGGAAGTTCTGGTGCATGCAATTCCAAAAGATAAGTAGCCTTTGCACATATTGATTATACTACATTCATTGCTACCAGCAAGCCCATACCAGGGCAAACTAAGGCCCGGGGCCAGATGTGGCCCGCGTAGCTGTTTAATGCAGCCCGCGGAGCCTTCCCAAAATAAAATAATTTCTCATTTTGTCATTGTGACTTAGATTATAGGCCTGATTTATCAAATTTGTTGTATTCATGCAAATTCCACCATTTTAAACCTCCATACCACCATATTAGCATGTCGTCTGAAGAAAGTGGGGCTACTGGTGTGAGACTTGCCAAGTTACTGGCATCAATTGGTTAACTGTTAACACCCGGCCCGTTAGTCAAAATCTAAAAGCCAATGTGGCCCCTTGGCCAAAATAATTACCCACCCCTGTGCAAGCCCATTGGAGCCCCAGGCTGTAGGACTGTGGTAAACTCATGCTAGTTTTGCCTTTCTCTCTCCCAGGAGCTGTGGGGCCTGCAGTGGTGGGACAGTTTGGTGGTTGCAGAGTCCTTTTTGCCCTTGTGACACTGGACTCTCCTCTTCTGGTAGCGGTCCTCATCTCTCTGTGGTAAGCCCCAAGCCCTCTCTTCTGTACCTATTTGGTCTCTCTCTCTCTCTCTCTCTCTCTCTCTCTCTCTCTCTCTCTCTCACAAGATTCTCTTTCTACTTGGAGCTCCACCTGCAACATAGTATGTTGGATCAGAGGGTGTATTCACTTGTGGGCTTGATCACTGACATAGGCGTAGCAACCGCTTCCAGTGGCCTTGTAACGTCTTAGGAACCACTCCAACAATGATGATCTAGCAATGAGCATAGCAACCGACATGTCCGCCCTAGCAACGGCCTAGCAACAGCTTCCAGCGGCCTTGTAATGTCTAAAGCTGCTTCCAGACTGCCCCAACAAACGCTAACAAACTCTAACAAACGCCAACAATCACAAACAGTTGGGTCAGTGTGGACCATCAGTTTGCATTTGTCTGTTCTATTCGGGAAAAGTCGGAAAAGTTCAACATGTTCAGTCGGGTCGGGTGGAGTTGTAGAATGTCTGACCAGTGCAGACAGCTTTCCAACAAACTACAACATTCTGAAAGCTTGTTCCCTCGACAACTAACCAAATAGAATGCACCAGAGACGTCAGTATTCCATGATCTTTGATGCTCACGTGAGCGCTTGCTTAAGTTTTATAGCCTAGCCTACTGCAACTAATCGTTTTTCGCTTGAAATGGCTGATTTTTTGGACACATGAACGTGAAGAGCTGTGAGCAATGGAAAGAGAAAACTCTGTTAGAGCTAGCCTACATCTTTGTCAAAGCTCCATTCTCAATTAAGGCTATTAAACTATGAATAACCTCAATGAAACGCGCCATCGTTGTTTGTAGTGACAGAGGAACGCACGGTTATGAGACAAAATTAAACATAATATCTTTTCATATTCCAGGGCTTGCATTTGCCATTGACATTGTAGGCTATGTGGCTTGGGCGATGCGCAAAATGGGCCAGCAGGAATTTTTTTCTCTCGCATCCCAGTGAGCAGTAGCCTATCTCGAGTTGAAATTAAAATGTAAAATCATCCCCCTTCTCAAACGGCATCCCCCGCATACGCTACTTTATCAGTTAATGTGGAAATTACAATTATTTTAACATTAGAAAAGCCTACTACCATTTGAACATTTAGAGGCTTTGCATTTATGTAGCCTACACGATTAAATAAAACAGGTTTCAGCGATAACTCCGGCCAAATTGCAGGTTTCTGAAAACTCCCGAGCGTATTTGCGAGCGTATTTGAGAAATAAAGTTTGTCTACTCTAGGCTATCACGTAGCCTAGGTGCCGGTCAAACGCAAATAGGGTGGCCAAGAGTACACAGAAACAGCGCGTATTTGTCCCTCTTTATACTGCGCAGTGCTTGAAGAGCTGCTAGGCCTTTCAGTGTGACACACGCAGTTGACAGAGAACTCATGCAACTCATACGCGCAAGTCTATTGGCTAATGCTCACTTTATGACTGATGTAATAACACTGATTACGCGGAAGGTTTAGCCTACTTGATATTTTTGAATAATTCTATTTTTAAATCAGCTTTCTATAACATTGGACTGATGATAATTTGCATAATAGCAAAAATTTGTTGATCAAGGCATGCACATGGCACATGTTGCCTCCATGGACTGGGAAATGCCATAGGCCTAGTAATTAAGAATGCCTCATCATTCCTGAATCATAAATCATGGAACAGAAGCGCACAGCATGGACCTCACATTCAACACTTCTGAAATGTAAAAATGTCCAGAAACGCAAGTCATGAAATAATTTCAACATCCATGCCAACAGTGCCGGCAGTGCACTTACAGGTGCAGCTGAAACAAAATCAAATCAGTCTTCAAAGCAGTGTAATTTTTAACAAATCAGCCTGTAGCTTCTGATAGGCTTAGTGCATAGTTGCATTACAGGAGTTCTAATATATTGTATCAAGCTGGCCACGATGGTCCACCACAGTACTCTTACAAGTATTTGAGGTAAAGTTACAAAGTGTAGGCCTAGCCTCAAGGGCAGATGTAGGTAAACTAAGGTCCCGGGGCCACCAGCAGCCAGTTGGGCTATTTAATCTGGTCCGTGGAGCCTACCCAAAATTTCCTCATTAAGCCAAGGTGAATTATTAGATTATAGGCCTAGGTCTGGTTTATCAAATGTGTTGTATTCATGAAATACATGATATTATGTTAAAACAGTCAATATCTAAAACCCAACCCCTGCTCAAGGGTGTAGATTTAGTCTCAGAATTGATTGGGAAAGGGACGTGGACATAGCCCACCACCCCCTGCAACCTACCAACCTACCAAGTTTAATTACGTTTAATTGTTTCAATAAAACACAAACTGAACCCCACAGTCATTTAGGATGTAGCCTACTGTATGCTATTTCTGGTTGGGGGGTAGTAGGCCTAAAGCATCTAAAAATAAGAGAAAACCTGCTTACAGCATGACATTGCAAAATTGACATCACTAACCATGTTCTAGTATAGTACCAAAAAGACTCTGAAGCATGTTTGTATGCCTTTTTTGTAGCTAGTTCACTAGTTTTACGACAAAAACTACACAGTGTCCCTGACCAAAAGACCAAAACAGATGGTGACAAAAGTCAGTCTTGTCAGGTACAGTCTGGTCAGTGTGGACAGGCAGTTGGTATTGTGAACATTCTAAAGACAAAGAGCAGACAAATTCTGACAATTCCCAACTTTAGAATGTTGGAGTTGGTTTGGGTTTGTTGGGGCAGTCTGGAAGCAGCTTAAGGAACCACTCCAGCAATGATGATCTAGCAACCAACATGTCCGCCATAGCAACGGCCTAGCAACAGCCTCAATGTCCTAGCAACTATGTCAGATTTTAGTTCTCTTGTCAGATATTTGTGCACAAAAAAATCAATTTGATTAACCTTTTAAAAACTTTTTGCATGCCCTATGTAATTTCAATGGACATAAATTCTTGTAATATCTATGACAATCTATGACAACTATGAGAAGTTACTCAGTCAGACAAGAGAATGTTTTCTTGTGCTGTTACATATCTGCATATTGATGAGATTTTAACACTTCTTTTTTTTCTGTCTTACATTAGGGATGAAGCCTAGCCCTGTAAACTAAATGGTCATCACCAAACCGAGACCCAACCAAAAGGCAAAAGGAGGGATAAGGTAACTGATATTTCCCACTACTCCATGGACATGGTGCTACAGCTCTGCATCTATCCCTCACCCACCCTGGCTCACAGCCCGCCACACAAATCTTCAACAATAACATACACAATAGAAAGTTTTTCCACACCCAGTAACTACATAAGATTAGATTAGATTAGGTGTTCGATTAGATTTATTTTCTCATCAATTATCTTGGACAATCAAGAAATAAGGGCTCCTCACATGTACAAGTAATACATATACACACAACCAGATGGACCAACACACACACACATAAACACAGTCACTCACTCCCACAGAAATGGGAGGGCTGTGCACACGCTCACAGGCCTAATTATTGAACTCTCTCTTAGACTGAACATTTATGAATTGTGAGTTCATATATATATTGCACACAATCCCTTAATATTGCACAAAGCTATATTCCACAGCCTACAGTACATGTAATTGCACTCAGTCCCTTGCTGGCCATCTATACTGCCATATAATACACTCATCCACACACATTCACATTGCCATCCTCCCATCCACAATTGAATGCAAAAACATTTCTAATATCTGTATATAAGACCCTACCCTACTCATATCACCACCCACACCGGTCTCCATTGATGTGCATCATTAAAGTAAAACCGTATTCCTGTTTTCCCCTTTAGATTTTATCTGCAAATATGCTGTGGTGTGCAAGATAGAGGTCAGGAGACCGGAAACCAGGAGACTGACTGCTTTTGCCACTGAGCTGGAGACTGTCACATTATGAACAGAGAAAAGAAAGCAAACCACACTTTCATGGGAGACCACCATCCTTCTCAGAGCAAATTCATCACAGTGGCAGACCCAGTGATCAGCCTCAAGTCATATGGTGTTCAACTCTTCAAAAGAAATAAAGAGGGGAACATGACTACTTGGTGTCTGTACTATTAACTGTATGCCCACACACCCGTTTGTTTGTTGAGTATTTATAATATTCCTTTCCACACCACACCCCCAATGTCTTGTGCCACTTGTCTACTTTCCCATCCACTTGCCTACAGTACCATGCCCTTGTCCCATGTACTGTTACCGACCCTCACCCGTCTTGTGCCACCTGGTAACTACCAAGCCTTTGTCCCTTGGCCCTATCTACTGTCTTGTGCCACTTGTTTAGTATTCCACAGCACTGTTTAGTGTGACTTACCCACTGTTACCACTCTCCAGCCTGCCTGTTGTTTTGTGTACTGTCCCATGCTTCCACTATCTTCTGACCTTTTGATACTTTGACACCCACTGTCATCTGCTACTGCCTTTTCAGCATTAGTGACACATGTTAATGGACAATGGTTGGTAGAAATGTTAGCCTGGCGAATGCCAAACTAAAATCACAAGTGATATTTAGTCTGGGGACCTACCTATTGCATTTCTCGTAGCGGAAGCATCGTTTACAATTGTCCATAGCCGTTTATTGGGCGCTACGAATGTCTATCATAGCGTCTGTACATACCTCGGAGCCAATACCAGAGCCACCACGTGACGTAAAATGCAATCGAGGGCCGTACAAATCCCTTTTTGTTCTGCGATTGGATACCGAAAGTAAGCGAGAAAAACGGCCATAGTCACCATGCTCCTCTGCAGAGTGAAATGAAATAAGCGAGCAAAGGAGCATGGGAATTCCCAGGCTATAGAAATGTAGCAATCACTGACTATAATCTTCCCACTCAAGTAAATAAGAAGGCTACCCATGCTTTGCTGATAGATAGAGATAGATAGATAGATACTGGAGATATATACATGAAGCAGTGTTTTGATGCTCTGTGCTATTTGGTTTCATTGGTGTCTGATAATTTCAACATTTGTCCTGAATAAATTAACTCCTTTGTCTGCCGTTGTCTACAAGCCAACCTTACATTATTGAACTAATGCAAAGCTGGTCATACCCATCACCTGATTATACCATAGATTATACCAACCACAGGCTAGTTGGCCCTTTCTATTACACCTGGTTTATTTTACAATCTTCTGCAGCATCATCCAGCGTCAACAGGTCGCCACTTGGTCTGTGTCTGTCCCATGGGTTGGTTACGTGCACAGTAAAAGTGCAAATAACAGCTAACAGCACACGATTTTACTCAGACGGTTGCCGTTTAAAACGCAAATAGCCTACGTCAAAATAGCACTTAACTTGCAGAGACGGTATATCTGGAAAACGTTACAGTAATAATCAGGCTTTCTGTCACATAACTGCGTTTATTTTTATTTTGTTTTCGCCCCGAAAATAGACTATGCTAGGACCAAACAGCATAACGTTACGGACGGCAATTGGCAGCAAGTGGTTTAGCGTGTAGCCTACTGACTCCATCTTTCGTCAAATACGATCCATATCATGACGGAAATTAATATCACCAACAGTAAACATGGTAATGACTAAAAAAAAGTCATCCTTGGGCTTCAATAAATGCGTTTTTGAATCATTGACATGCGACTTCTGCAACAGGAATGTCTCTTCTAGCGTCATGTGACCGGTCAAGTGAAGCGAACGGAAGTATACTAGTCTGTTTTCCGGTTCGAACGTTGGACGTTCCGCATAAGGCCTATTGAGGCTGTTATTTAATACTGTTTCACAGGGCTTTTGTGTTGAAGCCTGTTGCCAAATATTTTCATGTTAAAAGCAGAATAGAGCTTAAAAGAAATAGGCTACCTGTTGTCATCAATGGAACTTTCTTTCTTTTTTTTTTTTTATTTTTTACAAGTAACTTAAAAGTAACGAATAACGTAAAAAGTTATTTTGCATAGAAGGTAACTAAGTAAAGTAACTGACTACTTTTCCAAGAAGTAACGAGTAACGAGCAAACACTACTTTTTAAAAGTAACTTCCCCAACACTGGCGTCAATACAACGTGCTCTCAATTTGCAGAATCGTGGTGTCATTGTACCACTTTAAATAAAGCGTGCGCTCATTTTATCAGATTGTGCGCTCGTTTTCCTTAGTCTTTGACTTGTTTTACAAAATCGTGGTCTCTTTTTATTTGTATTCTCGCTTATCTAAAACGTGCTCTTGTTTTATTTTTACCTTAAATGGGACCACAATTTGTAACGTGGCTTCATTGATATAACACTGTGTTCTTACTTATCTAAATCGGACGCATGATTTGGTAACAAAGTGAACACAATTTATATAATATGTGCGCTCACCTGGTATAACCTTTTACTTTTTAACGTTGTATAGACAACAAGACAAGACATTTTTTCAAAGACCAGAAAAGACGTCAGAAAGTCTTTCACTTTTCAACTAAAATGGAATGGTTGTTGGTTAGACAACATGAAAATGCGTCTTTTCAACGACCAGAAAAGCCAGTCGCTGGTCACTTTTCAACCAAAATGGAATGTTTGGGTACTATTTTCACTTGAAAGTACATCTACAAGGCTGCCTATGCATGGGCCATCGGTCGCCCAAAACCAACCTAGGCCAGAGCCATAGCTATACCGCTCTGACCTGGGCCAGTCAGAGACGTGTAGCCCTTCATTTCATCTCCACAATCACAAACTTTGTTTTAACCTCGCAGACCCTACGTGACAACTTATCTGTGATCTTAGCACAATGCTCCATTAGTGACATTTTCATGATCCAGGTTAAGTTAGGCAGCATGCTAGTTCATGTTGACAAAGTTTGTACTGGGCAGCCCTACAGCTAACATTAATTCCAACTCGCTTACCTTTGTCTTCCAATAAAAGCATCCACGCATAAATCCACATTCATTTGTCAAGAAGCAGCTAGCTGGATCATTATGCTAGGCATAATCACCTCAGAGAAAGCATTTCACTTTCCCTGGACTTGATCAGTTGGCGTTAAACTTCAAAAACATTAGCCTTGATGGCATAATCACGTCGCTAAGTTTCTGATTACTTTATGCGTTAGCTACGGCTGCGATCCATCTGACCACTGACAGAAATATTGTAATAACACTTGAACAAGCAGCCAGCCTGTGAGTACGTGAGGCAGGCATGACAATATGCTTATTCTTTTTTTTGCACATCACAACACTCTTCTACCCTGCCTAAAAGTTATTTTAAATCTCTAGTGAATTGCCTGTGTACACGTTTTCCCAGAGTACTTTATGCAATGCAATGAATCAGAGATGTGATAATTCTCATAGGTTTCGTGGAGACTTTTTTTTTTCGAAGGGCAAAGCTGGCCGAAAGTATATGAGTTGAAGTTGAAGTAGCAATGTGGGTTGTAAACGTGATTGAAGAAGTATATGTTCTGTTAGAAATTATGATATGTACACTAATCACACAACTGACGTACAGCTGGGGTGATTTTGAAGAAATCCGTCATCCAGACTGTCAGACAACAGATAAATGTGCACCTTTCCTACATGGTATGTTTGCTAGTGTTTTTTGTTGTTGCAATGACTGCGAAAATGCAGGCTAACCGCATAAACTATGGATGGCATGTTTAAACGAACTTTTAGCCTATCTGTATCTGCCAAGTAGACTATAGATGACAGGTATCCAGATACTCTTGGAAAAGCATGTTTAAAGTGTAGCCTGCTACATTTTGGTGTAGGCTACAATTGGCATTGCTCTTCAAGCTGTTACTTTGTAAGAAGTAGTTTATCTATAAGTTCAACTCAATTCAAAACTTTTTGAAAGACCATCTTATAGGCTGTTTCTCCATATGCCTGCCAAGCAGTGTTGCATACTTATTGTGAAATATGCCATGGTTTATCGTGATTCATCTGATGTTGTTGTGATGTATATCCCCAAAAAACCCAACTTGATAATAAATATCAGGCTTCCTTTCTATCTGTTCATTATCTTAGATGGAGAGGGAGAAGAGTCTGCGCATGCGCGGCTGATGGTGTCGGCTGGAAGCGGCGGACTGCTGATCAACAACATGGTATCGAAACATCTACAAACCTCATGAACCATGATGGGAAGGATTTAGAAGAAGATGACAGCCTGAATTGGAAGTTGACCGGTGAAGAGGAAGAGAATGAGTATGGTGTAGAGGCAAAGGTCGAGGGATCTCCCTTTATAGCTGGGTAAGTGTGTGGGCAACCACAGAAATTGGCACACATGCACATTTCTGGAAGAGCAGCACTTCTGTAATTGTAGAAGTAATATTGGTGTTTCATATTAATTTCTACCCATTGAATGATGTGTGTCTTTTTTTTAGATTTTAGATGGAGGATGAGAAAACATGTGCAGCTGGTGGAGTGAGAGGGGAGGACCCTGGACCCAGCAGACTACTGATCAACTCCATGACTTCTACAAACATGCCGGACCATAAAGGGATGGACTCAGAGGAAGACAATAAACTGGAGTTTCTGGCCGAAGGGGATGAAGATGAGAAGTGAACAGAAGAAAGGACAGAGATATGTATTCATGCATAGATGGGTAACCATGTCGGCAACGGCACACCTGCAGACATGCACATATCTGGTCGTAATAAGATTATTGCTTATTACAATAATAGAAATGACCATTTACCTTTCAGTAGATATCATGTGTACCTTATTGTACACATCATAGTTTGCGTATGGTCACATGTAAGGGAGGCTAATTACCCAAACTAATTACCTTATGTGGCATCATGCATTGCTTGGGAAGTGTTGAATACAAAATTTTATATTTAAATACTAAATTTAAAGGTTTATTTGATTTGGCTTAACATCTGTTCTTTCTATTGTTTTGTTATCCATGTGAAAGTAGCCTACATGTATTTGTGTCATTTTATCATAGTTGGCTATTTCATGTAGATCGAGCTGCAGCGTCTTGTAAATGACTGAAAGTGTATCCATCTGATATTGTTGTTCTTGATTATTTAATTGCATTCTTTATTTGTGTTTCTAAATAAATTGAAACATATTGTTTAGAAAACCTAACATATATGTTTTCATTGTATTTTTAGTCTTGTTATCATAGTGTATTGAGAACACAGAGAAGCGGTCACCATCAGTTAGACTTTACTTAGCTCTTTCACTTACACAAATATTTTATTACCTGTCCCAAAGTATTATAATATATCCATATTCAGCTCTGCCTTATGCATATATGGCCAAATCAACTTATTTTGACCATTTTGGCTTTGTATTTAGGGGTCAAATATCAAATCGGGCAATGAAAACGTTTTACTCGTTAAAGATTCTACACGTTGCTGCAACATGCAGGAAGCGATAAATTGGCCATAACTTTTGAGCAGAAAGTGATAAATTGATTCTGTTTTTTTCATTGAGTAGAGGACAACTTTGTTGATCTTTCATACACTCTAAGTTTTTCTCTATCTATAACGGAAATTAGGGGAAAAGTCAAATTTATGTCAAGAAATGATCATTTTTGTGATTTTTTTTCGGTTGAATTTTGAGGATATTTATAAAAATATTTTAAAGTACATAACATATTATAAATGGTGTTATATATCATTTTAAAGAGCATTTTCTTCTGATTACAGTGGTAGGTATATTTTATCTCTGCCATCTACTATGGCCACACAGTAAGCTTTTTTGTGTCGCGAGGTCATCAAGAGTGAAAAAATGGAATGTTCCGCTCAGTCTGCAAAGGGTTAAAGAGCAAATGACTGCCATGTCCAAAGCCATCTTGGAGGAGCTAAGAGCTGGACTCTTGACTGCTCCACATCCCCCTCGTGAGCGTTCCCAGTCAGAAGGGACATGGGCACGGCGTGGGCCCTCAGAGCGGCCTGGAAGGTCCAGATTCCAGTGGGACAACCAGGGTCGCCCCATCTGTAATAGGTGTGGTGAAGCAGGCCATGTCAGTCGTCAGTGCCCTCCTCAACGTGTGTCGCAAGGGGATTTTTAGTGCCTCCGGCCACTGTGGGTCAAGTGACCGGAACCCCTCCATGTGACCCCTCCCCTTCCCCCCAAGACATGCTTATTGGCCAATGCCCCCTGGTGGATATCCAGGCGAACGGGAAAGAGGTACGTTGCCTTGTAGACACAGGTTCACAGGTCACCATGTTTTCGGAGACACTATGTAAAGAGCTTTTCTCAGACCAGCCGCCCCAGGGCCCCCATGGCCCCTGGTTGACCTTACGGGGTGCCAATGGGCTAAATATTCCATATATTGGATATTTGGTATTAGATTTTCAAGTTAAAGGGGTTCAAGTGCCAGCACGGGGGTTGTGGTTGTGCAGGATAAGTGTCTGGGTTCACACAGGGCTCTGTTAGGGATGAATGTGATCGCAGCATGTTGGGAGGAACTCTTCCAACACAAGAGAATGACGGCTGCTGTAACGTCGACGGCTGCTGATGAGAAGGGGTGGGAACAGGTCTTCGCAGACTGCCAACGGATATATGCTACCGCCGCTCAGCAAGAAAGGTCAGATACTGCCCGAGTGGCCTGTCGATATGCTATTACCATTCCTGCAAAAAGTGAAGCTGTAGTCTGGGCCAAATTACCAGCTCAAGTAAAGCGTATTAATACCTGTGTGCTGGTGGAACCCCATGAGGAGAGCCAGGGGGTTGAGGTAGCCCGGGTCCTCACTAATGTACAGGGAGGCCGCGTTCCAGTGCGAGTTCGCAATCTTCAAACCCGCCCTGTACTCCTCCATCGCCACCACAAGTTGGCCCGGATCACGACTGTGGAGACCGCCCAGGTGAGAGAGGGGCCCGATATCCACTTGACGGAGGTGAGTCCGGGGGTGATTGAGGTGGCTGTCGTTCAGGTGGGGGCTACATCCAGTACAGTCGGGGAGGGAATGCCTGAATATCTACTGTGTGAGTCCTTACAGGGAGATGATTTGGAGGCCGACCAGCAGCAGCGGCTGCAGCAGTTCCTGACCCGGTGGCAGCATGTGTTCTCCTCTCATGAGGAGGACTACGGATGTACCGACCTAGTGACGCACCAGATTCCAACGGGTGAGGCTACGCCAGTCCGGGAAAGGTACAGACCAGTGCCACCCACACTACATAAGGAGATCAGGACCCTTTTACAAGGTATGCTGGAAAGCGGGGTCATTCGTGAGAGCAGTAGTCCCTGGGCAGCGCCGGTAGTCTTAGTGCAGAAAAAGAGTGGGGCCTGGAGATTCTGCGTCGACTACCGTAAGCTAAACAGCGTGACTAGAAAGGATGCCTTCCCACTGCCCAGGATCGAAGACTCTTTAACCAGCTTGACCCAGGCAGCCTGGTACTCAACATTAGATCTGGCGAGTGGGTATTGGCAGGTGCGGGTGGATGAGAAGGACCGGGAAAAAACAGCCTTTACTACTCCATTTGGACTATTCGAATGGGACCGTATGCCATTTGGACTTTGTAACGCCCCCGCGACATTTCAGCGATTGATGCAGCGGTGTCTGGGGGGGCAATTATCAGAGTCTACACTGGTGTATTTAGATGATGTGATTCTCTTTTCTGTGGATTTTACAGCTCATCTGAAACATCTGGAGGAGGTTTTCCGGTCCTTGGAGCGATATGGTCTGAAACTACGGCCTGAAAAATGCCAACTCTTCAGGAAAGAGGTCAAATTCCTAGGCCATTGTGTGAGCAACAAAGGAGTCTCCCCCGACCCAGACAAGGTGTCTGCTGTACAGGAGTGGCAGCCGCCAAAAACAGTCAGGCAAGTGAGGTCTTTTTTGGGTTTTGTGGGGTATTATAGGCGTTTTATAAAGGACTTTTCTAAAATTGCCAAACCCCTCAATGCACTCCTCGCGGGTACTGGCCGCCCCCAGAGGCGAGCGTCACCTCCAGTTCAGTGGAACGATGACTGCACTGCTGCTTTCCAGCGGCTGAAACAAGAACTGTTGCAAGCGCCTATTTTAGCTTATGCGGATTACACACAGCCATTCATAGTGTACACGGATGCTAGCAATAGTGGCCTGGGAGCTGTACTAGCTCAGCAGCAAGAGGGGTTGGAACGTGTTATCGCGTATGCCAGCAGGAGCCTTCATCCCGCGGAAAGAAATGACGCCAATTATAGCTCCTTTAAGCTAGAGCTCCTAGCAATGAAGTGGGCTGTTAGCGAGAAATTTAAAGATTATCTTTGGGGGGCAAAAGTCAGCGTGATCACTGATAATAACCCACTTGTACACCTAAAGACTGCTAAACTCGGCGCTGTAGAACAGAGGTGGGTGGCGCAGTTAGCCAATTTTGATTATGACATACGCTATAGGCTGGGCAGGGAGCACACAAATGCGGATGTTCTTTCGCGCCTGCCCACATTCGATAGTGCGCCCCCTAACGACCACACGACTGTGCCCGGGGAGGAATTGCTGGTGGGCATAGTGGAAGCACCGGGTGCTAGCGACGATGTCCTTCTTGCCGGCTGGGGCTGGAACCCGGATCACTGGCGGGCGTTACAGACAGCAGATAAGCAATTGGCCGTGACCCGAACTTACCTGGAAAGGGGGCAATGCCTCCAGCCCCTGAGAGGAAGGCTCAACCCCGCTTCGTGCAGCAACTATTGGGCCAATGGGGCCGTCTGAGTTTGAGGGAAGGGGTTGTTTGCCGGTCTGTTTACGACCCCCTGACTCATGAGCTAAATCATCAAATCGTCGTCCCTCAGAACCAGGTCCATCCACTGCTTGAGGCCTACCATGGCCAGCTGGGCCATCAGGGCCAGGACAGGACATTGTTTTTAGTTCGGAGGCGTTTTTATTGGCCACAAATGGAGGCCTCAGTGTGCCATTTTATCCAGAATTGCCCAAGGTGTATGCTGCGTAAGGCGAAGCAGGACCCTAGAGCCCCCTGGTCCCTCTAGAGCCTAAGGCTCCCCTCCATATGTTAGCTACAGACTTATTGACACTCAGCCGCCCCACGGATAGATTTCAGAACATTTTAGTCATTACTGATCTATTCACTAAGTTTGCATGGGCTGTTCCTACGGCAGACCAGACAGCCACCACTACTGCACGGGCTCTGTGGAATGCAGTTTTGCAGCCATTTGGATGTCCTGAGGTCCTCCATTCTGACCAAGGACCAAACTTTGAGTCTGCCCTCATCCGTGAACTATGCCAGTTGTATGGCTGCCGCAAGTCCCGCACCACGCCGTATCACCCTCAGGGCAACGGCGGCTGCGAGAGGTTTAACCAAACTCTTTTGAATCTGTTGGGAACCCTGGAATCGGAGCAGCAGAACAGGTGGGTGGAACATCTTCCATCATTGGTCCATGCCTATAACAATTCTGTTCATGCTACCACAGGCTATGCACCCAGCTACTTGATGTTCGGCCGACACGTGCGGTTACCGCTGGACCTACTCCTGGGCACCACTCCATCGGAGGGGGTGAATGGTGTGTCCGAATGGGTGAACCAACACCACGAGCGGCTCCGGTACGCATACGACAAAGTGTCCGTGAAGCTGGGGGTGGCTGCAGAAAAGAATAGGAGTCATTATGACAAGACTGCACGGGAGGCCCCATTGCTGCCTGGAGAACGAGTGTTAGTCTGGGACAACCGGAGGCAGGGGAAGGGGAAGCTCAGTGATCGGTGGGAGCCCCAGCCCTATGTGGTCGTGCGGCACCATCAGCCTGACCTACCTGTCTATGTCGTTAGGCCGGAAGGGAAGCAAGGCCCAGAGCGTGTTTTGCACAGAAACCTACTGCGGCCATGTCCACACTACCCACACGCTAGAGAGAAGGCTGCAGAAGCGCAGGGGGGCCCCACCATGCCTCCAATGGGATGGGCGTGGGCACTAGTGGGTCCAAACCAACCACCTGGGGAGCAAGACCCTGTTCCAGAGCCCCGCCGTTCTCAGAGGCCAACACAGGGGAGACCACCCGAGAGGTATGGAGATTGGGGATCCTAGCCTCTAGTTCTAGGGACTAGAACTAATCCAGCGGGGAGGGTGTCACGGGGTAGGAACTAAAACAAAGACCTAATTGCACTGGGACGGGTTTTGGGGTGGAACATTACTATGCCAACATGGCGGCCCCCTTAATCAGGCTTTGTTTACCTGAATTAGCTACAGGTGTGTAGCGGGAAACTTTGGGGTTTGGCTATTGGCACTTGGGGTGTACACTGGGCTTTTTAGTGAGAACTCTCAGTCGAGTTACGAGCAGCGTTGGGGAAAAGACGTGCCCAGCAGTAGCGGCTGGAACTTGTGTGATGACATCCGAATTACGAACTGGCAACTGCTGACCGCGAGCCCGGCAACCGACTCTGCTCGCCGCCTGTTGTCAAGCCTTCTGGGCAAACCTGCTACTGGGTCTAAGCTCATCAGACGTCGGTTAAGTACTCCTTTCACTGCCTCCTGATTTCTGCCGCTGTGTGGTGAACCCTGCTAGCGCTGCTGTGCTCTCTTCCCCTCTGCATAGCCTGCTCCCCGATACATCGGCCTCCGCTACTGTTGCCCGTGACCCAACGCTTCTATTGTTGATGCCTACTGCTCTGTGCTTCCACTGGTGTTGACTGCTACTCTGCGCTGCCCTGCCCTTGCGCCGGATTCGACCCGCCTCGGCAGTCAGCGGCACCCGGCTTTTATCCGCCTCCACCAGCTACGCTTGCCTCCGGTTCTCCGAGCCTGCCTGGTACTCAAGCGTCATTGGATGTCAGGGGGGCGGAATCGTTCGCCCCTCGCAAAGCTAAGTGCCTATTAACTGCTCCATCGCATTCGTTCCTGCGCACTGAACTATAAGCGCCCCTGTGTTCCCGTACACGGCCGGCCACTCCCCCGTCTAGCAACGCTCCCCAGCCTCTGCTAGCTACTAGCCCTCCCGGCTAGCACTAGTAGCTTACTGTGGCGCACATAGGCTTATTAACCCACAAGCTCCCGAGTTACGTTGCCCATCCTCCTCTCCTGTAGCCAGCCCGTTCATGTAACAGCCTAGTGGTGTGGTGTGGGATTGCAGTGTTCTTTTGGATTTGCTGCCGATTGGATTGTGTGCTACCTGTTACTCAACTTGCTGTGCTATCACTGTGTAGTGGACTGTGTGCTCTTCGTTACTCAAGTGCTGTGCTTTCCAGTGTGTAGTGGACTGTGTGCTCTTCGTTACTCAAGTGCTGTGATTTCCAGTGTGTAGTGGACTGTGTGCTTTCTGTTACTCAAAGTGCTGTGCTGTTCTCTGTGCAGTCAACTGTGCTTCCTGTTACTCAATGGGCTTTGGCCTATAGAGGGGCTAAGCTACGTAACTAATAACCCTTTGTTTTGCCACTAACCAGCTGCTGCGGTGCTGCAAGCCGTCGGGGGCGGAGTCTGTTTTTGTGCTGCCACCAGAGGAACTGACCACCAGGGGCGCCGTTTGGACGGATGCGAGGGGCCAGCCAGGGGTGCTCTGGACTTTTTGGGACTTTGGGGGCGTGGCTCCTGGGACATTTTGGACTCTATTTTTTTAGTATTTAACTTTTTTTTAAATTTAATAAAATTTTGTACATTTTCCTTATATCTGCCTCCTTGCATTATTGAAGAGTACCGTTTCTCCCCACTATCAGAAATTGGTTAAAGAGGTGCTAGTGCCCTCTACCTGTGACAATAACTTGTCACTGAATTAAATTCAAGTTGATGAATAAATGCTATTTGTCACTTGTTTCTAATAATTTCAACTTTCAAATCTCAAAATTTAGACTTTATTTCCCAAAATTTAGACTTTTGATCTCAATTGTGACTTTTTATCTCATAATTAGGATTTTTTTCTGACCACTTTTTTTTTAACTAGCGGAAATGGGCTTCCATATATAGGCGAGGCCAATGCGTTAAAAAAAAAAAAAAAAAGTCCGGGGATCTTAAGCAAGGTAGCCGCCTAAATGCAATGGCAGCTTTTTGGCATGGTAGCCGCCTAAATGCACTGCGGGAAATGAATGAATGAAACAATATGCAGAGATATATGTGAGAGATGTCTGAGAGATATGTGAATGCCCGAATGCCCGAACTATCGGATCAGCTGATTGCGTAACTTAAACGATGTCTGTTGCGAACTCCTGCCGTGGGAAAGGTTTAAAGCCAGTCGGGTGCCTTACGTATGTAGCCTATAATTGGGCTGTGTTTAACAGCGGATGAGACGGCCCAACTTTTTTTATGGATAAAAACAAGGTCTGCAAACGTTGGCATTGCGATACACTACAGGCATATGCATCTGAAAGACGTTGAATTGCAGCAAGATTATTGCATGCGTGTCAGAACAGATTTAGTACCGGTTTTCACCGACTCTGTTGCAATTATGTCTGTCAAGCCGAACTTGACAGGGCTTCAGCCTCGAATCGAATGGCCAGGTCAAATGACGCGTGTGCACTACTACACAATCACACACCTCAGACCCCCCCCCCCTAAAAAAACTCCTCGGATCTGCATGATTCACAAAAGTCCCCCAGACAGCTGTGAAAAAGGCGGCATCCGCCAAAAGGCGCGCCGTTTGCATCCCTGATAACTTCTGACATTAGAATTCATAACAGCTTATATGTACTCATGACTGTACTCGTAAAGCATTATAATAGCATTATCTCATAAGCCTTTAAAAGTTGAAGCTCACAAAGCATTGTAATGCTTCAATTTGATAAGTGTCGTTTTACATGTCCGACTGCTCATGTCACATAATGAGGAGTTACAAGTGCTCAGTGCATACCCTAAGTAAAGTAAGATAAGCACATAATTACTCATGAAAATTAATGAGGTACCATTGCAAACACTAAGTAAAATAGTATGTTTCCATAGTATCAAAAGGCCAAAGAAGGCTATAATGTTTTGTGACACTTTCAGTTTTAAAGGCTTATATGATAACATTATAATTCCAAAGTACAGTCATGAGAACATATAAGCAGTTATGACTTCTAATGTCAGCAGTTCTAAACCTTTATGAATGCATTACAACCCTTGATGAATGCATTTATAATGCTCTATCAATACTGGGTTCATAGAAAGTGTTACCAATATGTAAGGGATAACGGTCGCCGAGGTGTCCCAATATCAGAAGAATAATGGACAACGCGAAGGTGAAGAACAGCCCGACGGCGAAGCCGAAGGGCTATTTGCCTACGCGAAGTCCATTATTTTTCTTATATCGGGACACCTCGAAGGCCATTATCCCGCTTATCACCCGGTTGCAACTAAAACGTATAGATGGTAAGTAAGTGTTTAAAACATAAAAGAAACACGTGGCTCCGTTTAGAAAGAAGTTATCCTGTTCGGTTGGGGTACTATTTTCTTATGAAAGAAGATCCACAAGGCTGCATTCTAAAGAGCATTGATACAGAACGCTGGTTAAACTTTTTTAACCCAACAATGCCTCAGGTGTCCTGTTATCTACAAATAACGGACACCCTGACAGCCAATCAGAAAACAGTATTCCATTCCACCAGGTGATAATTTTCTATAATGACTGGCGGACAATACATTATCCCTTTCATACTGGCCACCCCATCAGCCAATCAGAGAAGAGAATCGTGTTCTGAGGAGAGATAAAGTGTTTGAAATACATGAGTAGGCTAGCTCTCTCATGTAAATGAGGGCATGGTTCCATTGGAAGCAGCAAAATCTCAAGTGTGAAATATATTCTAATCATAAGGCCTGGGCTACCTGTCGTCCATGTTCAGACATGTCGTTATTCCAGAGATATTAAAATTGGCTTGAAAATAAATGCAATTAGAAACATCCAGCATGAACGCAAAAGTCCGCATCAGTCCTAACAAAACCGACGCCAAATATGTCCAGCTCTGACTTACATATTTGGGTTCTACTAAAACATGGGCTCTAGAAACTGCAATTAATATTGTCAATGTCAGTAATCCACTCTTATGACAATATGATTTTATTAGTGCTGTCAGTTTAACGCGTTAATAACGGCGTTAACGCAAACCCATTTTAACGCCGTCAATTTTTTTAACGCGCAATTAACGCATTTGACCCGCCATTATCAATGGAATGTGAAAAAAAAATATCTCCGACATTCCAACGCCTCCCGACGTTTCAGTATGTCCTGTGTTTGTATCAGGCTTGAAGTAGGCCTACTGCTTAGCCGAGGACCTAGGCTACTCATGCCTACAGTAGCTTACACACGCACTCCACAAACGAGTGTAGATGTCTCTGCTGCCCCGATGTCAGTGAAAACAAATATTTTACCGACACAATCGTTGACGTTCATTCGCATGTTCGCATATTTAGGTTGTTAACTAGCTAGAGGATTAATGTTGTCACTTAGAAATCCCTTCTCTTGAACTGAATACCCTGCAAATAGGCTAATATCAGTTTCAAAATTGCTGCGCGAGTGAGAGAGGTGAAACAGGTCGGAGCGCAACTGAGGGAGAGAATGTTTGTGACTGAGCGTCATTGGGCTGTTTCTGCTGCTCCGATGTCAGTGAAAACAAATATTTTACCGACACAATTGTTGACGCTCACTCGCATGTTCGCATATTTAGGTTGTTAACTAGCTAGAGGATTAATGTTGTCACTTAGAAATCCCCTCTCTTGAACTGAATACCCCGCAAATAGGCTAATATCAGTTCCAAAATTGCAGCGCGAGTGATAGAGGTGAAACAGGTTGGAACGCAACTGAGAGAGAGAATGTTTGTGATCGTCATTATTGCAATAGCTTTGCGCAAACCAGACGCATATAGCCTACCTGATTCTGAACATATGACCTTGTCACTAAAATGAGAGCTTCTTGCAGGGCAATTGCCAACATGGCAAAATGCATGCAAGGTATGCTCATGCAATGTAGGTTTACTCATGTAGACCATAATGCCATATTTTCATTGAGCCTCTTTAAAATATAGGTTAGGCTATAATTTAAAGGGCCACCATCCAGGTTTTTGTTTGTTTTTGTAAACTTGTGAACTAGCAACATAAAAGACATCTCTCTGGCAGTACTTGAACATGTTAATAATTTCTGATGCTTTAACTGGTTTTTATTTTTATTTTAAATAGGTATTCACCCCACCAATGAAAGCTGATAACAGCATTAATAAGATAAAATAAATAAGTAAAAATGGGACAAAAAGAAATCGAGGGACATTTAGAATAGAAGGAAATTTGCGATTAATCGCGATTAATTATGAGTTAACTACGGCAAAAATGCGATTAATCGCGATTAAATATTTTAATCGCTTGACAGCACTAGATTTTATATAAGCAAGCGGCTTGTAGCTGGCCATGGTCCTGGAATTATTCATGGCGCCGAGGCACATTAGCCTGACATAGCCCGCCCATAATACAAATATTCATACATATCATGGTCTGGGCACGGTCTTCTGGGGCATGTTTACATCGGTAGAGAGACTACCGGCCAATAAGCGAAGCTGATTAGACGAGCTGTCCAATCGTTTCAAACAAGAACTGAATGTTCTCATCCCTGCCCTGTAATCGCGTCAGTTTAAAGAACCTCCAGACCATGAATACGGTTGAACAGCAGTATTACATGTATGGTCGGGCTGTGTCAGGCTAGAGGCACATGGGGTGAGCATCATGAATTTCCCCTTTGGGGATCAATAAAGTATCTATCTATCTATCTATCTATCTATCTATCTATCTATCTCTATAAGCCTCCTGGAAAACTAGAGAGTTGATGGTTTTTAATCATCCTGTGGTATCCTCCCGAAAAATATTAAAACAGCAGTCATTAAGTGACTAAAGGAGGACTTAGACAAACACAAACATGGCTTACACTTTATCCAACTACTGTATAAAAGCGCTCAGAGAGCACAGACCTCCGCCAAGACAATGTGGTCACAGCTTACACTTTATCCAACTACTGTATAAACGTGCTCAGAGAGCGCAGACCTCCGCCAAGACAGATGGTGTTGTGGATCACCAACCGCCACCAAAATCGAATCAGTTCTTACTTGTCCCAATACACACATTGTCTGAAAATGTTATCCAAATCCGTGCAGTACTTTTCAAGTAATGTTGTACACAGACAGACAGACACATGCCGGCGAAAACATAACCTCCTTGGCGGAGGTAATTAATACAGGAATCATTAAATTCACTTACAGCCCAACCACCCTAACCAGGGGTGTATTGGGCGTTGGACGTGGGGGTATGTCGTCCACCTTCTTCACGTCAGATATTAAAAAAAATAATATTTCCACTTCAAGGTGTGGAAGGGAGAGTGCAGAGAACACGGAGGCAATGTTCCGAGTGCACACCTTTTTTTTTGTTTCACCAAGCCAGCACCACAATTTGATCCCTCCCTTTAACCTTTCTTCCCTCCCTTTATTTAACCTTTACTAGGTTAAATAGGCCTCTGTTTTTATATTGCAAAAAATGACTTGGCAAATACAGTACAATAGCTTTAACCTCTGGTTGTAACTATAACTAATTGGTATTACAACATACTGGAAATTGAGAAATCTGCATAAGTACTTACTTTTCTTGACAATGTGCCGCAGAGATAACCCACCCATCTTTCAGCAAAGAGCCTCCACAGTGTCCTAAACCATGTATGTCTCGTGGTGTTGTCAAGACCACATGGTGCTGGCCTTCAGCATCTTTACAGTTCCACACAGCCCCCATCAGCCTTTTCTCATTGAGCGCCATTGTGTTACCTACGACAGTGGATAAATGCTAGTATGATACTGTGGGCAATTCCACAAAAACAAGTCATCTACATGGACATAGAAATAGCATTATTGTTGCCTTGCCTTACTGCATGAACAGGTATGCCTTTGGATTTCAGTATATATATTTTTTTTTTATTGTTGCCCATTTTTAGATGTATGTATGCATGCATGCAGAACTAGGCAGAACTCCAGGCCTAGGCCTAGGCCTTTATACCTCTAAGGTGAGGTTGACTTTTTCATGGAATTGTCCATATATATATATATATATATATATATATATATATATATATATATATATATATATAAATGGGCAATTCCAGCGTTATGGACGTGACATTTTCATGCATTGTTGATGAACAAAAGGCCACATAACCTCTGCAAGCTTAGCAGTATTTCACTTTTTTTTCATATTCTTATGCAAACTTTGTGGCTTAATACAGGCAAACTAAAAAAAAATCATATCATGATTTACATCATAAGAATACGAGCCTTTCAATTTGCGTTATGGACGTGACGAAAAACGGACAAGCTTTTATGGGAGATTACAGTTTTTGCTATGAAGTCTGTGAAACGTAAATATTATTCCATTCATACCAAACAGGACACCTCGGTGAACACAGAAAACGACTTGATTTAAATGTAAATGTAAGATAAGATGGTTTTTATTGGGGTTATTGTGGAAAAAATTGCGTTATGGACGTGACGTTATGGACGTGACATCTGGAAAAACCTTCCAAAAACCTACAAAACAAGTGTGAATGGTGGATTTTGACCTGTAACGACTGAAATAGTAATACAATGATAGAAAATAACTGATAACATTGCAGGTTTGTGTGTGTTATCACCCACTTATTCCCATTATAAGCCCCTCCATAGACTTACATTATAGCTGAATAGGGTAAAAATTTTAACAAATAGATATCCTTTCGAAACTTGCTCAGATGATAATGTACATTGAGACAAAACTTTTTTTGTATTGGAAGTTTTCTGAAAGAATTTGTATGTCCATGTAGATGAGACTTGAAGTTTTAAGGTGAGGTTTACTTTTTCGTGGAATTGCCCATATATATATGTGGGCAATTCCAGCGTTATGACGTGACATTTTCATGCATTATTGATGAACAAAATTCCACATAACCTCCGCAAACCTTGAAGTATTTCACAATTTTGTTCATATTCTTATATGCAAACTCCATGGCTGAATAGAGGCAAACACAAAAATTGTATATCATCATTTACATCATAAGAATATGAGCCTGTCAATTTGCGTTACGGATGTGACGACAAATGGACAAACTTTTGAGAGAGAGTAGTTTTTGCTGTGAAGTGTGTGAAATTTCTAGAGAAATGTAAATATTACTACATTCATACCAAACAGGACACCTCAGTAAACACAGAGAAAGACTTAATCTTAAATGTAAATGTAAAAAAGTTGTTTTTCATTGGGAGAAATGGCGTTAAAGAAGTGACGTTATGGACGTGGCTTCTGGAAAAACCTTCCAAAACAATACAAGACAATTGTGAATGGTGGATTTTAACCTGTAACGACAGAAATAGTAATATAACAATAAAAAATTAACTGATAGCATTGCAGCTTTGTGTGTGTTATCACCCACTTATGCCCATCATAAGCCCCTCCATAGACTTACATTATAGCTAAATAGGGTAAAAATGTTAACAAACAGATATTCTTTCGAAACTTGCTCAGTTGAATATTTACATCAATATATATACTGTATAATCAACATGCCAACCTCACCTTAGAAATTAAAGTCTCATCTACATTGACATACAAATTATTTCAGAAAACTTGTAATACAAAATGTTTCTCAATGAAAATAATCAGCTGAACATGTTTTGAAAGGATATCTACAGTATTTGTTAAAAAGTTTTTCCTGTTCACCCATAATGTGGAAGGGCTTATAATGGGCATAAAGTGGGTGATAGCTTTGATCTACATTTCAATTGAGTATTATTCTGTGTTCACTTATGTGTCCTATTTGGTACTGTATGTATGGAATTATATTTACGTTGCTCTGTAAACTTCACAGACTTCATAGAAAAACTGTAATGACCCAGAAAAGCATGCCCGTTTCTTGTCGTGTCCATAACTCATATTAAAATGGTCATATTCTTATGGTGTAAATCATGATATGATTTCTTGCCTGTATTCAGCCATGGAGCACCCTGACATTACATTTGCATGCATGGCTGAATACAGGCAAACACAAAAAATCATATCATGATTTACATTATCAGATTATGAGTCTTTTGTTATGGACATGGCTATGCTATGAACATTTGGACATTTTGCTATGAAGTCTGTGCAGTTTCCAGAGAAACATAAATATTATTCCATTCATACTAAACAAGACACCTCAGTGAACACAGAAAAAGACTTAAGTTAAATGTAAATGTAAAATAAGTTGGTTTTGATTGGGGTTATTTTGGGGAAACTGGTGTTATGGACATGATGTTTGAAAAAAAAGCCTTCCAAAAACTATACAAAACAAGTATAAATGGTGGATTTTAACCTGTAACAACTAAAATAGAAATATAAGAATAGAAAATAACTGATAGCATTTTAGCTTTGTGTGGTTTATAGATAGATAGATACTTTATAAGCCCCTCCATAGACTTACATTATGGCTGAATAGGGTAAAATTTTTAGCCACGTGAGGCCAAACCGATCTCGCGAGCTTCAGGTCTTCACTCGCAGCTGAGTCTGGCTACTCTCCATTAACGAGAATTTGGAGCAGGTTGCCAAACAAACGAACCAATCGGCATTGGCTTTGAGGCAGGTTGAGGTGTGGCGCAACGAGAAGCGGGTCTAAAGAACATGTACAGTACGTATGTTAGTACGTCATATGCTTCGTTGGTCTGATTGGTTGATTTGGCCTGTCTATCACCAACATAATGCTGATAGACAGATGCCTTATCCAATCCGCCAAAACTAAACTAACGAAACAAAAATTCTTCAACGGATGGTTGCCAGATGGACTTGCGGAAGCAAAGTCAGGTTAAATTTTTTTTTACAGATATCCTTTCGAAACTTGCTCAGTTGATGATTTACATTGAGACAATGCTTTTTTTGTATTGCAAGTTTTCTGAAATAATTTGTATGTCCATGTAGATGAGACTTTAATTTTCATGGAATTGTCCAACCTAACCTTAGAGGCAGGTATATAGGCCCAGAGTTCTGCATGCCTGCATACATCCATCAAAAAATGGGCAACAACACAAAGATTGTGAAATCCAAAGGCATACCTGTTCATGCAGTAAGGCAAGGCAACAATAATGCCATTTTGAAGATGCTTTTATAAAGGCTTACTGTCTCCAACATTAGGCTGACTTTAGGGTCATTCCGTGTGAAATCAACCAGTGACGGACCGGTCACCCTCTCTGAAAAATCTGAAAAAAATTACAGTTGTTTGTATGCTCAACCTATGCTTGAATCTGAAATAGTAAGTCTGTATCACTAATGGTTGCAAAAGTACAGCCATTTGAAATTTCAAGTATTTTTAAGCATTTTGGTGAACAAGCCTTTTGTTCAACTTCCAACATTGCTGGCTCTTTCAGTATTTCACACACAATTGTGAAACCATGTGAATAGAAACACATTTTCCTGTAGAATTCAAAAATCAGCTCAGATCAGATGTATCTGGTTTTATTTTCCCCCTCCAAAGCTTTGGAAATGGCAATAAATTCTATACTTGTTTGGACACCTCCACCTTTCAGGGCTTCTTGTGCAAAAACTAAGTGAGACAAATTTATCGGAGTATTTTTCCTATTCACATATGGATTTTGCAGTCCTGTTTGTGCATTAACTTTTGTTGATATTGTTATCATACTGTCAGAGCATTTTTTTAAAAACAGGTATGATTTTTACAAAGGCCATATTCATCCTCTCATTTCACCACGTGGACAGTTAGCAAGATTTTTTTAAATTTTACTATGAGTCATTCAGTATCTGAGGAACACCTATCCACAATTTGGTGTTGTTGCTGAGTCTCGTTATTTAGATATGATTTTTTGAAAATATTGTCAGTAAATCCACTGAATTAAAGGAGAAATCCTACCCAACAACTTACTTTCATTTCTATTTAATTCTGCCCCATTCACTCAGCATTAGTTTGTTTGTTATTTGGTCTATAATCAATTTTTATGTTCTTTTTCTGAAAGACAGCATTCAGGTAACTGGAACAATGGGCCTATTGGCTTTATGCTGGATTTCTCCTTGCTTATCTGCAGTACCACATTGCGCCATATGTGGTGCACTTTCAATACAATGGAAGTCAATGTAAATCAGTGGAGTTACTGACAATATTTTCAAAAAATCATATCACAATAACGAGACTCAGCAACAACACAAAATTTTGGACAGATGTTCCTCAGATACTGAATGAGTCATGGTAAAATTTAAAAAAAATCTTGCAAACTGTCCACATGGTAAAATAAGAGGATGAAAACAGCATTTTCCAAAATTGGAACCATCTTTGAAGAAATGCTCTGACAGTATGATAACATTATCAACAAAAGTTAATGCATAAACAGGACCGCAAAATCCATATTTGAGTGGGAAAAAACTCGGATAAATTTGTCTCACTTCCTTTTTGAACAAGAAGCCCTGAAAGGTGGTGGTGTGAAATCACACATAGAATTTACAGCCATCTTCAGAGCTCTGGAGAGGGGAAACTACTCAAGATGCATCTGATCTGAGTAGATTTTTGAACTCTACAGGAAAATGTGTTTCTATGCACATGGTTTCATCATTGTGTGTGAAATACTAAAAGAGCCAGTTATGTTGGAAGTTGGACAAAAGGCTTGTTCACCAAAATGCTTAAAATTACTTGAACTTTCAAATGGCTGTACTTTTCAACCACTAGTGATACAGACTTACTATTTCAGATTCAAGCATAGGTTGAGTATACAAACAACTGTAATTTTTTTCAGATTTTTCAGAGAGGGTGACCGGTCCGTCACTGGTTGATTTCACACGGAATGACCCTTTATGTACTTGGACCTCAAATAATGCTTGCCATTACAATGACTGAAATCTTGGTCAAAGAATGCCCTGTGCTAATTGCTCCTGTAGATAAGCAAGCACAAGTCACAGACAGACCATTTATTCTACTGGTTTACAATAAATATCAGTAAATAAGGCAAATCACAGACCTTACAGTAACACCATTGTGTTACTCATATTGCTACATTTCAGATAACCTCTACACATACAGTAGGCTAGATATAAAAAAGATATTTGCATGTTGCTTTCTGGGATGAGAAGCTAAACTAAAAGGCAGACACAATGTGTTCCTTGACAAAGACTGAATTTGTGCAAGCACTGTATAACTGGATGGATGGATAGGTAATCTATCCTCTACATCAGGGGTTCTCAACCTTTTGCAAGCTGGGCCCCCTAAAGCGGCTTCATTGGACCTGGGGCCCCCCTATCCCCTCCCGGTCCCAACCCTTCTACCGGTACACTACCTCGGATGGAAGGATGGGTAGATAGAGTTGGATAAAACTTAATTTTGTGTTTTAAACAGCAATATCAATAGTATGCCATGCATCATGAAAGGCCACATAACATTACACAGCCATTGGTTACTATTCCTGACCCAACTCTTTTATTCCAAAACTTCTGTTGGATCAATACTCAAAAACTTTGGCTTCCTGGCATCTAAACTCAATAAGTGTATGTCATCTAACATTGTAACAATTAGGCTGGCACAATGTTAACTTATTTGTGAATCATAGGCCTACATAGGCTGTATCACATTAATCAAAAACTTAATCAAAGCTATTTGACCTTACTTTCAGATGTTTAAAAAAGTAAAAAGGATTGTAGGCCTATCCACTGAAATAAATGATGTAAGAATACAGAATAAGCCCATACGTGCAAGAAGAGAAGGCAGAGGCTGAGAGAGAGCGCACGTGCGGCTGTGTGTGTGTGTGTGTTGTCTGGGCGCGTCAGGGGGAGAGAGCGATATGAGTGACAGTGTTGGTGCGTCTCCTCTCTTAATTCTTCTAAATTTCAAAGGCCTACATGGGCATTATCAGAACTGGAAAAATAATTGTAAATAGCGTAACTAGCGCTAGTGTTTATATTACCGGTAGTAAACAAATCAGCTAGCGCAGGATTTTAAGCAATTTTGAGACGCTTGGTGAACTGCAGTTGCCTGCAGTTCCGTGCGGATCTTCTCGGCACAATTTGACAACGTTGGCCGCGTCCATACACTTTGTTCTCCTCACATAACATTTCAGTCTATCTTTGATGACATGTTTCCACGCTAGCTGTCTTTACGAACGCGATGCTCGGTTTTCCGACCTCGCTTGGCTACCTAAGAATTTTAAGAAATCAACCCTGGAAAACTTTAGTCTGCTCCAACAGGGCAGTAGTCTTTCAAAAAAGAATATGTAACTCACCCACAAGGACCAATATGAAGAACACACAGCTTTTTACTGAAGTCATCTTGGTACTGCTGCAGTGATGCACCAACTAATGCGTGTTTTGCCAGTGCCACTTTTAAGTCCCTCATATCGCTCTTTGCACATCACTGTCCAGTAAGCTTAAGACACCTTCAACTTTTCTGTTAGCCTGTAAGGTCATTGGCTGGGAACTGTCACGCGAAATGTTCAGTAGAAATTTGCATAACAAATTTCCATACAACTGAGATATTGAGAAGCTAGAGCTCTAATGTGTACAGTGAGCCAATGGCTGAATGTTATCATGTAAAGTACTTTCAGGGTTCATTTGTTTCAGAGACCGTTGGATCTCATGCAAATTTGCTCAACTGACACGTTTTCTTGCAAAGGCAATTAAGGAAAAATTATGACTCCACCAGCCCATATCCCTGTTCTTTGAGGCCGCAAGTGCTGTTGGTTGGTAGCTGAAAGACAGTCTTTCAAATTCAATTCAATTCAATGTTATTTGTATAGCGCACAAATACAGTACATTGTCACTGCGCTTGTCAAAGCTCACGGCGCTTTACAGACAGTACGGGAAGCATCCATGAGAATCAGGGGCAAGGAAAAACTCCCTTGCTTTGTAAATAATTTGTTATGTAGGAAGAAACCTTGGGCAGATCCACGCCTCATGGACTCAGCCTACCTGCCTGGGGCCTAATAAAGTATCCGTAAAGTCTGATGCATAGATTGACCATGGTTAACACAAAACAGTATGAGTACTGAATGTAGTCAGAGATGATATACACATAGTTTGTGTGACAGTCAGGGCCAAGGGATGGAGTCAGTAGTTGGAGTGTGGGATTAGTCAGTAATTGGAGTGGGATCAGAGTTCATTGGGTGTTGGTCGCCATCTAAGTAGTGGTCATCAGGGGGCCATCAGGCCAGTTCCATCACGGGCCTCAGAGAAAAGGGGAGGATGGTCCTGGTGTGTGGCTCCGGGGGGTTGGTCAGCATCCGTAGTGGGGTAGGGTTGGTGGCAGGGAGGTTCATCACTCAGCCAGTGCGTCGGGGCAGAGGAGGCAAGAGAGACAAAAAGAAACAGAAACAAGAGGGTTAGGCCAATCTAGGAGGATATCACTTCATGATATGTGTCATATAATCTAGCTAGAGTGAGGAGAGGGAGAGAGAGAGAGGAGAAAGAGGGTTGTACAGGATGGCAAGTGTGCAGAAGGTGGCAGCACTAGGCTATCGCAGCATAACTAAGGTATGGTACATGGCATCTCACCAACCCAGAAGGGGGTGGTCAGTGGCCGCCTTGGAAAAACAGCAGAGGTAGCCCTCTGAACAACATAGAACAGATGTGTGAACAAGCAGCTAGCTCTGGTGCAAGAATAAAAAACTTTTCATGCCCTCATCAGTTCGCATTGACTGTCATTATTATTACACTATTCGGTCTACGTTGCACAAAATTCTCATACCTACCGACAGTATTCAGTAACATGAAACAACAGGGCTACAGGTAGATTCCATCCAAATTAAGCCTTTAATCAAAAAAGCAGTAGAACAATGTGCCATAAGAAACTACTGCAGCACATTATCAAACATGAAATAATATATAAGCCTCTCCATACATATCCATATACCATAGTTGAAACTCAGAGAGAGACACAACACCTTTTTTTCTTTACTGTTGAATGTCGAATCTGAGTAAAGTTTTAAATTCCAGTGTCTAGACCAGCAAGAGCAGGTAGGAAGAGCTCATTTATAAAAACTTACGAAGAAACCGTCCTTCATTTCATCTAAGAACTTTTCTGAAATGATCGTAAGTGTGATTCAGAAAGACTGAACGTACGCACAAAAAACATGGGTACGTGACCATGTCCTTTATAGATCACAAATGATCGTGAAATTGTGCGCAGACAAGTCTCCGCCTTCTAAACGCCCATTCATTAATATCATTAACATAGGACTGCTTGAATTAAAACAGTGGCCTAACCAACATAACTAAACTATCTATACACAGCTGGGAATAAAAAGGGTTAAAACACTTTTACTAGGGCAACGTGATCGCATTTTTTTTTACCCTGTTCGAAAAATCCGTAGAGCCACAATGTTCTAGGTATGCGCAAAATTCACTGAAAAGAAGTCTATCTATGAGAATCTCATCTACTTTGTCCCACACTTGCATTCACTCCTGCTTGCAGAGATGTACAATTAATTAGGCTACTAGTTTCATTTAGGTTCAAATATTTTTTTTAATTTGAAGATCGGTTTTGGAAGGAGGCTAGGCTTTTGAAGGAATAATGGCTGCTCCATTATTATGGATTTTTCATTACGCCAGTTGGAATAGGCTACATATATTTCGTACCTCTATACAACCTCAGAGTATGGACAGACCGACCATATACAGCATAATTGTCTAGGTTAAGACTATGTTAGGTCGCCAATGCGTAATGTGATAGGTCTCTGTACCTACAAAAACCAGACTAAATTACAAGCGGTTACTGTAATTTGGGGTAGTGAAAGGCCATTCAAAATAAATTCTGCACGTTGGAAAACAGCCTGTCGTTCCCCCCGAAAAGATTTCTTTGTAAAATAAATGTGGATATTCTGTAAACCCGTCCCAAAGAATTCTGCCATTGGCTTGTTTGTGGAGGGGTGGGATCTATTGGCCTTCTGGGCCACAGATTAGACCCAGTCTCTTTTACACACACACACACACACACACACACACAGCTCAGGCCCAGTCTCTTACACTATAAGGTTTATAAACTCTCTCTCTCTCTCTCTCTCTCTCCCAGTCACTTACACTATCAGGTTTCTCTGTTCCAGACACTGCACAGTCCAAGAGTCACATTGCTTCATCCAAGCAGCCTCAACAGCTCCCATTCTGCATCGCTCTCAGTCTGCACACGTCTAGAAGACTCTCTCTCTCTCTCCTCTGTCTATCCCAGTCTTTCTTTTTCTCATACTTAGTCTGTTGACATTTAAAAGCCTCTCTCTCTCTCTCTCTCTCTCTCTCTCTGTCTCTGCCAGTTTTTCTTTTTCTCTTACTATAATTTCATCATTTGCACTTTTTACTTTGTTGCTCAGTCTCAACATCTTTGTCACGTTCCTGCTTCCAATTATGTTGAAAATGACCAATTGAATATTCTGTGCCCCTCTCTCTCTCTCTCTTTTCTTTCTCTAATCTTGGCATTGTATTAAAGCGCTCCACACCAGGCTATTTTGCGTGTTTATCTGCGTGTGTGTTGTGAATGTAGTTTCTGGATGAGTGGGAAAGAGAGAGGAGAAAGAAAGAAAGAGAGAGAGAGAGAGAGAGAGAGAGAGAGAGAGAGAACAAAGTATCATTTCAACATTTTATTGAAAAAAAAAAAAAAAAAAAAAAAAGCTTGTTTCCTTTTAGACATGTGAAGAATTTGTTAAATTTGTTCATTTAGCTCAACTTATTATTGTACATTCATGAAATCCTTTACCGTTACACTATGGAATATTCAAGGCATTCATTCATCCACTTTCGGTTGCAAAACCAGAATGGTAGAATTTCAAAGAAATATTTCAAACATTGACATCATAATCTTACAAGAGACATGGCGCAGAACTGATGAGGTCATACCTAGTCCACCAGGTTATAAAGAGATAGCAATCTCGTCCATAAAAAATAAAGGAATAACCAGAGGGAGAGATTCAGGAGGCATTGTAATTTGGCACAAACAAGAAATTGATAAATACATCTCAATAATAAAAAAAGAAGACTCCCACATTTGGCTTAAAATCAATAAACAACTTACCCAAACAACCAAAGATATATTTATGTGTGCTATATATATACCACCTTCTGAATCTCCCTACTACAATGAAGAGATTTTTGACACTATCCAACAACAAATTAACTACTTTCAGGGCCAAGGGAGTGTGCTAGTATGTGGAGACCTGAATGCAAGAACAGGTTCTCTCTCTGACTATACAGCAGACAATGGCAATACGCACATATTTGGACAGAGCTTCCCACAAAATATAGTTAATTCCCAACGGAGCAGCTCTGATAACCAAGTAAATAAAAATGGAAAATTACTTATAGAACTCTGTCAAGGTCTGGGCCTTTATATTATAAATGGTAGGGTGAGAGGGGACTCTCGAAGGCATACTTACAGTTCACCTCTTGGCTGTTCAACCGTTGATTATATGATCACAGATTTAGATCTATCCACTTTCCGAGCATTTACGGTCAAGCCACTTACACCCTTATCAGATCACAGTCCAGTCACTTTATATGTCAATTGAACAGAAAATACCATACAGGAACAGCCTAGTAAATTGTATGACACTAAAGAGAGCTACAGGTGGGACAAAAACAGTAAAGAAAACTACCTCACGGCCCTTTGTCATCCTAAAGTGTCCTCACTAATTGACAACTTTCTTAGTAGTAGCTATCCCTATGATATACAGGGCGTAAACCAAGCTGTTGAAAGTATAAACAACATTTTCAACCATCTGGCAGAGATATCCTCCCTTCAACATAGTAAAAAAAGGAAAAATGTTAAACAAGGTAATGAAAAATGGTTTGATATAGAATGCAAAAATATGAGAAAAAATCTAAGACATCTATCAAATCAAAAGCACAGGAACCCCAACAGTAATGAGTTACGTCTTACATATCATGAGGAACTAAAACAATATAAAAACACAATCAGAAAAAAGAAACAATATGTGGAAAACCAATTACAAATGATAGAAGAATCACTCAATTCTAATTCCTTCTGGGACAACTGGAACTCACTATATAAAAAGCGCCATGATGAACCAGCCATACAAAACGGTGACGTGTGGCAAAACTATTTTGAAAACCTATATGGCAAAACAGACAGGAGCCATGAACAAAATCAAATATTTGAAAAAATGACCATTATGGAGAATACAATTGGAAGATTCCAAAATCAACTAGATTTCCCTATTACTGAAAAAGAACTATCAGACAAACTACAGACCCTGAAAACAAAAAAAGCAAGTGGACCAGATGGCATACTAAATGAAATGCTAAAACACTCTCACCACAAATTAAGATTGGCAATACTAAAACTGTTCAATTTCATCCTAAAAGTTGGTTATTTCCCTGACAATTGGAACAGAGGACTCATAACGCCCATATTCAAGACTTGAGAAAAGTCTGATCCAAATAATTACAGAGGCATTTGCGTTAATAGTAACTTGGGGAAGGCTTTCTGTAGCATTATTAACACAAGAGTAATGAATTATCTTATTGACCACAACAACCTGAGCAAAAGTCAGATTGGATTCATACCAAATTATCGAACGACAGACCATATATTTACTTTACATACTATAATTGACCAACAAATAAACCAAAACAACTCAAAAGTATTTGCCTGTTTCATAGATTTCCAGAAAGCCTTTGACTCTATCTGGCATGAAGGCTTGTTCTTAAAACTTATTGAGAGTGGTATTGGAGGAAAAACATATGACATCATAAAAACAATGTACCTGAACAACAAATGTGCCATTAAAATTGAGAAAAAGCAAACAAAATACTTCAGCCAAGGGAGAGGTGTTATGCAAGGCTGTCCTCTATCACTGACTCTTTTAAACATTTATATCAATGAACTAGCAAATCAATTAGAACAATTAGAAGCACAGGGCCTTACCCTTTACGACTCCAAATTCCTTCTTTTGCCGATGATTTACTTTTGATCGCGCCAACAGCTCAAGATCTACAGAAGAACCTGGATGTGCTACAAACATTCTGCCAAACATGGGCCCTATCTGTTAATATCAAAAAAACAAAGATGATAACATTTCAGAAAAGAAAATGTCACAGAAACAAACATAACTTTACCCTGGACAAAACCAAAATTGAACAAGTGTCAAATTATACTTACCTTGGGTTAAAAATTACATCAAATGGAAACTTCAGCTTGGCCGTGAATGAATTAAAGGGAAAGGTGAGAAAAGCTCTCTATACCATCAAAGAGGCTGTTCAATTCGAAATACCAATTCAAATTTGGCTAAAAATATTCCAGTCTGTGATTGAACCTATTCTTTTATATGGCAGCGAAGTATGGGGTCCTTTGATGAAGCAGGATTTTGACAAATGTGATAAAAACCCAGTCGAAACCCTTCATGCTGAATTCTGCAGGAACATCCTCAGAGTCCAAAAACAAACACCTAACAATGCGTGCAGAGCTGAACTAGGCCAATATCCTCTTTTACTCAAAATTAAAAAAAGAGCTGCCAAATTCTGGCAACATTTAAAAACAAGTGACCCCACTACCTATCACTTCAAAGCCCTTAAGAGCCAAGAATTGAACATTGAAAAGAGTCCCCTCACCCAACTGATTATCAGGCTCCAGCAAGAAACCAACAAGAGCTACCAACCTGACATCCTATCTGTAAGAATAAATACAAAACAAATTATTGATTCACAAAAAGAAATATATGTGACACATTGGATTGAAACAACACAAAATCAGAGCAAATTACAGAACTACTTGACCCTGAAAAGAGAATTTAAATTGGCAAATTATCTAACAATGGTAAAAGACTCAAAATTAAGAAAAACACTAACAAGATATAGGCTCAGTAATCACAGCCTAGCCCTTGAAACAGGCAGGCACAGACAAACATGGATACCAAGAGAAAACAGGTTGTGCTTATATTGTGATGAAAAAGAAATTGAGTCCGAACTGCACTTCCTCACAAGCTGTCCAAACTATACAGAAATTCGCTCCAACTTTTACCCCAAATTTCAAGCGCTATATCCAACATTCTTAGAAGTAGATGACCTGGACAAAATGAGATATTTGCTAGGAGAGGAGGAAGATTGTGCAACACTAGCTGCACATTATGTCTACACCTGTGACAAAAAAAGAGGAATGACCACACAGTGATGCGCCTATGAATGCAAATAGTTCACAACCATCAAATACACATGCACACAGACACACAGACACACAGACACACACACACACACAGACAGACACACACACACACACACACACACCACACACACCACACACACAATATTACACAATATTTGCTGTGCATCCATGCAACAATATGCACTTATGTCCGAATATGTTTGCCTGTAAAGTGTACAACATACAGTGTATATACATTACTATAATACAAAATTTTCTATGTTTTTGTTTATTTACAAATCATTACTTTTCTTTTGTCTTCCAAAATGTATTTTTGTTTTATATTGTACTCTTTTATATTGTACTCTCTTGCCAATAAAGCTAATTTGAATTTGAATTTGAATTTGAGAGAGAGAGAGAGAGAGCGATACAGGGGGGGGGGGTAAGAAAGGATGGGGAGATAGTGAGTGTGTGTGTGTGTGTGTGAGAGAGAGAGAGAGAGAGAGAGAGAGAGAGAGGGGGGGGAGGGGGGTAAGAAAGGATGGGGAGATAGTGAGTGTGTGTGTGTGTGTGTGTGTGAGAGGGAGAGAGAGAGAAAGAGAGAAAGAGAGGTAAGAGTCTAGATGTTAAGGTAGTGAAAAGACAAATGGAATGTTGGATAGAGGAAGTAGAGAAAGCATGTGTGTGTGTGTGTGTGTGTGTGTGTGTGTGTGTGTGTGTGTGTGTGTGAATGTGAACCATCTCTTCGTTCTTGGGCATCTGTTCTGTTTAATTGCCCTTTGCATTATTTACCAGTGTGGTGCAGGGTGACCAACTCACACAACCAGGCCACACACACACACACACACACACACACACACACACACACACACACACACACACACACACACACACACACACACACACACACACACACACACAAACAGACAGGGATCTAACAGGAAGACTTTACTCTTTCAAACCACTTTCTGCTGGGATCACAGACACGCACGCACGCACACACACACACACACACACACAGGTTTAATCCACAATCTTTTTTTTTGTCAATATTTACTCACAACAATAATGGCTCATTTTTGATGCTTGCTCCAAACTGCTGAGCAAACTGGCACTGAGAGTAAAAGTCAATATGGGGCAATCCATAGCAGCAGAGGAGAAGCTGTGTGTGTGTGTGTGTGTGTGTGTGTGTGTGTGTGTGTGTGTGTGTGTGTGTGTGTGTGTGTGTGTGTGTGTGTGTGTGTGTGGTGAGACAGAGCAATTCATAGCAGCCGTGTGTGTGTGTGTGTGTGTGTGTGTGTGTGTGTGTGTGTGTGAATGCAAATATGTATTAAATATGTATGTGTGTGCTGTCTCTTGATTGTCATATAGTCCTGCACATGTCCATACACACACCCACACCCACACACACACACACACACACACACACACACACACACACACACACACACACACACACACACACACACACACTTCTATGGAGTCCCTTAGTGCAGCTTCAGAGTAATTAGCCCAATCAGCACACACTTGAAAGCAGAAACAATGCTCACACACACACACACACACACACACAGTGACTGTAGTCCTAATTAATTTGTTGTGTTTTGTCCTGTCCCCTCCATGTTTAATTCCTCTGTCTTTCACCACCAGCCAAATGATCCACTTAAGACAAGACAATTAATCTGCCTGATAAAAGATAAGGACAGAGAACGCTGTGATGCTCTCATTCCTAATTACTGGTGTGTGTGTGTGTGTGTGTGTGTGTGTGTGTGTGTGTGTGTGTGTGTGTGAGTGGGTGTGGGTGTTGTTGATGAACTGAGATACGCAACATTGAGGAGCTTCTCAAGGGTGTCAGCTTACATACTAATACATGATGGATGACCCGTGATAC
>JAODXP020000033.1:13576626-13664547 GCA_027497455.2 Sardinella longiceps | reverse complement strand
ACCTATGGCTAAGCCACGCCCCCTCCACTCACTCGGACAAACAATCGGACATTAGGGTGACAGGCGCTATGTCAAGTGTTACAGTCAGAGAGATTTCTCTGAAGGTAATTGATGGCTTTTGGAGACACAAAAGATAATATATCATCTCGAAGTCATCAAAAGGGCTTTAATTATGCACTGGAGGATTATATTAATAATTTTGTCATTGAACAAGTCGATGAAAAGCTTAAGTTACATGCAACAATGTAAGGGTCCCAGTGTAAAAATGATAAACCTTATCTCGTTGCCATCACCATTTCGGACAAGATAGACGTTAATATTAGTTTAACAAGAGCCCTTTGGACAACCACAGTACTAAAACTAGACTATAAGAGACCAATGAACTCCCAGCAAACAAAGTTACATGATGAACAACGCAGCTAGGAGATAAAGTTGGGCAGAGACGTTGGCTAGCGCTAGCTAACTCTCGCTAACGTTAACGTTAGTTAACGTTGATGTTGATGTTGTGGTTAACGTTAGGGACGTTAAAATAACTTTCTGTTTCTTTCCAGCAAAGTGACAATATGTTGGCTCAAATACGATGTTGACTTGCCTTAGAACAGATGTAGACATCCTTGTTAATTTTGTTCACGTTCAGTTAATGTTGTGGTCTGTCTGCTGCATAACTTTATCCAAAGCAGACCCTTATCTCGGTTTAGATGAGGCTTGGGAAAAGGCAAAAAACACACCCTGTCGCCCAGCCTCTCAGAATACCTAGTGTCTGAGTTGCTCTTGGCCCTTGCATACCGTTTGACCATTTAAAACTTAACATACCGTGAAAATACATATAAAACCGAACAAAAACTGGCCAACTGCAATGTATTTCAATGGACGTGCAAGCAGAGAATGTCCGAGTGTATTGGGAACTATGCGCACTGTGATTGGCTCATCGCGTTCGGGGGCGTGGTTTAGCCATAGGTCAATTGACTGCATTTACTGTACATTAACATAATTATTTGGATTATGACCATATTCTGAATATGATGGTGCCATGTAAACGCAAAATTCTGATGAGCTTAAATGACCCAAATAAGGTCATTATGAATAAGCAATAATCGAAATAAAGAAGGTGGAATAAACCAATCATATTCTGATTATTGAGGTGTGTTTACATGTCCTTCCACGATTCTTCTCATGTGCAAGTATCCTAAAGCGTGAATAATGTGATTAAGGTGTAAAACATCAAATCATATGTCCATATGTGCACAGTAAACATTAACCGCACTTTAATTCAGTTGATTCCACTTCTGCAATTCTCACACAGCAAAGGGAGTGACCTGATAGGCCCACCAATTTTGACCAATCACTCTGAACTTGATCAAATGATAAGGAAGGAATTGAATGTTAACCTTTGATCCATTTCACTTTACGCCAAGTGTTGTACTTGTTCACTTTGACTTTCTCATCTATCCAATACAAAATCTGATTTCAGGGGTAGGCCTACTAGGGGATTATCATTTATTAAGTTGGCTAGTTTTTCTTTTCACTTTTGAAAAAGAAAGTTGAATAGGACTTAGAGTGACTTAAAGTGAAAGATTTCAGTGGAAGTGAGTGTGAGAGAATGGCATCGAAGACCTTTCTACCTGAAGAGGACCTCACCTGTCCTGTTTGCTGTGACATTTTCAAGGATCCTGTTGTTCTTTCGTGCAGCCACAGCATCTGCAAAGCCTGTTTGCAGCAGTTTTGGAAACAGAAGAATTCTAAAGAGTGTCCTGTTTGTAGGAGGAAATCATCTAAGGACGAACCACCTTTGAGCTTGTCTCTGAAGAACCTGTGTGAGGCATTTGTGAGGGAGAAGAGTCGGGGGCAGCTGCAAGCTGCACTGAAAACTTTACAAGGCAATCTGAACAGCTTTCAATATAATAAACCGACTTTTGACCAAATAGCCAATCATATTAAGGTGAGAGACACAATAAATGTAGTTAGTGGACCAAAGCAATACCCCTATCATTTTATAACAGTGTAATGCTAGAAGAAACGCCTGGCCAATGCAAGCCTAATTTATTAACTATAGAGCTGTAAACTGGTTTTGCTTTATGGCATGGCAATGCAGACATCTTGCAAGTGCACAAAGAAGCTGTAGAAAGAGCCAAGAACATTCATTCATCCTGTAATTCATTTATTTTTTAAAAAAAGCCAAACCAAATGCGATTTGATTCCAAACCATTGGACCACAGCTGAAGTCCCCTTGAGTAAGGCACCTAACAAATCACTGCTCACCAGGTGCCATTGAAGCAAGCAGCAACTGCGCAATGTTAGTGTGTGTCTCACCTCACTGTGTGCTGTGTGTACAAGGCACTAATTCATGATTAGGTTAAAGCTGTACTTGGCAACTCTTTTAAAGTCAAATTTCATGGAATTGTCACGTTATTCTGATGTACATGAAAACCCTATTTCAGAAAAAAAAAACATATTATCTAGCTCCATCTACACCCTGTCATCGTCGTTGCAATCGTCTTATCTTTTTATTGTGAAAATCCAGTGCTCCCTGTAGTTTTCAACCAATCAGGTTCGGAAGGAAGAATAACTGCCTGTCGATCACAGCTGAGCAAGCAGCGGACACGTGCTGCAGCGAGGCAGGGATTTGAGAGGCCGTTGAGAAGCGTAGTAGAGACAGGGGATAGACCAACGAGTATGATTTTGAATTGTTTTGCCTAAGTCTAGGAATCACAGAGACTTGCCGAAGGCAGAGACCAAATTTTCCTCACCGGATCAAGAGTTGAGATTATTATTATAACTGTCGAAGTGACCATGACTCTGATCTATTAAAGGGAAACCAAGATCCTTTTTGGCCAGTGGCCTATTGCGAGTTATGTGTTTAATGATTGGACTATGATGTCTTATTGAAGGTCCAAGCCCAGCAGACTGAGAAGCAGATCAAGGCTGAGTTTGACAAGCTTCACCAGTTTCTAAAAGATGAAGAGGAGACCAGAATAAGGGCCCTGAAGGAGGAAGAGGAGCAGCAGAGTCTGATGATGACGAAGAAGATTGAAGAGATGAACAAGGAGATCTCCACTCTTCCAGACAAAATAAAAGCCATTGAGAAGCTGATGAGGGCTGAAGACACTGTTTTACTACAGGTGAGGGTAGGACACATGCAGGCCTTAATTTCAGCAAATAAATATATTTGGTTTCATGTTGTCACGCACATATTCTTTTGTTGTACTTCATCAGGAACGTCTTGTTGTTATAAGAACTTGAGAAAATAGTGAAATTGAGATATATTATTTAGTGCTGGCAAAATTAACTGATTAATCATGTGATTAATCCAAAAAATTTAACTCGGATTAAAAAAATTAACTCAGATTAATCCTGATGGATATGGTTCCACTTTCATGGCATGTATTATGTTCAATTTCAGATAGAAAATGGATCAATTATCAAGTCAAACTATACAAAGATTATGGCCTAGCTCCTGACTGTCCAACAACATGTTTGGGGAATCCTCCGGGGTAGGGGACAGGTGTGAATTGCCCCATTTGAGACGAACAAAGCCAACTATTTAGTATCAGGGCCTTTACAGGGCAAAATAAGGATCCAATATACCCTAGCATCCAAATTCTAACTGGAGGAAATGAGTTGCGATTAAAAGTGATTAATCACGATTAATCTTTGAAAAATTTTGTGATTAATCAGATTAATTTTTTTAATCGTTTGACAGCACTAATATTATTACTGTACTGTATATTAAACTCCCATGCTTTTCTTCTCCCAGAGCCTCAAGGCTACCTTAGAGAGGTGAGGGATTTCACATTTATGTGTTTACTTTATATTAACTTAAACCCCAACAAGTTCTACAGTCTGCTCTCCTGTTATAGTTCTAAGTGCACATTGCCGTACCGACCTGTGGAGCGGAGTGCTCTGATTGATGTAGCAAAGCACCTGGGCAACCTGAAGTTCAGAGTCTGGGAGAAGATGAAGGACATAGTTCACTATAGTAAGTTCTTATCCCCACTGCCCATGCACAACTCTTTTTTTTTTTTTTTTAAATCATCAGCAACACTGTTGCATGATTCATGGCTCATAAATCTGAGTATGGTAAATTCCTTCCTCGGGTGAAAAGAGACATGTCTGTTTTCACAAATGCTGTTTTCAGTTGACAATGTAGATCATACCTTTTAAACCATTCAGCTATTCAGTAGGGGAATGGAAAGAAAATGTTGTAGGGATTTCAGTGACCAAAAAAAAATGTTTTAAATGCCAGTACATGGAACATGTGGAACTAAAAGGGGGAAATGACAGAAACAAGTCTGGGAACCATTGGGTGAACTCTTCCTCATCTTTTTCTTTGTTTTCTGTCTAGCTCCGATAATTTTGGATCCAAACACTGCCCGCACATTACTACCCATCTCAGAGGATCTGACCAGCCTTATAAGCGGTCCAGTCCAGACACTACCTAACAACCCAGAGAGATCTCAACAGCACACTGTTGTTGGTTCTGAGGGCTTCACCTCCAGGTCACACTGCTGGGACGTTGATATAAGGGACAATCATAACTATGTGGTGGGTGTGGTTGATGTCGACCCGAAGAATAATTACTTCTCCTGGAGCAAAGTGTGGCGTGTGGATTATATGGGTGCGACAACTAATTTAGGAGGAAATGTGTTTGAATTGAAAGAGAAACTCAACACAGTCAGAGTGCATTTGGATTTAGATAAAGGACAACTGTCATTCTACAATGCTCAACAGAATACACACATGCACACTTTCACACACAAATTCACAGGAAAAGTATTCCCCGTCTTCTACACCACCTGCCCACTGAGTATTTTACCACTGAAGCCTTTGGTGACCATTGAACAACACAAACTATGAGTGTTTCTCAAAGTCGAGAATGCTTCCTAGGTAGCACACTAGCCTTGGAAGTCGTACACTTCAGAAACGAGGTTCCATCAGTGCATCCTTGAAAAATTTATGAACAAAGGTCTCTGTCCTCGCTAGAATTTAGAAGGATGCTTGACTTTGGAACAGTACTGACAATGACGTGGAATGCTTGAAAAAGCAGCCATCCAAGCATGCTTCCTCCACTTTGAGAAACGCTTTATGTTAACACAAGCAAGATCTGATATCACCAAGTAATTAAGAGTCCAGGATCAATGTTAAACTTGTTTGTCCTGGATCAATGTACTCTAACCCTAAGTCTAACCCTAACCTTAACCCTAGCCCTAAACCTAACCCATTGATCCAGGGCAACAAGTTTGACATTGATCCTGGACTCTTAATTACTTGGTGATATCTGATCTTCCGTTAACACAAAGTCCAATTAATGTGAAAGCCAATACACAAACAACGTTCTCAATCTCAGTCCTTACAAAAAATCTATTTACTTTGTAGTAAATCATGTAAATACAGGGGAGATCCGCGGTATATCCACTTAAAAAGAAGGCAGGTTTCATCTGACATCTGACCAGAATCTCACAGAATGAGGACAGTTCCAAAACAAATGTGTTTTTTTTTCTGGCAGTACATTACTAAGGAACAATTAGTGTCAATTTCTTGTTTATAATGTTTAAGAAAAGATTTCGCTAGGTAGAATCTATGGATTAACTTGAATGAGACCTCTTTAACTTGTAACACAGTATTTGAATGGGTAGTATCCATACCATCTTCCATGGAATGTTCTCTACAGGAGAGAAACAATGTCACTTTAAAATAAAGCTCTGATTTTTCTATTGATGTTGTGATTTCAAGATAAGCACAGATTGGTATCGGTTAACAAGCACAGGTGAACACACCAAACTACTAATTATCAAACAAGGAAAGTGAACAGCAACAGAAAAACCCAACAGTGACCTCACATGGACGTTTCCTTTTCTTCTTCTTCTTCTTTTGTGGGTTGGAGATGAGAGTGAGGGTGATCCCATTGGGCATGTCAACATAGTATGTAATTATCAACAATTTCAATCATTAATAATAATATTTATTTATATAAGGTTTATTTTTTTGTTAAATCATTCAGTTGCTCCAATTAAATCATTAATAATAATGTCTATTTAAGATAATCAACCTGTATTTAATTAGCCTACAAATGGGCCATTTTTGTATGAGGTGTATGACAGACTTAAAAGAGAAACCCAGTGTAGGAAAAATAAAAACTGACCGAGCAGTGAACCGGCAACTAACACTTTAAGTGAATGGGGCATAACAGCTTACTTTCTGTTTTATTTTATTATACCCTATTCAGTCAGCATTAGTAAAAGGTTTGTTATTCACTGTACATCAAATTTTCTCGTTCTTTCATGTACTTGGAACAACAAGACTACTGACTCATTCACACCAGATTTCACCTTTACAGGAAAAAAAACCTTATGAATAAAGTGTCCAGTTGCGATTGAGATTTTGACACACTTCAAATATTAGTTATCACAGGAAGGGCAACAGAGTGAGCATATAAACTCTCCACAGCATTCAGCACAGCATCTGCAGCAGGAGTAGAGACAGAGGCCACTCTCTGCTGTGCTATCCTCAGGGTTCGCTGGGTCAGATGGTCCTGGTGCAGGCTGGTCCACAATGATAACTGTCAAGAGTTGACATAAATCTACATTAGCTTGAAGGTAGAACTGACAAAACCATTCACAGTATGTGAATTTCAAGTCAAATTCTGAATATAAAATATGATAACAATAGGCCTAGTACTTTATTTAACCCGTGGGAAATCACAGAAAGGCTTTTCCATGGTTCCAATATTTTGAAGAAGTGATCTTGATTTTATAGGTTTTAGAGTTGGATATGTTTTGATTCATTCTGGAGTGTTTAAGATAAACCACACACACTTGCCTACATTAGGTCTGTATTTCATTCCAATAATGGAGCACAGAATGGGCTGCCCCCTAGCTGTGAGTAGGCTTATTACAATATAAATTGACGGCCTATATGATTTTATATAATGCTAACTGTTATAGTACTAGAGCCCAATTATGATAGAACATGGTACTCTAACTACTGGCAGGACTGTCAAATTGGCCAATGAGGTAATGGGGTGTAGGGGTCTGGACAGGCATTTTACTCCATTAGCAGAAATTAGCTGATTTAAATGATAACATCATGGAGCAACATCAACAATTGTTCTCATAATGTAACAGAAAACTGCCCAAGGCAAGTATGACATTTCAGAAAGTTGATCACATTTGTCAGTCAGATTGATGACCCCGAAAACTTACCTTCTTCAGTGGTGTTTTTGCTGTTTCTGACATGACGTCTTGTAGTATAATTTCAAGTTTAACACCATCTAGAAATGATGATTTACAGAAGTTGAAAGCTTAAGTCTGACCATATTTCAATCTTATGATTTCATAGAGAATTTTGTCAATGTCTAACACAGAGGCACCACAAAAAGGCAAGTGAGCTTAGGCCAAACTAATTCCAACCATGGATATGGAATAGAAGTTTAAGGACACCATTTAATTCTTTATTTCTGAAACCCGCCATCAGCAGTTTCAATGCCTCATGAGACCACTAGCCTCTGGTTGAACCTGTTGGGATCTCTGACAGAATAAACCGTACTTTTTCACTCAACTTTGCCGGGACTCTTCTCCTTTTGGAAGAATTTTGAATTTAACGTTTGTGATGGTGTGTTTTTGTCATGTTGTGCACAAGGTATCCAAATCTTATTAAAGGCAGGGAACAAGGCAACAGAACAGGCAAACCAGACAATTGCCTGGGGCCCCAGGCTGTAAGGGGTCCCCAAGAATGACTGCTTTTAAATCATTTTAGTAGTTTAGTTGGTGGTGTTTTTCAATAAAATATGATAGACAAGAGTTAGACAATTGCAAGTTCAACACAAATAATTATATTAATGAAAGTTGCTTGAAGATAACAATACGGTTCATGTACTGTAGGTGTTTATGGGGGGTGAAGGGCCCCCAGGCCTTGTTTGCTTGGGGCCCCCTAAGTGCCTTGAAACAGCCCTGATTAAAGGAATCATCTATGGGCAGCCTTTTTACCTTCACAGGACGTTCAGCCTGTGATTGACCTCAAAGGTTCACTTACTACAGAATGTTTTGTTTGGCTACGGTGACTTAGATGAAGATCAGGTCAAAATACTACAATTGCTATTAAATAATTAAAAAAAAGAATAACATACCTAAATGGATCTCTGAATGTTGGCAATCTGAGGAGTGAAACACAACATACCACTACAAAGGACTTTGGAATCATGCAGACTTTTTTTCTCAAGTGTAAAGGTCAATTTTGGAATCTAGTCGGATGGCCTATATGGCTGTAATAACTTCCTGTCAATGACATGGTATAGTGTTCAAGGCTTTGAACCGGTTCATGGAACGAAAACAAACACCAGAAACTTTAGCCATTTTGCTAGGAACAAAACCAAAACCAGAAACGTTATGTATTTGTATGTTGTGGAATGGTAACCAATTAATACCGGTTCTTTTTTCATTCCTGAGTGGATTTATGTCTTCAATGAAATTGTGAGTGTCACTCACATCCTGTCATTCAAACGATGCATGTAGAGAGCAGACAGACTGAGGTTTACTGATTCCAATAGCAGGCAATCTAAAGTATGCAGTCACTAAGTTTCAATGATTTCATTAGAGGTAAATCTTGTAGACTATCAATCGAAACATTTGTCTTGGACATGAATTGTACAGGTTTTCCCACTTACATGGCCATTGTCGAAACAGATAACATTAAGAATGCTTTCATTTATTAAGGAGAAATGGTTCTCATTTAGGCATTCGACCATTTCAGAAAAATATCAATATGACAGATTTTTGTTTGATCATGAAATTACTTGTGTGTTATTATGCTGGCTGTAGGATGGACACTAAAGGCTATTATTGTGACTACTAACAGCCAATTTGGAAGCATACCCTATGTCTGATGACTAACTTGGAACATTATTAGCCAGGGATGTCGAAGTGGGGGAGAAGGGGGACTGAGTTACCAGGGCCAACTGTTGAGAGGAGTCTCAAAATATATTCCAAGCAGTCAGGGGGGTCCTTGGCCTTTGTTTGCACATAGGGCCTAGAATTTGGTGCTACACCCCTGTCCGGAACAATTTGTTTTGTTCTAACCAGTCCAAAACCAGAAACTTTCAAATAGTGTTTCTGTTCAGAGCGAACCAATTGACAAAAAATTCTGGTTCAAAGCTCTGGTGTCAGATGCTGACAACGGTGTGATATGAGAAAAGACTCCACACAAGTAAATGCTAATGATCACCTAAGGATTGACACATCACCCATGACATCAGGGGTCGGGAAACTTTTTGGCTGAGAGAGTCATATGAAAGCCATATATTTTCAAATTTAATTCCATGAGAGCCAAGTTCATTGGCAACATCAAGCATGAGTGTTTTGGCATACTCCCCATCTATGAATGTTTTCTGTTTCTCACAATTGCTATTCCAGTCACTTTGGACTGAAATAAATAGATGAATGGATGTAAATGGATGTAAATAGGCCTACATGAGAATATTTTATAATTTTTAACGTTATCATTTATATTTATTAAGATTTGTCTGCGAGCCAGATGCAACCATATCAAAAGAGCCACATCTGGCTCTCGAGCCATAAGTTCCCTATTCCTGCATTAAATGTTCCGTAAACGTGTTTAATAGGTTAATTTTTCAGTTAATTTTTTGATTATTAATTCCAGAGAACTCTTGTCCCCGAGTTGTAATTTAGTATTTCCAGTGTATTACAAAACCAGTTTTCTTTGTTCAGTGTAAAACATGTAATGCCTTTGACACAGGCTACCTTTATGCATTAGAGTAGTGTGTGTGTGTGTGTGTGTGTGCATATTTTTACCTTGCCTCAGGGAAGCAGTTTGCTCAGCTGAGACATCATTGACAAGATATCGCCCCAGGCACCATACTGTACATAACTTGTTTACTAGGAAAAGGAAGTTCTTTTTGGCCCAAGTGAGCTTCCGTACCTGCCAAGCCAATTAGTCAGACTCACTTGCCTGAAGCTTCAGTAGCCTACTCCATCATCATTCATCATGTGATTTCTAGCTGTCAATCCACATGTCAGTGGAGGTTATATTTATCAAGCAAGATTTTGTTTTGTTAGTTTATGTATTTTTTGATAATGTGTTCAGGGATGGACTGGTTATCTGTGTGTTCTGTAAGTCCAGAAAGCCCATCCGGTCTACAGCCATCAGCCCTGTTCAATAATCAAAGTTTTCATTCTATCAACAAACAGCAGGTGGCAATAAACTGATAATTTATCCATCAATCATTTAGTTTTACTGTAAAAACAAAGCAGAGTAGTCCCCCTTGTACATATATATATATATATATATATATATATATATATATATATATATATATATATATATATATATATATACACATGAGACTTTTATTTTTTAAGGTGAGGTTGACTTGGCAATCATGCAAATCAATTTTTTGATTGTCAAAGCAAACAAAACAAAAAGCATGAAATCCATGTTTATTCTGCGCTTCCTGCTGACTCACACCAGAATGTAACAGGGTGACATGGAGTGAGGCTAAAAAGCCGCACCCTAGCAGCCTGACTATGCCACCCTAAGGCCTAGTACCTTAGGGAACCTTAACAGACACCTTACAACATAGCACTGTAGTGTGCATGACTACAAATGAGTAAAAAAAATGGTTTAAACTGTTTTTAATGCAAGCAGCCACATATTGTCTGACTTATTGACTGTATAAAAACACTGTTTTAACCACTTTGTTAGTCATTTGTAGTCATACACACTACATTGCTGTTATAATGTGTCTGATGATGGTACACAGCTTTGGAACATCTTAAGATGTTGAAAACAGTATAAAATTCTGCTCCCATGGGTTAATTGTAAATGCAGACCCTCTGTTCAAGGAAACCTATATGGTTGGACCAAAATGTATCTAGTCTTTAGTAGCTTGAGTGTCTTCTGTATTGGCTAGTCTTGACTGAAGTTGCCTTTTTAGAATCTCCCTTGTCTACTTCTCAACCATGCCCTTAAAACAACCTTAAACATTTGTTTTAAAACGTGCAAATCACAGAGTGGTTCATTGATGTTATGTTGATAATATGTGATATTTTGGACATTCTGGAACTGGTCATTTTTCGATGTTCCAGATCACAACTCTTTGCAAAATGCAGTTTCTGTCATGTTTCATCTGGTATTTTGAACATTCTGGAACTGGTACTTTCTCGGTGTAGTGATATCAAGTAGCAAATCAAAGTTGACAGGAACTGGATTTCAGAGCCTCAACAAACACCAATGCATATAGCTAATAGCTAGCCATTCTAATAGGCCTGCCCATTTAAGGTCTTAAAAACAATGAATAAAACATTGAACTGGATTCTGGATGGGGAACCACTACAAAAAAAAAAAAAAAAAGTGCCAAGCCTCAATAAATCCCCACGTTACAGTACATACAGTAAGCCATAGACCAAAAAGAGAAAAAAAAAGAAAAAAAAAGAAAAAAAAGTCTTCCTTGTCTAATCCGGCTTCCTCATGTGAGCAAGGCTACTTGTAGGCACAACAACACTGGCAGCTGACACTGCAAAAGAAGACCTTCATAAACACTGATTACTGCTTGTTTTGGATTGTGTCCTTTTCTATCACTCTGGAATGTGGCATGATTTACTTTTTTTTCATTTAGTTTAATGTAGCCAAACTACTTCCCCTCAGGGACACACAGAACACACAATGCATGTTGCCAGTACTTTTACTTCTTCTTGCCTTCCTCCAGAGAGACTTAAGCCTCAAATGCAAGCTAGTTTTAGACATGATTGTACATATTCCTACTGTACCTGCTGTTTTACCATCTACAATAAACCTTTAAAGTCATTACTACTGTATGTCAGTCACCTTGTCAAGAGTCTTTTTGATAACAGCTGCATTACCGGCAGTAAGAGGAAAGTTTTCAGGCAGTGAAGTATAAAAAAAAATATCCAAAAAAAAAAATCCAAGCAATGGACGTCATACTCAGCTGTACAAGCCCTTGAACAGATAATGCAAGAGATATGCAAAGAAAACACAAATAGACACTCCTAGACTCCTGACTGACACCACACACACTACACACACACACACACACTACACACACACACACACACACTACACACACACACACACACACACACACACACACACACACACACACACACACACACACACACACACACACACACACTACACACACACACACACACATCTCTGCACATCTTATCAAAATTATTTGGATTGACTATAGTGCCTGATTGGTTACACGTTTTTTATGTATTTATTTATTTATTTGAAAGACTTGTGTCCCTTTGTGTAAGAATTCATTCACTTTGAGTAAAGTGTAATTCAGGACTCTCTGGTCTTGTAGCATTCTAAAACGGTAAGAGCTTTATAATATTTTTTTAGTTGCATAATTAACAAAATGCCAGTATTACTACTACTACTAGCCTACTACTATAATTATAAGAATGATAATGATAATAAATATTATTATTATTATAACAATCATAATATGATTATTGGTCACTTTTATCCAGAGCAATATGCAGTGGAGATAATATTCCAGCATTGGTTATTTGGCTAATCTAATAACCTATAAGCATAAATATTCAAGTAGTTGTAAATGTACTGATTGTCAGGGCTTGTCACCTTGGAGCAGCTTAGGGTTAAGTGCAGGGTTTAAAATTAGCACCCGCCACCGGCCAAATGCGGGGAAAAATTTGGTTTGGCTAATAACAAAAACCAAGCTACCTGCCATTGGCAGACTACTGAAATATGATTGCTTCATATACTGTATGCCTATGACTTTCGTCATTAATGTGAAATGAAATGAGCGGAGCCAGTAGGCGCCATAGTAGTTGAGTTTAATCTGCTACAAAATACATTCAGAACTTGTGTGTATTATGCCTTTTGTTACAGAGACACTTGAAAGAAAAGTAAAGTTGTTCTTAAAAAGCACCCTAAATTTTGTTTCAGTGGCCGGTAAAAATATTTTTTGGCCGGTAAATGATCAGGCCTTACCTGCCATTGGCAGGTGGGTCAAAAAGTTAATTTTATACCCTGGTTAAGTGCCTTGCTCAAAGGGTTTTGGGTAATGTATTTTCTGAAGAATTAAGGGCAAATGAAAAATTGCAGTTGCAACTGAAGTTACAACCTGTGTGGGTGAAGGGGGTTAGGATGATTCTAAGGGCCTGGCACCAACACGGGGGCCCAGTGATCATTTTAATATTAATATCAATATTTGGGCCCAAATATTTAATCAATTGGGCCCAGAATTTCCAGCAGCGCCCCTGTCTGCCACAGCAAACAACATGACAACTTCCAGTCTGCACCATCTACTAGCTAATTGTTTGAAGGATACTGACTACAAGGAGTTGCTTCATACCATCAAGCATGGCCTTCTCCGTACATCCACACCTCACCATGTTGCCATTGTTGGGGCTGGCATGGGTGGCATGACGGCTGCTAAGTTACTGAGAGACGCAGGACACAAGGTGGGTAACATGGACCTGCTCAATTGAGAGAGCAGAGACAAATGTTTCTTCAACATTGAACTGATGTTAGAGTGATGTGACTGACATATAAGACTCTTTCAGGAGTCGGGAATGAGTTGAGATCAAGACAATAACAACAAAGTTTCCATAATTTGAAGTTTTTATTATCATTATGAATTAATTATGATATAATAATCAACAATAATTGGCCCCACAGACTAAGCTAAACTGGGAATAAAAAGTGTATATTCATTTAATGTTATATTCATGTTTTTACTGATAGCATGGAAATCCATCTACGGGTTAAAAGATGCACAGTAGGTCTGGAGCTGATAGAATGCTTTAAATAGGGTACTTGTTATGTTGACATGCTGTTAATAATGACGCCTCATCTGCTTTAACTTTTAAAGTTTTAACAGTCTTAAGGTGGTTTATGTTAGATAGGCTTATGGAAAGTCGTTCTGGTGTTATCAGAACGTACAGGATCCAACTTCATCCAACTTGAAGGAATTGGAATCCGAATTTATTATTATTTTCATAACCATGCAGTTTATGTCTCTATGTTTGAACTAGACCTGCCAACTGTCTTTGCATGACCTTTTTTATGTCATTCTGTTCCTGTTGCCCCCATCATTAGAGATAAGGTGGAATATTTTGTTCTAAGCTTGTTTTGCTATTTGCATTATCTGTGATCATCCCCTTGAATCTGTGGCTTCTTGCCACACTGATAGCCTGCTAATCTAGTAAGCCAATGAAATTCACATTGTCACTATTGTTTATGCTGGTGCCAGATTCATAGTTTTCATTTCTGTACTGAACTCAAGGATAATTGGATATGTCAACACCAGCATTAAAAATAATCTGTTGGTCTCAAGGACTCGCTCTGAAATCTTTTTTCCTCTCACGGTGGGTTGAGACCAAGTCAAGTCTTTGGAGAGTCAAGTGTCAAGTCTGAGACGGACCAGACAAAGCCGAAAATGGTCTCCAGACCGAACTCGAGTTCTCCAACACTATGTGAGGGTAGCCTGTGTATTAGATATATCCAATGTAAATCAGAGGATCTGAAAGTTTTGACAGGTTAGGGATAATTTAGGGACCCAACATTGACCTGATGACTGCCAAAGGGATGGGGGAAAAGGATGCATCTCTATAGTTTACATTATTGCAATAAATAAATAAATGCCTATAGATGCGGCTAAACACCACTTAGCAGAGATTCATTCTTTCAAAGCAAAGTAGGCCTATAGTTATAACAGTTTTACACATACTATCAGATGTTATCCATGGGCTGTGAGAAATGTTTCTGTGGGCCGCACTTTGAGAACCTATGATCTAATGGAATGTAGCAAGGCCTAATGCAGTATTGCATGTCCATACTAAGGGTCCATACTAAGGTCATAAGGTCACTATGTCCATACTAAGGGTCCATACTAAGGCCATAAGGTCACTATGTCCATACTAAGGTCACCATACTGGAGGCGAGTGGGAGAGTGGGAGGACGGGTGCTGACCTACAGGGATCAAGAGGAGGGCTGGTATGCTGAGCTGGGGCCCATGAAGATACCAAGGCATCACAAGTGAGTAAAAGTACAAAAAAAGTAAAAATAGATAAATAAATAAATACATAAATAAAAATGAAAACAACAACAACAACATAAACTCTTTATAAAATAATATAAAAGCTGTTATTCACAAGAACTTTATGTAGGCTAGCGTGTAGTTAGTACACAGTGCCTTGCCTGCATCATCTTGCAGATGAATGGAACACAGAGCTTTATACTAATATACTTACAGTATAAGATGATTTTACATAGATTTATTTTCTGCCGGGTAAACAAATTAAACAATTTCCGAGCTTCTGGGACTTTACAATCTTAACATGTGTGTGTCAACAGACTCGTCCTCTGGTTAGCTATCCACTTGGACCTAGAGCTGAATGAGTTCATCATGGATGACGACGAGACATTTTACCTGGTGAATGGGGGGCCGCCACGGAAGACACACGAGGTGAAAGAGAACCCTGACATTCTGAATTATAATTTGCTGCCAGAAGAGAAGAATAAGTCAGCAGACACGCTTCTGACCGAAGCAATAAAGAAGGTAAGGTACATCACAAACCGTATGCAGGTATCATATTTCCACCGTATATTATAAAAAATGGCCCCCTCTGCTATTCAACTGCTGAGTACCGGTAGCCTACGGTTTATACTATCACTATAGCCTGACAGTGGGGTATAATGTGTATATGTGTGCATGTGTCTATACACTTTGGTAATACTAGAATAATAATTAACCTGGTTTAATTTTGGGTTGATAATGATCCACCTCACCTCTAGGAAGATGTGTCACTGTGAAGGATGAAGGTGGCAGAAGACAATAAAATACAAGATTGCTTTATTTTGCAAGAGACAAATAGATCACATTAGGCCAAACAGGACTTCTAGATGTAGAATCATCAGACCTCAGTTTACCTCTTCTGATAACGTCACAGATAAATGTTCCATGTGTTCTTGGAGGGCAGCTTCCACCGAATAAACACTGACTTTGTATTGGACGAAGGCATCTCTATAGCCTTTTTGATTTCTATCAGAAAAAAAATATCATATTGGTTTGGTGGAGGTCTGACTCTGGACTCTTGAGTTTTTTTTTTATACTGAATCAAAAATGACAGTCCTCATGTCTAGTTTTGTCCATTCAAAGTCAATCAAATGACGCAACACCTCAATGCAGATTTTATGAGGCTATGATGACTACAAGTAAGAATGGGTCAGAATGGGTTGCTCTCTTTGGTCTTGCAAACAAACTCTATCAACCAGAAGGTCTTGCTACTCTGAGTATTTCTTAGTTAGTTATTTCAGTGCAATTTCCTTTCTTTCTTTCTAGATCGAAGATGATGTGGAAGCTTGTGGATGTGTGTCTGCATTGAAAAAATATAGCCACTATACTGTGAAGGTAAAGTTCAAAGAGTTCCTGCTTGTATTGCATCCATCTTATGTTCAGGGCTGTTCAAGGTACTTAGGGGGCCCACCTACATGAACCACATTGTTATAATCTTCAAGCATCTTCAATATAATAATTATTTATATTGGTTATATGGTTCATAACTCGAGACTAAAGTAATTGGAATTGGTGGAAAAACACCACCAACTAAACTACTAAAAGTGTTAAATAGTCGATCTTGGGGGCCCCTTTCAGCCTGGGGCTCGGGGCAATTGCCTGGTTTGCCTTTCCTGTTGCGATGGCCCTGCTTATGTTTATATAGCAGTATTGTGTGTTTCTCAGGAGTACCTGGAGGAGGCTGGATTGAGCCAGGATGCCATTAAGATGATTGAAGACCTACTCAATGACCATAGTCTAATGTACAAATCATTGACTGATATGATCTACAGCCAGTCACAGATCCGTGGCAATGTTCAGTAAGGCCTGACAAGTGCATTTTTCTTTTAGACTCCTTTTTTATGTCCATTGTCCAATCATCTTTAGAAGTAGTAGTATGTAGTATTAGTAAAGTAGTTTTGTCTCACTATGTCAGAGACAGATATTTCAATATTATGACCCTTATGATCATGACCTTGAATACAATAGTGCACTCATATTCATAGTACTTACTCATATTTCTGATTCAGTATGATGGATTATTGGTCATAGAGGGGAGATTTATATTTCACGATATTGAATATTTTTTAAACCATCAATATGTGCTCATGAATGAGCAATTACCTAGACCAAAAACATTCTCAGAAGCTTTGAATTAGTTATTTATGTTTACGCTACAATATACACTAAAAAGTGTAAACTACAGTAAAATGCTGTTGATTTGCTTGATATTTGTCAAGGATGCATGCATTAGGTAATCATTTATTTATTTTGCTGTGAAGGTACTGCGAAGTGACAGGTGGATTCGATCTTCTTCCCAATGCTCTGGCTAAAGCCCTTCGTGACCTTGACGTCTCTATCCACCTGAACTCTCCGGTCAAGCATATCAATCAGTCAGATAAAGGTGTCATTGTCTCCTACCAGACAGAAGAGGAGTCTACAATTGACCTTCATGCTGATTTTGTCCTTGTCACCACCACTACAAAAGCAGCCCTTCTTATCGATTTTGATCCACCCCTCTCCCATGAAAAGCAGGATGCACTGAGAAGTGTCCAGTACGACAACTTAACTAGAATTATCCTCACCTTCAGCGAGAAGTTCTGGGAGCACGACGGCATCACTGGTGGAAAGAGCACCACAGACCAGGCCTCTCGTTTCATCTACTACCCCAGCCACAGTTTCCCTGACAACGACGAAATCGGCGTCCTAGTGGCTTCCTACATCTGGACCGAAGACTACCTCCTCTTCATGGGTATGAGCAACGAAGACCTCCAAGAGATGGCCCTAGACGATTTAGCAATGATCCACGGCGACCATGTCAAGTCTATCTGTACCGGTGCGATAGTGAAGAGGTGGATTGAAGATCCCTATAGCATGGGTGCATACGCTCTGCTCGATCCACACCAGCATGTTGAGTATGCCCAAGAGCTTTTTGAGAGTGAGGGAAGAGTGCACTTTGCGGGGGAGCACACGGCATTCCCTCAGGCTTGGATTGAGACTGCAATGAAGTCTGGAATCAGAGCTGCAAAAAATATTAACCAAGAAGTGCTTGAAGACAAGCCAGTTGTAAGTGTAGCTCGAGATGAGTTTTTTTTTTTTTTTTTTTTTTTTAAATCAAACAAAATTTCAAACTCAAAATGGATCATTTGTTTATTTTTTTAACAAACTCAGTTGCCTTTTTAACAAACGCAGTTGCCTTTTCACTTTACCAAAGATGAGAGTATCACATCATTCATCATCCATTGTCTCTTGTCTAACCATCACTTCTTGCTTATTTTAGACTGAAGGGGACGATAGCGTGGCCGACCCAACGGATACTCCAGATACGCAGTCGTCTGAGGCTGCAGAAAATACTAACCAAGCACCTAATGAAGACAAGCCAGTTGTAAGTGTAGTTCAAGATGAGCTCTAGAGCCCTGAGTCAAGAAGTTAATTGTTTTTGTTTGTTTTAAACAAATTATCAAACATATAGCCTATTATTATATTCCAAATGGACCATTTGTTTATTCTTTAGCAAACTGAGTTATTTGCATTTTCACTGTTCAACCAAAGATGAGAACATCATCATCCATTGTCTCTTGTCTAACCATCACCTCTTGCTTATTTTAGACTGAAGGGGACGATAGCGTGGCCGACCCAACGGATACTCCAGATACGCAGTCGTCTGAGGCTGCAGAAAATACTAACCCAACACCTAATGAAGACAAACCAGTTGTAAGTGTAGTTCACAATGAGCTCTAGAGTCATTTGAGAAGTGAATTGTTTTTGGTTTTTGTTCGTTTCAAACAAATTATCATATACATATTATATTCAAAATGGATCATTTATTTATTCTTAAGCAAATTGAGTTATTTGCCTTTTCACTATTTAACCAAAATAAGAACATCATCATTCGTCATCTATTGTCTCTTGTCTAACCATCACCTTTTGCTTATTTTAGACTGAAGGGGACGATAGCGTGGCCGACCCAACGGATACTCCAGATACGCAGTCATCTGAGGCTGCAGAAAATACTAACCAAGCACCTAATGAAGACAAACCAGTTGTAAGTGTAGTTCAAGATGAGCTCTAGAGTCCTGAGTTGAGAAGTTAATTGTTTTTGTTTGTTTCAAACAAACTATCAAACATATATTATATTGAAAATGGATCATCTATTTATTCTTCAGCAAATTGAGTTATTTTCCTTTTCACTGTTTAACCAAAGTTGAGATCATAACCATTCATCATGTATTGTCTCTTGTCTAACCATCACCACTTGTGCATTTTAGACTGAAGGGGACGATAGCGTTGCCGGCCCAACGGATACTCCAGATACGGAGTCGTCTGAGGCCCCCACACCACAACAGGCCTCTCACAGTCAACTGTCTGTGCTAAGTGTCTAACTTTTATAGACTCGCTGACTCTACGAATGTCAGCCATGGTTATCCCTTCACACTCATGTCTGATATCTCTCATCAATCTACTCATGTTTGTGTAGGCTATTCTTTGATTATCTTTGTTGAATTGTTCTTATTCAGGCATGGTGACAATTTTTTTTAAAAAAAAAAGACCAGCAATAAATGCCAATTTGTTTGTTTCTGTTTATTAATTTAGACTGGAACAAAACCTCTGGGAATGGTAAATTCATTTGTGAAGTTCTGCTATAGACTAGCCAAGTTAAGATTATGTGGAACGTAATGGTTTCCAGGAAATGGCTTCCCATACTTGCACAGGCACGGGACTGCTGTGTTTTTTTTGTTGTTGTTGTTGTTCTTTTTTTTTTTTTTTTTGCCTTTGTGTAAGACTGATTTGAAGTGCCCAAACACTTGTGTGCAAGTATTTTGACCACTGGAGCCAGGTTTAGGTCTCTGTGTTAACTATTTTGAAAATTGTGGATTTTGAGCTGAGCCGACTGCTGCGTCAAAGTAATCAATAAAAACTATAAGACATGATGAGCTTGTTTCAGTCTTGTTGTTATTGTTGATAAGAGCAGTTTCATATGTTCAGAGTAGACCATGCCAGGAGACGAACAGGTGTGACATATTTAGACTGTAAAGAATCAGAATTTTAGTTTTGTTTTTGAAAAGATATTATAAGGTTTGAAAGGTTGTTGAAAGTGTTTTAAAAGTGGTCTTTTCAGAGTCTACAATAATGTACAAAAAATGTTTTCTGGTACAGTCTTACTTACAGTTCAAAGGTGTTTGAATGTGTTAATGTTAATGTTTAAATGTGTTTGTGTTCAGTAACATAAATATAAACTAGAAAAGCGCTGCAATGTGGTCACAGACACAAATTCCAAACCATGTTCGGGATCACCGATCGCCACCAAAATCGAATCAGTTCTTGCTTGTCCCAATATACACATTGTCCGAATATTTCAGCCAAAGTCATGCAGTATTTTTTGAGTTATCCTGCTGACAAACAGACAAACAAACAAACAAACAGACAGACAGACAGACAGACAGACAGACAGACAAACCAACGCGACCGAAAACATAACCTCCTTGGCGGAGGTAACAAACCCCTTGGTGTTTATCTGGAACACCATGTAGTATTTGTAGACCCCATTACCTTGACTGAGATCTGCGCTATACTAAACACCATTTAGTATGTAGACCCCATTACCTTGAATGAGATCTGCGCTATCCGAACACTTTTACAATTCTTTGTTTCCCCAAAAAATATGTTCACTGTTCTAACCTACGTGAACCTTTATACTGTATAAATGATATATTGAAAGCACTCCGCAAAAATTATTTTTCTGCTTTGTTTTGTGAGAATGTTCAATGGTGTTGCTAATTTTTTTTCCTGGCATGTGAAGGAGAAAAAAATCACAGGCTTGTCTGTTATTTTTTTAAGTTGGTAACTATAGATAAATTTATGTCTGCCATCGTATGAACATGTGAACTGTACACTCTCAAAAGACTTAACTCCATTAGTATTGGTAAGTCTCGTCTTCTTCCTGCAATCAACCACTCTCCATTGACTGCAACACTGATGTCAGTCACTGAACACTGTCAGGTCTGTAACTGATAAAAGAAAATAATGAAACGTGTTTGTCATCTACATCACTACCATTTTAACCAAGATTTGATAAAGTCAGAATCCTCTATTCTGGGTTGTATCCAGCAGGCTGTGGGCATTTGTAATTTGTGAAAAGTAGAAGATAATTAAATCAGAGTGAACACTCTTACTCCTTCCCTGTACAATAATAGTAGTTTAAAGGAATAGTTCACCTCTTTATGAAAATTGGTTATTCACCCCCTGACTCAGAGTTACATATTTGGGTAAGCGCATTTTGGTCTCAATGCTTGTGTTTTCCTAGTCTGGCAACCCCAATTTTACCTTTAGCTTAGCATTGGAAAGTAAAGTTGCCAAAGAGTTGCTATCTGGCAACATTCCAGTGCCTATGCAAAGCTAAAGCTAAAAAATGGGGAAAATTGAGGTTGCCACACTAGGAAAACATGTGCACTGAGACAAAAATGTTCTTACCCACATATGTAACTTCAGGTATGGGGGTGAATAACCAATTTTCATAAATAGGTGAACTATTCCTTTAATAAAAGTACAATTTAACACATAACATACAAAAATGAGAATCTAAGTGTCCGTTCGTGTGGGGTACTCTATGGACTTTGGAATCATGTAATGTAAATGTAAAAGAAGTTACTTGCAACAGATTCTAAATCATGTCATACATTCATCCAACACAATTACCTTCCTTATTCCCTAAAATTATTCATAAGAGGATATGTGATGAGATTTACTACATTTGTATACCCCCCCAAAAGACGTATTCAACAATTCAATTCAATCTCAATTTTAAAACCACACTGGGAGGACTTCTAGTGTTGAAACAAGTCTTTACACAAGTCTTTACACAGTAAACACACAAGTCCAAATCATATGTTAGCAAGTTCGAGCTTTCTAGTTACAGGTCTGTTAAACTAAGGACCAAGTCAGACTGGTTTCAGCTGGGGTGTCTCAACATTAGGAAGACCTTCACAAACACTGATTACTCCTCTTGTTTTGGTTTGTGTTCTTTTCTATCACACTGGGGTCATCTACAATATGGCATGATATACTTTTTTCCTCCGCCAAGGAGATTGTGTCCGCCAGCGTCTCTCTCTCTCTCTCTCTCTGTGTGTGTGTGTGTGTGTGTGTGTGTGTGTGTCTGTCTGTCTGTCTGTTTGTTTGCGTACAAAATAACTCGAAAGGTACTATATGGAGATACATGTGTATTGGGACAACTAACGGATGATTACATTATGGTGGTGATCAGTGGGTAACACTTTATTTGAAGGTACCATCATAAGACTGACATGACACTGTCATTAACTATAACATGCCATTGTCAATAATCTGTCATTAACTTTATAAACCTGTCATAACATCTGACATACCCTAACCCTAACCATGACAAATACACTTAATGACAGAAGTTTATGACAGATTCATGACAACGTCATGTCATAGTTAATGACTGTGTCATGTTAGTCTTATGATGGTACCTTCAAATAAAGTGTAATCGAATGAGTACCTCTTCTCGTCCTCCTCCAGAGAGACTTAAGCCTTAAATTCAAACTAGTTTTATGCATTATTTCTGCTGTACCTGTATCATCTACAATACATTTTTAAAATAATTATGTCAGTCATCTTGTCAAAGTGCCTTTTTGATTACAACTTTATTAGAGGCCTACTTCATAAAGTTTTGAGTTAGTGAAATATCAATAATGGACAATGGATGTCACACGCAACACTGCATGAGGCCTTGAACAGACAGTTCCAGAGATATGCAAAGGAAAACACAGATAGACAATTCTAAATAATTGACACGCTACACACACACACACACACACACACACACACACACACACACACACAAATTGTTTGGATTGACTGTAAAGAGTAAATGTAATTCAGGACTCTCTGGTCTTCTCACATTCTCAAACGGTAAGAACTAAAACTTCAAATACAGAATTTATTTATAGTTCCATAATTGACAATACAGCCTTGTCTGCTAACACTGCTATTACTGCTACTATACTTTTACTACTTTTGCTAATACTATAGCTAATAACAATAATACATATTTATAATAATAATGATGATAATTTTCTGGCTACTGGACTTTTATCCAAAGTGATGTACATACAACATTAACGTCTCACCAGCCAACTATGATATGTACTATGTGGGTAAAGAATGACATTGCAGACTTTACCACCGTCAAACACTCATACAATAGCAGTACAAGTAAGGCTATGGTAAATGTTTGGGCATAAATGTGCACTTTTTTAGTTAGTTCATTGGTTTTACAAAGTGTTGCTTTAAGTAGCAGTAGAAGTAGGCTACAGATAACACTTGATAACAGTATCTTTATTAGGCTAATAATTAGAAATTATAAAAATGAATACAAAAATAACACAATGGATGGTCATTACTATACTTACAATATAATTACAGTTCATTTAGAAATGAATAATGAAATAAATGATAAACAAAGCCAATAGATATATGTTGGTGATTTAGCAACTTAATGATTTCTACTGAAGTAGTTTGATAGTTGTTTTTTTAGTCCTGTGGTTGGTTTTTTGTCTGAAGGCGTTTTGGGCAAACGAGCAATTGCATTGACCGTAAGGTTTAATAATAAATATCAATACATTTTATTTGTAATGCCCTTCACATTGCAGGATCTCAAAGGGCTACAGGTTAAAATGAAAGTATAAAAATAAATAAGCAATTACCTTAAGTAGAGTATACTCTGTCATACTCTGTCAAGCCTGTAATGTTTGATTTTAACTGACCCTGCTGCCCCCTTGCCACAGCAAACAAAATGGCCTCTTCCAGTCTTCAACATCTACTAGCTGATTGCTTGAAGGATACTGACTACAAGGAGTTGCTTCATGCCATGAAGAATGGCCTTCTCCGTACATTCACACCTCACCATGTTGCCATTGTTGGGGCTGGCATAAGTGGCATGACGGCTGCCAAGTTACTGAGAGACGCTGGACACAAGGTGGGTAACATGGACCTGCTCAATTGAGAGAGCATAGACAAATGTTTCTTTAGCGTTTAGCGTACTGATATTAGAGTTATAAGTTCAATTCAGTTCAGTTCAATATAATAAGCTTATTGGCATGAATGTAAATGCCAAAGCATTCATGTTTAATATATATATTTTTTTATCCAAGAGTATATGAAGAGTTCAGATGCAAAACCCCCTAACTGCACTTGACCACTTTTTGAGAAAAAGGCCATTTTTTATCAGGCGTTTAGAGTGTTTTGATTGTAAACAGATATTTTAGACACGGCGGGGAGCAGGTTTTATTTTATTTTTTCACAAAAATATTTCATTTACATATTCTAGATTTATACAGGATTCACACAATATCATTAACTCAGTTTTCACAAAAATGGTGTTTAGGGGTTTTTGCATCTGAACTCTTCATATTTAGGAGTACCCTGTGCATTCGATACTGTATATCGATAACATTTTATGGTAAGGGTGCATGAATTATTCATTCCTGATTCATGCATTACTTCATCTCAGCATGAGGTCATTGATGACAAACAATTAATTCATGTTAATTCCTGATGATTCCTTAGACATTCAGAGATGAAGTTATGCATGAATCATGAATTAATTCATGTATGAATTCATGATCATTCATGTACCCTTACCGCAAAGTGTTACCAATATATCAAAGGTAAATCTACTGGAATGGAATGTAGCAAGGCCTAATGCAGTATTGCATGTCCAAACTAAGGGTCCATACTAAACTCCATACTAAGGTTATATGTCCATGCTAAGGTCACCATACTGGAGGCGAGTGGGAGAGTTGGAGGACGGGTGCTGACCTACAGGAATGAAGAGGAGGGCTGGTATGCTGAGCTGGGGCCCATGAGGATTCCAAGTCATCACAAGTGAGGGAGAAAAACTAGCCTAGAACTCTACTGTACTCTAACGGTAGCAAATTAAATTTTCCCAGCGAGTACCTCTTGCTATCAGCCATAGGTTGTACTCAGACATTGGTGGTGTCTGAGCTGTCTATCCAATCACAATCACCATCATATTCAGAATATGGTCATGCTTTGAATAATATCAGAATATCATCCATATAAACACAGTCTATACCTACCTCCACCATAGATTCTAATGTAGCTTGAATAGAATCTAGAATCTTTGGCCTCCACTTTTGCAATGCTTTGCTGTGCCTCTTCTTTGGTGACCTTGAACAACAGGGATAACAGGATGACAGTATGATTGATAACCAGTACAAGATGGATTTATCTTTATCTTCTTAACTTCTGTCAACAGACTCGTCCTCTGGTTAGCTGACCACTTGGGCCTTGAGCTGAATCAGTTTATAATGGATGACGACCAGACCTTTTACCTGGTGAATGGAGGGCCACCACGGAAGACACATGAGGTGAAACAGAACCCTGACATTCTGAAATATGATGTGCTGCCAAGAGAGAAGAATAAGACAGCTGACAAGCTTCTAAAAGAAGCTTTAAAGAAGGTAAAGTAAATCTCAACTTGTACAAGTGTTCATTCATGTTGCAAAGACTAGGCCTACTGTAGCACCCTCTGCTATTCAGGTTCAGAGTATTGTACATGTTAACAAATTGCCTGATAGTGGAATAATGTGTATCTGTGTACATAAGCATGTTTATAGACGAATCCGACGAAACAACCGGAAGTAAGCAGGCGCCATTATTGAGCTACCCAGATCACCAATCTGTCCATAGGGATAATGTGATAGCACACCATAAAATACAGTGATTTACGAGATTCAGTACTACTTGATTATGTCAGAGTGTTCCATGGTCTTTGCTGTTAGCTGTCATTGATTGAGCATTACCAAAAAGGTTTGTTGACAGTCCAACAATGGCGCTGCCACCAGATGGCAGCCTACACAAAACGCTCCTCGGATTTGTCTATACAGTAGGCCTACACACTCTAAGAAACGCTCATATTATAATTTATGTGGGAACATTATGCGAAGGTCATGGTGTTACCAAGCTGGAGCGTTTAACCTTTTTCCGAACTAAAATAGGAAAACGTTCTTGAAGTACCACGTAAATTACCTAATTTGAGCTGAAAATAGCGAATTTCGCAGAAAGGTGACCAGTTTGAAGGTATGGAGGTGTGACTAGTCTGAGGGGTATATATTTTGGTAAGTTCTTTGAGTCTTTTAATTTGCTTTCTGTCTAGCTTGAAGATGAAGTGGCAGCAAGTGGATGTGCATGTACATTGCAAAAATACAACGGGTATTCAGTGAAGGTAAACAATCCATTAACATTGAGTCAATGAAATGTATATATTCTGCGCATTTGCGTTGACATTCGGCCTATGCTGTTCCAAACTCTTTCAGAATACATGGAAAAATATGGTTTGGCTCTCTCTGCTTCCAGCCTATAAAGGAAAATTCCAAATAATTTCAACTCATAGCCCTGTTTTTAGATCAACATTTACTCTGGGTATGAAAAAGAAAGTGACCTCACCATCGTCTGTGTTGTGCCTAATTCTATCTTTCTTTTTCCAACCTGCAGCACTTGCTGGGCTCAAACAAAAGAGGAATGTGTCTGATTATCCCTTTAAAGGAGAAATCTAGTGTGAATCAGTCACTAGTTGTTCAAGGTTACTGAATGCTGTCTGTAGAAAAAAGAACCAGAAAATTTTATACAACACAGACAGGACAACACACCAATAATGTTAACGGAATAGGGCATAGCGCAATGAAACTTAAGGCCCTATCATGCACATGGCGCACTGTACTTTCACGACTGGCAAAAGCTGTCATTGCTATCCTGTGCAAGGGCATAGTTGTTTTTTTTATTTCAAGAAATTCACATTGTCTAAATAGGAGATGACTTTGTGCTCTCTAAGCCGTGTCGGTGAAAAAACAGGTGTGGTAAGGTGCAAAAGCGCAGAAAAAAGGTCCACTGACCAGGACAAACCTGGTCATTCGTTTGCACTGAGCGGAGTTAGTTTTCTGCGCTGTGAAAATAGCAAAATATCGCTGGCACATCCCTAACACAAGATGCGTCTCTCGCCTGAGAATGTTTGACGTTGTATCATCAACATAGGGCCCTTATTGTTGATTGCTAGTTTACTATGTTGTTTTGTTCTCTTCCTTGGTGACCTCAAACAATAGGGTTATGAATTGATTTTCATTTAAGACATTTGCTGCTAGTCTCATTCCTAGTAGTACTGTAAATTTATGTGAATTTACAGTGTTTTTATGTAAATTTATGTAAATGTTTGTGAATTTACTGTATGTTGATGTTTTTTAAGACCATATTGCATTGAATTTTTGCTTGTTCATAGGAGTACTTGAGAGAAGTGGGTGGGCTAAGTGCAGAGGCCATTCGGATGATTGGAGACCTGCTTAATGAACAGAGTCTAATGTACACAGCACTGACTGAGATGATCTACCTACAGTCCCATATCAATGACGATATCCAGTAAGAGCTGACTAATGCACTTTTAAAAATGGTGGCCGTAACTTTTCTTGTAGACCTCTGTTGGTCTGTCCAATCATCTTCAAAAGTACTGTTTAGGCTTGTTACTAAGTAGTCTGCTTTAGTCACAGAGGGAAAATATGATTAAGAGATGTTGGTGAGGTTAAGCTATAAGCTCTTGGTCTTGCAATATTTCTTGCAAAGGAACATTGCTTATTTGTTTCAGTGGCAACAAAACATTTTTTTACTGTAAATCCATGAATATGTGATCATGAATGAGCTTAATTATTCTTAGATGCTTTGAATTATATTAACAATAAGTTCGCCAATACTTGCTAACTTAGTTAGACAACAACTCTTTTGCTTCTTTTAAATAGTATGACCTTTAAAATGCTGATTTTTTTGTCAAGGATGCAAGCAATAATGACTATTTGACTTTTTGCTGTGAAGGTACTACGAAGTGACTGGTGGATTAGATCTTCTTCCCAATGCTTTGGCTAAAGCCCTTCGTGACCTTGACGTCTCTATCCACCTGAACTCCCCGGTCAAGCATATCAGTCAGTCAGATAAAGGTGTCATTGTCTCATACCAGAAAGATGAGGAGTCTCCTCCAACTGACCTTGATGCTGATTTTGTCCTTGTAACCAGCACAGCCAAAGCATCCCTTTTTATAGACTTTCATCCACCTCTCTCCACCCTAAAGACGGAGGCTCTAAGAACCGTCCACTATGACAGCTTAACTAAAATCATCCTCACCTTCAGCGAGAAGTTCTGGGAGCACGACGACATCCGTGGTGGAAAGAGCATCACAGATCGGCCCTCGCGTTTCATCTACTACCCTAGTCATAGTTTCCCAGGCAACAACGAGATCGGCGTCCTCCTGGCTTCTTACACCTGCTCTGACGACTCCCTCCTCTTCATTGGCAAGAGCGATGAGTACCTCAAAGAGATGGCCCTGAGAGATTTGGCACTGATCCATGGTGACCACGTCCGGTCTCTCTGCACTGGCGTGGTTGTGAAGAAGTGGACCGCAGATCCCTACAGCTTGGGTGCTGTAGTTGTGTTCACCCCATACCAGCACCTAGAGTACGCCCGTGTGCTTTTCCGCAGTGAAGGCAGGGTGCACTTTGCAGGAGAGCACACAGCTCTGCCTCACGGTTGGATTGAAGGAGCGATGAAATCGGGAATCAGGGCAGCAAAGAACATCAACCAAGCAGCAGATAAAGGAGTTTTATAGTCATATATTCTATGTTCAGGAGTACAGTCGCAGATATTGGTGCCATACAGAATGCCTGACACACAGCACCCTTACCGTTGATTATTAGATATGTAGAAGTAGATTCCATTCAGCATAAATAAATAAATAGATTTCTTTCAGGAATAATGAAGTGTCTGTCGTTCTGTTATTTTGGGGCTGTCTTCAGTCAAGAATTTCATCATCTCTTGGTCTTTGACTGGCTATTACAGCATTATTATATGTATGCTTTCCTGTGCTTGGGCTGTGTGTAAATTATGGATTTCATTTTTCTTTTCCTATAGAGATAGATAGTGGATAAAATTTTTCCTCTTTTAAACAAAAAGTGTATCATTTTCTATCCTTCTAACTGATAAAAGAAAATAAAGGAACATTGGTCAGAAGGGTTAATATCATTTTGACTAAAAGATAAGTTATTATTCCTTAAGTATCGTGTCATCCACTGCATCAATAAATGTGCTTAAACCCTCATGTTGTATTCTGGTCAAAATTTTTAATTACATGTTCTCTCAAAAATATTGTTCTTCTAAGCAGACTGTCATGAGGCTCCATGACTTTTTTCCACATAGAACATCTGGGGCAGGGTGCACTTTGCAGGAGAGCACACGGTTTTATAGGAGTTTTTTAGTCATATTCTATGCTCAGTCGCAGATATTGGCACCATATCCTTACACAAGAGCATACAAGAGCATCCCCTTACAGTGGATTGGTAGATAAGCAGAAGTAAATTCCATTCAGTATAAATATACTTCTTACATTTCTTATATTATATTTCTTTCAGGAATAATAAAGTATCTTGTCACTATAATTTTGGGGCTGTCTTCAGGCAAGGGTTTTTGCGCCATCTGTTGGTCTTTGGCTGGCTATTACAGCATTATTATTTGTATGGATGTATACTGTACATACTCATCATAGTTGATGTGATTGAATAGTTGTATAAAGTACAGGAAGAAAGGAATGGAGTAGAAGTAAAGATACCATATCAAAAAAGTGACGTAAGTAGAAGTTGAAGTGTCCTTTAAAGATCATACTTAAGTGGAAGTACTAAAGTGTACAAAATGTTTTGTACTTACGTATTGCAATAGAAGTACTTTAAAATATTACTCAAGTACTGAAAATAAAAGTAGAAGCCTACTATTAAAGAAAGCTGTCAAAAGTTCAACATTTAGAGTTTAGGGCACAATCTATTTGGCTGAAGGGAAGCTGAGTAGTAGCCTAGAACTCTCGACATACCCCTAGCGGTAGCAAATTTGAATTTGCACAGCAGATACGTCTAGAGGCCACTGATAGAAACCCGTTGTATCCTTCCTCTGGCGGCGGATAACCAATCACAGCGCGGTATGTGTACAGGAAATCGTAAAGCGGGCTTTGTACGATGACGACAGCCCTGCTCAAACCAGAGCAGAATCGTCTTTGGCTTTAGTTTTGGACGAATTGCACTTGTCATTTTCTTTGAAAGTGAAACAAGAAAGTGCACTGAAGTTTTTCGTTCTCAAAAAGATGTCTTTGCCGTGTTAGCGACGGGCTCTGGGAAAAGTTTGATATACCAGCTGGTACCACTGGCCGGAACGGTAGCCTATTTCGTGGAGAGGCAGTTTGAATGACAACGCAATCACCCGCCCTCCATTGAGGTACAGTCTATCAGTGGTCTTCAGACTATACATTCTTATGATATAGTCTGGCGTGTCAGGCTAGCTGAGTAGGACATTTCATACGAATTGTCTTTTTGGCAAACAAAGGAGAACAAGTAGGCCCTCGCTTTGGAGGAACTTGGTATTTCTGAATCATCTTCCATCGAAATGGAACAGACTGACTCACGCCAAGCGTTCCCTAAGCATGAGGTCTCTTTATATACTGTACTCCTTGAAGCGCCCAATAATGATAATGAAAACCTGGTGACAGAGCTATCTTTGTTATCTTCGTTTTTATAAAAGTAACGAGTAACTATTCACCACATGAAAAATGTATTGGAGTAAAAGTATTAAATTAATCAAAATTATATAGTAAAAGTGGAAATAGGAGGGGAAAAAACAATACTTCAGTAAAGTACAGATACTGCATTTTAGTACTTAAGTAGGCTACTTAAGTAGATCTACTTTGTTACTATACATCTCCCTCATGGGTGTGTCAGCTGAAAGAAGAGATGTGTTCTAACACGAAGGTGAGAAAAACATCTGGAAACAATTAAACAGTTCACCAGGAACCTGGAGCTTTTTATCAAATATCAGCCTATCATTTGAACGTTTGAACCTCAGAAAAATAACCCCAGCTATTCTAATAGCCATAAATCATTTTCTGTGAAACAGGAAGAATGATTTCATAATACATTTCGTTCACCAGGTTACTAAGAACCTTGGAAGATTTGCTCCCTATCTGTGGTCTGCAATAACACTGCTCAATTTTAAACCAGTACATATTTTAGAACAGTCAATGACTAATGCAAAATGTTTTATCTTTTTATTTTAAGGACATTTTCATATGTTTCATACACAAATTTGCTACAGTTGGGGATGCTTAGGGGGCCGGTTTAAATGAGCCAGGTTGGAAAGTTAGCCAAGACACCGGGCAACCCGTGGGATCTTTTGTGATCACTGTATAGTCAGGACCTTGGTTTAACGTCTCATCCGAAAGACAAATTAGATAATATGCATAAACAGAGTTTTGCTATGATCACAAAATCACACCTCCACCAGTAAAGCAGGGGTGTAAAGCAATGTGTTGAGCTATAGAGGAGTATGCACCAGAGAAGACCTTGGATTATATGGATAGACTGGATAGATAAAGAAGACGGGTCTCATTAGTTTCTTGAGTTCTCCAACTTTGTGGGATGTCAAAGGAGATAGCTGAAACTGACTATTATAGGCAGACAGACATTTTACGCTGTACAATTGTGGGTGGCACATGTGATTTTTGGTATATAAAAAAAACATTTATTTCTTTCAAAAAATGCATTGTTCTTTATCAGAATAAATCTCTACGAGGTAATTTTTTTACCTCAATGTTTTCATTATGTGATTAAAGAAAGTAAAACAGTCTTTATGTGTGTTTTTAGCCAACTTGACCAGGGGTGCCAATAATTATGGGCACTGTAGGGTTATAGGTTTCGAGATGGAACCTATTGAGGCCAGTGGAGTGAATGAACAGATAAAGTATTGCAGGTATTAATAAATGAAGCAAACACAATGTTTATACTTTGGAGGGCTTTGAGTCAGATTATGACTTTGCAAATGCACTTAACAGTTCTCGTCATTCTCGTTTTGACATAGCAGATTTTAGCAAAGAAATACAGGAATTTAGATATAAATTAAATGACCAAGACCATTTTCAAGTTAGAGAAGCAGATATTATGAAAGCTTTCACATGCATAAAAGCTAACAAGAGCCAGACTGTATCACTTGTGTGGTGTTTCATGTGTATTGCTTATAGCCTTTTGTGGCCTTGCTGTGGACTTTCATACAATTCACAATGCATGCATGACATTTGTGTGGACTTAAAGTGTGCTCCCAAAGGACGTCCACCCTCAGAACCCCACCACTATATGTTTCCTTTTTGTTTTGTTAATAAATCCTTTTGTTTTGGAATTCACGCCTTGATGTTATTGGAACCTGTTATCTGATCTCACCCTGTTACATATACAAACGTGCCACAGCAACAGAGATGACGAGCATATCCTCAAATATGCTGATGACACTGTGATTGTCAGCCTATTAAAGGGGAAAGAGGCTAGTCATGGTCCAATAGTTGCTGAATTCACAGACTGGTGTGACAAGTCGTACCTGCAGCTGAATGTCACAAAAACTAAAGACATGACCATTGACTTCAGGAAACATCAATCAAAAAATGTAATTTCTGGTCCGCTTTGGTATGAGCATGGGTTACACATAATATTTATAATGTTTAAAGCAACATTTTGAGCTTCAAAAATGTCAAAATCGAAATGATTGTAGACAAATTTCAAAATGTTACATTGTACAACAAACATAGTCTTGATTTGCATTAATGGTTACCATTGAAATTCAAATACAACATATGTGTGACTCAGGGTATAAATCAAAGTGAACCAGAAAATTGCATTTATTGGTCCATTTACTCTCACGACCGAAAGGTCCCATCACAAAACTGAAAGTGGGCGTGGTTTCGGTTCCCTCTTGTCTCGTTTAGTCCCTCAGATGACATATCAAACACTGGCCAGTCTTCAAAGCTTCTCTGAGCTCTCCAGTCAAAAGATGAAGGGGATCACCGCTCTCCTGGCTTTTGGGTAATCACTGAATTTTTCAAGGTAAAACCTGCAATGCAAATGGAGAGATCTCAGAGAAATCCCAAAACAACTATCAACTATCAGAGAATTAACACATTGTGTAATTTTATATGGTCATACAATATTTATATGATCAAACAATATTTAATAGGCAAACAGTTTGAGGAGAAATGAGAAGTTTTTGATGATGAGGCGATGACAAGGTCATCCACACTTGACATGCATTTCATCAGTTTCCCGTAAATTACACAATGGAGAGAAATGCTTCAAAGGCAATCTCCGACAGGAGAGTGAGGAGTTTCACGACCACGAGTCCTAATAAAATCAAAATGACCTGCACTTGGACTATGGAAGCCCATTTCCACTAAAGTGGTTTACTACCATTTTATATGTGTCAAAATATTCTTATTGAAAATTTTGAAATATGGACATACTGTACATGGTTCTTCATTGCATGGTCTCAATTGTCCAGAATCGTTTATTGGGGGCTTCAAATTATTATAGCATGCTATCATAGCATAGCTCTCGGCCACACTGATTTTGGTCAGAGTTTGCGGAGGAGAAAAGTTTGGAGACCACTTAGCAAGTCCCTATTTCATAACTAACAAATGGCTGCATGGCAGATAACTCAATCTGATTTCTGAAATTATCCAAAGAAATGCTATCTGGCTAATTTACATTCCAGTAAGCTAAATCCAAAATAAAGCTAACATTGGAGTTGCCAGTCAATGCAGATCCGATACCCACACATGCACAGAGACCAAAATGCTTTTACCCACATAACTCTAGGTAAGAGGGTGAAGAACCAATTTTCATAAAAAGGTGGAATATTCCTTTAAGAGGCTGAAGTGGAGTGTGATGAGATGTCTGGCCCTGGTCTGGCCTACCTGTGGTGGTAGTAGGCACGAGGTCCAATAGAACACACAGTGAAGAATGCCAAAGAGAATGCAGGGAGGGACCAAGTCGCTATGGCAAAACCAATCCATTCCACAATCTCTCCAAAGAAGTTTGCACCAGAGACATACTCGAACATACCACCTACAGTACGGGAACAAAATGTTTGTTTTATTGAGTCACTAATTCTAAAAGTTTGAATGCTTGACAAAAGGGCATGTCCTTGAAAGGCCCACAGGAAATGTATTCCAGATGGTAATGGGTTACTTGTTGTTGTAAAGTAAAGGTCATGGACTTTTGTTTTTCCTTTCCCAAAAGACAGACAGATGTCTCAAGTAAACATGTTGTTTACTTGAGATTTCTTTTATCCATGGCCTTTACATTCCTCAAGTGGGCACACACACCACACCAACACACACACACACACATGCACACACACACACATACACACACACACACACACACACACACACACACACACACACACACACACACACACACACACACACACACACACAGACGGACACACACACACGCACACACACATGCACACACACACACACACACACACGCGCACACACACACACACACACACAGAGAGAGAGGGAGACAAGACTGTAAGGCAAAAAACATCAATCAGTCCCACACCAACATTTCAAAACTGTGTTATGTACAACATCAAAAACTCAAATTCTCTAAGCAATGTGATGCATAGAATCATACACGGACCCATAGTTGTTGTTGTTTTTTTAGTTCTCTTTATTTTAATTAGTCCAAGGTTGACATAAAAGATTTTCTTGGTGGCATGATTATATTAAGTTCAAACAACAAAGATTTCCAGTTAAGGTCTAAGTTCTACCAACTTTGTTTTATGAATTTCTTTTGCTGTGATTATCGTATTAAATTCAAAAAAGGAATATATAAGGTATAACCATGGCCTAATGGTTAGGGCTTGAGGCTTGCAACAAAAATCCCAAAATATTGGTCCCTGATCATTAGTGAGCCTTTGAGCAAGTCCGCCCGGTGTGACTTTTTACATTTGTTTATTTTGTATTTGTTAAGTTTGCATAACTGAAAAGTTTGAGTTGGCAGAACTTAAAAATCTTTGTTATGTCAACCGCGGACAAAAAAAAAAAAATAATACATTGCATTGCCTAGACAATCTCAGTTCTGTCTGTTTTTTTTTTTTTTTTTGCACACTTTTAAATCTATCAACTTTGAGACAAGACAAGACAAGACAAAACCTTTGCCTGAGGGCTGAAATGGGCTAATATTTACTATATTTACTATATCAAGGACTCAAACTCGAATCTGAATCGTCCCTTACACCTATGTTTTCACATTTTATAAGGTTAGGGTTAGGGTTAGGGTATGGGAATATAGGGGCTATGGGAACAGAGATGTACATTAGCCTGACATAGCCCACCCATAATACAAATGTTCATCTGTATCCATGGTCTGGGGACGGTCTTCTGGGGCGTGTTTACATTGGTAGAGAGTCTACCGGGCACGTTCAAACCAGAACTGAATCCCCCCCCCCCATAATCGCATCAGTTAAAGAACCTCCAGCATGAATACGGATGAACAGCAGTATTATGGTCGGGCTATGTCAGGCTATTTTGGGATATTTTAGCTCTAGGCCTGGCCTACTGACTGTAACAAAGTGATGTGTCAAAGCTAAAATATACCTCTGGGGATTTTGTAGCCTGTCTCCCCTGGTTTTCTCAGGTTCCGTAGAACATAGTCACTATGAATGTTAATAGCCATGCCCAAGAAGAACAGGACCAGCCCTACAAAAAAGAAACACAATTATTACCAAGAATGAATGAACCGTCACTCTTGCACTTATTATGTATTATTTTAAATACCACACACACACACACACACACACACACACACACACACACACACACAGATATGATGTGGCCCTGAACAAGTAGAATGTCAATATAATTCTGATAGAAATTTGAGTTTAAAAATGTTACTATAAACCTCTGTGAAAAGGCAAGGCCATAACTGAAGATAATGAAAGAAAGTGTTTAAAAAATAAAACAAAAAATTATTCAGCTTAAAAAAGAAAAGAAAAAAGAGAAAACACACTATGGGCGGTATTCCTAGGTGCTTATGTCCAAAAAAGGTGTGCTAGCTCCATACATTTAAGCTTGCATTATACTATACACACATTATACTATACACCCTCATACACACTTCATGTGTTTGATTAAAAGCGTCATCAAGATGTAAATGCTATGGAAATTCTTTCATTCTTTAAAGTGCCATTCAAATCCCACCTCCTATATGGAGGAGTTATTCAGTGACTCATGTACAAGTTCCCCTGCTTCCTCTTCTATCTCTCCAGTCCTGCACCACACCTGCTGACTAACTTCCCATGTGTCGTTCCGCTGAGCTTATTGTAATATCATAAATAAACTCCCAGCTCCAGCTCCTCCAAGAGTAACTCTTGTCCTAGTCCCTCTCAACAATCTGGAATGCACTTACTTTGCAATTACAACATCACACTCTCATACTTCCTTGCTCCTACACTTGCATTCCCATTAACAAGTCACACTCCTAGTAAGGCATTTACTGGTATTGTGTTTTAGCTTGATTGCTATTCCTCTTTGTGTAAGACCCTTTAGGATAAAAGCGTCTGCTAAATGCAAAGGCTAAATGTAAATGTAAATGTAAACGTAAATCAATGCAAATGTAATACTAAGGTGGAGGCAACGTGGTTCAGTGGGCTAGCGCATTGCACCATAAATCCGCAGGTTCGAGTCCAACTCGAGGTAATTTCCCGATCCTTACCCATCTCTCTCTCTCTCTCCCACTCATTTCCTGTCACTTTCTCTATTATCCTATCAAATTGAAGCTGTATTTGGCAACTCTTTTAAAGTGAAATTTCGTAGAATTGTCACATTATTCTGGAAGTAGTAGATGAAAAAGGCTATTTAGGAAAAAACCTGAATTCTTTAGCTCCATCTAAACCCTGTAATCATGGTTGCAAAAATCCAGCGCTCCCTGTAGCCTTCCCCCAATATATATATATATATATATATATATATATATATATATATATATATATATATATATATATTTTGTCCTAAGCCGAATACAGCAAATACATTAAAGGCAAAAAGCCCTACAAAAATATCTTAAAATAAGTAATGTAAAGGTCAAGAAAAGGCTGAAAACAAGAAGAAAAATGTACCCCACCCCCACCCTCCTCACCCATCACCAGACGTGGGTCCTTTGCCCAGCTGTGGTCGTACTGAGTGCAGTGCAGCAGGTAATGTCCCTGGAGGCCCCCACACACCGCACAGAAGACTGTGGCCGACCTGACGGTCTGCAAAGGCATGGGGTTGCCTCGCGTCAGCAAGGAGAAAACAAATGTCCTAGTGGAAAAAAGGGGGAAAAAAAGAATCAGTCAAACACAAATAAAAACACACAAAACAATTACAAACACAGCAAATAATCACATTTAATTCAATATATTATACAATATGTCATAGGTGGCCGTGAGTACTGAAAAGAGGCTGTGTGTTATAGCTATAAGCTGCAAAGATCTTTCATCAGTGAATACTCTCTGGCTATAGTCTGTCTCAGACATACAAGTTGGGATGTGGGGACGAGTGACGGTGCGTGTACCCAAACAGATGTTATGCATTAACTGACTGAGCGAATAATACATACTTTATGTTTGTCCATTATGTTGGATAGTACAGTATGCTTGAACATGACAGGAAGTGCCATATGACTGCATACATGCGATTGCTCATTCTTTCCTATCAGTCGATCTACACAGTCTTGCACCGCTGCTGCAGCATCTGGTTTTGGCAAGCGTTGAATGGTGGAAATTTCATCATTATTACTCAACATTTCAACATCTTACAACGGAAAAGAGGGGCCTGGGGGCTTGAATGATAGAAAGATGTGTACTATTTTGCAGTGTTCATCGTGACAGGATTCGGCTTATTGAGTTAGATAGGCTACACGGTACCAAACGGTACCAGTCATAAAACTAGAAAAGCGCTCAGAGAGTGCAGACCTCCGCCAAGACAATGTGGTCACAGATGGTGTTCTGGATCACCGATTGCTACCAAAATCGAATCAGTTCTTACCCAATACACACGTTGTCCGAAAATTGATCCAGCAGTACTTTCCGCGCAGTACTTTTCGAGTTATGTTGCTCACAGGCAGACACAGAGACACACAGACAGACACACACGCCAAGCAAAACATAACCTCCTTGGTGGAGGTAAATATGGGTTGATCCTCAAACATGAAATTTGGCAAGGCATGACAAGTTTATTTATATAGCGCATTTCATACACAAAGGCGTTTCAATGTGCAGTACAAAAATAAAAGCGAGTACAGTGGAAGTATTTGGTGGAAGGTGGCTAGTCTGGTGACTTTAAATGAATGAATTTGTCATATTTTTTACCAGTGACCATATTGCCCTTGGAGGAGGTCTACACTCTCCAAGTGCATTTCCAGGATTCTTATATATACAGTACTTTGAAGCCTGTTGTACTTAAAACAACCATAACTGACAATCTCTTGCACTATGGACATTATTACACCGAGGGCATCTGTCTGCATTTTTTACACAATACTCCTAAAATCTTACAGCCTAATGTTACTGTAATGGAACTTTTGTAATTAATATCTTCATTTTTTTCTTCCGATACAGCAGAACCCAAAAGCTAGTTAGACAAATTGACACACACACACACACACGCGCAGACATAGACAAACGAGCGCGGTGCCTCTGAAAGTAGTCAGGAACACACACACACACACACACACACACACACGCAGACATAGACAGACAAGCGCGGTGCCTCTGAAAGTAGTCAGGAACACACACACACACACACACACACACACACACAGACATACTGTACAGTATACAGATTAGTGTGGTACCTCTGAAAGTAGTCAGGAGCGCACACACACACACACACCCACATGCAGACATAGACAGACGAGCGCGGTACCTCTGAAAGTAGTCAGAAACACACACACACACACACACACACACAGTATACTGATGATGGGGTACCTCTGGAAGTAGTTAGGAGCGCGCACACACACACGCACACGCACACACACACACACACACACACACACACACACACACACACACACACACACACACACAGACATAGACAGACGAGCGCGGTACCTCTGAAAGTAGTGTAGGCAGTAGGTGCAGTGCAGCAGGGTTGTCCCCAGGCCAGGCCTGCTCTCTGTGGTGAGAGTGAGGAGCAAGGGCACCAGGAACGCTGGAAGCTCCTGGATGAACCAGCCCAGAGCAGCGGGCACCCGTCTGGAGCTGAAGTCCGACGGGATGTAGCGGCCGTACGGCCCCGAGACCCGGCGGTCGGCGAAGAGGTAGGCGATACCTGCGACTACGAAAGCCCAGCTGAGCCAAAACACAGTGCTCTCCTGACACTCCATGGTCCACTCCACGCATCAAACCAGCTTTCTTTCTCACTTTACTCGTTTACTCTCTCTTTCTCTACCTCCTTCCCTTCTCTCCCTCTCTTTCGCTCTCCCTCCCTCTCTCTTTGTCTCTCTCTCTAGAGGCCTTAGATTACTAATTGTTTTTCTTTCTATACAGTAACTCCCCTCCTCTCTCCCCTTGTAGTCTGCACTGCCTTTTATGAACCCTGTTTTCCTTTCTTCTTGGTTCTCCCCCTTCCCCTTTCTTTTATCTCTCTTTCTTTCTTTTATCTCTCTCCTTCACCTCCCTCCCTCCCTCCCTCCTCCCCTCATTCCTATCTCTATCTCTGTAGAGTTGTTTCTCTGCTTCTCTTTAGCAAAAGAAAAAGCAAGTGAGAGGAAGAGATCTCAGCTCAGTCAACTCAGCTCTGACCAGTGAACAGCATGCTATTCTACTCAGGTCAATGATCCCTCCCCTCACAGTTTACAAGGCTCCACCTACCCATGTTATGCAAGTCCAGAGCAGTCAAGAGTGGATTCCCCAAGATGTTGGGACTCCTCTCTCTCTCTCTCTCTCTCTCTCTCTCTCTCTCTCTCTCTCTCTCTCTCTCTCTCTCTCACTGTCTCCCTTGCCCTCTGTTTTATGCTTGTGTCAGTTTCTATAACCTATTAACATTTAACACATGGACAAACATGACGCAGAGGAGAGGATGAGTGACTGACAGAGAGAGAAAGAGAGAGAGAGAGAGAGAGAGAGAGAGAGAGAGAGAGAGAGAGAGAGAGAGCAAAGGAAGGGTGGGGGGTGGGGGGTGCACCCGATGTCCAGATGTACTTGACTAGTGTACCAGATGTGTGTCTTGCAGAAGTCGAAACCTATAGATGTGGATTATTCTGTATACCAAACTACTGTAGCTAAAAGCAACTTCAATAAACTTGTATAGCCTACAGCAGTCCCAAAACGTAGGCTGCAATTAGCCTCACAAGCTTGATGGAATTCAGAAAACAGTTCCTGTGGGACTCCAGTCAGTGGGATAGGGAATAGGGAAGTGTTTGCCAGTAGCCTATAGCCTTGCCAAGTGTGTTCACATTTACGTGCAGTGTGGAACAAATCGTCATTCCAAGAAGGATTCCAAGCACCAGTTTCAACAAGCAGGGTTTTTAGGAATACCTCTCAGGACCAGAAAGGTCAAATCATGACAACAGTTTAATAAAATGGAATACAAAATTTCCTTTTGAGACTGATTGTCCAGATCCAGAAGGACACAGTATTCTAGGCTATGTCAAGCATGTCACTGGAGAAAACATGATAAAAAAGAATAGGCTACCTAGGCCAGTATACTTGTGTGTACCATAGCCAGCCTAGCCTGACATAGCCCGACCATAATACTGCTGTTCATCCGTATTCATGGTCTGGGAACGGTCCTCTTGGGCGTGTTTATATCGGTAGAGAGTCTACCGGCCAATAAGCGACGCTGATTAGACGAGCTGTCCAATTGTTTCAAACCAAAAGTGAATACCCTCCCCCCCGCAGTATAATCGCGTAAGGTTAAAGAACCTCCAGACCATGAATACGGATGAACAGCAGTATTATGGTCGGGCTATGTCAGGCTATAGCCAGCCTAGACTATCAATTGCATCTGTGATTCATATGTTAGGCTCAGTTTACTATCAAACACAGTTTACTAGGCCTATCAAAATGTTAGTAGTGGAATAAGAAAGAGAAGTGGTTGAATAAGAAAAGTAAACTTGTTTTTAACTAGTTTTATTTATTTATGTCAGGATAGTGTTTGGTTCAAGTAAAGGCCTACAAATATTCAGACTTGAGACACTAGGCATACAATTTAACCTATAAGCCTACAAGTGGCACACACATAAAACATTGTTCAAACAGACAAGAGGTTGCGTAACTTTATATGTTCAAAGTGTATCTATTTCTGTGGAGGACAAACTTTTTATAGGCTATGGACTTATTTCACACTTGAACATTCAGACATTCCATGGTAGTAAACTGAACATTCTATCAATGAAATGCATTGAATTTATCCCTCTTTCTAACTTGGAAAAAAAGGCTAATAACATAAACATGTCTAAATTCACTTTCTTTTAAATCTGAAGCACACAAATTGGGAAGTCCCAAATAGCTAGAAGCTTTCAGAATATTAATGCACAAAAATGTAAAACCACTTTTATCTTTTCGGGACTTCCCAATTTGTGGGTTTTGTGTGCATTTTTGACAAAAAGTGAATTTAGATATGTTCTAAATGTTATTACCCAAAAGTCAGAAAAAGGGATAAATTCAATGCATTTCAATGCTGGAATGTTCAGTTTACTATGGAATGGTTAGAATCTTGGTGTAAAAAAAGCCATTGGAAAAAGCCCAGAGCACAGACCAACTAGCCCTACTGACGTTAGAATTCGTGTGACTGTCACGTGGTCACGCAGAGATCAGCTGAGCAGCTCACTTCCTTGCTGGCATTTGTTGTTTTACCAGCGACACAGACGAAGCCCCATATCGTATGAGATTCACGCATCCTTTCCTTTTTATTGATGTGAAACTACAAAAGCTAAAGGTGGGAACGGCTATTCGCATTCTGCCCATGTATATGTGCAACTTTCATGCTACCTTTTGTGAACTTTGAGGCTAGTCGGCGGTATCTGTCACCGAGACAGGCTAGCTGGGGGGAAAAAAAATCATCTGTGAACATTCATTGAGTTTTTGATGCCTGCTTTCCAAAGCCATTCCCGTGAAGTTACCTAAACTGGTAATAAGCACTGGGGATTTTAATAGTTACCTCATTAGTCAAACATGCTTTAATAGTCTGACGACGGGATAGTCAGGTTTTTCCTATTCATCAAGGCTACAGGTGTAGCCTAACGTTACTCATGGTATTTCCTGACTTTGGTCGATGTCGATGCTAAAGGTGCTCTTTCCCCCAATAGGTCTGTGTGTGTATGTTGATATAGTGGCTACAGGACTATACTCGACTACATTCATGAATACTTCGGATAGTGAAGAAGAGGTTTGCAATGAAAGGACGGCTTTGGTTCAGTCACAGAGTCCGACCGTACCGAACTACCACCGGGAGCCGGACTTGAACCCTCCCCAGGATGGAGAACCTAAGAGGGTTGGTGATTTTCTCTACTATTGTCATTGCCAAACAAGTTTAAGTGTAGTAACGTTAGCACTGCATTCTTTGAAGACTGTGTTACATGACACATAGGCATCAGGTTTCTTGGTAACATATCTATATCTATCTATCTATCTATCTATCTATCTATCTATATATATATTTTATTATAGTTGCAAGATCCTCATATTCCCAGACGTTGGATGTTTGACATAACGTTACATGTAGTCTCTTTACATGCTGCAGTCTTTCTGTAATTTTAGAGCAATGCTTTGGAGAGATGATGATGTACTGTAGCCAACAAGACAACATTTTGCTTGCATCCTTGAGACTTTAATTCTGTCCAATTGATGCATGTCATGTTTTAGCATTCCCGGGCTGTTATGCAACATCTGTGATGGTTTTTGTACTCTTACTTTAACTTGTATAGTTAACAGTTCCTTACAGAATATTTTGATACCAGAAAGGAAAATGTAGAGGGAAACGATATGAGTTCCTGTAGGAACACCAGGTGTGTTTCTCAAAGTCGAGAATGCTTCCTAGGTAACGTTAGCACACTTGCTGGAAAACTGGAAAAAGAGGTTCCATCAGTGCATCCTTGAAAAATCTATGAATAAAGGTTCTCTGTCCTCGCTAGAATTTAAAAGAATGCTTGACATTCGAACAGTACTTGGCGACAGACAATGACGTGGAATGCTCAAACAAACAGCCTTCCAAGCATGCTTCCTCGACTTTGAGAAGCGCTTCAGGAACATCATTAGAAATGAGATCTGATTGTTTCCGTGCTGTTTCGCAGCGGCAGGTGGCCAGAGAGCCAAGCTCATCTAGGCAGCAGACACGACCTGCCGAACCATCCGGTCGGGAATCATCAACGGAGACGGACGAGGAAGAGTTGACGCTAAAGTATGGGGCGAAGCACGTCATCATGCTCTTTGTGCCCGTCACGCTGTGCATGGTGGTTGTGGTGGCCACCATTAAGTCCGTCAGCTTCTACACGGAAAAGAATGGGCAACAGCTGTGAGTGGATTTGTCTGCACACACACACACACACACACACGCACACGCACACCATAGTCCTGCTGTACTAGCTTGCTGGCTGCTGTAGATCATGAAAGAATTTGGAACAACATAGAGCAGTTTACATTGAGTCAACAGCCCCTCTAATCTTCAAAGGATTTTAAAGCTGTTGATACAATGCATACTGGTTGATCTTTGGTTGCTGTTTAAAGTGGTGGTTGTGATTCGTAGACACCATCATGTTTGTCAGCTTTGATGCAGGAAAAAGAAAATGACTAGGTGTGAATGCCAATTTTGGGACACACACACACACACACACACACACACACACACACACACACACACACTCTCTCTCTCACACACACACAGAGTTTCTGTGAGTTGGAGTTCCTTTTTTTCGTCTGCAACCTGAAATGTCATTTCCTCACATGCAGTGTAATGTAGTATTGAGGACAGTTACTGTACCTATAAAATCTATATCAGGGGTTTTCAACTGGTTCAGTTCCAGGGACCACCATTCTGACTAAGAAATCATCGGTGGTCCCCCCCAGGGGCGGAGGGGGTGTGTTATAAACAAAGAGATTACAAGAAATGATATACAAAGAGACTTTTTAGCCAGCGATCACCACATTTACCAAAGTATGCAGAGTGTTCATTCTTACACTGCATTTGGAGTGTTTAGCTGTGCTTATTTCTCAAATCAAGTTTTCAAATATCAAGTTCAATCATACTAAGTTGTAACTGGAACCCATGTCACGGACCACCAGGGGTCCACAGACCCCCTGTTGAAAACCCATGATCTATATAGAAATACTGTATTTTAGTTATGCATTAGCTAATTTGAGATAATCCGGTAAATCAAGCTAGACACTTTTGTTGGAGTAGTAACCATGGATATACATATACACATAGAGTAACTAGTATTCTATAATATGTCTATGTAGTAAAGGTAATGCTTGGGTCTTCATTAACCAAACTTCCACTTCCTGTTCCTGTTCTACAGCATCTACACGCCCTTCACCGAGGACACGCCATCCGTGGGCCGACGTCTCCTCAACTCTGTGCTCAACACCATGATCATGATCAGCGTCATTGTCGTCATGACGATCTTCCTGGTGGTTCTCTATAAGTACCGCTGTTACAAGGTGAACCATTGTTCATTAATTTTTTCAATTGAATTCAATTCAATTGAATTCACAATTCAATTCAATTCAATTCAATTCAATTCAATTCAATTCAGTTCAGTTCAGTTCAGTTCAGTTCAATTCAATTCAATTCAATTGTATTCTATGATATCTATACAACACCAAGAACAATACAGTTGTCTTGCTGCACCTTGCAGACAGTAACAAGGGGTAACCAAGAACAACAGGGGCAAGGAAAAGCTCCCTTGTGGTAGTAATTTAGGAAGAAACCTTGAGTAGACTGAAGGGGTCAACCCAGTTACCAAAGGTCAGGCATGAAAAGTAGTCAGTACCGTAATTTCCCGACTATTAGCCGCGGCTTATACATTGATTTTGCAAAATTTCTTCCGCTATTAGGTTAAAACGAGGGAGCAGTTAATATGGCGTTAATATGGTTCCATAGGGAAAGGGCTGAATCTCAATGCCCCCACTAAGCCCAGAACCCTCAAAGACTTAACTAGAATGCATCTGCCTTGTGATTGGCCAGTTTATGCCAGTTAAGTCTTTGAGGGTGCAGGTTTTAGGGTTTAGGGTGGACATTGGGATTCCACCTCACTCTAGGCCCACTCCCCTAGGCCCACCCGACCCCTCTGCAGTATCTCTAGCCCCATAGTGACTGAGAGTAACTGCTGATAAGGCTGTTATTAAAAGCTTGCACAGCATGCATTAAGAGCATCTCAGCCAAAGACAAATTACTGGTCTGGAATAGCCATTTCCTCCTTTGCTGTCTCCTGCCACGTCTGCGTCTGCGACTGCCACCACAGCTGTGGCACACTTTGGATTGTGTATGGAAGGTTTTTGCACCATAACTGGACTAGAATTAAGATGGTCAAGATAATGTAAAAGAGAGTGAAATATTGTGGTTTTGCTCCACTAAAAGAAAATTATATCTACATTTGTGTGTGTGTGTGTGTGTGTGTGTGTGTGTGTGTGTGTGTGTGTGTATGTGTGTGTATGAGAGGGGGTAGTTGTGTTGGGGTGCAATGACCGACAGGCACAGGTTGTCTTTATTTCCGTCTTCATAAGTCTTAATGTTTGGTGGGGAAAAAACGTCTCTGCAATCTGGTGGTCTGAGTCTTAAGACTTTGATGCAAAGTATTTATTGCCAGATAGTAGCAGCTGAAAGCAGCACGTGACTAAGATGGCTGTGCTCCATACGGATTATTTTTGCCTTTCTGATGCATTGCCTGTTATATAAGTCGTGGATGGAGGGCAGATCACCCCCACAGATGCCTTGTGCTGTACGCACAACTCTTGGTAGTGCTTTTTGTTTGTTTGGTTGCAGAGTACCATGGTTTTGAATGTGTACTGTTTGCTCTGTATTTTTCCTATGTCATTGAAATATATAGTCTGGCATCGAGAGATGCACTGAACTCAATCGTGGGCAGAACAAGGATGTTTTCTTTCAAACTACTTCTGCATGCAACAGGATAGCCTAGGGCCAGTCAGAGAAACGAACAAGATGTAAACACCAATTAAATGTAAACACCAAAAGACCGTGTTTTTTCGGCGAAGCCCGCCCTTAACACATACAGCGTTGTGATTAGATGTCACCAACTGCGTCATCCAATCAAGTTCCCTATGGCTTGCTACTAGACGTACAAGGCCGCCGCTAGGGTACGTCTAGATTTCTAGGCTAGTGTATTTTATCTTCTAATGTGCAAATAGAATTGATGTAAAAACTAAAGAATTTGGAAGTTGATGAGCCTTTTCACTGTAGCACTGTTGAGGGTATCAATCCGTTCTCATTTCCTCCTGAAGTTTATAATTAGCATGGTAATCTTCACCACATTGAGAGATTTATTGAGAGATACTTTGACATCGATCACTGCGTTAACATCGCTGACAACGATGTTTCATCATTGTTGGTAATCAGACGAACAATGACAGTGGTATCAACAGCAACCTTCAGATCATATTAGAGCTATGCATAGCCACACAGTCATGAGTGTTCAGTGAGTAAAGGAGAGGACTCGGGACACAACCCTGGGGAGCACCTACAGTATGTTGATGGTTGAAGAGGATGAAATGACTGCCTTGCTAAAAGACCTGGAAAGTCTTCCAAACATTTTCTAGAGCCTTATTGGCAGTGCTTGAAAAGGCTACTTCGTGTTTGATGACGATACAGTCAGCAATATGTAAGGGATAATGAACGACACAGCATGCAGATATAGAAAAATAATGCGCGTTCGAATTTCTAAGACTAACGAGGCAAAGCCGAGTTACAATGTTGCTGTCATGAATGTTGGTCGGATCACTATTTAGTAACTCGGCTTCGCCTCGTTAGCCTTAGAACTTTGAACGTGCATTATTTTTCTAGATCTGTGTCGTTCATTATCCCTTACATAATGTCGTGTATTTTGCCTAAAACACATGACCCACAAGTCACCAGAAGCAGTTAAAAACATGGTTGTTTGCTTCATTTGAATGCAGAAGAAGGGGACTTTTTCTTAAGAGATTGTTGTTGTTGTTTGTCTGTTTAAAGTTTATCCATGGTTGGCTGATCCTGTCATCACTGATGCTGCTCTTCTGGTTCAGCTTCATGTATCTTGGGTGAGTCTACCTGGATTATTGTCAAGACTCTTAAGTTTCTCTTTCTCTCTGTCTTCTCTCTCTCTCTCTCTCTCTCTCTCTCTCTCTCTGTCCACCTCTGTATCTCTCTCTATCCATCTATCTATCTATCCATCCATCCATCCATCCACCCATCTCATCTCATCTCAATTTACCTCCACTTAATCTGTTTTTGTCATCTAGTAATCTCATGGTACACTGTCAATCTGACATTCCATCAGTGGTGGGGTAATTTGACGAGAGAGAGAGAGAGAGAGAGAGAGAGAGAGAGAGAGAGAGAGAGAGAGAGAGAGAGAGAGAGAGAGAGAGAGAGAGAGAGAGAGAGAGAGAGAGAGAGAGAGAGAGAGAGAGAGAGAGAGAGAGAGAGAGAGAGAGAGAGAGAGAGAGAGAGAGAGAGAGAGAGAGAGACCACTATTGAGGGTATTTCCACAGGGATGAAAGTGTTCAGGTGCCATGCCTGATTTCAGGCGCAACCTACCACCATGACTGTGGAAAAAAAAAGTTCCCAGATTATGTAAAGAGGATTCAACTAAAATTTGAATGTTATATAAAAGTGCTATACAAATAAAGGTTATTATTATTATTATTATTATAAATTGTATGGAACTCATGGGAATTGATAAATAACCCCAAACTATAATGTTCCAAGTTAATAGTACATCCTTGCATGCTCATCACTGTCTCCTAGTTGAAGATACAGTATTGAATTTTCCCATGGCCAAGTTTTAAAGGTGTGTTGCAAAAATAAAACCCCACCACTTGTGCACACCTCCTTGACATGGGAAAAAGTTCAGGCTCAGGATTTGTTTTCACTATCAGCCCTGTTTCCATACTATACAACAGCTCTTTCTTGAGGAAGTTTTGAAAAATGTTCTACTGTATAAGGTCACATGTTAGACATGTGGAAACTATACAGTTAGATTCCTTAACACTGTGACTATTGTTCACAACTTGCTTGTAATGTATGTTTGCTTCCACAGCATGAGTGCATGACAGAGCTTGCCATCATTTAATTTTTGTGCTTTTTGATGCCTTTACCTCCTAATTTCCTAATTTTCCTCTGCACCGAAATTAAGATCTGAGGTACCGGTGACTCAATGTTAAGAGCGTGTTCGGCATTGCGTTTGCACTTGGTCTATGCTGTTCAAAATTCTTTCATTCCGTGCGAAATGTAGTGCTGTTAGAAGGCTCGTGCAACAGGGCTATGCTTAAACTTACTCCGCAGCTACGCTTGAAATTTTGTGTTTTTTGATGCCTTCACCTCCTAATTTCCTCATTTTCCTCTGCCTAATTTCTCCCAACTCTTCTTTTAAACATCACACCACCACCTTTTGTAGCGAGGTGTTCAAGACGTACAACGTGGCGATGGACTACCCGACGCTGATCATGATCATCTGGAACTTTGGGGCGGTGGGCATGGTGTGCATCCACTGGAAGGGGCCCCTGCACCTGCAGCAGGCCTACCTCATCATCATCAGCGCCCTCATGGCCCTCATCTTCATCAAGTTCCTGCCCGAGTGGTCCGCATGGGTCATACTGGGAGCCATCTCCGTCTATGGTGAGGATTAGGGTTGTGGGATATATAATCTCGTCTGCGATATACTGACAAAAACAAAATACCATGGTAAGAATTTGATCACTCGGCGTTAAATACGATAAGTCAGAATATATTTTGTTAGCGTAGGTAATCAGACTCTGCAGAAAGACTAATGATATAGCCTATGCGTGCGCAACACGGTCACTCGCAGCCTCTCCAAATTCCGCCTATCTCTTCAGCTCCGGCTATTTCAGTTTCTATGTCAGCTGTAGGCTCTCGCCTTACTCAACATTCCTTCTAGTGTTCAATTACAGTATGTTGAAAAACCACTCTATAAAAAAAATCACATCGGTCTATCTGCTGGTTGCACTGTTCACACGAACAGTTATTTCGAAAGTATAAAAGAAAAGGTGTAATTAATAAAAAGTGATGATAATGTTTCAGCGGTAAGCTTTCATCAGCTCAGGTGCGGTCTTAAACTTTTTTAGACTTTGAGTGTGAGGCACCTTTTCTTTTATACAGGTGAATATTTATTGTCAACAATTCATTTACAGTTGATTACATGTAGCCTACAGCATGTTCAAAAATTGTGGCTTTCTAAACCTTGGAGAGAGAGGGAGAGAGAGAGAGCAAATGAAAGTAATATAATTAAAACTGGATGATTGAAAGAGAATTTAAGAAGAACCACAAGTGAAATTTCTAACTGTCTAATTAAGCATTAGGCCCCGTAGGGCTCGTTGAGGCCAAATGCTCCAATATGACTCCAATATGACCGCATTGCAACATTTCCTTAGAATCCATTATTGCCTCAAATTCCTGGCATCAAGTACATGCTTTGATTATTTCACAGATCATTTTAATCAGTGGTTTAAAAGAAAATGTTTTGGCAGACCACTGATGCTTGTGTGTGTGTGTGTGTGTGTGTGTGTGTGTGTGTGTGTTTGTGTTTGTGTTTTCCAGATTTAATTGCTGTGCTGTGTCCGAAGGGTCCGCTGAGAATGCTGGTGGAAACTGCTCAGGAGAGAAATGAGCCCATATTCCCAGCTCTCATCTACTCCTGTATGTGCCACTAGTTTATTTTATGTACTTACTGTATGCAAGATGGCAGTTATACATTAGAACATAAGCATGTAGAGTTTTATTCAAACATTTTTCTTCATTTTACATCTACAGATAATTATTACTTTGAAAATCCTTATATTGTATCACATTGTCTCATGTGTCCATTCATTTATGTGGCAGATTTGACAAAAAGGTTGGCTTTGCATGTAATTGCCCATTGACTATATTGTATGTTAAATATATTCAATTATTATAATACATTCTCTGATGGCACAGAGCTGCCACACATTTTAGGTACTGTTTGTCTGAGTATGAGGATTTGTGTTGTTTGCTCTCTTGAGTGCACTATAGTTTTACACAGACTAGATGAACAGTGGTGTCATACAGTAGCTTTCAGATGAAGTGAACCTTTCTTAATATCCCCTGTTTTAGCTGCCATGATTTGGATGGTGGGCATGGCCAATCCCCCTACTGCGGCGGAGCAAGTATACCACGACACAGGTGAGTGCAAAACGCATCGAGGCTCAGGTGTTTTCCACAGGTAAAGCCAAAGCGCTAATTCACCAAGCAGCTCAAGAACGCTGAAGCGCTTGGCAGTTACATACTGTAGCGTCTTCTCGTGCATCCAAAAGTATCATGTAGCATGCTGTCAGCTTATTTCTGCTGGTGCCTGCCCATAAATGTTTGAGTGTTTGAGCATGAGTGTTAGTGTTTCTCTACATCGTCTAAAGGTGGCTACAGACCAAAGATCTGTGACAACACAGGCTGCAACGCTCTAAAAACATTCTAAAACTCTGAAACTGCGATTTGACATGGTAAATTGTTTTGCAATGGCTTGCAACTGCTTGCAACAAACTGTGACTATTAATTCACACCGCCACAACTCCTCTCTAAAACCATCTCATCTAGTCGCAGATCTTCAGTCTGAATTGGGCTTAATACAGTAGTTCCCCATCATGACAAATGCTAGTCCAGTTACGTAACGCTGTGAGCACAGCACACGCTCTGGCATGATCAGTCTTCCTCTCTAATCTCTGACCTTCACATGGTGGCACATTGGCATTGACTCTTTGTATGTTTTGAAACCGATTGTGATGTTTACACTTGTGAATGATTAGATTAGAGATACTTTATTTTATCCAGAAGGGGAAAAAAAAAGATGTCCGGTAGCATGTACTCATTAAAAACATATTCACTGATGTACTGTAGGCACACAGATATATGAAATCCACTCACACGTATCTAAGCTACTACAAAAATACAAAGGAAGATTTTTTTTTAATGTGTGCCATTAGTCAAATAATGTTGTCGTATATTAAAGGAGTAGTGTAGCCTGGTGAAAGCCTGCTTTCAATTTCACCCTGCGATTTCACCCTGCGAAGCCGCATGGTACTCATGACCGATTTCTGGTCCTGCTTTTGGGATCCATTCACAGAATGGGAAGGGCATAGTATTATATAGTAGAACTACTATAATTCTATGGGGAAGGGACTAGCCTGGGATTACCCATGCTGCTAAATTAAATTTTTACGTCATCTGGGATAATTCATACGATTGGCTATGAGCTTCGTATGGAAAAAATGCAGAAATGTGCACTGCTATCATAGTGCTATAGAGTGTCAGTACAAGTGCATTGCCAGTCCAAATACAACAAGCAACACAATATATCAATCAATCAAGCGATATAATGGTGTAATAATGCAAGTCTACATCTCTCCACTGGTTTTAACTCTTCCAGATGAAGAACATCACAGTGATGGAGGGAGACTTGAACAGGAAGGGGCGGGGAGAGAGAGCCCGTCACTCAGAGGAATGGGGAGGAGCTACTCTGCAGAAGAGGAAATGGAAGAAGACAGTGAGTGGACAGACCACAGAATTGCTGCTTGATATGAGGCTGCTTCTTTTAGATATCTATTGTCTATGGGGAAATGTACTTCTTGTGGAGTCTGTTACTCTACTGTTTTTACTGGGGGAAGTTATTCTATTTCTCAGAAGTCATATTATAATGTCAGCATGAGATTACAGAGAATGTCATAATTGTCTGCTGCTTTTAAATCACAAATGAACTGCATACATATTACATTGTTTAGAAGAACTACAGAAGAGGCAGAACACAGAAAATGTATTATAGATATTAAGATTAACATTAAGGTGAAACATTCAGTTGTTGGAAAGCTAAATGATATGGAGCGGGGTGGGGAAGGGAAGGGCACTTCACAGATTGATTGTCAGTCATCTGATGCCCCTGTTCTGTTGCCTGTGCCCATACTAGGGGGCATTAAGCTGGGCCTGGGGGACTTCATCTTCTACAGCGTGCTGGTGGGCAAGGCGGCGGCCACAGGAGGGGACTGGAACACCACTCTGGCCTGTTTTGTGGCCATCTTGATCGTAAGTACAGTACTGGTGATTCAGTTCTAGAGAGAATCATTTCAAACATCTGTTCTAATGCAAGAGAATTTGGTTGTAAGAAAGCGTTCAAACAATTTTTGTTGTTGTTGTAGCAGGGTGTCAGATTGTTAGCAATTCCAGGGAATTTCTTTTATTTCATTTCTTTGGAACACCGCTCTGGCCTGTTTTGTGGCCACGTTGATCGTAAGTTGTTTTTTTCCCCCATTTCATTTATTTATTTAAAAAAGGACAGTGCACATTAATCAACATCTCTGTATATGTTCCAGTGTCAGTCATGTGGCTAATTTTCAACTGCAGTCCTTTGATGGCAAGATGTTAAATAGCCTCAAAGTACTGGTGCTTCAGTTCTAGAGAGAATTATTGCAAACATCTGTTCTAATGCAAGAGGATGAGGTTGTAAGAAAGTGTTGTTGCTAACATGTTGACACAATCTTTGTTGTAGTAACATTGTGTCAAATGAATGGTGTAACTAGAAAGATTATGTCAGATTGTTAGCAGTTCTAGGGAATTTCTTTCTGCTTTCTATGAATTTGCTTCTGCTCCTGACCTGAGTACAGTTGGTGCCTCTGAGGGGAAAAAGGATGTCCATTGTCCATTTAACTCACCGCTGAGGGTGTTAGCCTGGTGCCCCTTAGCCTAGCACAGCTCAGTACTGAAGAGGTGGCTCTAGCATTGTGGCTGTGCTGACCATTAGTAAACCTGATGTTAATGGGAAAGAGAAGTTGTTCCTTTCTCTCGCCACACTGATTGTATTTCTGTATCCTAGTGTATCCTACCTAGAGTACCTGAAAACACAATAGATGTTCCTCAAACTCAACACTTACATCCTAGACTGGGAATAGGCGGTGGAGAAGGTCAGAGAGGTACATGGGGCAAATCAGGAAGGGATTTTGAGTGTGATGCGTGATTTGACTTGGCAATGAAGCTGCTTGAGGGCCAGTGTAATGTGATGCCACAACGTCACATTCCAGACAATTCAGACTCAAGATCTGTGAGGTGATGAGACTGTTGTAGAGAGGAGTTACAGTGGTGTGAATCAATAGTCACAGATCATTACAAGCAGTTGCAAGCCGTCGCAAAAGATTTAACATGTCAAAACACAGTTTCAGAGTTTGAAAACGTTGCAGGTTTTTAGAATGTCGCGGATCTTTGGTCTGTTGCCACCTTTAGTGTACGTTAGAACTCTGGCAGCTAAGTTCTGGCTATACAGGGGTTTGAGTTCCTGTGGCAGAAGAGCAGCACTTCCAGCCAGGTGTTTAGATCTTGCCTGACGCTGATCTCTGTAGTAAAGTTTAGTATCCCTCTCTTTTTTTTTTTTTTCAAAGATATGTTTTAGGGCTTTTGTGCCTTTAATTCGATAGGACAGTAGAGAGTGTGACAGGAAATGAGTAGGAGAGAGAGAAGGGTAAGGATCGGGAAATGATCTCGGGTCGGAATCGAACCCGGGTCCCCGGATTTGCGGTATGACGCACTATGCTCACTGAGCTATGCCGCTCCCAGTATCCCTCTTCATAGATGAGCCAAATCTGAAAGCATGCCTGTAATGTATCTGATTCTCTATAGCAGCCCTGCAGCTGAAACCATCTCGGTCAAACACACATATAAAAACTACCTGATCCAGAATAGATTATACTGTATGTACATGACCACACATCTTATCGAACAATGCTTTAACAAAATGGGTCCCGGAGGAGATGTGGATGAATTAATCTTGGTTAACTTGTATCTAAAGGGGATTTTATGAGTGACTGTCTTTAGAAGCAGACAGTAATGGTATTGTCAGCCATGCAGTCAGCAAGCTATTCTGAAAAGCCTGTCGGAGTAGTAGTGCTACTTCTCCAATTCACATCAGTGCACTGACGATCTTTGCCCTGCCTAGAGGGAGCTGTTTCTAAACCTCTCTCCTCTCTGCTTGTGACAATGATCTCAGTGTCAGATGACAGTGCAATGAATAGTTTAATTGTTCAGATATTTTTCTCATCAAAATAGGGTGGAAATGTACTTGTTGTAAAAGAGCTCCGCATGATGCCTCTGGGCACACAAGTAGAAGCTATTTCGGTGTCAAAGATTCATTGGAGAAAACCATATACAATAATATATTGAGCGCTCTCTCTCTCTCTTAGTATATTTGTGTATATATCACCGTTCTGTCCAGGTTGTACCGAATTTTCTCATTCTTTTTCCCATGGACAGCACTTTGTGATTTCAAACCACAACAGTTAATCCTGGAATATCCCTTTAACCTGCATGAATCAGCCACTCATGTAGTCTTTTAATAGCTGATGAGATTCAGGGCTGAGGTTCCTATTGGGAACCTTTGGATTCGTCCATTGTATATATTAGTAGTATACTGTAGTAGTACAGTAGTAGTAGTAGTATACAGTAGTAGTAGTATACTGTTGTAGTACTGTAGTAGTATACTGTAGTAGTCTGGCCATGCCTTTCTATGCAGTTGTCTCCCTCCAGTACTCCGTCTGGGATTCCGGCTATTGGCCTCGTTTGGATCGAATGCACCCTCTATGATCCAATTGGCAAACTTAAAGAATGTAGCACGAGAATACGATAGGCTGTCAGTCAAGGGCTGATCCAATCTTTTTGAATTTAAACATCTCCAGCAATTCATTGTTTCTCAATAGACCCTCATATGAAGGGAAGGGTAGACCCAGGGCTGATAGTGAAAAAAAATCCTGAGCCTGAACTTTTCTTCCATCGCGGGAAGGTGGGCACAGTTGGGGGTGTTACATTTGCGTTGCACTTTTAGAACACTATAGATACTTGGCTGTGAGCAAATTTAGAACATCATTTATCAATCCTTATCACTTCTACAATGAGAAGAAAACATTTAAATTTCAATTTAATCCTACTTTAATCCTTTCTCTTTATATCTCAAGGCAAGCATTTTTTTCCACACAGTCATGTTTGTACGCCTGAAATCAGGCGCGCCGCCTGAAAACTATCAGGCCTGGGTAGACCGAGGGGCTAGTTATGACCTGTGGCGAATTCAGCGGTCGTAACGTTTTGATACATTTCCCATTCATCCCTATGGGTGACGTATTAAACGTTTTGTAACGTTATGTCATCTTGAAAACGTCAGTGGCTAGTTGTATAGTATTGGGGTTGTGAAATTGACTGTTGTTGTTGTTTTGACTCTTGTTTGTTGTTGTTTTTCTGTTAGGGTCTTTGCCTGACTCTGCTGCTGCTGGCTATCTTTAAGAAGGCCCTGCCTGCCCTGCCCATCTCCATCACCTTCGGCCTCGTCTTCTACTTCTCCACCGATAACCTGGTCAGGCCCTTCATGGACAGCCTCGCCGCTCATCAGTTCTACATATGACCTTTGATCTATGACCCCTCACCGGCCCCTTCTCTCCCCACAAACACGTATTACTCCCAAAGGTCAACCGCCGCGTGCACGCATGTGTGGGGTGCTGTATGTGACTGGGACTGGTTAAGTGTCACCCAAAGAGTCTGCACAAGACAAGCCCTGGTGTTTTATCTTGTGGCGTGCCGTGACTTTTTTTTCTTTCTCTTCTTTTTTTATAAAAAAGAACAAAAAAATCGTTTGGTTTTCCTTCCTCACTGATTTGTGGCATTCTTTTTTTTTTTTTTGGTCTTTTTTTTTAACATATGTGAACTAGAACTTTCCGGGACTTGGCAAGGCCTGAGAAAAGGAATCGTCTCAGCGTTGAGCACTGCTGCGGTTTCTTTATTTTCTTGGAGGAAAAAAAAAAAAATGTTGTGCCATATATACTTACTTTTTCTGCATCAGATTGAACGAGCCGTCTGATTGTCTGACGTAGCTCGTAACTGCAGCACGTCCAGCATAGTCCTTCTTTTGATGTTGTTGACGCATACGATACACAACTAAACAGTCTCGCTTGCAAGTGTCCCATTATATGAATGGATTACAGATGACACCATTGTGTGATCTACAGCTTTCAAGCCATCAAACTCTCCCTAATGTCTGACTCTAAAAGGAGACACCCCCCCCCTCCCCTTCAAACAGAAACAATATTTTCTTCTGGAAAAAAAAATTCAAACAAAATATTTGAGTACCTCAAGTTCCTCCAGGCCTCTCCTGATATTTCTCTAATCGTAAGATGGGTGACTAATAGAAAGGTAGTTACTTGATTGAAATGTAGATGTACTGTATAGTCTATCAAACACTTTAAATCTCTTTAGTTTCATGCTATAACAAACTTCTCGTCTTGAAAAATGCATTCAGTGTAATAGCTGAATGTCTCTGACACTTTTAAGGCTCAGACTGCCAATATATTAATCACCTCCACTGAAGTTTTGGTGAGGTCAGTTCACATTAACAACTCCTTTCAGGTTGCATATTCTGCCTAATATCTTTCAATACATTTTTAATCAGAAACCTTACAGGGCTCCAAAACTGGTAGCAACGATTTTGTTGTCCATTCACTACCACTAGATATGAGTGAAACCATCTCTTATAAGAAATATCCCTTAATTGTAATCATACTAATAATCGCAACACATGTCAACTTTTTATTTTGTTCATTCTTCAGGTGCGTTGTCACACAAAGTTAATCAATTTTGGCCAATGTTATATTGTCAATATGACACTGTGATATGACTTCTACTTCTTAAAATTCGTTTAACTCGTTTTCCAGTATACTTACAGCATTGATTTGCCTCATTTTCTGGTTTGCTGCTGAACAAAATCTTAATTAATGGCTACAGGCTACAAAAGCAGGGAAATGTTAGGTTATGTCTGCATCTGAAAGATGGTTTCAAAGGTACCCTTGTATCCGACGAGTAGTGACCTACTGTTTGAACAGAGTGCTCTAACTTTGAGAGTATGTAGACTTTGTATTGAAGAGGAATTAAATATATATTTTATAGAATGTAATTAAAAAAGGTGTAATATTTTAATTGATTTTATATCCAAACATTGCAAATGAAGTGTCCCAGAATAGGGAATTCTTTTTTTTTTTTTGGTCTGTCCTGTAATGATATCAGTGTTACATGGTGGAATAAACTCAACTCAAGCGTAATGTTTAGAGATTCTGTCTACTTGCCATGTGTGATTCCTGAAATGACAATACTGATCACTGAGTGTTGTTTCAAAGAAAAGGCAATATTTTTATTTAGATTAAAAAGAAAAGAAAAAGAAAGAAAAAACACTACCAAACAGACTGGAAGGAACTGGGGTCGATGATGTGCGCCATTCCCTCATCCAACAACATAAAACCAGTCTTTTTTTTTTTCATAGGCCGCTAATTCCCGATGCGTGTTAATTCCGATCCTCAAATTGTGACTTGTTCTTCAGAAGGAATGCTGCGAGAAACTCAATCGGTTGTGGAGGTCTAAATTTGAGGAGAAAGGAAAAGAGTTTTTAAAATACAGGTCCAGCCATTCCCGCTTAACAAGGTGATGTGTTGAAACCTAATGTTATTTTCCAGTTAAAACAGTTGATATTTCATTGGAGAAACTGAAAATAACCATAGTTGTCATGCAGAGACAGAGAGATGTATTTATAGGTAATGGCCATTTCATTACATTTCACATTCAAAGGAGAGGTGACCCAAGAAGTTTTAAGGGTGGGGTGATTGGTGGTGGTGATGGTGGACACTCCATACACTCTGCCTACATTTCCCATAAAGCCACGCGGTGAAAGGCAGGTCATTCATCAACATACCTTTCCTTAGCCAGCACAGACAGACCCTGCAATAGAATAGGCACCACTGTCTGATCCAGGTATGCGCGCGTCGGGAGGGTTTGTAGGGTCTGAAGATCCATCTTCTGTTTTGCCATCTTCTCGTGGTGAGCCTTCTCGTTCTCCACTATCCTCTGTAAAAGAAACAGAATGGATATGAAGGCTCTCTCAGAGGCCAGGTATGTCCTATATGAACAGTGCAAACATCTTGATGGCTCATCTGATCACACTTTGTCCGCACTGACTGAAGTGTTCGATACACTACACCTCACCTGAATGTTTTCTGTCAACCCATATTCTGCATGAGGGTTCTCTGCCACCTAAACACCACAGCACCACAGTAAGACACGACTTACAGTATATAGCTTTAACAAAGAATAATCAAAAAGGTGGGTCAACCAGGTGATTGTGTGTACTTAGGTGGACGACAACCTAGCATGAGGCAGAATCCCAAACATGAACTTAGATAGTTTCATGAATTAAATGTTCCTACCGGTGTGCTGCTCTCCATGCTCTGATCGGCATCTGTTTGATCTGCAAAGACAATGAGTCGGTTTTAAGTGATAGCAATCACATACTGGTGCGTAATCCTAACCAAGTTACTTACTTATAATAACCTATGGTAACGTTAATCATTCTTCGACAGGCTACAGCCGACTGTTCACCCATTTGAATGAAGCATAACGTTGGCTGGCTAACATTAGCTGAATAAAGCTAACTAAAAGGTCGTGTAAGTTCAGCTCTAGAAGACATGGCCGTTATACAGAATTTGGCACGACAGTGAAACTGGAAGCCAAAAGGAAACACATTACTGCCAAAACTGAACCAATCTAACAATGCTAACAATAATGTTAGCAATCGGGTCTAACTTGCATAGAACCAATTCACTTGACTGTACTCGAAGCTGGCGGGATTCAATGGGCTAACAGCTCACTCTGTTAGCTCCATGCTATCGAGGGAACAAACTGCAACAGTTACAGGGAAAATAACCTCAATGTTGCAAAGAAACGTATCTCATCAATTGTTTTATTACATTAAAAGCAATATTACACTACATCACCAGCTCTTAATTCCACCGGGTCCCATAAAAGACAATTATCAAAGAGAGTACACACTTACCGTCTGCCATGTTTGTTGTTGGTTTCTACGCAATTTACGTAGGTTACGCTACAGTCATGTGACCATGCTCCTTCCGACACAACAAATCACTTCCGCTTTGAATGGCTCCACAACAACTCAAGGTGCAGCGGAGGATTTGAACTTGGATATGGTATTTTAAACGAATTGCTACAAGCTGTGAAGACATTTGTCAAACACAGCATTTATTCAAGGTTTGGCTAGTTATGGGATGGAGACGACTCCGAGCCAGGTGAATGAGTTCTACAGGAGGAAGAGGCCGAAAGAAAAAGGGAATAGCCGAAACGGGGCCCTCGCCCGACGGCGACACCTGCATGCAGGTGCCGCCTCATAAACGGAACTACCTTTCAACGCCAGTGTTGGCGTTTATTACTTTAATAAGAATCTTAACTTTGAATTTTGGGGGACTTTTTGTCCGTCTTTTAAAGCGGATACCCCGTGCTATGGCGACAGCACCGAGGCGGCTGGAGGATCAGAGTTGCAAGGAGCTCGATGGCATCAGTGAGCAAATTCGAAATTACCATAAACAAGCTTTCGAACACATCTCGGTAGCTCTCAAAATCGACGAAGATGATAAAGGTATTCAGTTTCATACTTTCCACTGTTGTCTTGTAACGTTATGTTGAATGGTAACGTTAACCCTAGCCAAGGTCTTTCAGTTTTCTTAAACTTATGCTATGAGACAAATGCTCAGAAAGATGTCACATGTCACATTAACCAAACGGAAAGACTGAAGTTGACGCTATCTGAGTTTATCGCGCCAGTCGCCACTTTTCGTTACTTTCACTTCGTCTCTTGTAGACTTGATTGGTGAAAAGCGAAGCATGCTGAAAACGCCACAATGGTCATGTGTAACCCTTATTTTTCATGAGGGTTAAGGTTGATTTGTGGTCGATGATCAGTCAACGATCATTTAACGTTAGCATTATCTAAGATTGTGTTGAGGTTGCCTGTGTCAAACGTTAGCAGGCAGTCATAGGTGAGCTAAAGCAAAGTCCTTCTATTGAAGTGTCTCTGGCTAAAGTCACCCTAGGACAGAGGTCTGCACTCACGGGAAGTATCGTGAGGGGGGGATTAACGCAGACTACACAGTCGGCCTGATATGTCAGGATTGTAAACATGGGAACGGGTGAGAAGTGCCTGTCTAGAAGAAAAAATCCCAAACAAAGGCAAAACATATTTTTTTTTTTTTACCACAAAGGTCTATTGGTGGTCCAAGGAGAGACTCATCTCTGTTAGCTTACCTTTGCATTGATAAATAAAATAAGATATGATGGTATTTGATGTCTATGCTGTGTGATTGTCAAGATCAGAGCTTGTCCTGCAAAATATCAAGACTATCTCCTCTGTGACAACTAGGCCTAAGCCAAAGGAACTGACATCTGCCTTTCATATAGAATACCCAAAGAAGCGTGTCTAAAATCTCAGGAACTGTATGATGGTGAATGTGAGTAGGCGGACGCGCAGTGGGACAAGCAATTGAGTGGTGCTCAGCTCAACTCTGGGGCCTCAGCAAAGGGGGAGGGGAGGGGAGATGGGGGATCAATAGCTGGACGTCAGGGGCCTGATGCGCCCTGACAGGGATTGTTCCTGTCTGCAGCAGAGTGGAAAATGTTTTCCCTCCCCACCCCACCTCTCTCTCTCTCTCTCTCTCTCTCTCTCTCTCTCTCTCTCTCTCTCTCTCTCTCTCTCCATATTCGTCAGGTTTGGGCCTACATACTGTACTATGTATTCAAAGACTGATTCCACCCCCTTTCCCCACTTCCCACGTTCTTTCAAACTACTTCTCATTTTTCATATTGTGTGCGCTTCATTATTTAGCAGGAAAAAAAAGCATTAGCCAGCATTTCTTTTCCCCTCCTTTATGTTATGCCCTGAACCAAGAGAAAAGACTAGCCTTGGCTAACTGTGTAGGTTGATGAGACTGTGATGATCTGAAGCATTTTTCTGGATTTGCAAAAGCAAGTGCTGAGTTAGCGGCTAACACCTGCTAACTCAATCAGTATTTCCATTGGCTGAAGGATGAATGTAGGCCATGCATGCCCACTTGACCAGCACAGTAGTCTGTTGTGACGTAGTTTTTCATATAGGCCTAGACGTTTTTACTGCCAGAGAGGGAATGCCGTGTATGGAGTCATCATGCTTTGTCACAGGAAAGGAAACATGCTGACTCTCTCTCTCTCTCTCTCTCTCTCTCTCTCTCTCTCTCTCTCTCTCTCTCTCCCCACACACACATACACACTCTCTCCCACACACACACACACACACACACACACACACAGAAAGCCTGGGGCATGGAGGGAGCCTCATGACCTAATAACCGAGATGACTGCAAGTTAATGATTGTCATGTAACCATTGTTGTCCCACTGTAGACAGTGTAGCTGACAGTCCACTGGTATTCAAATGACATCGGAAGGGAAGGAAAAGTTCAATTCAGTACTCACTTCCCAGATGATTTTACTTCAGGAAGTTCCTCCACACAAACACACGCACACACACACACACACACACACACACACACACACACACACACATACGTACACCTGACACACTCAATAGAGAGAGGTGTTTTTGCAGTGAGGGACTAGTTTGTGACATCACATAGCAAAGAGCTTAGAGGATGTAGGTTAGGGCCCCATTCTCTCTCCAGTGGCAATGAGCGTTAGGAGAGCATTGCCCCCCCAATGCACACACACACACACACACACACACACACACACACACACACACACACGCTCTACAGCAGTCACAAAATCCACATGGGACACACATTCACAAAGGCTGCATATGATGCTGCCCTCTCTCTCTCTCTCTCTCTCTCTCTCTCTCTCTCTCTCTCTCTCTCTTTCTCTCTCTCTCTCTTTCTTTCTTTCTTTCTTTTGTTTGTTTGTGTCTTTCTTTCTCTCTCTGTCTTATTCTCTCTCTCTTTCTGTTTGTCTTATATCTCTCTCACTCACGCACGCGCACACAGCCTAGGCCAGAGATGAACATGCAAAAGAACCCATGTCTTTGGCATTTCACCTCATGTAGAGTTGGAATACTTCTGAACCTGTTATATCAGTCATTGCAGACTAGACCTTTGCAATCTCTGTGAAAATTCATACATAATTTCTACACTGTAATGTAATTCCAGACAATATGCGTGCACAATGGCCATTCGTGTTTTTTGAGCTGCAATTTTATGGTTAAATACCACAGACAGCTGTGCATAATATGTTTCAATAGTTTATTATTTATATTTGATAAGACTGTCTTAGTTGCAGCCTTAGAGGTTTAGTTTTGTTGAACTGTGGTACGTTAGTGTGTTCAATAAGACACTAATCAATAAGACGTTGGACATTAAGTCACATCAAACTCAAACCCATCAATTAAGACATCATGGATTTATTAGGTTAATTTCCCGGTTTCCCGTCATGACCTTTCCCGGGAATCGGGAAATAGTTTTGATCATATTTCCCAGGAAACCCAGGTCTCCCGGGATTAAAACCCCACATCAAAGCTCATACCCATGAGTTAGAGGTTTAGTTTTGTTGAACTGTGGTACGTGAGTCTGTTATTGGTTAAGACGTTGGACATCAAGTCACAAGACCGTGGACATCAAAGCTCATGCCATTGAGTTTAGCTGGGAGGCTAAAGCCAGGAACAAGGACAGCACAAGACAAGCTGCAGGGCCCTTAGCTGCATCACCAGTCTCCCTCAGAGTCTCTGTTCACATGCAGATTGGGGGCGGTGGGAGGATGAATTTTTTTTTAATCCTCTTAAAGCTACGAGCGCTTGCACCAACTTTATTGTGTGGTTCTGTTTTGCAGCGAGCGCAGCAGGCAGGCTTGGCGCCAAGACCTGCCATCCAGGGCTGTTCTGGGTGTCTTCCCAGCAGTGCAGGCAGCTAAACATAGGCAGATGTGAGCGAGGCTGCGGATTTGTGAAAAATCACATTGTGTAATGTTTATAAGCCATACCACAGTGTTGCGTCATATTACTCTTCTGCAGTTATGCATCAAAACAGATAGACCACTGACTCGCATGTAGTGCACAATTGTAGTAATTGAACATGTGTACAGTACCTAATGCTGAGTAATGCTTTCGGCTTACTTATGTTATGCAATCGTAATGTGTGTTTTTCGGTTTTGCTTTTCATAGCTGACAGATAAGATAGACTTTATTAATGACATTTGTCTGATGAACTGTAGTGTAGTCTGAATTTAAATCTTTTATTTATTAAGGCTTTCAGGGGCATATGGTGTGTGGGACTCTATGATGTACTTATGATATGAAGTTTAAAAGAAGTTTCTGTGTGAAATGTTTCACATTAAAGGTACTGTAGGGTCCAAGATGTTTTCCTGGAGCACTTTTTACTATATATATATATATAGCCTATTGCTTAAAATCCCCTTCATGCCGCAATTGTAGCCAATTAATTAAATGCGTAAATGCCAAAAAAAAAAAAAAAATACATATTCACCTGTTGAACAACTTGACAGGAAAAATGGCATCAAATTACTTTGAGTGTTCTATAAAAATGATTGAATGATGATATGTCTATCAAGCTCAATTTCCATTTGGCCCTTCCACCTCTGCACCATAGACAGCACTCATCCTGTACTCCTGAAACACACGTTTTCACATTTAGCTTGCGCGAACGTTTTCCTAGGATTTTGTAACCTACCTGTGATTAAGATTAATACATCCTTTCTGTGTCTCTTCCAGGTCATAAGGAGCAGGCAGTCCAGTGGTACAAGAAGGGGATTGCTGAACTTGAGAAGGGAATCGCCATCGAGGTGACGGGAAATGGTTAGTTCAAGATTCCTCTCTTATCTTAAGATCTTTTAGGCAGTAGCACATACTACATTATTTCCACACACACAAAAAAACAGAGCATATGGCTATAAATGTCTCTTTTTTACCCTCAGTTATGTGTAAAAGCTCTGTACTTGTGCTGGCCTATTGTTTGTGTTTTTTGTGTCTTGCTGTTTGTGGCCAAAAGTATGTGTGCTTATACCTGTCTGACTCTGTTTCTGTTTCTGTATCTCAGGGGAAAAGGCAGAGAAGTCGCGGCGTCTCCAGGCCAAGATGACCAACAACCTCCTCATGGCCCAGGAGCGACTGCAGCTTCTCGGTACGACCGCCTGCCGTCACGTCTCAACAACGCGCCGTAGAATTGGCTTATATGTATCCATGGCGATGTGCCGGCCAAGCCATTTTGGATTCCGATACTGGCGTCCGTTTCCCAAAAGCATAGTTGCTAACTTAGTTGCAACTTAGTTAGTTGGCAATGGGAAATTGCATTGCAATCAACATAGTGGCTAACTTAGTTAGCAACTATGCTTTTGGGAAACCGACGCCTGGTTCAGAGAGGCGGGCATATGAAAATGATTTGGTTTCGTTTTATATGCCTGCTTCTGTTACCGTTAATTTGCCGTTTTGCACTTTCAGTATGCGCTGCATGAAATTTGGTCATTCTCATAGCTATCGACAGCACTTAGCAATGTGAAACAAGAGGGCTACATGTTGATTGACTTTGGATAAATCCTTTAAGTTTACATTGCCTTCTTTGCAAGGTGCTAGTGGAAATCAGGGCTGGAGATGGATGCATCTAATTATATTTTCTGTGGCTTTCTACATTTTTCCAATACCCAATCCTACAATTTTGTCAATTTATGGACTAAATATTGGATCGATTGCATCCCTACTTATGCGTCGTCTCGTGCAAGTAGTTGCAGCTTATCTGCTTACGTGACTAGTTTTGTCATGGAACGTGCACTTCACCATTGATCGCACTTCACCATTGATCACACTCAGGGCTAAATAGTAGTTTTCAGTAGTACTACTGAAGGATACATTCACTCCATACATACCAGAGATATTTTTGCTTTCACTCTCACCCGACTGGCTGTTCATTGTCAGCTCACCACACGAGCATGCTGGGAATGCGGAATGATTCTCTTTCCTTCCTCTCGCTCTCCTTCTTCGCTCAGTCATGATGATTCAGATCATCGGTTTGATGTGAAAAATTGGCACAGGCGTGTTTGACTTGATGTCATCACTTCTCAGCTTGCTGTGACCCTTATAAACTCTCCTCTAGTCTGGAGAGCTACTAGTCTCTACTGTCAAATACTGTATACAGACATGTTTGTTTGAACGTATTTAAACCAGAAGACAGAAAATTCCGGAGCTGGATTATTGTGTGTGGCTCTCAGCATCACCTTCAGCAACACTGCTTGCATGATCACACTATTGCTTGGCTTTTAGAGATGCATGTTATATGTATGTACTGTATGTATGTGTGTATGTAAGTGTATGCATACATACATACATGCATACATACATACAAACATATAAATATGCATATAATATTATATTATGCATGAAAAGGTGTTTATTTTTGCACTTTGCTCCTTTGCTACAATTATTTTCTTTCTTTTTTTTTTTTTTTTTCATTTTGTTATCAGTTGCTTGTTTAAGCTTTGGCTCTTGTCTTGCAGCTTTTCCATGGCTTGTTGGTGTATTCTATTTGATTTTATCCTATCTCCTATCCACTTATGGTTTCCAATATGGGTCCCCAATATATTTCTGTTTCTCCAACCCCCTCCTCCTTCTTCCTCTTCCTCCTCTTTCTTTTTACTCCTCCTCCTCCTCTTCCTCTTCCTCTTGTGGGTGTCCTTGGCCCTCCCTCTCCCTGTAGCAACGCTGCGCTCAGGGCCTTCTCAGGCAGACCTGTACACTGACAATCTGAACCAGCCCTACCCCAACGGCCATCTACACTCAGGTGGGTTTCTGTCTTTCAGCCGACGGGGCATGTTCAGCAGCGCGTGTTCACACACGTGTTCGTCCTATGCATGCATTGCACACACAAGTCAAACACGATTGTAAAGCCTGTAGCGTAACGTAGTGTAGCGGTGGTATTCAAAAGCCAAAAAGCTTGGAAAAGCTCACATAGTCTATCGCTATCAGGAGCGCGTACATATAGTCTATCGCTATTGATATTGTATATGATCTAAGTGCTCTAGACATGAAATATGTAGCACCTAGGGTTAATAGGTTTCTGTGCCGGCTAGGTATGTTCAGCAGCGCGTGTTCACACACGTGTTCGTCCCATGCATGCACGCTCACAAGAAAACTACAAAATATAATCACTGATCCATTTGTGCAGGATTTAACAAAAATACTATAACCATTTATTGACTCCGTTACACACACACACACACACACACACACACACACACACACACACACAAGTCAAACACGATTGTACAGCCTGTAGTCAGTCAGCATTAATAATCGGTTCGCTATTCGGTCTACGTAGCATCAAATTTTCTCGTTCTTTTTCTTGAAGACGGCATTCCCACTTGTGTGTTTTTCCTCCTGTAGTGAAGGGAACTGAGGAGGAGAATGATAATGATGGACCCCATAGAAATATACACTAGAAAGGCTCTTCAGCCTCGCAGAGCGCGGCTACACCGCCATCATATTAGAGCAGACGACTGTCTAGTGTATATTTCTATGGTTGGACCCTAAATGATCCCCTTGTGTGTTTTTCCCCCTGTAGTTAAGGGGACCGTCCCCAAGAAGAGGGAGCCCGTGGCCCAGCCCCAACCCAGCAGACCCAAAGCCCAGCCCAAGAGCCAGCCCACCAGGACCCACAACGCCAGCGGCTCCAACGCACGACCAGCCTCCTCCCAGACTGCCAGCAACCACAGGGTAAAAGGGCCTACCTGCTTCACCGCCCCACACCACATCATTTTAGTTCTAGAATGATTCTAGAATCAGTAGAATCTAGTAGAATCAGAATTTTCTATGCCTTGTACATTTTAATATGGATTGTAACCCTAGGTGGTAGCATAGCGGTTAAGGACCCCGACTCTAGTGAGCTAGTGGTCTGGAAGTTATGGGTTCGAATCCCGGCTGACACCGTTGTGCCCTTGAGCAAGGGCGACTGCAACCTCGGCTGACTCTGGGCGATAAAATCAAGTTAAACTTCGGTTAACTTTATGTAATGAGCTATGATGCGGTTGGGTGATTACCAATCAGAATGTCGATTTACTGGTGAGATGCCAATAGAGAAGCAGGATTAACGTTTGAATGCTTAACGTCATGGGCAAATTCTGCCGTTTTGGTTGCTGTGCTCAAGCAATGTTTCTTGGGAGTCTTCGGCGACTCTTTAGGCAATTTATCGGTCTCGGTCTGAACGCACAGTAATGCAAGCACCTTTTACTCGTCTGTATTAGAAGTTATTCATTTAAGCTTCATACTGTACTACATGGTGTAGGTTTCTAGCTGTCCTGGTACTGTACACTGTATATTCCATAGCAGACACTGAGTATGAAGGAAAGGGGTCTTTGCATTGTCAGCATTGCATGGAGCTAACCAATATAGGGTTTTAATGTGGGCATTCGTGTGTCTTAAGGGGGTCGCTGGGAAATCAGGTAACCGTGGAAACGGCAAACCAGCCACACCCACGTCGACACCGGCGAGGAAGCGAGACATGAAGAACTTCAAGAACGTGGACAGCAAGCTGGCCAACCTCATCATCAATGAGATTGTGGACAGGTGAGTTTTTGTATACTTTAGAGTGTAGGTGAACCAGCTGTTAAGGAGCCAGAAGGAGCTGCTACTGTACTTGTGCTATTCTTCTTCATGCGCATCTTCTCTCTCTCTCATTCCGCGTGCGTGTGTGTGTGTGTGTGTGTGTGTGTGTGTGTGTGTGTGTGTGTGTGTGTGTGCGTGTGTGTGTGTGTACAGCGGTTCTTCCGTGAAGTTTGACGACGTGGCCGGACAGGAGCTGGCCAAGCAGGCCCTGCAGGAGATCGTCATCCTCCCAGCACTACGACCAGAGGTGAGAGAGCTACACTAGGGATTCACATTGGGTCAGACTAGAAGTCTGTTGCAGTGTGTAGACATGGGTTGGCTTGAAGGCTTTGCAGATGGGGAGGCAATTATTGTGTACTGTACACTAGTAATGTAATGACTGAACAGTTTACACTATTTTATAGTATTTATATGCACTCTGTATGTGTGTGCGTCTGCGTGTGTGTAATGGGGTAAGATAGAGTGTGTGTGTGTGTGTGTGGTGTGTGTGTGTGTGTGTGTGTGTGTGTGTGTGTGTAATGGGGTAAGATAGAATGTGTGAACTTATAGTATGTGTTTCTGTTTTTGTTTTAATTTCTCTGTTATCTGTCTCTATCCATGGTCATGTTTCTCTCCGACTAAATCTTTCTGTGTTTGAACTAGATGTCTGCCTGCTGATTTTGAACCATAACAAATAACTCTGTTTGATTCCTCAGTCTTTGTGTTTTGTGTGTGTTGTGTCTCTTTTTGCAGTTGTTTACAGGTCTCAGGGCGCCAGCCAGAGGCCTCCTCCTCTTTGGACCTCCTGGCAATGGCAAGACCATGCTGGTAAGACTACTTTAACACACACACACACACACACACACACACACACACACACACACACCATGCTGGTAAAACTATATTCACACACACACACACACACACACACACCATGCTGGTACACACACACATCACTCATTCACACACACACATTCACTCACTCACACACACACACACACACACACACACACACACACACACACACACACACACAGGTAAGGTTACAATGAAAAAAAAAGACTGATCTTCAATCTCAGATTTTAAAGAGACTCCACAAAGACACAGATCAGGGACCCCTTCTCCCCTCTGTTGAAGAGACCAGTTAATCCAGTGTACATGATTTCATTTTGTGACATCATTTGTGCAAAAAAAATGTAAATAGATAAAAAAATCCTCCTACCATTCTGTTTTGTTTTTCAATCCCACCAGGCCAAAGCAGTTGCTATGGAATCAAACGCCACGTTTTTCAACATCAGTGCTGCCAGTCTTACCTCAAAATATGTAAGACCTCTCCCTTTGCCACACTGATAACCATTTTCATTACACAGTCACTTAATTTACTACCATTTATGGGTTGTACTATTTGGAGCATGTGCAAACTCCTTTTTAGTATTTGTATATAGTGAATGAATGCAGCATTTCTCTCAACTTCAATTGTTCTCTCAACTTGTAGGTGGGCGAGGGAGAGAAACTGGTGAGGGCCCTGTTTGCTGTGGCCAGGGAACTACAGCCCTCCATTATCTTCATTGGTGAGTCTATTTCTTTCTTTCTTTCTTTCTTTCTTGATTTCTTTCTTTCTTTCTTGATTTCTCTCTCTCTCTCTCTCTCTCTCTCTCTCTCTCTCTCTCTCTCTCTCTCTCTCTCTCTCTCTCTCTCTCTCTCTCTCTCTCTTTCTTTTTTGAGGTAGCCTCAAAGAACAGAGATATAGACTGATTGTCTGATCGGATTTTTCCTTGGATGTAAAATGAATGCAGATGTGGAACGTCTCCTTTGTTCTTTTCATTCCTTCTTCTTTCTTCTTTCTTTCTTTCTTTCTTTCTTACTTTCTCTTTTTCTATCAGATGTGGAACATCTGCTTTGTTCTTTTCTTTCCTTCTTCCTTTCTTTCCTTCTTTCTTTCTTTCTTTCTTTCTTTCTTTCTTTCTTTCTTTCTTTCTTCACAGAATCTGCACCATTTCAGTGTAAAATGTCTAATGTAAAATGTCTGCTTCTTCCTTTCTGGCTTCCCTTCTCTCTCTGTAGACAGAGTCAGGCCAGCCTTGTCTAAGGAGTCTAACTATGGAAACTCCCAAGGCACTGCCTATTGCTAAGGGCAAAATAGCTCCATTGAAATGCGGATGATTTGCATTATAGCAGAACTCAGCCGTTTTTGCCACTGGAGGCCATCTCTCACTCTCTCATAGCAGTTGGATAGGGACTTTGTTGCCCAAAGTTTGTAGCTGAATTAATCGTGTCTGTGAACGTTTGCTCCAGTGTAGTTTTTGTGTTTTGCTTTTGTCTAACATGATACTGTTGTACACACTGTTTTAATGGGCGAAAACTGGTGAAGACATTTTCTAGTTCCTTTATTCCTATAGTGACGTAGGCCTAATCACAATGCAATCAAATTACTGCTTTATAATCACCACAGAGTAATAAATATTTCTTACATCTTACATTGCATATAATTTATATATTTTTATTTATCGCTTATATATTTAAGTCAATGATTCTTCGAAACCTGCTCAGTGGTCTCTCTATGTGCTATAAGCATCTTCATCCTCTCTTGAGTCCTTGACTGAGGAGAATGTTGAGCCCAGGGTTTTTGGATTGCTGAGCCCTTGTTCTGTGATTGATTAGTGATGTCTGTTGGGTCCTGCAGATGAGATTGACAGCTTGCTGTGTGAGCGGAGAGAGGGGGAGCATGACGCCAGCAGGCGCCTCAAGACAGAGTTCCTCATCGAATTTGATGGGGTAAGGACAGTGTTTTTTTTTAATGTTGATTAGTGAGCTAGGCAAAGTAATGGATTTCCTTATGCATTTCGTTTTTTCCATTTATGCATTTCCTTACTGTGTAATTATTATTTGTAAGGGAGGACTCACGCTCAGAGACAACATTTTTACAAGTTAAACCACAGATAAGTTTAAAAGGTCGCCTCACTCTGCTGTTGCTCTTTTTTGCAGTAAAATACACTAAAATAAAAAAAAAAAACTGTCTCTGTGTGCGAGTCCTCCCTGTTTCATTACTAAGAAGAGAACTTATCTTAGAGGACCTAATACAAGGCGCAACTGCTCTTTGTGTTTTTTGGAGTAATTCTAAATTACTGGTTGTGTCAAATCTCACTGTGTGTGTTTATGTATGTCATGTACTATAGGTGCAGTCTAATGGGGATGATCGTGTGTTGGTGATGGGGGCTACTAATCGTCCTCAGGAGCTGGACGAGGCTGTTCTGAGGTACTGCTGGATAACTTCCCTCTGGGTGATAAGTCACTATGATGGTGCTCTTGTGTTGTGTGTATTTTGTGTGCTGCACAAACAAAAATGCCACTCAAAAAAGAAAAACACATATTGCTCTCATAATTGCTCTTATAACATCGAAGTTCTCAATCTTGTCCACAGGCGATTTGCAAAGCGCATCTATGTGGCGTTACCAACTGAAGAGGTAGGTTTTTTGGGGGGTTGAAATGGTATTCATTACCAACCATAACCAACTTCTATAGTAGTTGTTATAGTTTGAGTAGTTTTTTAACTTGAGTCCTAATTTGATAACCTAAGTTCTTTTTGTAGAAGATTTCAACACTAGGGACCTACAAAATTAAAAGCTGTATTACCTAAATTTGTGTGCGTTTGTGGGTGTCTATAACTATAAGACGAATGGATTTGGCACAATAAATTTGGAAAGATATGAAGGCAGTTTGCCAATAATGCTAGATAAAATAAGCACAGTCTGCTCACTGTGCGGTTTGGCATTTGAGCTAAAAGGTTGTGCACTATGGTAAACTATATTGTGGGTGTATAGTTTTATCCATTTTTTTTCCAATGATTGTAATGTGATTGTCGATTGTGGGAATTATAATGTATGTTGGTTATGGTTCCACAGACACGTCTGAAACTACTGAGGAACCTCCTGGGAAAACATGGCAACCCGCTCACACAGAACGAGCTGTTCCAACTCGCCAGGTACAGTAACCAGGGACGAATTCAGACTGCAAACTGTTTTGCCATGATTTGCTACAGTTTACCGATTGATACCAATTGTTTGGCTAAAACGTTTTGCAACAATCTGTGGTGACAGGGTAACTTTTCTCACACACCCATCGAAAGAAAACTATCAACAGTGAAGAGTCAGAAACCCATCACATTAATACAGAATATTTATATGAATTCTATCAGGCTTGGATAAAAGCACAAAACAAATACGACTGAACACTCTTGCCGGCGCTTGGCAAGCTATGAGGTGTTTAGCTCACTTCTGTTCATGCGTCTAACTCCACTCTGCCCAGCTCACTCAGAGCGAGCAGCCCCAACTTGTGCGGTAACCAGCTGACAATCAGCCATTAGCCAGGCATCTGTCAGCAGGCACTTTCACGGCTTTGACTTTCTCTCTGTCTGCGGTGAGGACTCCTCCATAGCTCTCTGCAGCCTAGGGAAATGTTTTTTTTTTTTTTTTTTTTTTCAGAAGAACCTTCAGGTTTCTTTCTTTCTTTCTTTTTTTGTGGGTTTTGTGTCTTCTAATCAAAATTCCTTAAAGACAATAAATATACCGGTATGTCAAAAACATTCATATGAGAACCCAGGCCGTCAAGCGGACTGGAGGGAGGCAGTCTTGTACTGTATGTATGCACAGATGGCTCATTCCAGAGCTCAGGGGCAGCATAATTCTTGTGGGTGTTTGTGCGAGTGAGTGAGTGAGTGTCTGTCCTATTTTGATAGTATTTCTTTTGTCATGTTTCAGATTGACTGATGGCTACTCAGGGAGTGACCTGACATCACTAGCTAAAGACGCTGCCCTCGGGCCAATTAGAGGTGATCCCTCGCAATCTCTATGTCTATGTCTATGTCTATGTTGTTGTTGTTGTTGTTGTTGTTGTATTTTTATCACACACAATAATTCTGGCAGAATATTATGTTAAGTGCCAAACTTTGTCGTTATTTCACAACTGCCTTACAGTTTGCTTTCCTCTTTGATTTCAGAGTTACGACCTGAACAAGTGAGAAACATGTCTGCAAATGATGTAAGATTCTCATTTACTCAACCTTAGTGGGCTTATATAATAGACAAGTCAGTCATGGCAAATATTTGATGAAGTTCACAATGTAAAATTAATATACTGTACTGCATCTAATTTTAAGCGAACAAAATAAAATAGTTCAGAATGTGTTTTACGGTAAGCACTTGAAATATAGTGTAATGTAAAATGTAATTTAATAGATAGCACTTGAAATATAGTGTAATGTAAAATTTAATTAAATAGATAGTTTTAGAAATAGACTTTGTTTTTTTGTTTTGTTTTGGTAATGCTTAACCTCTCTCTGTTAACCTTCTCTGGTCTACAGATGCGTAACATTCGCTTCGGCGACTTCGTGGAGTCCCTGAAGAAGATCAAACGCAGTGTGAGTCCTCAGACCCTGGAGCAGTATGTACGCTGGAACCAGGAGTATGGGGACACCACCGCTGTCTGACCCCTGACCCCACCCCACTGATTCACCTTTGACCTCTCAACCCTAACCTCTCGCCCCGCATGCCCCACTGCTGCTTACCCTAACCTCTAGGGGGCAGCGTAGGGGAAGCAGAGACTAAAGCTGCACAGAGAAAGAGGGAGAAGAAGCAAGTGCTTAGGTTTTGTTTTAGGCAAAAAAAAAAAGAGAAAGAAAATAGAAAGTAGAAGGTATGGAAAGACAAAGGGAGGTGCATTGGGCTTTGTCAAACAGTTAACAAACAGCTATTTCCAAAATGGGCTTCAACACGCACACACACATACATACACACACACACACACACACACACACACACACACACACACACACACACACACATTAACCGACATACACACTCCTACAGCAGAGTTTTTTTCTTTGTGTTTGTTTTATTGTATATAATATTTAATTTCTCTCTAACTGTTTACTGTTAAAGATAACCTACCCCTTGAAATCAAGCACTCCTCAGAAATGCTCACCTGTAGACAATCCCAGTGGGCAAGACAGAGTGTCAACAGCTTGCTTTTTAAAAATGGCGTCCCCTAATTTCAAAACAAACTGTCAAGAGGTTTTCTTCCACCAATCACAAATGCCAAGGTGATCAATGCCAGCGTGCAGAAAAGGCTCTAACAGTGTAGGCAACTTCCTCTGATATCCATGCAAAGATCCTTTAGTGGTTACATACTGGTGCATCCCAGCTAAGGGTCCTATCTGTAGTACAGGTAAAGTTATAGTGGACTGTAGGCCCTGGTCCAGGAAGGTACACTCCGACAGGTGAGACCCAAGTGAATTCAAGGGTCCTATCTGTAGTACAGGTGAAGTTATAGTAGACTGTAGGCCCTGGTTCAGGTGAGTATACTCCGACAGGTGAGACCCAAGTGAATTTATATAGAGGACTGTAGGCCCAGGTCCAGGACGGCGTAACATATACACCTGGACCTGCTCGTTCTGTGTGAGGTGGGTGACCTTAGAGAAGTTTATTCTAGTGAACTGTCGACCCAGGTACAGTACAGGTGAGTCCAGCTGGTCTCCACTCCGGCAAGTGTGTGTGACCCCCAGCCTTCGTGCCTTAGTTCCTGGGTGGCAATGGAGGGCCTGTCCCTGATCCAACATGTAGACTCAGTGAACGATGGTAGACTCGCAACAATAGTGAATGATGGTAGACTCACAACAGTAGTGAACGATGGTAAACATCCTGGTTATTGGGCCTCTGTGTTTGCACCATAGACACTTCAGCAGTGTACAGTAGATTTGTGAGGTGGTGTGCATTTGGTGTGGTGTGGTGTGGTGGAGTGGTTTGACTCGGGACCTCAGCTGGATATGGTGCCAACAGAAGAAACATTTAGCGCTTTTGTAATGCTTTTGAGTCTTCCCCCTCACATCTCTGGCGCAAATTCCCAGGTTTTGAGTGAAATAGTTTTAGATTACGTTTTTTTTTTTTTCTTTTTTTCCTTGCACTTCTTGTATTAAACGACCGTAATAGTCTATCTGCTGTGTTTGTGGAGTGCAGTTGACAGCAGCGAGAGTGAGTGAGCCTAGCAGAAGTTACCAAACCTATAAGACTAGAATGCTGTGCTGTGGCTAGCATATTTGCTGTGTTTGGATATCTACAGTAGAAAGCCAGGGTACTTTTTGAAGAGATGTAGCATGTTTTTGAAGTGGATTTTTTTCTTTTTTTAAAATTCCCAAATGTTTTGTGGTTTGCTATCTCCATTGTTTGCCTCTAGGATAAGCCCAATAGGAATGTATGTTTGTACAGTATAGTGTCAGAGTGTGGAAAATGCATGCAGCTGACAGGACATCAACATGTAACTCAAGCTCAGTAGGGCCTATAACAGTAGATGTATCCCCTAGTGACAAAATTTCATCCAATAGGGAGTGAAAACATGATATATTGCTCTCTTTCTTGGCACAATTTTTGTTATCAATTCAATTTGGTTTATGCAAAACTATTTGGTGCAAAATAAACTTGATAGGGGCAATTTTAAGCAGGCACTTACTTCTACGCAATACTTGATAAAACATTAAAAAAAAAAAAAAAAAATCTATGATTGGACAAAAATTCAATCAGCCTGCTATGGAGGAATCACCAGTGTAGTGTTCTTTGTTGTGTCAGAATTGTCTGCTACTTATGGATCTATTCACTCATGAAGCTGTTAAATTCAGTTAAATACCCACTTACATGGATTTACTGTACTTGAGCAAGTAATTGGGCTTCTTGGTAAACCCTTTATAACTGCTTGAAGACACCGCAGACTTCACTGTAGTAACCAAACAGAATTTTTTTGCCATTGCTTTGTTTTGCTGTAAATATTTTCAACAAATACTTCTGCAGATTCAAATCCCTCTTGGTCCGACATCGACATTACTTAAAAACCACGTCTTAATCCATTGTTCAATCTTCCTAAGGACTAGTCTAAAGTGTATAATAGTGCAGTGTGAATGTATGTCATATGTTCAATCTTTTATTTTTTTTTTGTTTCTCAGAATGTGGAATATGATTGTAAATGTTGTGGGTACCGAATACGCCTTAAATGCCGTTATGACTGGTATGTAAGCAAGCATGGTATGGTATTCTAATAATAAATCTACAAATAATTATCTCTGGTCCTTTTATTCCTGTTTCGGGTTTTTTCATCTTTGTTTTTCTCCCTCACCAATTCAGCAAGTTGGCAATTCAGGTGATAGTGGATGATAAGTTTACAACTTCACATTTATGCAAACTCTGTAAGGCACTACTTTCATAAACAAGTCGAGGAGGCATGCTTGGAAGGCTGCTTTCCCAATTCCACGTCATTGTGTGTCACCACATTACTTTCATAAACATGAGTGTTTATCAAAGTCGAGGAAGCATGCTTGGAAGGCTGTTTTTCCAACTCCACGTCATTGTGTGTTGCCAACCACTGTTTCAATATCGAAAATACTTCTAAATTCTATCAAGGGCAGTCCTTGAGTGTGTCTCAAAGAGCAAGCATTCCACGTCATTATCAGTCGCCAAGTACTGTTCCAAAGTCAAGCATCCTTCTAAATTCTAGCGAGGACAGAGGCCTTTGTTCATAGATTTTTCAAGGATGCACTGATGGAACTTTGTTTTTGAAGTGTACGACTTCCAAGGCGAGTGTGCTACCTAGGAAGCATTCTCGACTTTGAGAAACGCTCCTTCATTCATAGATTTCTCAAGGCTGCACTGATGGAACCTCGCCTCCATAGTGTACGACTTCAAAGGCGAGTGTTCTACCAAGGAAGCATTTTCGACTTTGAGAAACAGTCAATATATCAATGTAAATTGTGTCTAACTAGTTTTTATGCTTTTTTAAATGTAATTTCAAACCCTCAAATGCTTTATAATTTCCCCCCATGGAATTTCTGAAGAACAGACAGAAGACTGGTTAGTTTGAGTTCATGTGTTTCACCTTTTATTGAAGGTCACAAAGAACTCAGGCACAAGAAGGCGTTTCTAGGGAAGCCTTGTAACAGCACAGAGCTCTGATCAAAGATTCTACAGCACTCAAGAATCTTTGGCTCTGATTAGTGTTCAGACCAAAGATTCTATCGTGACGCACTCTAGAATCTTTGGTTCAGACAAGTAACTCAAAGGTCAGCAGGTCAGGGGTCAAGGGTAGCCTGGAACAGCAGAGGTCACAGCCTTAGGTCACTCATTCATCAACATCCTACAGGTCACACACACTCCAGTAGCAGTAACAGTGGAGGTTACATTCATTCATTAATTCATTCACACACACTTCCTGGGGTCGTGAAGACTCATGAAGGTGTAACAGCAGAAGTTGCATGTTCATTCACTCATTCATTCACTCATTCATTTATTCATTTCCTCATTTATTGGGTCCTACATTCTTTCTGCTTCTCAGTAGAACATTTGCCTGTGTTGAGCGTTCAGAGGTAGTCTTGGTAACTTGTAGGTGTGCAACAGGCAATGCAACAGACTACCAATCAATTATCATTATTGCGAGTTCCAAGGTATGGCAACAAACAAAATTAAAGGCCGTAATATTTCCCTCAAGGGGACTTATAACACTTCTCACAAAAACGGTCACTTTTGTTGTTGTAGTTTATGGGGCAAACTCTAAAAGATGATTAGAGTCAACAGTGCACAACTAGATGTGAAAGCGGTCAGAGAGATTCAAAGTTACACGCTGCACTTTTCTTTTCTTTTTTTTTTAAGGGCAGCATGATTGAATGTCTTAACGGAATATTTGGGCTTTTGAAATGGGACAGGTCAAAATAACTCGAAGACACAGACGGACAAACACCAAAAACAGCAGGTCTGAGTGGACACACAAGATGGCGGTGGAATCTGGGATGTGTGTGTCTGTGTGTGTGTAGCCTCTGCTGTGTGTCTGTGTGGTTTCATCTTTTTGCTGTTGTTTGAGATGGATGTTTGGTGTTTTTCGTCGCAGCAGCAAAGATGACCTCAGTGGTCGAGGATACGCAGGTTTCCGGACACGATCTTGTTCTCCAACATGGCTCCAGCGGGGATGTCGATCCGGTCTCCGTGATTGGCGATGATGATGACGGTTCCCTGGACAAATGACGAGACGCCAAATGAGAACATTTCACCAACATTCACATACCATTTTTCTATCAAAATACTTTCCGTATAATCTACCTATGAACCACATAGGAACTTATAACGCAGTGTTCAATGTGTGTGTTCAATGTGTCTGATGGCAAAGGTGATGACAGACCCCTAGTTATAAGGGAAAAGTATACTTAAGAGTATTTAAAAGTACACTTTTTAAGGATATTTTTGGGGGCTTTTTGTCTTTAATTCGATTGTACAGTGAAAAGAGTGACTAGAAATTAGTGGGAGAGACGGGTAAGGACTGGGATATTATCTTTGGTCAGACTCCAACCTGGGTCCCCAGATTTGTGGTACGACGCTCTAGCCCACTGAAACACGGTGACCGTGAAAACTATTCTCTGAACCAAACTGTTAAGTTTTGAACCAAAGTGAACCGTACTGCTTGGTGGAAACAAAGCTTTATAATACTTTACCTTGAGGGCGACTTGCTTTCCAAACGTGACATCTCCTGACACTGTTAAGTGATCCAGCTCCAGCATGTCTGGAATACTCTCAAATCTCTTCAGGTAGTCTTGGACCTGTGAGACAAACACACACACACACACACACACACACACACACACACACACACACACACACACACACACACACACACACACACACACACACACACACACAAACCATAAAACAATTGCAGGTCACAATCTGTGTTAATAGACAATTTCTTAATTTCACAGATCACTATTTACTGTATCAAAAGTAGTCTCAGCCTCTTTATGCTAACTACAGAAGTGCAGTAGGATATGGGCTACATATTGACCCAACTCTACCATTGTCCCCCCACCTTGGTGAAAGAGCTGCCCAGTTTGACGTGCGGCGTGGTGCGGAACTCTCGCTTGGGGCTCATGGTGAGGGATCCGCCCTCGAGGCTGTAGAGGTTGGACATGACCAGCAGCAGGTCGGAGGTGGTCTTCACTGGCAGGAAACGGCTACGCGGCACGTTGATGCCCAGCGCGTTTTCAAATCTCTTGATGGCAGCGCCCACCGCCGTCTCTAGTTGGATCACGTTCAGACCGCCGTCCAACGTCTGCAGTACGGGAGGAGAGAGAGAGAGAGAGAGAGAGGACGGGGTGAGTGTGTACTACTGTACTTGAATTACACTGTGCCAGATTATCTAAGGCAAATACATAACTAAAAAAAAATAACATTAATTATTGATAAATTGGAAAGCAAAAAGATTAAATGGAGAAAAATCTGGTTATGGTGGCCAAACGGTGGCCAAATAGCCAGAAGGCACATCTCTTACTAAGCTCTATTAACACATACATAACTGAAGTATAACCAAGTAAGTAAGCAACATGTAGATTAAGTAATAAGTAAGTACCAATTCATTCATTTTATGATAATAGTAATATTCTTTCTGGCATAAAATGCAGTCACTCCTCTCTCTCTGACCTTGGGGTTGACAATGATCTCCATGTCAAGGGCGTTCTGTTCCTGCAGTCTCTTGATGGCTGGCAGGGAGATCCACAGGTTGTTGGTGTTGAAGATCTTGAACTTGGTGACGGACTTGAACTCGTCCACATGGGACTTGGGCACCTGGGCGATCTCAAGGAGACGCAGCTTTCCGTCGTATTGAATGAGCGTACCACCCTAGAACGAGGAACATCAGGGACGACACACAGGAGTCAGTTGTTTGTCTATAACAGTTTTCTGGAATTTGTACTTGGTGTATGGTTGAACCAAGGTTGAAAAATTATGCAGTCGTGGTTGAAACATGGTTGGACCAAGTTCTATATGCTTCGACAGCAACACGACACTCTAACCCTAAACATCTGTATAGTCCACACAATAGTCCACCTACAGTAATGTTACAGCCTTTCCTCTCATGGTAAATACCTACTATACATACTAGTACACACCACAACTTAACAGTGATAGACACTAACTATCCAGAAAAGTTTGATTAACCGATAACTACAAAGTTATGTATATGGAGTGCTTTTCTAGCATCATTATAGAATGGAATAGTGTATTCAGACTAGATCATTCAGGCATCCATTTCACAAAAGCATAGTTACTAATCAGATATCAACTCTGTTGGTTGCAATTTCCCATTGCCAACCGACTACGATGCTAACTAACCAAGTTGCTTAGCAACTATGCTTTTATGAAATGGACCCTCGACAAGTCCCAACCAATGACCACTCGTCCCTTCACCTTGACGTCGGCGCGGGTCTTGTCGGTGACCTCCATGACGAACTCGCAACGGCGGTCGGCGGGCTGGCTGATGAGGTGGTGGAGGATGTGCAGGTCTACGGTGGCCCCCAGATTGTCGATGTTGGACACGAAGATGTACTCCTTGCCCTGGGCGATGAGCTTGTCCAGCAGGCCAGAGTTGTAGAAGCTGGCGTAGATGTCGCCGTGGCCGGGCGGGTACCAGGCTTCTGCGTTCTCGCCCTCCAAGCCCAGGTTGGTGGCTATAGGCAGCAGTGACTCTTTGTTGATGCGTGGATACCTGGCGATATACACAAATAGATAATAAATAAATATATACACACATGCATACATATATAGATACATACATACATACATACATACATACATACACATGCATATAGTTACATACATGCATACACACATACATACATACACATACAAATATCTAGTCATTTATATATACATACATACTATACATACATACATACGTATCAATACATGAAGACATACATATATATACACACCCATTAACATAAAAGACGATACTTTAATACTAAAACACTGATTGATGCTCCATTTATGAACCAATAATATATATATATTTTTGACTGCATGTAAGCTTTTAGAAGAGATATCCTTACACGGACAGCAAGTTACAGTACAGCACAGTGAATAGCGGGTGGCTGAGAAGGTGAGGGAAGGTATACAAAAAGAACGCACACATCCAGATTTAAACAGGTGCTGGACTAAAATACTTCAGAACTAAAAAAATGACGGTAGTCCGCACGCTGAGAACTCCTTCTTTTTAAAAGATTTTAATCACCACATGTAACATTTCAGCCTGGATGCCCTTCTTCAGACATGAAGACAGCAAGAGACAGGCACATACAGTATATACACAAACCAATCAGGTCACCTGACAAATGACCTGTTACAGGTTATTATCTTAAAGGTGAGGGAAGGTGGCATGGTGTACTGTACCTGCTCTGGTTGAAGGTGTAGATGTGGACGCGGTGGTGGGTGTACTTCTGCAGGATCTTCTTGGTGTCCTCGTCCGTGTTGAAAGAGTTCATGAGGACCAGAGGCACGTCTGCGTTATAGGTCTTATTTAGGTGCTGTGGGTGGGGAGGAAGGGGGGAGAAATTAGAGCATTCACAAGTGGATGAAGGAGTGAATGATAGGATGAGAGAGAAGAAAATAAATACATTTTAATGAAAACAATTAATCAATATCAATAATGAAAACAATTAATCAATATCAATAATGAAAACAATTAATCAATATCAATAATGAAAGCAATTAATCAAGCATCTATTCTAAAGAAAAAAAAAAAAGCACTTAAATGATTGCAATAGCTCTCTTCCCAGACAAAAAAACTACAAATCTTTGACCACTAGAGGGAGACCTCAATCATCAGGATACAACATCCTCCTATCTCTGTGGTTCTCAATTAAGTGTGGTCCGGGGACCACTGGTGGTCTGCGAGCAAGCTCAAGTGGTCCAAGAGGGGATTTAAAAATAAATATGTGAATTTAGCCTGTTTCTCACTAAAACTATTTGAAAGAGTGGTTCAATGAATACTATGAAGCAGGCCTGTAATTTATATTCAAAACTTCAATCTATCTGAATTTGAAGTGCCCATGACTGGTAGCAGGATGCGACTTGGTGAGGGTGCGCGAGGGTAGGTGGTCCCTGAAAAAGTTTTTTGGGGTAAAGTGGTCCTTGGTCTGAAAAGGTTTGAGAAACACTGTCCTACCTCTATATATCACTATCAATTCAGTATGTCAGTTCGCTGAGGACACTTGACAAATGAAATATTTCAAACTAAAAGAAATATAGGACTAAACTAACAATTCAGTCATTAAAAACTACTTGCTTTTCATATTTTTTTGTCTGTACACAGAAACAGAAAAACATTTTCAGTTTAAAGGGCAAAGTTTTTCCTTCTTTCGTGCCAAACACAGTAAGCTGACCAAAGGTGCTTTATAGAGTAAAAAAAATCATTGAACTTGCTTGAACAAATATGTACACTACTAAACTTGTAGTGTCACCTCAAAGCAAGCAACATTATATAACAAGTTAACCAGGAAAAACATGAACTTGAAATGTAACCCTTTGCTGTGACCCATTTATTGCACTCTTTTGGAGTAGGGATTTAACAACAGTGATGAAGCCTGCTGTGCAAACATTTAAGGAACATGTCAACATTTTTGAAAAAATATAATTCTTTCTGCCATTTACCTCCAGCCCTTTTTGCCCCTTTTTCTTGGTAATGTTAGTGCTGTGACTTCTTAGACCAACTTCAATTGACAGAAGTGGCTAAACACTTTTTAATCAATTTGTGTGTGTCTGGTCCAATAGCGATACCCGGTTCTAAACGTGTCTGGTCTATTAATGAATTCATTCATTCCATTAATCCATTAATCCAATAGCGATACCCTTTTCTCAACATGTCTGGTTCACAAGTGACACCAGCCTCTAAACGTGTCTAAGGAATTAGAAAATTTGTACCTAAGTGTAACCCCCTAACCCCAAACCTCTCCAACCCCATCGGTTGCCGCCCACCCACTTTCTCTCACCTCGATCTGCTGCACGGTGAGGTCCAGGAAGGTGTTCTCATTGCGGACACTGATGAGACTCTTGGGACCCTTGCAGCCCATGCTGGTGCCCAGGCCTCCGTTGAGCTTGACCACCACCAGCTTGTTAAGGGCCTCGCTCTCTGGGATGCCAGCGGGGAGGCCTTTAGAGGAGATGTGTTCATACGGCTGGATCTGATCAGGGGAGGAGGGGAGGAGAGGGGAATGAGAGAAATCAGAGCAGTTGGAGTGTATACCACACACACACAGGTTCAAACACACACACACACACACACACACACAGGTTCAAAAACATACAGAAACACGTGTGCTTGCACACACACACGCACATACACTGGTTCAAAATACACACACACACACACACACACACACACACACACACACACACACACACACACACACACACACACACACACTGTATATAAAGACACTGGCTCAATTCCACATCTAGACACACAAACACTAATTCAAACACACACTCACACAGTTATGAAGCCACTAGACCAGAATGGAATGGGATGGGGAGGCCAATTTTGCCCAATCTGCTCCGTCTATTTAGTATTCTAGGGGAAAGTTCACAATATTATAAATTTGGAGCGAGAGCAAGAGCGCTGCAACATAAGCAGTGAATTCCAGAATGTTTTTACACAGCCACCGGAATTTAATGCATGGAATGAGCATCCAGAGACTCACTAGAGGTATGGAAAACTGTAATAAATAAAATATATCCTACTCAGTTTCCCACTGGGAAAAAAAGAAGAAGAAAAACATAAAATCTGAATCCCAACATGATGTAGCTCTGGTGTCCGTTTCCCAAAAGCTTAGTTGCTAACTTAGTTGCAACTTAGTTACGGTAGTTGTCGATGGGAAATTGCATTGCAACCAACACAATTGCTAACTTAGTTAGCTACTATGTTTTTAGCCAGATGCTAACTGGCTAGCATCTATACTTTTGAGAAACAGAGGCCAGGCTAGCGCTGCCAGTATTACCTCTGCTCAATATTGCATTTTGCTACAGTTCTACATCATCCTATTGAGGACAGTGAAACTCAGCACAGATTCTGATTAAGGGTGGGAACTAACAGAATATCAATGTCATTGTTGATTCTGGTTATCAGTCCAATTGCATCATTGGACTATCGCTTAGCAATTCTCTTATCAAGCCTAATTGGACTGATAACCAGAATCAACAACGACATTGATATTCTATTAGTTCCCACCCTTAATCAGAATCTGTGCTGAGTTTCACTGTGCTTAGTCAATATTCTACACAGTCGGCTCCACCACCAGCTATCAGTTTTTAAACGTTTCAGGCTCAACGACCCCAAGTTCTAAATGTGTCTGTTCTACCAGTGACACCAGGTTCTAGACATGGAAATCAGTGTGTCAAACCATGAAGTGCTCATTTTCTTCAGTCATTATTTAACCATTGCTGACTAAATTTACTTACACAAGTACTGTCCCTACGGTTAAACACTATACATAGGCGCTGTAAAGTAAAGTTGACAGAAAGTTGCTATCTGGCTACTTTACATTCCAGTGTCTACTAAGCTAAAGCTAAAATTGGGGTTGACAGACTAAGAAAACGCATGCACTGGGACCAAAATGCTTTTACCCATGTAACTCCAGCTAAGAGGGTGAATAACCCATTTTCATAAAAAAGTGTAAAATCCCTTTAAGCAGGCCATAGACATTTTACCAAACTTTCCTCACACAACGCTGGTTGTGTACTCTTGTGGACCTGCGGCCGTACCACCAACACAGAAATGACACAGAGTAGCCATGGCAACTGTTTCAGTATAAATAACAAGAACGTGGCCCTTGTTGGCAGTGTCTGCCATCCCTATCCCATAGCAACCTGGGTCCACAGAAAACAGGCGCTTCACTTCAGTGCACAAAATCAATGTTACACCTGGACACACACTCAACCCCTCTCCAGGAGAGTCATCTAACTACCCTAACTGGACCCACAATGCAAGAGAAAAGGAGAATGAATGAATCAATCAATGAATGAATGTACTGTATCAATGAATGAATGAATGAATGAATGAATGAATGAGCAAACTGAACTGAACTGAGATCTGGGCAGGCTCCCAGAATTCTCCATGGCCGAAAATAAATAAAAAAACCCAGAGGGAATAACGTAGCCCCTGGGTGTCATGGCAACTCTCTCAGCTCAGTCCATAAAAGAGAGAGAAGGAGAAAGGCAGATTCCTACAGAAGACAGCTCAGCTCTTCTCAGCTCTGTATTTATAATAAGCATTCACATTTTCCTAGAATGTGTGTGTGTGTGTGTGTGTGTGTGTGTGTGTGTGTGTGTGTGTGTGTGTGTGTGTGTGTGTGTGTGTCTGTATGTTTTTGAACTTGTGTGTGTGCGTGTGTGTGTGGGGGTGGGGTTGACTGTCAAAGAGATCAAAAACTGAGGAGCTATAGCACCGGTCAACAGCAACCTAGCAGCCAGCAGGCCTCAGTCTGAACTGTGGTAACCCCCCCCCTCTCTCTCTCTCTCTCTCTCTCTCTCTCTCTCTCTCTCTCTCTCTCTCTCTCTCTCTCTCTGGTTTTGAAGAAAGATTTTGTGCGATAGATTGGCAAAGTTATCAGAGTTTATGAGGAATGTGAGAGGCTTACTCAAGAGGGAGAAACCTAAGAGTGTAACTAAATATAAACACCAAAAAAAGAGATCATGTTACAAAGTTTTTGTCCAGATCTTTTTTCTGTTTTGGTTTGTTTTACTCTTGTGAAACCATTCATATTATTCTTCATATCTAATCTACAGTACATTTTTAAAGTGTCTGGCCAGAAACATCACATCACATCACATGTAGCTACAAAAAGAACCTGCAAGCCAAAGACACTCTGTAATCTAGAGTCCACTGTCGTGGGACGTGCAGGACGGCATAGATGCATTGTGGGAGTTTCACAATATGGGTGTGGGGTGTGTGTGTGTGTGTGTGTGTGTGTGTGTGTGTGTGTGTGTGTGTGTGTGTGTGTGTGTGTGTGTGTGTGTGTGTGACGGAGAGAGACGGCATGTCTCTGACCTTTAGGAGCCTGGGGCACTACGAGCTGTGGGAGAGCTGTGCTCAGGGAACATTGGTTAAATATAGAATGTGTTTACATGATGTGCACTGTCCGTGTGTGTGTGTGTGTGTGTGTGTGTGTGTGTGTGTGTGTGTGTGTGTGTGTGTGTGTGTGTGTGTGTGTGAGTGAGTGAGTGAGTGAGTGAGTGAGTGAGTGAGTGAGTGAGTGAGTGAGGAGAGAGAGAGAGAGAGAGAGAGAGAGAGAGAGAGAGAGAGAGAGAATATGTGTGCATGTCTGTGAGGGAGAGGGAAAAAATAAAGAAAGTGTGAGGGAGAGGTAATGTGTGGAAGTGTGAGAGAAGAAAGAAGAAAGAGATTGTGACAGAGAAAAGAGATAAATAGATAAAGAGAGTGCGGAGAATGCACCACAATTGTACTGATGTAATGATGGGACCTAAACCTTTCTACACAACCTCCCCAGTCACACATACAGTATGGTACCTTCTTCCCCATTGCCCTTAACACCACACACACACACATTCACTAATGATGTAGACAAGTGGTTCTTGGTTTCCCATCGCATGTAAACCCAAATTTGACCCAAATTTGTAAGCGAATACAACTCGTCTGTTGGCCTAAACGTCGGCAGGGGGGCCTAAACGACTCTTGCTCCTTTGTAAGCTAACTAACTAACCCCCGTTTCAACTAATGGAAGCAAAGATCTTGGAATGGAAGGGTAGTAAGATAACTTTTCTCTTGCGGTGGAACAACACAGACCGAATGCGAACATGACAACACACACAGTTAACGTTAAGTCAATGGCACCACTTGAGACAGACAGATTTGAGACAGACAGGCAGCTAGGCAGGTCGATTTCAGTGCTGTTGACTTGAGCTACTGTTGGGCAATGGGTCGCTCAGTGGGCCCCAATGCAAACTCACATGAGTGTGTGTGTGTGTGTGTGTGTGTGTGTGTGTGTGTGTGTGTGTGTGTGTGTGTGTGCAATGTAGAACAAACACACCTTTATATCTATATTTGACATACACTTTTTTTACTATCCTGGTCTGTCTACCAGCCCGCTGTGTGTGTGTGTGTGTGTGTGTGTGTGTGTGTGTGTGTGTGTGTGTGTGTGTGTGTGTGTGTGTGTATGCGTGGTGTAAAGCAAACACACATTTTTACGTGCCAATCTCCACCATAGTAAAGGATAAAATATACATGCAAAGCAGACAGGCATGCTTGCCTTAGAGCACTTCACTGAAGATTTCTTAGAACGTGAACAAAATAGCTAGGAACCAATAAACAGTATCCTACTATATTCAGCTTACGATTGAGTGAATGAGAGAGGCAGGTCTATCTGGCAATATACAGGCAAGATAAAGGAAGCACCTGGATGTATAGGATGTGCACAAATCTTCCTTTGAAATGGGAATAAGCCAGGTAAATCCAGGGACCTGGGTTCGAGTCCGACCCGAGGTCACATCCCAATCCTTACCCATCTCTCTCTCCTACTCATTTCCTGTTACTATCTCTACTGTCCTATCGAATTAAAGGCAAAAAGTATTTTAAAAAAATATTTTTAAAGGAAAGCTCTAGAGTGAATTGAAGCATAGCCCTGTTGAATGAGCCTGCTAAATGCACTAGTTAGCGAGTGGAATAAAATAATTTGGAACAGCATAGAGCGAACGTGAACGCAGAAGTGAAAAAGCACTTTACACTGAATCAATGGAAACTGAATATTTGAAACCGAAAGGAAGATCTGAGGTATCGTTGACTCAATGTAAAGTGCTTTGTGTTCGCGTTCGGTATATGCTGTTCCAAATTATTTTGTTCCACTCGCTAACTTGTGCATTTAGCAGGCTCGTTCAACAGGGCTATGCTTGAATTCACTCCGGAGCTTTCCTTTAATAAAAATGAAACAGGAATATGATCTAAAACATTACCACTGAAGCTAATACTGTTGAGTACAGTCACAAATGATCTCCTCCTGGTCTCTGGGGAGGTTTCCTCAGACATGGAGCCTAGGTAAATGACCAGGAAGTCAAGGTTAGCTCAGGCTTGGGCTTTGGCAGCGGTGTTGGTGAACATCTCATATTGCACATAGCAGCTCACGCCACAGTGGCGTGAGAGAGAGAGAGAGAGAGAGAGAGAGAGAGAGAGAGAGAGGGTTGGGTAGTGCGTGAACACCTGCTGGCCTCTGGAGGGGGTTGTGTTGCAATAGGGAGAGTTCAGAGTTCCACAAAAAAAAAAGAAAGAGAAAAAAAATGATGTCACAGTTTCAACACCACACAGGGGCTGTTAACCTGCTACAGTAAATCTCCGCTGCGTGGGACAGAATTTAGCTCTTCAAAGCCTACACCACTCTGTATCAAACTAAATGCAAAATAAAAAG
>JAODXP020000033.1:13546626-13571626 GCA_027497455.2 Sardinella longiceps | reverse complement strand
CTATAAGCCACAGTTGTCCACTTTATAACATGAGCTATTACACAGAAAGATTATTGAGCTCATTAAAAGTTACAGTGCGATTGATTTAATTGATTTATTGATTATTGTTACAGACCTATCAACATATTTCGGTAGAAATGCCACAATGTGTCACGTTTGTCAAAAACACACACAAAAAAAACCCACTGCAATGAAAACAATAATGACAACTTTAATAATGAATTCTTCTACTAATAACATTCTGCCTACCCCAACCATGACATTTGAGGACTGTCCCAAAAGTCCTCATAACGGGCAAATGGGAAATGTCAACAGATGGGTATTTACCTCCAAAATGTTACTGAAAATTTTACCCAACACATGCTCAATCATCCTCAAAAAACAAACAAACAAACACAAACACACACAAAACTACTCTGTCCCAACATTGTTCAAAGAGCCCTTGTATAAAAGTGTTAGACATTGTTACTATGTTGTTCTCTGAAATTTAAAATTATAGACTGTTTCTGTAATGGCTTGAGACTTGCAGATTGCCTTTAACAAAAGTGAGTCTTTGCATTTCAATAGGAGTGACATTAGTCCCCCGAGTCCTTTAAATATCAGGCACATTCTTGTCTGTCTGGTTAGGGCTGTCAGATGTAGCTTAGATGATTTAATTAAAACTTAATAAGAAACTATTCATAAATAACTTACCTGAAATTAATGCCATACTGTCACTATGACTTATTATAACCAACTCAACTGTTAAGGCACAACTTAAGTGTCTTTGCAGTGGTCCAGTCCAAGAACAGCACGAATAGGTCTATTACAGAGGACTTCCAACTACTTCATCCCAGACAGAGAAAACACACAGAGATTCTAACTACCAGAGGACGCTGAGCAACCGAGCCAGGACAAAATCAAAGAGACTGTGGCAGGGGACAGTCCAGGCTATTCTTCAGCAAGTCCGGCCCATTGTCAACATCCGAATAGATGGACTGGGGCTCAGCCCACTTCTCTCTCTCTCTCTTCTCTCCTCCCACTGAGCGGGGAGCAATCAGTGGTAACAGTTGATTAGATCACTCTGCCAGACAGAGGTCCTTTCCTCTTATCGTTACAAACACGCATTTTTAATGCTGCTGTTGGGGTATTGAGTCAGCACTCCAATGGCAACAATGTATGCAAAGAGGGCTGCAGAACTTGTTAAACAGGAGGACCCCAAATTCCATTGCAGTCTGTAATGAGCCACGTGAATGCGCTGCAGGCACTTCAGACCATAGCTTCAGGCAACTTGAGTGACAGGTTAACTTGATATACTAATGTCACATGCATTAGGTCAAGATTAATTTCCTAACTAGGAAGGCATCATATTGCAGACACGTAGTAACTAAATTATATGGTTTATGTTGGGGTTACTGACAGTAGGCTACTGAAGTCAACCCTATAGATGACAAGACAGTAAAGCGTAATAACGGTAGTTATCAAAGGGTACGTCAATATACTCTGGCGTTACGGTTCTGTCGAGCTAAAGCGGGTGCTGCTAGCAAGCAAGCTTGACAGGTGACAATTCTAGGGGGCAAAAGCCACGAGCACGAGAGACAAGCGACCTTAACCTCTCTGGTCATTCAGGGGTCAGGCAACACACGCGACAAAACACAAGGGACTCTCCATGCATGGAGCCAGTTTATTTACCCACCTTTTACAAATTAACTTTAGCTTCCACAAGACCACTCCAAGGACAGTGCTTGGCAACTCGGGCTAGAGATCTCACCACGAATTACGCAGAATAAACGAGACGTCACACACTAAAAGTGCAGCCACATAACCCTCTGCCTGTCAGCACACAACTCAGATCTTGGGTTGCATGCACAGGTTTTTCATGCACGATGCCAGCCACACCGTCCCTGCACCATGCGTCACTCCGTCCTGCATCACCCAACTTACATGCGGAAGTGCTTACACTCAGACGCTGAAGCGTGACTCGTGATTGGTTCGACGCCACTGATGACGTCAGGAAGGGCCACTGCTACTAAAGCTTAATGAATTTTCTTCATTTACTGTCTTTTGTATAACACCACCATGTCTATTGAATTATCTGTTACGGATGATAGGTAAACATTCATTAACAAGATTATTTTATCTTCAATTTTGTCACGTAATCCCATGTGACTCAGTGATTAATGGGGAAACAGAGCCACCTGGTGGCAAAAGCAAGTTAGGCTACTGGGTTTCAAAAAAGGAGAGGGGCGTTGCAGAGCAAGAACAACACAAACCAATGGAATTGTTTTCATCATATTGTTTTTTGTTTTTATTGTTGAACAACAGGTCTTGTTACAGTGATCGGGACAACTATGTGCGTTCTCATCGTTCAAAAAGACAATCTTATAATGTTGTGCCACCCGATCAAACCCTTGCAGAGGTTGGAGTATCTTGTTTTGTGTCTTCTGACAGATCTTAAAATGTTACCCTTGTCTTTTTAAGTGAAATGCACGAAAAAAACAAATACACGGAGAAAGATGAAGGACAGCCACTTTGCCACCACACAAACACACACACACCCGGTTGCGGATCTCTCACACACACACACGCAAACACACACACACACACACACACACACACACACACACACACACACACACACACACACAGGCTGGCAGCGACATGACGTGGAGATTCACAGCTGTGAGCGAGGAGGTTTCTGTGCGTCTAAGGGTCGCTGCGGGGCCGGAGTCGGCGGAGACAGTCACACTCCCAGGAAGGCGACGGCAGTGTCGCGCTCGTCCACCAGCTCGGCGGCGGTGGCGTCCATCTTGCCCCGGGAGAAGTCATTGATGGACAGACCGTCCACGATGGTCCAGGTCTTGTTCTGTAGGTGGGTTATTGAGGGAAAAAAAAACACAACAGTTATATGTAATGGAACTTTACGATAAACTACAAAAATCTGTATATGCTGTACACTGCATAATGTAACCAACCATAAGTTGCACTTAATCCTTTAAATGTCTTGTCTATTTTTGTGCATTGAGCAAAGCAGAATGAATAGCGTAATGGCAGGCAATGCTAACATATGAAAATTATTAGGTTTTGTCTTCATATGCCAGCATTGGTTACCATTATCTGCAGTTTTGCCATTTCGGTTTGCTTGCACAAAAATTCGGCAACGCTTTGTAATGAGAATCAATCAACAGGACTACAGTTTGAGTGAATCCAGATAATTCCTTTTCAGGGTGCTTTTTACCTTGATCATGACGGGGAAGGAGTACATGAGGTCTTCAGGGACACCATAGGAGTTTCCTCCAGCATACACGCCCATGGACACCCACTCACCCTGCAGCAGGGAAACAACAGGATTTACTTCACCAAGCCTGCATGGCTGGTCAATCTAGTTGATCACTACAACACACACACACACACACACACACACAGGTCTCCTATACTGTGGTAATACATCACTTTAAATGTTCTGTTAGATGTTTTGTTATGTTTTACAGTTACATTTATGGTTTTGCTATATAAGGAGTATTACTGTTGCCCCCCTCCCCTCCCTTAGCCCTTAATCATTTTGCTATACAAGGAATATTACCATCCTGTTTTTGTTTTGTTTTTCCCCCCTTCCCTTTGATTGTAGTTACCACCTCAATTTGAGCTATTCAATACGAACGTTGAGCATTGTTTTGTGTCTTGGTCAAGCAAGGCAAGCAATATCATGGTCATGAAGACATCAATCATCTTGAAAAGCGAGTGTCTAAATCAGTATTAAAAGGATTTGAGGAGGCTCCCCCTTCCCCCCCTGCGTTCCCCAGCGGTGTAATATGGAAGCAAGCAGAGGCCTTCTCCTGCAACAACACAGGGCTTTATAAAAGGATCAAGATAATCTGCCGCTTTGTACCACTCGCTCTTGTTGATCGTCATGTAACAGAGTTTGAGGCTCTGCTTGGATCAGTTGTAATGTCAAACAAGCTCAAACAACGGCAGGCCATAACAAAAGACCTTACTTAAAATCTGATGGAGATACATTTAGTGTGCGTTTCAACAAGCCACTTGTGCCATCTGTTGTATTCTTTTTATTTACCGTTAAGCACCCCCTTCCCCAGTTTCTGTTTAATCTCCTTTTTGTTTTGTTTTGTTTTATATCATAACATATTGAAAGTCACTCCAGACAACAACAAGAACAACAACAACTACTACTATTACTACTAGGCCTTCTAACAACGAAGTTTGAAGTTCCCTACTAATACCACTTGGCACTCTGTGGTGAGCGATGAGGAAATAACATGAAGTAGTGTGCATAATCACACTGTATAATGTTGTCCGTCATTGAGCCCGAGTGAATTAAATTGAATAAGGCTGAATTCAATAAGGGTGTGTAAGCATGCCATATGTAGGTTAATTTTTGTAGGGAGCCTGTGTCTGTATTTCTTGTACAAACTATATTTTTCTACTAATGTGACTTGTGTACTAATGTAATATTGTAACTTAATCTCTAGCTTTTCACATTTACATATCTGCACTCATTTGCACATTTTTTCATGTCAGTTGCTTATTTGCACATCAATAACTGTCTATTGTCTATGCCTGTGCTTATGTGATAGCTTAAGCTTTTGTGCGTTTTCTTTTCCTTCTTTTTTCTGTCATAAGGTTTTTCACCTAACTTGTAGTGACTGCTTAGCCTGATTTGATCATCCGCTTTCAGATTGTTTCACTTTGTGCAAAGCGCCTGAAATACTGTATCTCAGTTTTCCATGATTTCCTCTCTAGAGGGCGCTATGCCCTATGTAATGTTTTGCTACAGTTCGTTTAAAACGCATATAAAAATGTTTTGTTATCTTAACTCTAGTTTACTAGAGTTAACTTAACTCTTAACTCCGTCTGGGCACAATATTGTGGCTTCAGTTTCTCACAGTCTTTGGTATTTTTTGCCCTCAACGGTGCCTTCCAGGCAGCGCTGCCCTGAAGGTACTACTCCCCCCAATTTAGGTTAAGGATACGGGTTAAGGTGGTGCCTTTTAGGCTGTGCTGCCTGGAATGTGCCGTTGAGCAAAAAACACCCTTGAGCGTATCTCACTCTGTTCGCTGAATTTGGCCCACACAGATCTGTGTCGGTGAAAACGAAACTGCATTGTACTCTCCCTGACAATCTGGAGGAACGAAATGAAATGAGCGGAGCCAGTAGATGGAGTTCGCCTGGCTAGTAACCGCTATGGCACCAGCTAATGTAACCAGCCACCAGCTAAGTTGCTAACTAATGGAAAACTGATGAACGCAAATGGACAATTTCTGTCAAAGCCTGCTGAAGTCTAAATAAAAATAAAAAAAGAGGCAAAGTTGGAAAAGAATACATTGTTTATTGGTTGTCATTTTGGTTTTAAATCTCAATGCAAGTTATCTGTCCTTTATCAAGTTGGGGAATAGCATAGACTAGATAGACAACTTGACAGTGTGTGTGTGTGTGTGTGTGTGTGTGTGTGTGTGTGTGTGTGTGTGTGTGTGTGATGTCTCACCTCGGGGGTGCCGAACCAGATGTCCCTCATGTGGTCACAGATGGCCTTGGCGGCAGACATGGCGCTGGACAGCTTCCTGGCCTTGATCACAGCGGCACCACGCAGCTGAACCGTCTGATGGAGGAGAAGAGGGAGGGAGGGAGGGAGAAAAGGAGGGACAGAGAGAGAGAAAGAGAGAGATGGTGAGAGGGAGAGCCGCCAGGCAGGAAGAAAGAGCAAGAGAAAAGGAGAATCACACACAAAGGTGAATGAAGGTCAAAAAACAAACAAAACATGGAATCAGAATGTGGAATAATAAAGAGAGGTCTGATGCCTGTCAGTCTTAAAGACACAATGCTTGGATCTGTCTACTAAATGTATACTACTACATGTCTATTGTTAGACAGTTAACACCTTATGCATGTAAGTATACTTGACCTTGATTCTGAAATTCAATGTGAATAATCCTTTTTGCCAGATTTTTAGGCAAATATTATTATTTGATCTCCACAACCAGTAAATCAGACATGCTCCATGATGGATGATAACTTTAATGCCTAAGACCATCCCTTTAATAACAACCCCACATTGCTCCTGTGCCATGGGTGTGGGTACAGTTACGAAACCGAATAAAAACAAAAGTAGAGGGGGGTTTGGGGGGTTTAAGTATTCATTTTTACAGTTTTAAAAATGTTTTTAGATTGTTTATATGTATAAATTAGTAGGTCGTTTGGCATTGTTACTAGGCAACCAACATAACAGCGAGATTTCAACATCATATCCGGCCGTCAGCATTTAACCTCTAGTCTTCACCATGATGATGAGACCGTTACTTACTGAGATGAAGTCTCCCTTGAGCCAGGCGTCATCACTGACGGCATCGAAGGCAGCCATTTCCTTGCCGTTGGAGTTGACCTTGCAGTGGTGGACGTCTGGGTACTGGGTGGAGGAGTGGTTGCCCCAAATGATGACATTCTTCACTTGGTCAGAGGACACACCACAACGCATGGCCACCTAGAGGTATGGAAGGGAGAAAGAAAAACAAACAAAGTCAGTCAGGCGTCCGTTTTCTAAAAGCATAATTTCTAACCAGTTAGCAACTTAGCATCAGAAAGGAAAAATATTTCAAGTCCAGGCACTCAGTTAATCCATGCAAAAAGTATATTTATTGAGGGCTAAAACATTAAAAAACACTGATGCGTATCGGCCTTACAGCCTTCATCAGGGTGTGTAACTGAACTTTTGTCAGTTAGCAACTTAGTTAGTTAGCAACTTTGTCGGTTGCAAATGCAATGTCCCATTGGCAACTATGCCTACAGGTGCTGACCGAGACATGACCTATTCATTAGTCCAGGGGTTTGTTTCCTAAAAGCAATTTCTCAGGTAAATAATATACTCAGTAATTTGAAGGTGAAGGTTTTCTATTTTTAGTTGGCAACAATACCGGTAAGTCATTTCTAATTACATAACAATGTTTCTAATGCCACTGGAATGAATGCCTCTTGGTAAGGACATTGTTATGCACATGCACACACACACAGTCAGTCAAAGACAGACACGCACACACAGTCACAGGCAGACACGCACACGCACACGCACACGCACACACACACACACGCGCATGCACACACGCACACACACACACAGACCTGGGAGCGGGCCCTGTTGTGGTCCAGTCGGGTGAGGCAGGAGAAGTTCTCCTTGGGGATGGAGGGAGCAGACTTGGAGGCAATGAGGCAGTTGGTGTTGGCGGGGTTGCCCACCACCAGGACCTGAAGGGAAAACACACACACACACACACACACACCAGACAAAAACACACATGAGCAAACTTATCCAACATGTGTTATACAGTACTACCACACACACACACACACACACACACACACACACACACACACACACACACACCACACCACACAAATTGCCTAGTGACAGAATACCTGAATTCTTTGCTTCAAATACCTCTAAATACATAGCCTACAGTTGGCAATAGCATAACCTAAAATTAAGGTAAACCCTAAAAGGAAACATTATTATAAAACCTCATATACAGACTAGGAAGTGGGCTTTAAAGTGGTGGAGTGCTAAAGGTGTAATTTTATACGACTGGAAAATCAATACAAGAAAATACAAAATTAAAAAATACAAACCTAGTGTTGGCTCTCCATAAAAACAAACAAACAAACTAACTAACTAACAAATATATGTATAGATGCCCTAATGTTGTGTGTTTAAGGGGAGAAGAGACACTATTGGTCTTCCCAGGGGAGTAATCATTAAAGCAAACAAGAGCCTTTACTTCAAACCTCTGGACCACAGGGAGTCAGGCCAAGGTCATAACAGCACAGCATCACGTCATATAAGCTGACAATCCTACGCCACAACACCACACAAATGGACTTCTGAATCTTTACTTTTGGCTGCTTTGGATTCTATTAACCAACGGTCAACATTCCAAGGTTAAAGTAGTGTTGCTGTTTTTTTTTTTTTTTTTCATGTGACACAGCTGCACATAATCGTGTTAGGTCATGCAGGTGCCTCGAGGCAAAGCCCTCACAGTGCCAATAGTCCCATTATGTACACAACATTTCAGAAAAGCCATTCTGGAACTTTCCAAGGCCAAGCCATCCCATTCCATTCCATAGGTGATTACTGCTGGAAAGCTGGACAATTAGGATTACATACTCCACTCTGATTCCAATTCCATTCCCCCACATTTAACCCAATTTATTTTTGTATTATTTAATTCTAGCATTACCAAAGTTTCTCGAGGTGTCAAAATGTCTTAGAAAGAAAACATTTTTTCACTGCAAACTCACAAATGAAAACCTCAGAGTGGCACAGGATGTACCGTAAGCTACTCTGGCGGAAGCCGTGGAACACATGCGTGACTCCACCACCATTTGCCCTGCAAGTTAACCTGAACCTCAACACATTTGCACTGCCTTATCAAATGGCCTCACATTAACTTGCAAATGAGTCTGTATGCAGGGTAATGGATATTTAGACACACAAGGGTCTTATATCGCTGCACCAGCAGCGCAGTGTGTGTGCGTTTAGACTGATTTTGTGCCAACTGACCCATGAAGACATTACAGGGACATGATGTTCCCGTAAGCTGGAGAATGTTCTTTCCCTTTAAAACATGCTGATAGTAAGTTATTCTACAGTAGCTGAATCATGTGCAATCCCACATCTATGAAAAGTCCTTATCTAGCAATAGCTGGTCCGAGTGTCTCGAGTGTGTGTGTGTGTGTGTGTGTGTGTGTGTGTGTGTGAGAGTAAGAGACAAATAGAGGCACAGACACACACACCCACCCACACAAACACAGACTGATCACACCCCAGCAGACTGCAGTCATCTGCCGCACCCTGTCTGAAACACATCTCTGCAGTCAAGTCACACAACATCAACAACCAGTCACCTTGACGGTCTTCTTGGCGTACTTGTCCAGTGCAGCCCCCTGGGTCTTAAAGATGGCCACGTTGGCCTTCAGCAGGTCCTTGCGTTCCATGCCCTCCTTCCTTGGCATGGAGCCCACCAGGATGGCGGCGTCCAGGTCCTTGAAGCCCACTTCCACCTTGTCAGTTGGAATGACCTCTGTGTAGGAGAGGAGAGGGGAGGGATCAAAATCAATTAATAAGAGGACACATATTATGCACATGTGTGCATTGTGTTTTTATTGTCAGTTGTAATGACCTCTTGTCTCTGTGTGGTCAAGTTTAAAGCCTTTTCTCTAGCTAGTTTAGTAGTTTTACAGCAAAAACGGCACCGTGTCCCTTTAATTTTAAAGGCACACGTGTGGGACATAAAGGACATCTATTGTGTTTTTATTGTTTGCATGCAAGGATACTCATGTACACACACACATGAAAAGTAGCCATAAAATGTGGTTTCACACCTTTACACTGTACACTGTACACCCCTTCAGTGCAAAAAAACCCACAAACAAACACAAGCAGATAAAAAATGATTAGCATAATTCCCATGCAAGAAGATTCCTGGGTTATTTGATTGTCAAATCTGAGATGCCTGTGCATGACTCACTGCTGAGATTCTGCCGAGTCATACAACTTGATTGCTACCCTCTGCAGTGCCAGACCACTGAATTCCTCCTCCTGCAACATAACTGCCGAGTCATGCTAAGGAGGGGTGGGCTATGGGCTGTGCTCACTGCACTTTAGTTGACGCCTCTTGCTGCACAATCCAGCACATTTACTCATACATAACAGCCCTGTGGTGGCTTGCTAAATAATTAAATCCAAGGCCTCAAAAGGGTGGATGTATTTTAGGCGAGAAGCGCAACCATTTTCAAAACAGGGAGCTGAGCTGGCGTCCGTTTCCCAAAAGCATAGTTGCTAACTTAGTTGCAACTAATTTAGTTGTCAATGGGAAATTGCATTGCAACCAACATAGTATGCTTTTGGGAAACAGACGCCTAGATACCTACAGGAGAACACTGAAGAGGAAAAATACTAGAGTCGGCAGCATGGTGTCCTCAAGGTCTAAGGTTAAAGTTCGCTCACGAGCACGTAATCAGGTGTCAAGCACCAAAGGCAGACAAGGTGAGCCGGCTACAGCTATCTAGCTGATTAATCTCTTGCCGAAAGACACTTGAGGATCCTCGTTGTGTAGGAACACAAGGCTAAAAAAAATGCTACACTACATGTTTTGAGGAGATAACGGTTAATTTATCAGTTGGTGAACTTGCGTTATCAGGACTGAACTTCACCCTGGCTCAAAGGATGAAACGGACCACTCTTCTTTTCTCTTCTTCTACCCCTCCCTCTTTATTCCACCTCTCCTCTTCTCCAATCCATTCTCTTCTTCTCCCCTCCCCCTTTACTTCCACCTCTCCACTCCACCCTTTTTCATTCTTCTCTCTCTTTTTTTTATATTTCTTCCAGACTGAAACCACCTCTTATTGTTCTTCCAACAGCCTCTGCTATTGGATATTTACACTGTATAGGACCCTGACAATGGGCCAATAGGGATGCAGTGATGCTGCCACACCTCCCCGCCTCTCCCCGGTTCTGGCCAATAAGAGCTGGAGACTGAGCAGCTGCAGCCCACCGCATTGTTCGAGAGAGTGATACAGTACTTATTTAAAAGATGCCAAATTGACAGAAGGGTGGCTTAAAATACAAAGAGTGGCTTAAAATGCAGAGAAAAAGTCACAATGAGGGGAGACGATTGCCTAAACAAGTGTTAGACTAACTAATCAAGAAATAGTGTGAGGGAGAAGAGAAGCACACAATGTACAGAGCATGTACTTATAACTTATACTATGCTAGTAGCAGTAGATAAATAGAATAGAGCAGGGTGTGAGTGAGTGAGTGAGTGTGAGAGAGAGAGAGAGATGGGCAGTGTGTGTGTGTGTGTGTGTGTGTGTGTGTGTGTGTGTGTGAGAGAGAGAGAGAGAAAGGGGGGTGAAATCCTCACCCCTCAGGAGTGGGAGAGCACAATCCTGCAGCTCCATGACGACCCCATCCAGAACGGGCAGCATGGGCGGGATGTCCAAAAGCACCAGGATGATTGGCTGTGAGGGGTAGGGAGCGAAAGAGGGAGGAACACCAGTGGAAAAATTCATCATTCTCCCCTTGTCTACTCATCACGCCAACTTGCCAAATGCCATGGCACATGTTTCAATCACTCTTATGCAACACTGTGCTCCAATTCATTAAAAAATAACACAGCCGGTTATTTCCAGTTTAAAAAAGCAGCAAGCTCAGTCGCATCCTGCGGTCTTAACTTTACTCTCGTTGCACAACAGTCAAGGCCGCAGCTTTTTAGGCCTACCTGGTCTTTGCCGAAGACATCTCCCTTGGCGATGCTGTACAGCAGAGAGTAGGCGATCTGCCCAGCAGCACCAGTCACCAGGACGCGGATTGGTTCGGCCTAAAAAAGAAGAGAGAGACAGAGAGTCAAGGACAAATAGCAGATTCATCGCCGAGCTTGTCAATCTGACCTACTTATAATCGCCAAGGGCATTGAAGCGGCAGTGATCAGACGCGACCGATCGCTGCCTTTCAATGACCATGCTACCAAAATCGAAAACAAACAATGACCATTTATTTTCATATGGTGTAAAGTGCATTGGATGATTATACTGCGCAAGTTTAGCGGCAGGATGTACTACGAGAGAGGCATAACAATGTTGCTAAATAAAGAATCGTCTGTGAATGAAATGATAATCTTACATGACGCAATCGAATGAATGATGCCACGCGACTGATTGTAACTGTTTCAACAAAGCCGACAGGAGCAAGCTTTCACTGCATAGCAGGTGTTTTAATCGGCTACAGTGCTTCTTGGCAGAGCAAAATAACGTTAGTTATTCCACCACAATGATTACATAATCTTGAATAATCAACATCCACGACAGACATCTGTGCCAACACGACAATGCCAGTTGGCAAACCTAGCACGTAAGCGCACCAAGTTACTAACGCGTGATATAAATAGGACTACAATCATTTCACCTTGATGGGAATGCATTTGTTATCATGCAAAACATTATAGTCATTAAACGACCTTTAGCATCTTCCTGCTTCTTTTAAAATTGAGCTACAGGACTGGACCTAAAGAATGAACTTCACCTGCAATATCTGCAGGACCTATTAAAGGCTACAATATCGTCACTCCTTCATGCAAGGTTAAAACATCAGCGCCTCCTTACCATGTTTCCAAGCGAGTTATCCTAGTAGCTTTTACGTCTGCAACCTGTGCTCTCACACAACTCGGGACTCGACAGCAGGGTCACCTCTATCCTTATAGTGAAATGTCATGCGGCAACACCAAAAGCTTTTCGCGCGCGCACCGGGATATGTAGTTGATTTCTCAGCGATGTTTGCGCTTCCCCACAGCCGGCTCAAGAAAAAAGAACACATTCCCCATGAAGAACTGCGGTGACGTCAGCACCCGCTCCCCCTTTGACGTCCCTCCCACTACCAAATATGGATAACTGTACTCAAAAAGCCCGATTAAAGGTCGAATTTTGAAACGGAGCTACCTTTGTGAAAACCACGCCAGCATATATGCATATGGCAGTTGTGCGTAAGTAACAAGGCCAAGTATACATCTTTGTGTGTAAAAAAAATTGAACTGTGTTTGAAATCACATGAATGCTAACATGAATGGTACAGGATACACATGAACCAGTAGCCGCCTACTGTACAATTTCTGAATGACAGTCTCTAGAACAACTTGCCCATGGCTAAACCAATAAAGGCTGCCATGACAAGAATTTCACCTCACCTCCCCTCCCTTCTCTCTCTCCCTCTCTCCTATTGTCTTTCTTCCTCCACCTCCCTCTCTCTATTCCTCTCTTGCAGTTGTTAAATAGAGATTAAGCAGACTTAGTGTGCCAAGAAGACACATGGCCTTGCCCATTCACTGGCTCAGTATGTGGAGAGTGACATTGCCGCCATGGCATCCAAACCTGTTGGAACTAGACAGTCTTTGGAGTGTAGGACAAACAGAACATACAATCACCTTGAAAGTCTGTGGGTTATGTAGTCTCTCTCTCTCTCTCTCTCTCTCTCTCTCTCTCTCTCTCTCTCTCCCTCCCTCCCTCCCTTTCTGTGTCTCTTCATCTCATTTCAATTCAACAAGCTTTATTGGCATGGCCAGAGTGCACAAACATGTAAAGCATCAAGAAGGTAGTGAAGGTAGTCATAAAATGCACACACACACACACACACACACACACACACACACACACACACACACACACACACACACTTCCTCTTCCTTCTCTCTATGTGCAGGTGTGTGTGTGTGTGTGTGTGTGTGTGTGTGTGTGTGTGTGTGTGTGTGTGCGTGCATGCTTTTTGTAAGTGAGAGCAAGACCATTTTCCCTTATTAGTAATTTTACAAGCCACCACCCTCCCAATAAAGCCACAAGCTTGCACTATCAAAATTACTTGACATTGTTATGATCAGGCTTTGAAGTGGCATATTAAAATCATTTGCCTTGGATGTCAAGTAAATGAGAGAGAGAGAGAGAGAGAGAGAGAGAGAGAGAGAGAGAGAGAGAGAGAGAGAGAGAGAGACTAATTAAAGCACTAGACGTAAAGTTACTTTTAGAAATAACTATTATAGGCTAAATCACATAAATATTGCATAATTTCTCTTAACCGTTACTTGGTTGATGCATTAGATTTTCTGCAGTTAGTACTGTACAAGTGTGTGTGTGTGTGTGTGTGTGTGTGTGTTTCGGGGGGGTTGGAGAGTCCATCTCTGTCTGAGTGTTCTAAAAAGGACGAGACAAAAAGAGAGAGGTAACCTCCACTGTGAAATCACCTACTCAAATCTACACTAATCAGCTTAAATTCCGATGTCAGCTTGCCAGTCACCAGAGACCCATAAAAACAACAAGGGGAAAAGCCATTAAAATGCCATCTCAAAACTAGGTCACACAACTAAATGAATAGCTTTGCCTACTCATTATTCAGCATGTGAAAAAAAGCAAAACCAAAAAAATTAATTCAGATTTTGACATGCCTTCTCTGGCAATTCTGGCATTACATAAGGGAGGGTGTGGATTGCGCACTGTAACCAGTCCCCCACATGTCTGAGCGATCATGCTGCCCATGCATTCGGGGCGCTCTCCATGGTACTGGTCTACTCCTAGCACCCCTTTGGAGCTGTACGTGTGCGGTCAAAGTTAGTGAATTAATGATATCGAGGTCGTTGCACCTCCATTGCGGTAGGCCAACAGATTTTGCATTATGGATGAGGACACCATCACAGAGTGATAGATAAATTCCATCAACAACAAACACAAAAAAATCTCACACAGGCCACAAGAATGTCCACAAAAATCCTTTGGTTAAGAAGTTGCCTAGCAACATTTTAAAGAAGATGTTTGCGGAGGGAATGAATGATAGCCTACAAATACTTTACTGCAGTCTTTTTGAGAGCTTTTTTGGGGATGACTGCAATGCACGTCAGTTGTATGTTTGTTCAAGACACACACACGCACACACAGCCTTTAAGCGTGCTACCGTTGTCAAGGAGAGGCGTCTTACCTGCGACGAAGCCGCCCGCACCACCAAGTACATAGCTGTCAACAACGTCAACATAGTGAGTCTCTGTGCCTGTCCTTCTCGTGTCCGCTTGACTGTCCTTACCGGCAGAACAGAGTTCTAGGGCTATTGAAAGACACTGAAGTGCGCGCCACAAGCTGGTAACGTGAGCGCACCGGAGGGAAAGGCGAACCGTTATGCAGTTGCACCCGGGCGTCCTCTGTCTGTGCAGGCTAGAAGCTATCTCTCTCAATCAGACTGTCAGCACCGATCTAACACTGTACATCAGGTCGTTAATGAGCTTTAGTGGACGGAAATAGCGTGAATGCGAGTAATCTTTCCACCCATTTCTGATTATGCCCCTTAAATTAAAAGATGATGGCGAGCCCTGCTCTTAAATGACGTCACTGAATTTCACATGCTGCAGCAAAAAGGTAGTCACCAGCTGCCTCGCGCAAAGAAAAGAAAAATCTGGGGTTATTTGAGGACAGCGTAGGTTGTAGGACAGTAGGCTCCGCTGAGAGGCAGAAATGGGCAACGAAACAGCTCAGGGACGTTTAGTGCGGTGGCAAGTTAAGTGTGCCAAATCAGTCGCTTGGAAACTATGAGTGCTTAAATGTTAAGGATATCACGGACTGTTCCCACGACACTTTATCCTGCAGGCAGCTACAACAAGACATTGCACCGATCGTGAGGGCGTGTTTATTTTGTCAGCAGGGGGTAGCTATCTGTAGGCCCTTGCTGGCAACTCTGCTTAAAAATAAAACAAAACAAGACAGCCCCTTACAGTAACACACACTAGAAAATGAAAGAACGAAATGAAAGGAATGAAAGAACGAAGGGTGTTGTAGGTGTAAGGGTGGGGCAAAGATCAATGGAATGTGGTAGGTTTTTAGGTTACTGTAATTACACTACCAGGACCAGTTTACTGGGAGGGACAATTTGGTTTGTACTGAGCATATTCTAATTATATTCTCCATGTTCTGTGTAAACGATGCAAGTGTTCTTATAATCTTTATCTGTGTAGCCTAATGTGAAGAGAAGTTAAGAGTAGGCTACGTTGCCTTGGAAGCATCACAATAGATGCAGTGAGCTTTTATTTTCTGCATAGGCCCAAGACCTACAGGTACATAGTCACATGTCCAATGGCACCTTGTATTTAGACCAAGCTAAATTTGCCTGTAGGCTATAAAGACCAAAGCATGTGTGGGTTTCATAGGTAATTGTCCTGCACTCTTTTGCTTGACAGTAAGCTGTGAAATGTGTGCATTGATTTTTATGTGTGTGTGTGTGTGTGTGTGTGTGTGTGTGTGTGTGTGTGTGTGTGTGTGTGTGTGATGGGTGTGTGTGTGTGTGTGTGTGAGGGTGTGTGTGTGTGTGTGTGTGTGTGTGTGTGTGTGTGTGAATGTGTGTGCCAGCATGTGTGTGTGTGTGAGTGTGAGTATGAGAGAGAGAGAGAGAGAGAGAGAGAGAATGGGTGCGCCAGCATGTGTGTGTGTGTGTGTGAGAGAGAGAGTGTGTCAGACTGTCAGTCAGTAAGACTATGTGTGTGTGTGCTTGGCCACCTGTTGGTCTGTGCTGCCCAGGCCAACTAGACAGACACACACACATTGGCTGTCAAAATCCCAACAATCTAACACCATTACAATTTAAAGAGATGAGATTATTCCACATGGTTTTGATTGATATATCACTGGCTAGCTTGCTTTATAGATAGATAGATAGATGGATAGATATGTAGCCCCGATTGAAGGCATCTCCACTCCACCTCTAGGCAGCTGAGGGCTAATCCCTCTTTGGGAATCAGGCCCAACGCATTTTATGGCGGCGACACGGTGTAATCCCTCTTCAAAGCGCTAATGCTCCACAAGGTGGGAGAAGAGCGTCACATTTGGTGAGGTAACGACAGCCTGGGAAAAGAAGGTAAAAAACACACACACAAACACACACACACACACACACACACACACACACACACACACACACACACACACACACACACACTGAGACACATACAGACACACACACACACAACAAAGGTAGGTTATCTAATGGCCACTAGAGGTCGCACTTGGCACATGGAAAAAATAATAAAACATCCACAATGGCTGACAGTCACAGTCGCAGTGCAGGGCTTCAGTTCAAAATATCCAGAAAAAGCGATTTACTGAGGGGAAACCACATGGTACAAATGCCTCCCCAGTCCTCATATGGATAAGATATAGGTAAATTTGACAAAATCTCAGTACGCTTTATCATAATCTCATTTAAATCTTACACGGCAGTCAAATCTGATGTAAAATCCTTACAAAATGCATATAATATAATATGTGAATTTGTTACTCTCTCTTGTAACTCTATTTGTAACACTAAACCTTCAAACAATAACCTTAGGTAAATAAATATGTAAGCATTAATTACACTGAAATACGAAGTACAAAATTAAATGCCTCCAGAAATATATTTAGGGTTAGTGGTCTGCTGCATTCTTCATTTCCTTTGTTTCAAAATAAAAGTGAGCTAGGTGTCTCATCAAGATTCATGACCCAAATATAAGTCCATGCAATAACATTTCTGACCCAAATTCTGGCTCAGATATGGTATCTGGGAACTTCAGTGACTACACAGAACCAGTGAACATGTCACATCAGGCAGCCATATACTGGTAAGGGTTTCCGGTCTGATCGCTGACCAGTTAGAAAAATGTGGGCAATTGGGAAGTGGTTGCTGCCCAACCCATGCCTCATGTCCTCATCCACAGCTGAAGGGTCCTTGAGCAAGGTACCTAACCCCTCTCTGCTCCCCAGGCACTACTGAGGCACCCTTGAGCAAGGCACCTGATAATAACATTGGAATTTGATAGAGATTTTTTAATATATCTCGGTTTTGCATCAAACTCTTAGTCACTATGCAGCAGACTGCATATTATAATTACTTGAAAAGTAACTCTTGGGAGAGCAATCAACTATTTCAGGATGTTATTCACTTTTGATGATGATGATGGTGGTGATGATGATGATGATTAATATGGCTTGAGTATGTCTAGAGTTCTAGGCTAAGGAAGGCTTAGGACTGAAAAGCTTCCGTCCGCCACATCCTTTCCGTCACATATAAATAGCCAAGATATAATATAACTTTAGAGATGCGTTGAGGTGTACTACTGTAGTAATGTGGAATCCAGAACAAATTAGGCCTCGCGTGAGTTTGCATATCAGTACAATGATTGGAACAACTCCATGTGTCAGACTGGTTCTATCACAGGGCCACAGCACTGTGACATAATTGCTTTGACTTTGAAGCCACACAACAGTACTTCTACAGACTCTTCTGTGGTAGACAAACCACGTTATGAGGAAGAGGAAGGATAGAGGGTGTGTGAGCGAGTGAGAGTAGCCTGGGAGTACCCATGCTCCTTTGCGCGCTCCATTTCATTTCACTCTGCAAAGCAGCATGGTGACCATGAGCGATTTTCTCGCCTGCTTTACGTATCCGATCACAGAGCAAAAAGGGACGAGCACGGTGCTCAATTTAATTTTATGCCATGTGGAGGCTCTTGTATTTGGCTCTGTATTGGCAGCGCCCAATAAACGGCTCTGGACAATCGTAAACGACGCTTCCGCTACAAGACAAGCATTAGGTGGGTCTCCAGACTAAATATCACTTGTGATTATTTAGTTTGGCGATAGTCAGGCTAGAGTGAGAGCGCAATCCATTGCCTTTGCCAATGTCACAGAGCTGGAACTAACCACAGAAAGGAAGCGATGGTGAACAGCGCTCCATCCGGTTGTTTTTTTCCCCCCGCTCTGATGTTTCTGACAGTTGTGTTTGTTGCATTGAGACAAACTGAGCTAGCCTTCCCTTCCGCTCCATGGAGATGCCTACAGGGGAGGGGGGGAAAGATGGGGTGCAGGTTCTGGCTTGACGCACTCGCTCCAGGGGTCCTCCTTGGTCTGACATCTTGTTGCAGTGAAGGAAGGTTCAACCTGAAGCACAGAAGAAGGTCAGACCGACAGGGAGGCTGGATGCATTAAGTAAAAGACATATCTCTCAGAATAGAACAATCTAGCCAAGGTGACTTAGATTGTAGGCCTGATTTACAAACAAATTTGTTGTATTCAATGAAATACAAATCTCCACCTTTTAACCATGCATGAACAGACATGTATATGTAACGGAGGCCCGCTAGCTCGGCTAGCCTGGCAGCAGTACATATAAATCCTCATCACCCAATTCCATGGGTGCTTCTAACAGCTGAGTAAGAAGCTCAGGCTTTTAGCTCAGTTGGTTAGAGCATCCCACTCCCACGTCGGGGGTTTGTAGCTTGCGGGGTGGCACACAAACACACATTACAAGGCAACAATCTATTCATACACACCCAACAAACAACATCAGAATGAATGTCTGTAGCCTACACAAGCACGCTGAAATCTTTTTTCCCACTGTCAATCCAGCCCATAGTATTTCTGTCGTCATGCTCAGCTTTAACACCGAGTCATGACCCTGCGTCGGTTTCGAGAGTTCATGCTTGTGTTATTACCTGACCCCAGCTTCACACGTCAGTTTTGAGCAAACAAACCCCTGGTTCACCCCTGCCTAAATGTCAGACATGTATGGTGGTGGTTGAACACCAGGCAATAACTCGCCCCCTTGCAGCGCTTACACCCACTCATTCAGCTGTCAATCATTCTTCAGGTCTTTTCATTGGATGAGGGAGGTTGAATGGGTTTGAGTCCATGTCAGGTTTGGAGCAGATATAGTCTACCTTGATCTGAGATTATTTTCAGTGGTATAAAGCTCCATGGCTCACTGAAAGTTGCCTACTCATGGTGTGTGTGTGTGTGTGTGTGTGTGTGTGTGTGTGTGTGTGTGTGTGTGTGTGTGCGTGTGTGTGTGTGCGCGTGTGCATGCGTGCGTGTGTGTGTTTCTTCACCATGCTAACAAGAGTTGAACTTACAGCATTCACAGATTGAATCTTACTTCTCTGAGGAGGGTCAAGCTCCTAATCTTCATCTTCATAGAGGTGAATAGAGGCTGAAAGAAACGACAGACCCTGTGCTGTTTCTAGTTTGTTTTTATAGTTTTCTCAAGCCAATTTCCGTAGCCTGTTCGACGGGAGCAATTAGCGTTCCTAGCGAAAGCATCTCTCAGCAGAGGATTTGGGTGACCACTCCGGGAGGAATTCTGGGAATGTCGTTGTGTGTGGACAGGGAGGAGGTGGCTAATCTGGCTGTCAGCAGACACAGACACACACACACACACACACACACAAAGAGAGAGAGAGACAGAGAGTCACGCACCCAACTTTTTGGTCAATGTCTTACTTTTCAGTCTTACTTTATTAAAACCAGTACCTCAGACACTCTGACACCACTGAAAACTTCTCTCACATCTTACACTTGCCAACAGCACAACTCTATACACCCATAGTTATGATGAATATTATGCATGTCATATATTTCAGGGAATCAATACATCATAAAGTAGATAAAATATCAGAGAATGTCATCCTGAACCTATGCTGGTTCGTAACAAAATAAATAAATACAAATATGCTAAGTTGTAGACCACTTTTCCCTAAATACTACAAAACTGCAGAGAACAATAAATACCAAATTGTGGTAATATTAGCCTACTGTAACAAATATCGGGCAAACATAAAAACAGCAAGTTCTGGACTGAAAATAACAATTGAAATATAGCATAAATGGGTGTTGCCCTAAATGAACTAATTCATCTAACAGTGCTGTGGACCATCATCATTGAACCAGCGTTATTGGTATATTTCATATCTTTTCCTGATACTCTACCTGTGTGGCTACCAGTACATATAAGATACAGCAGCTTACCCCACTCACTAGCACCTCTAGTGGAGCAGAGGGGAAGTGCTGCTCTGACAGGCCTGCTCTGGTGTTGGTTGGCTTGTCACTGCAGTCACCTGCAGCCACCTGCATCACCTTTCTGACCCCTCCTATCTGTATGCATAGACACACACACACACACACACACACACACACACACACACATTCCACATAGTAGGTAGCAAACACACACAGTGTCTGATCCAATGATATGAGCCAGTTTAAGTTATAATATCTGTGGTCAAAATATTTCAGCCACACACACACACACATCTACACTCATCTGTGTGGGAAATGGGGGTTCCGTGGGGGTTCCCTTATGCAACCACAGAAAAAAAAGTGTATGGGGGGTGGGTGTCACTTGATATAGAAATATTTATCTCACCACACAACAACACATTGCAATGTGTCACAACTGAGGCAATAAAAGTCATGAAGTTGATATCACCCTTTAGTAAGTGAAGCGTGTCCGCATAGAAACACCACATTCCCAGACGGATTTCCTTATGCAGGCGGGCAGAAAAAAGGAGTGTGTATCTAATCATGCACATATAGTAGGATGGCATCTTTTGTTTGGACTCATTTAGCAAGGATGACAATAACAAAAAAAGCAAAAGTGACAGAGAAAAACAGGCAGGCAGACAGACAGGCAGACAGACAGACAGACAGACAGACAGACAGGCAGTCCTTATTGGCAAAACGGCGCCATCGTCATATTATTGCATAACAAACACGCCACCACAAACAGAAACGCCCAGACACAATACAGTGAGCTATAAAGGACACACGGACACATGGCTTGGCTAGCCGCTAGTGTCGCTATAGTGAAAAGGCAAGCGGATACGCTAGGCTAATGTTACCCACTTAGCCTCCTGTGGGCCGCGCAAGCAGTGTCAGGAGACCTCCACAATACTGCATGACAGAGGGCACTGTCACCTCAGCACACTCCTCACAATCACTTATCAGTCAAGAGAGAGAGAGAGAGAGAGAGAGAGAGAGAGATGTTACAAGTTAATATGTTACAAGTTAACATTTATTTTGTGGCTGTCCTTTTGTTATATGTGTTATTTGTATGTCATTGTTTTGGAAACACTGTCACTGAGCGGAGAGAGCGAGAGGGATGTTACAAGTTAGTATGTTACAAGGAGATGATACAAGTTAGTACAGTATGTTACAAGCATTTATTCCGAACTGTCTTTTTGTTATATGGCTTGTATGCCATTGCTTTGGCAACACTGTGCCTAAAGTCATGCAAATAAAACTGTATTTGAACTGAAATATTCCTACATTTTTTTGACAATTTCTGTAAATTCTCTTATAGCTACCTCTTTCATAAAACTCTACATGGCCTGGCGCCACCATGTTTACAGGAATTTGTTAAATATCGTCAGACACAGGTTACTCGAGCAGTGGTAAACAAAGATGTTGAGATACCTTTTAGGAAAACCTCTTTCAGCCAGAATGCACTATCTATTAAAGGTAGTGCTTTATGGAACTCAATACCAACGCATATAAGAGAATGTTCCTCTTTATCCGCTTTTAAAAGCCAGATTAAAATGTGGCTTAGAGCTCAACAAACGTGTATGCATCTCTAGTTAACACCTGCATGTAAATACACACACCACTAATACACATCCTTTATTTTAGGATTTTTCATTCCTCTTTTATCATTAACATGTGTTTTTGTCTTTGTATGTGTACCTTTTCTCTCTTTCTTTCTTTCTTTCTTTTACTAACAGTGTCTTTTTGTATAAAAAGTGTATGTTGTATAATCTGGCACATTTACATGTATGCATGTTCATTAATGTGCAATGTCCTGAAAAAATAGAGTAAAGTAAAGTACATTGACAGATTGGGAAAGAGGTTTTGCGAGGCCTTTTGTTATGCCTGTGAAAGAGTGTCATAGAATTGGGAAAACTTTTTGTTTAGATATTAGGTCTTATGAGAGTCTCGAAAAGTTCAAAGTCTCGGTAATAGTAGAATAATGCAGTTGGGTATTGCAGAACATATAAATGAGCAACAATCAATGATGAAACCAATGAACATATCAATGACACAACCACATCAGTAAGGCCAATGGCATCTCTCTCTCTCTCTCTCTCTCTCTCTCTCTCTCTCTATCGATCTTTCTCTCACTCACTCACTCACTTAGTCACCCACTTGCACACTTTGTGAAATAAACAACAAACAACAAATTTAGCCTTACATAAATTTTTATTAACTTGTTTCCACTCTAGCAGTCTGATTTCATCATCTCCTGAGTAACACCACTCCTGCCCCTGAGCGGAGTGCCATTCTCCATTCTCCTCAATTCTCCTCCTCTCCGCCGCCTCCTCCTCTTCTCTCTCCATGTCTCCTCTTAGCTGCAGCAGTGGCGGCTATGGCTAGCAGCGCTAGCTAGCGGCCCTCCCTGGCTTGGTGGTGGTGGTGGTGGGGCTGGTGATGGTGGAATCCGGGCGCCGTCACCCTATTGGCTGTAGGAGAGAGTGCTGGTTGGCACCCTACCCGGCATTTCTCCCCCGGAGCTCAGAGCACTCGAACTAACTAACGTGCCAACGCTTGGCAACCATCCGGGGGTAATTGTGTGCGTTCCGCTCTCTCTCTCTCTCTCTCTCTCTCTCTCTCTCTCTCTCTCTCTCTCTCTCTCTCTGTCTTTCTTTCTTTGGCTCTCTCTACCCCTCTCCTCCCCCCTTCTCTCTCGTGCAGGCCCCCCTCTTGGCAAATGTATCCTTTTGATTTTACTGGTTTCTGTCATTCTTGCTGCCAATCAAATGACACATTTCATCCTAAAATCTATTTTCTTTTCTGAATCTTTAAAAGAGATTTTAAAAAAAGCAAAATAAGACTACTGATAGAAACACGCCCCCAGGGTGGTGATCGTTTTGGGCTCTGTTTTGTTCACGTGTACGTTGGCACGCTCTCTCTCATTCCGTGTTCTCACGAAGATGGAGAAAAACAAACAGACATGCCCGTCGTAGAGGTGCATAACATCTCAAGCATTCCTCGTAAAAGAACAAAACAAACAAACAAACAAACAAAAAAAACACGTCCACATAAACACATCCCAAAAATGGCCCCTCTTCAGAAGAAGTAAAGTTTAGAAAATGTGTCAAAGAACTTGCGAAGCCTACTTAGATCTTTTTCCTTTTTTTTTGGTGGTGGTGTACGTGTGTGTGTGTGTGTGTGTGTGTGGGGGTGTTGTCGATGATGTTGGTGTCAGCAGCACCAGCAGTACTGGAGCGATGGGGAGTCTGTCAGCGAGAGTTAACTCTGAGCGGTGGTGCTGCGGTGGTGGCGAGATGCGTGTGTGAGTGCGTGTGGCTATTGATTTGCCACCGTCTGCGCCGGCGCTGGCTGCAAGGATTTGTCTCTTCCGTTTTCACGCTCGGGCTTCAGAGCAAAGCCGCGCTCTCGCTCGCTCTCTCACTCGCTCTCTCACTTGCTTCTGCACTGAGCCAGACTGATAGGAGAGAAAAAAAAATTGTAAGAGGAGAAGAAGAGGAAGAAGAAGAAGAGGAAGAAAAAACATAATTTATTGGTGATGCCAAAGTTCGCAAAAGTTACTCTTTATTTGTTTACTATTAGGTTTTTTTCTGTTACTTGCAGCTTAACAGGACAACATGTTTGGGTACAGCAGGGGTACTGCATGAAATTTTGGGCCCTATGACAAAAAATATTTTTTTAGCCCTTCAAATATTGATTTTTAATATTAAAATTCCTATCAATGCCAGGCCCTTAGAATCATCCTAACTTTTCCCTCCTAGTAGGCCTACAGTAGCAGCCATAAAGTGTCATTCACTCTTACACAGCTTGCCATTTACATCAGGGTTTGTGAGACACATTCACATCAGCTAGCTGTGATATTTATATAATTTCATTATAAAGTACATTATTAGGAAATTCTTTATATTTTCTACCGTGGGTCACCCAAGATTTCATTTGGGTCACCAACAGTTTTATATGTCTGTAAAACCTTGATATTAGGTTAGCTAATTAAGATAAATGTGGTGTGGCCATATGGTAGGCATATGAATATAACACGTATATCTAGGTAATAATCATTTGCATATGCTATAAATTTCACAAGGTTAAAAAATCCTCACTCGTTCGCTTTGATTTGTCGACTTTAAAAAGTGGTTGCCCATCCAAAAACGCTGGGGAAACACTGCTTTACTCCGTACAGTATATTTGATGTAAGAGGGCCCTGGACCCAACATCCCCAGAGGCTCTGCCCACTTGGGGAAAACTTAGGATGATTCTAAGGGGGCCCTAGAGAAATTTTTTTTTAAAGATATTTTTGTGGCTTTTTTGCCTTTAAATCAGATAGGACAGTGTAGATATGGACAGGAAACAAGTGGGAGAGAGAGATGGGGTGGGATCGGGAAATTACCTCGGGTCGGAATCGAACCCGGGTCCCCGGAGTATATATTAAAATCAATGTTTGGGGATCCAAAATTATTTTCTGTCATAGGGCCCAAAATTTCTAGTGCCGCCCCTGGACATCCCCTTTAATCATTCCCTTTACATAAACATTGCCCTTAAACATCTCCTTTAAGCAGTCATGGCATTCTTTGTATAATGAACCTAAGGGCCTGGCACTGAAACTAAGGGCCTGGCACTTTTTGTATTAAAATCAATGTTTTTGTAAAA
>JAODXP020000033.1:13539126-13541626 GCA_027497455.2 Sardinella longiceps | reverse complement strand
GTGTGTGTGTGGGAGAGTGTGTGTGTGTGTGTGTGTGTGTGTGTGAGAGAGAGAGAGAGAGTGTGAGAGTGTGTGTGTGTGTGTGTGTGTGTGTGTGTGTGTAGGGGGGTGATCGATTGGGGGGTGTAGGAGTCAGACAGAGGCTAAGAGAGGAGATGAGGTTGGAGGAGGAGGAGAGGTAATCTTCCTCACCTCTCCACGGGCACTGAGAGTTCAGGGAAGGGTTAGGCCGAGGGGATCCTATATGCCTGTGCCATATCATAACCATATTCAGGCACGCACACACACACACACACACACACACACACACACACACACACAGACAAACACACATACCCAACGATGCATATATACATAAAATCACCCTCCACAATCACCATCACAACCACCACACACACACACACACACACACACACACACACACACACACACACACACACACACACACCAAGAAGAATGAGACAGAGACAGTGAACCTTAAGTACTCACCAAAGGTTCGTGAGGGATTTATGACTGTGGTTGGGTGGCTTTCAGAGGGAAGGGAAGACACTGGAGTGGGTGACGGAGAGAGAGAGAGAGCGAGGGAGTAAGAGAGAGAGAGAGAGGGAGGGAGGGAGGGAGAGAGAATTAACCTCATCTGAATGAGAGTGTCAGGATGAGATGGCGAACCTAATTGAACCTTCATGAATACTATATTTTTTTCCGCCACCGCTACCGAGGCCTTCGCACAACCCCTCTCTCTCTCTCTCTCTCTCTCTCTCTCTCTCTCTCTCTCTCTCTCTCTCTCTCCTCTCTCTCCTCTCCTCTCTCCTCTCCTCTCCGGTCCCCGTCGCCGACTCGACTCCCTGTCATCCTTTATTGTGCCATAGATAGAGCCTCGCCGCGGCGACAGAGAAAGCAATCTATCCCATAGCAACGGCGCTTCCAGAAGCCCGAGACTGATAAGGAGACCCCCTAGACTTCCGTGGGATACGTGCCGCAACGCTAAGCCAGTCCTCTAATCCTTTTTTTTTTTTTTTTTTTTAAAAAAATGCTTTGATTTTTTTCTTTCTTTCTTTTTTTTTTTTTTTTTTTTTTTTACTGACCAATAAGCCCAAACTGGTAGAGATATAAGAGGGGGTATGAGAGATAAAGACGAAGAGAGGGGTAGTTTTTATATAAGTATCATATACATTGATGTATTAATATATCACACAAATATGTTGGGCTTTTTTTTTACTCTTAATCAGGCAGGACTGTAGAGAGTGAAAGAAAGCAAGTGGGGTGAAGTGAGAGAAGCGATAGAGTGAAAGAAAACAAGTGTGAAGGAGAAGGAGAGACAGCGAAGGGCCTGGAAGTGAGCTTGGGTCAGAATCATTGCTGAGTTATGGTTACAACATGTCAACCGTGAATGCCATGAAATATTACATTTATGCATTTAGCAGACACTTTTATCCAAACCATGTATTTGTCAATTATCAATTACTAGAGGGCCAGGCTTAGGGTTAAGTATCTTGCTCAAAGGCAGCCGGGATACGACCCCAAAACTTCCAGATTACTAGATTGGTGTGTACATCAGAATCTACAAGAAGTAAATAATTCATACATATAAACAAACACATACATGGAGAGAGAGATGGAAACAGGAAGAAAGAGAGAAATAAATCAACATGGCATGTTTCAACACAACTGTAATCTTAGAGCATGACAAAGATCTCTCTCTCTCTCTCTCTACACACACACACACACACACACACACACACACACACACACACACATTCTTTCCTGCACGTGCAAGTTGTTTATTTAGCTTTTTTGTTTATTTAATTGTTTCTTGTTTATTTATTTATTTGTTTGTTACAATGCTTTCTCCATTCTTAGCGGCTGGCGCAGATTATCATTGGCGACCCCGGTAACCTCTTTCTCATCTCTCTCTCTCTTTCTCTTTTCCTCTCTCTCTCTCTCTCTCTCTCTCTCTCTCTCTCTCTCTCACTCACACACACACACACACACACACACACACACACACACACTTTCTTCTCCTCCTTGCCCATCCTGTAATTAAAGTGTTTGTTGTCACACTCTGATCCGTGGTGTGAAATCAAGTTAGCAGTTTATGTGCGAACGCTGGCACGAGAGATAGAGAGAGAGAGAGGGAACAGAATGGATAGAAAAAGAGAGAGAGAACATTGGTGAGAGGAAAGAAAGAGTAAAGGGAAAGAGAAGAGCAAGAGAAGAGAAACAGAGGAGGAGAAGAGAAGGGGGGAAAAGAAGAGGACAGTTAAGAGAGAAGGAGAAGAGATAAAAGAGGGAAGAGAAGAAAAGTGGGAAGAGGAGAGAGAGAGAGAGAGAGAGAGGGAGGGAGAGAAAGAACGAGAGAAGAGAGAGAGAGAGAGAGAGAGAGGAACCACAGACACTTTGTTTCATCCCAGAGACTGCGGGCTTCAATCAGGCCCGTTTCAGATGTGTGTTGCCATTGTTCGTCTCTCAGCTATCTGCATGCTAAGCCTATTTTCTACTT
>JAODXP020000033.1:13516626-13536626 GCA_027497455.2 Sardinella longiceps | reverse complement strand
CATTTACTCACTCACAGTGTGTCTTTTATTTTTTGTCGTGTATGGGTTCGTTTCACACAGATGGTACCGAAAAGGTACATAGACACTGTGGGATTGTGTGTCTCTCTCACGCTCTATGTGTGTGTGTGAGTTTGTGTGTGTGTGTGTGTGTGTGTATGTGTATGTGTGTGTATATGTGTGTGTGTGTGTGTGTGTGTGTGTGTGTGTGTGTGTGTGTGTGTGTGTGTGTGTGTAGAGAGAGAGAGAGAGAGAGAGAGAGCTCAAAACGTATCAAACACACCTAACAAAACACTCACACACACACACACACACACACACACACACACACACACACACACACACACACAATCAGATATGGGGGGGCAGACAGACAGACAATCGCACAGATAGCAACAGTTCCAGTTCAGCTCCCTCTTAACCAGTCCTGTGGAGAGTCCCCAAATTGAATGGGTGGCACCTAGCCTCCCAACCATGAAAGAGGATAGCAGAGCAGAGAAGAATGAAAGAGACAAGAGAGAGAGAGAGAGAGAGAGAGAGAGAGAGAGAGAGAGAGAGAGAGAGAGAGAGAGAATCAAGGGGAGGTTATGGCCTAAAAGGACCCCCATCCCTCTCACTTAGCGTACACGCAAAAAGGGGGAGAGTGGTAGGGGGTGGGTGGAGTGAGAGAATGAGGTAGTGAGAGAGAGAGAGAGAGAGAGAGAGAGAGAGAGAGAGAGAGAGAGAGATTGAAGCAATGAAGGAGGGGTGTGAGGACAGAAAGGAACAGGGGGAACAAATTATTAACACCGCTGCGGTCACTTTTAAGTAGACAAAAGAGAGAGAGAGAGAGGGAGGGGGGCAGTGGGGGAGAAAAAAGAAGAAGAAGCTGAAGAAGAAGAAGAGGAACAGAGGAGAGAGGGAGGTGGAGAGACAGAGGGATGGATGGAGGGATATGGAAGGAGGGAGGAAGGAGGAGGGGTGTGTGTGTGTGTGTGTGTGTGTGTGTGTGTGTGTGTGTGTGTGTGTGTGAAGGCACTGATGTTTCACCCTCCCCTTTAATTGGGTCCCAATGCTAAATGGCATAGGTCCACTGGGACTGAAGACTGGAGACAGAGGGACATCTGACAGTTTAGCAGTCAGCTAAAGGACAGAGGGAGAGAGAGAGAGAGAGAGAGAGAGAGAGAGAGAGAGAGAGAGGGAGAGAGAGAGAGAGAGAGAGAGAGAGAGAGAGAGAGAGAGAGAGAGAGAGAGAGAGAGAGAGAGAATATATACTGCATGTTTCCAAAGATATCCATGGTTATTCCATCTATGTTTAAACCGATAAATAACAGTTTACAGTTCATATACATACACATTACAGTTGACAGAGAGAGAGAGAGAGAGAGAGAGAGAGAGAGAGAGAGAGAGAGAGAGAATGTTCCAAAGGTACAGTGTGTATGTGTGGGTGAATAGCCTTAGTGTGTGTGTGTGTGTGCGCGCGTGTGTGATCGTGTGTGTGTGTGTCACACACTCTCAGATGTGTTGAGTGTCGCTGACATTTCCCCGCTCTTTCAATTGGCCTTTGATATCCCAGCGGCGGGTCATTATAGCGTGTCAGAGGGCTGTTCAAGTGTGTGTGTGTGTGTTCACATGTGTATATGTGTGTGTGTGTGTGTGCATGTCTGTGTGTGTGTGTGTGTGTGTGAGTTCACACATGTGCGCATATGACTGTGTGTGTGTGTGTGTGTGTGTGTGTGTGTGTGTGTGTGTGTGTCTTTGAAGCGTAATTGAATAAAACATTGTGAATCAGATGGCTGCTTTGTGTTCCTAATGGAGACTGGTGGCTCTAGGCGTTTTCATAATCTCTCCTCATATAATGGACAACGCACACTGGAGGCAGCAACTAAAAGGGGGCAAGTATCTGTGTGTGTGTGTGTGTGTGTGTATAAATGATCTACGCATGTGTGTGTATATGATTTAATATGTTTGGAGTACATAGACAAACTGAGTGACTGAATGTGTATTTATGAGGGTATATCCACATACTGTACTGTGTTGGTGTGTGTGTATTTCAGGGTGTACATGCAGAGACTGTCTGTGTGTATGCCACATACTGTGTTTGTGTGTGTGTATTTCAGGGTATACATGCAGAGACTCTATCTCTCTCTGTGTGTGTGTGTGTGTGTGTGTGTGTGTGTGTGTGTGTGTGTGTGTCAGGGTGTACATGGACAAGCTCTGTGTATATGTGTGTGCGTGTGTTTCAGGGTGTACATGGACAAGCTCTGTGTATATGTGTGTGCGTGTGTTTCAGGGTGTACATGCACAGATTGTGTGTGTGTGTGTGTGTGTGTGTGTGTGTGTGTGTGTGTGTGTGTGTGTGTGTGTGTGTGTGTGTGTGTCTATCATGTGTCTATCCACCTGTGGTGCGCTCCATATGTCATCTGTTCTCTAATTACAATGGAGAAAAAAAAGAAACAAAGACATTTGAAGGCCCTTTATCAAGATACTGACTAATTTGAACAAGGGCCTTAATTCTTTTTTTGGTAATTTGTTTCAATCGCCTTTTTTTCATCCAATAAAGATAAGAGCAGATTTATCCCGGGGCTACTACCAAAACCCCCCCCCCCTCTCTCAAGCTCTTAAGTAAATACGATTAGGATATGCTGTCTACGCAGTGTTTGCAGGCGATCATGAGCACTAATATATCAGATGGTCTTATGAGTGTCATTGGCTAGACTTATCCCCTCCCCTCTTTGTGACAGTAATCAAACAGCATTTTTGGCTGTCTTTTTTTATTCAACTGATGGTCCACTTACTCATTTGCTCTCTCCCTGTCTCTCTCTCTCTCTCTCTCTCTGTCTCTCTCAATTCAATTCAGTTCAGTTCAATTCAGTTCAATCAGCTTCATTGGCATAAATGTAAAAGTTAATGTAAAATATTGCCAAAGCTGTGTGTGTTATACACAAAAATAAAGATACAGGCAAGACCAAGTGTAGTAGGCTAGATCTGTCATCTGCCAATGTTGGTCAACAGGCCTAGCATGAGGTGGTGGTGGAGGGTTTGTAAAAAAAATAAATAAAATAAAATAAAAAATTGAGGAGGAAAGGGATAGCAGTCATTTGGCTGGGGCTATATTACAACCCCCATTACTGAAAATTAACCTATGGTGCAATTAAGAAGGCTACAAGGTACCGGCACAGTTTGTCAGTTCACAACTTAACAAAATGCATAATTAGCTCCTTAACATGTATCAGGCCTATTGCACACGTCTATGGTCCTGTCATCTGTACACATCCCATATCACCAGTAGTTTATGTTTCATATTTCCCAGCTAGCAACATTGTTATAAATTGACGCTAACAAACCACAAACAAACAAATTAATAAAATACAAAAAATGTTGTGATGACTAAAAAGAAATTAGAAAACATAACAAGCCCAAACCAATAAAGTTGGGTGGGTGGGGTGTGGTGTGGTGTGGTGTGGTCTCGCTTCAACCCTGACAGATAAAAAACCTCAGGGTTTGTTTATGCTTGGCCACGTTTAATCCCACTGTTCAGAGTACTGCACTGGCCTGTCACTTATTTGACTGACAACACCCAAGGGCTCTCTCTCTCTCTCTCTCTCCTTTTCTCTCTATCTTTCTCTTTCTGTCCTGCACCTACATGCAACCCAAAGCAAGACAAGCCACATCGCTTGTAAACACTCACGACTCACTCGTTATGCTTAACATGGCTCTGGATGTGTGTTTTTCTCAGAGCAAATGTGTGTGTGTGTGTGTGTGTGTGTGTGTGTGTGTGTGTGTGTGTATGTATGTAGGTGACTATTAGTCTATTCAATTTCATGTGTCTGAGAATGTCACTCTTGTTTGTGTGTGAACGTGTGTGTGTGTGTGTCTGTGTGCTGTGTGTGTGCGTCATTTGTGTTTACGCTTTTGAAAGCTTTGAGCATCCAAGCCACATCGCTTGTAAACTCTGGATGTGTGTTTTTCTCAGAGCAAATGTGTGTGTGTGTGTGTGTGTGTGTGTGTGTGTGTGTGTGTGTGTGTGTGTATGTATGAAGGTGACTATTAGTCTATTCAATTTCATGTGTCTGAGAATGTCACTCTTGTTTGTGTGTGAACGTGTGTGTGTGTGTGTGTGTGTGTGTGTGTGTGTGTGTGTGTGTGTGTGTGTGTGCATATTTGTGTTTACGCTTTGAGAAAGCTTTGAGCATCCATGCACGCCGTCTACAATTTCAAAGGGGTGACCTTTGAGCAAATCAGGACGAGGTGTAGGGTTGAAAAGAGAACAAGAGGGAGGGCTGAGGTGAAAAAGTGGAAGAATACGTGTGACGGACAGCTGGAGTCATTTTTGTGAAGTTATTTGGACTAATAGGAAGACATCTGTCCTCCCCTCCTTCTTCAGTGCATAGCCTCAGGGAGAGAAGTGGTGCACTGCTTCTTCTAGCTTTTCTTCTTCTTCTTCTTAAAAAAGAAAATAAACCATGTGTGTCTGTCAACATGTCAAATACATTGAACGTTGAGTTAATTTATTTACAGTCCATTTTACTGGAAAACAAAAAAGAAAATAAACCATGTGTGTCTGTCAACATATCCAATACATTGAACGTTGAGTTCATTTATTTACAGTCCATTTTACTGGGGGGAAAAAAAACCCATGTGTGTCTGTCAACATATCAAATACATTGAATGTTGAGTTCATGTATTTACAGTCCATTTTACTGTAAAACAAACAAACTGTTATGCTCCACCCTATGGTGGCCCTATGACCCACTACTGACCCAAGTAATCAAAACACCTTTAAAAGTAATGCCCAAACAGTGGTATTTATTAACATTAACTCATATACTGACATATTACATATACAGACACTAAATTAACAACACAAAACACAAATCCATACAATCCCAGGCTGAGAGGCAGCAAGACAACCAGTAGTCCCCAACACCAGAAGCCTCTCTCAGGAACTGGAATTAGGAAGCTTTTAACTGCAGCTTGATCCTGTGATCCAGGTTCTCCTGATCAAGGCAATCATCAGGCAGGGCACCTGAGCAGAGGTAGAGAGTATTTCCCAAAACTTTCCCATAACTTAGTTAGTTGGCAATGGGAAATTGCATTGTCACCTGTCAAATTAAAGGCGCAAAGCCCTGAAAAATTTGCCTGGCAATGTAATACAAACAAACAATACAATGTATACAAACTACTTCTGCACGCAATCGGACAGCCTATGACCAATCAGAGGAATAAACAAGATGTTAACATGTTAACATGGTGCACCAATTCAAAAGGCCGTTGTTTTCGGCCTAAACACATAGAGCGTTTTGATTAGTGAACACCAACGGTGTCTGACCAATCAAATTCCCTATGGCTTGCAACTAGACGTACTGGCTGAGCAAATCTAGGCCATTTGCCACCGCTGGAGTACGTCTAGATAGGCTTCTGAAAAATATCTTTCTAAGATCTAAATCTAAATCTAAATTTAAAAATCCAGTAAAATTAAAAAGACTCCTGTAACATCTTCATACTTGTTTTTTCACATTCAGTTTTTCATGGAAGTGTGTTTGTATGTTCATATAATATAAGTGTGTGTGGATTTGTGAATGTTTATAGTGTGAGTGGCTGCACGTGTGTGTTGTGTGTGTCTACTCTATACTCTCACATATCTTCTCCACGTGTGTCTGTGGTTAGTCGTTTCTCCTTGTCCTCTAATCCTGGGAAAAGATCTCTCAAAAAGCATCCCCCATGTCTCTCTCTCTCTCTCTCTCTCTCTCTCTCTCTCTCTCTCTCTCTCTCTCTCTCTCTCACACACACACACACACACACACACACTCTCTCGCTCTCCCTCTCTCGCTCTCTGAATGGTGGTTGGCTTAAAACACAGAGGGCCACAAGCTGGCTAGCTAAGCCCAGCCTGGAGTCATTGGGATCTCCAGCTTAGCCGTAGCCTTAACAATAGGCTCTCCCTATCACAATTACACCAACCCAGGAGTAGTCCTGCTTAGAAAACTCCCAGGGAAAGACAAAAAAGAAAAGAGGGACAAAACAGAGGGAGAAGACAAAAAAGAGAGAAAAAAATACCCTCTACAAAAAAAACTGAAAGGAGAGAGAAAGAGAGAGAGCGAGAAGAAGAGGAAGAAGAGGAAGAAGAAGAAGAAGAAGGAGTACTGGGTGTGTGTGTGTATGTGTGTGTGTGTGTGTGGGGGGGGGGTGACTCAAGGGGCTACAAACAGTTCCACTTGAAGGCGCTCCACCTTGATGGTAGCAATTGGATTGTGGTTGGGCCGACACAATTTGAAAGAGTGGAGGAGCCAGGCCAGGCAGGTCGATGAAGGGGAGACTTTTTTGCACCAAGTTGCATCATGGTCCATCGACGACGTCCAACTCCAAGGGCTGTGGAAGAGGGACAGAAAAGAAGCTGAATGTGCTACAGATGTCAGGAATTCAATGTCCAAACTTTATAGCAACATTTGATAACAACAACAAACAACAAACCCTGTATGTGTGTGAGAGAAGGACTCAGAGAGAGAGAGAGAGAGAGAGAGAGAGAGAGAGAGAGAGAGAGAGGAAAAGATACAGAAAACATTTGATAACGACAAACTGTGTGTGTATGTGTGTGTGTGTGTGTGTGTGTGTGTGTGTGTGTGTGAGAGAGAGAGAGAGAGAGAGAGAGAGAGAGAGAGAGAGAGAGAGAGAGAGAACATAGAGTGTTGATAACACAAACACACCGGGTTGAATAGTTTAATATGTGAGGATCAATGCTACAGCGTCTTCTAATCCCTGAATAGTCAATGCTTGGCCTATATTCAATCTGAATGCCGAACCAGGAATTTTGTGCAGCAGAGAAGAAGACATAATTTCAAATTGGAGCAATCTCTCTCTCTCTCTCTCTCTCTCTCTCTTTCACTTTCTAAAATATCAATCCAATTCCTCGTCTCCAGAGGAATCATTATGAACAAAACAAAAAAATCTTATTTAAAAAAAAAAAAAAAACCTTCTCCAGAGGAAACATAAGCAAGCCAGATCAATATTCTGTCTTTATCTTTCTACTGGTGTCACAGTGATATTATTTCTGACATGCAGTGTCTTCCTCACTGGAAACAAACTAATTGGGGGCTGCCTGTCCCTTAAAATAATGGAACACACTGGCAGGGGCACTGCTAGAAATTTGGGCCCTAGGACAAAAAATTATTTTGGGCCCCTCAAATATTGATTTTGATAATACAATTTTCTTTGGGCCCCACTTGTCAGTGTCAGGCCCTTAGTTAGAATCATCCTAACTTTTCCTAGCTAGCTAGCTAGCGGCGCCCCTGCACACTGGTATGGGGAATCAGGGTGGCCTCCATCATTTGGTGTGTTTCGTTTGGTCTGTGGTTTAAATATGACAAGTTTTGAGTCATGTCATGGTGTCATGGTGCTCCTCTCCAGGGTGCCTCTATACACACACTCTGGACATCTGATTCAAAACAAGTTGATTTTGGATTTAATATAAAGAAAACTTAAAAAGTATGGATTACTTGAACTATGAGACCAAGATGAACTTGCTCAGATGGTGTCCAGACATTGTAAGCACCAAGACTACTTGTGCCTTGCCTAAAGTCAAATATGCTGGTGGTAGCATCATGGTCTAGGGCTAAATGAGTGGTGCTGGTTCATAGATGGAAGCATGAGCTCCAAGCAGAGCATGATTCCCCCCTCTTTGTAAACTGGGCTGCATGCAAGGGCATGGCAGTTTTCCAACATGATAAGGACTCTAAACACGCCTCCAAGACTCTTGTTGAGGAAGCTGAACATAAAGGTGATGGACTGGCCAAGTGTTGTACCTATACCCTCTTGAGCAGCAGAGGAAGAAGAAGAAGAAGAAGAAGAAGAAGAAGAAGAAGAAGAAGAAGAAGACGAAGAACAACAACAACAACAACAACAACAACAACAACAACAACAACAACAACAACAAGGTGTTCAACATCCATCCAACATCCAGCCCTATGATTTCATCATGAAAGTGTTGGAGAGGATACTAGTAGAAACGAGTGCAACTGGTGAATTTCAAGCCCATAGACATGAAGGCAGTGCATAATAATTGTGTTCACTCAATAATTTGGCATTAGACATTAATGGCTGCATGTTGGGTTATTTTTTGTGTTAATGGCTGTATATGGTGAGTGATTTGCTATACAGTCGATACATTGACCTCTTCAAACTGTATCAAAGTTTCATTTTTAATAGTGTTTAATTTAATTTAAATTAATGGTCCAACCAAACATGTGAGGGGCGTATCTGACATTCTAACACTTGAGGTTAAATCAGTGACCTTTAACTTGGTGACCTTTAACCCTTACGTAACAAAGCATGCAAAGATGATCCTTCATCTGACATACTCGGCATCCTTTGTATTTTTTTCTTTTTTGAATAAAAATTCTTGACGCCACGATGCCTATCAATTGTCACATGAAACCATCACACGGAGGAAGCCAAAAGATATGAGTGCGATTCGGGTCTGGTTAGATTGCTGTTGTGATGGTAGACGTCGACAACTATCTACGCGAGACAGGTGAGGGAAAGCATGTATGTGTGTGTGTGTGTGTGTGTGTGTGTCGGTGTGTGTGTGTGTGAGCACAGAGAGAGAGAGAGAGAGAGAGAGAGAGAGAAAGAAAGAGAGAAGTATTTGGTAATATGTGCTTATTGTGTGGCAAATAAATACATAACAGCAGAACAAGGTATCTCTCTCTCTCTCTCTCTCTCTCTCTCTCTCTCTCTCTCTCTCCATCTTGGAGTGTCTGGAAGAGATAAGCACCCACACATGCAAAAGAGTCGACAGTCACGGGTGAGTTACAGGACAGAGCAGTCAAACAGGGGTCACACGGAGGTGTCTGCATGTGGCATGATACTGTACACACACACGCACACACATACACACACACATGTGCACACACACGTGCACACACACACACACGCACACACATACACACACACACACACACACACATACACACACACATGTGCACACACACACACACACACACACACACACACACACACACATGTGCTCACACACACAAACACACACACACACGTGCAAAACAAAAAAATAAATAAAAATGTGTGTGATGACAGGAATGACAATGTACAAACAGTGAACAATATTTTAAATTCATGTTCAAATTCAATTCATTCATTTTGTTAAAGAAAGACATTTTCTGTTTATTATCAAGAAGATATTTACTTTTTGACCTTTTACCAAGATTTACTGTATTTACTTTAATTGATATACACAAAAAGGAACTGAGCGTACTTTTCATGACTTCATTTCAAACTGAAAACGCATGTGTTCAGTCTTATGGCTAGGAGTGGTTATGGATATAATAAGTATTTTAATGTTTGTCAGTACAATATTAAACTTACTTTAGGAGTGCACATTTTAATTTCTCAATGGGAAATTAGGGTAATGAATTATTTTAGTATACTGTATTAGAGAGAGGCTAGTATAGCATTACATAAATATTAAAGGTTCACTCGCACATATATTCTAAATTTCACAGGTCAATGTTACCTTTAATACCTTGATCCCATTACAAATCACCTTGGGAGGGAGGGAGAGAGAGAGAGGAAAAAGACAATTATTGGGAAGATAAAGGTATGTGTGTGTGTGTATTTATTTATTTATTTATTTGTTTTTAGAAATTTAGTTTACAAATAAGCAGGCAAAATATGGAAAAAATAGGTTCTCTAAACACCCCCTGCCCTACCCACCCACACCACACCAATACAAGTCACAAAAAAAGTCACTGGTACTGCATCTTGAGTGAAACAGGAAATCATTTGTGCTCAGCTGAATTGAATACTAATTAATACAGTTCAACAAACATAGTAATGAAGTGTTCTGACTATCTGAACTTGGGGGAGGTTTCTGATAGCTGAGGTTTATGTTTGCCAGTTGATATGACGCTACAATGCACTCCATGGTCCAGGGCAAATTATGTTGCATTTACATAAATAAATAGTCTATTGACAAATCCCTCTCCCACAGAATATAGACTATTGGGAAGTGCATGGTGGTGGTGAGGGATAGGATAGGACCCTGTGGTCTGACTCACTCCATTGTCATAACAAAATGATGATAACTGTTATTAACATCACAATTAATAATCATCAGAATGCAAGCAGGGTCCGCTAGTCAAACATAGCAACACACACACACACACACACACACACACATACACACACTGTACACAAAGACAGGTGTGAGGGACATGGACCACCTGGCACAGAGATAGACAGAGCGAAAGAGAGAGAGGAGGAGAAGGAGGAGGAGAAGGAGGAGGAGGGTATAGAGGAAGGAATAGAGAGAGAGAGAGAGAGAGAGAGAGAGAGAGAGGTAAAGGGTGGGGAGCTGAGGGAGAGGGGCTGGGTACTCCTTAAACATGCTTTGAGATTAGCCACTACATGCTGAATGCAAACGCACGCATGTTTGCCAGTCAGCATGTACACACTCTCTCAGGGAGGCTCCCCCACACACACACACACACACACACACACACACACACACACACACACACACACACACACACACACACACACACACAGCAGGCCAAACATGGACCGTATGTTTATTCTGCAATATTTACCCAGCTGGGCCGCATCGATGCGCTACACCGACATACACAGACAGCGGTGTTAATTAAAATCGTGATTTGTCCCCCAGTCGAAGGATAAACAAAATTGTGCATGGCTATGACACTAACCGAGGTCACACGTAACGCCCAAATACACTGGGGTCAAAATCATATTTTTTCCGTTTTCCTGAACTGCTTAGTGGTGAACTAACGAAAGTGACATAGCTTTGCATGTTCGTTCACCCCTTCACCAAAATCGTTTTTATGAGTTTTACAATGATTGTAGCCTACATGCTGGCAACGCAAAAACAGTTTTTATATTAAAGGGTCAGTTTGATCTGGCAGTTCGTTTGCAGTGGAAAAATGTGAAGGCAAATCATAAATAGAGCCCCTCTTGACCCACTGACCTGGGATCATCTAACTGACCGATGCTAAACCATACATGTCCCTTGGGTTGCTGCTACACTGTCTGACATAACGTTGTAACGCTTTGGGCCCAGTTCCCCAAAACATTCGTATCGCTAGTTCTTAACCTATTCTTTAACCACCCTCTTGACGTTATGACATGATTCCCGAAAAGTTCGTACATTAAGTGTATCTTTTGTAAGTCACACGTTGGTAAGGGTGGTCTGGACCATTCTTAACCTTTACCATAACATAGTTTTTGGCTTAAACACAAGCTTTACAGCTTCAAAAAGTGTTGTGTTGATCTCAATACTTGCGCACTTGAAACATCTGTTTCCTTGCATTTTGTGTTTTATTTCGCATAAATTAAAAGTCGCCAAAATTCATTAAGTTGTTTTGCTGTTCAACCCCTCTAAAATGCAAACATGCCACTTACACATCTTGCATTGACACACTAATTATATTTCTATTTGCATATTTCTTGTTAATAGCTGCACTTTAATCCCCATAAAGACATTTTCACGCATACTCGAAAGAAGCGCAAATGACAACAGTTAATGCCAGAAACATGGATTTGGCATCCTAAGAGATAGCTAAGAACAACGTAGGAAAGAAAACTCAAGAGATCGGGGAATACACTCAGAAAACAACTTTGGTAAGATATATCTTTCCAGTTTTCTTAGAGCGCCAAGAGTGAGCGTTATCGGGGAATCCGGCCATGGTCGAATTAGGCCTAATAGTTTGTTACATTATCGTTTCACGTGTCCTTGTTAGTGCGTTGGCCGTAGATTATAATATAGGTTGATTAAGTTTACATTTTTTACCACACAGTTTTGGGGCAACGTGTGCACCAGGCAGGGTGAAAAGGTTAGTTTATTTATTTAGAAGCTACTTCCAAAGATTTCTGCCTTCACACTCCATTTCATAATTTGCTATCCGTTTGATTGATAGTTGGTTACAGAGAGTCGCGTTGTTTCACTCATGCGTGCCATAATACTAGTGACGCCATAAACCTTTTCAAAATCATTTCCTTTTCTTTATTCTTCTTCTTCCTCATCTATCTCTCTTTCACACACAATAGATACGTCTATATCCCAATAACTCTGAATAAGTAGGCTATAAGCAATCAGATTTAAAACAACTTTTACCATATTTTATTTTTTAAAAAACAAAACAAATAATAATGCCAAGGCGTCCGCCTCAAACATTTCAACATTTTACAGGGTACAGTTCATTGCATCTCATTTCACATTTTCCTCTCGCAGACAGAAGTACACCATTCACTTCATTAACAAGAACCTCAAGTGCTGCGATTTTTTTTACTTAGTCCTTGGAATGAAAACAATTACCACGGATTGGAGTTATTATTAATATTTTTGAAGTTGAAACTGACACAACTTAAATCTCATTACATAAGGCCTATATACGAACATCTGCAGCATCTCGAGCTATGGATTTAGGACAGTAAAAATGGCCATGTGTTATAAAACTCCTCGTCTAACTGAAGAGCCACTTCACGGGGACGGAGAGTAACACATAATATTCGATTTTTTTTTTTGCTTCCGTATAAAAATGTTTGGGTTTACTTATTACTGGTTAGCCTACTGTAATTTTCAAAATCCGGTTTTGCTATTCATTCATTGGCCTCCATTCGAAATAGTTCATTGGAGTGTTTTTTTTTATTTATTTTCTTCTTCTTGTATTTTCTGATGGTTTTCGGGGGTAGATTTTGTGCCATGCAGCTGGCCGTTTGAAGAAGGAATTCAACGTTTCACATTTTGCTATTTAAAGTGTCCCATTGGAAAAGAAAAAAAGGGAGAAAAAGAGCGGTGCGGTCCTGATACGTTTTACTTCTTTCTACCATAATACTTTAGTGAATAAACTTTTTCAAAATCCTTTCCTTCTCTTTCTTCTTCTTCCTCTTTCACTTCTCTCTCTCTCGTCTCTTTCACACACAACAAACGACTTTCTTTCCCGTCAACTTTCTCCCAAGTCCTCAACAGCTCCTCTGCTCACAACACCTGAAATCTCCACGAGGCTTGATCCTTGTAGTCCAGGCAGTCCGCGGGCGCGCTAAAGTTCAGTTTCCATGACGACGCGGCGGCAGCAGCAGCGGCGGCGGCAGCTGCCGTTGTCGTCTGCTCCTTGTAGTCCAAACAGTCCGTGGAGCCGAATCCCAGGCTGCTGCCGCCATAGCCCTGGTGGTGGTGTGCATGGTGTGCGTGGTGCGGGTGGTGGGGGTGGCTGGCGCTCTGCCCAATATGGTGGTGCGGGTGGTGACCGGACATGCCAGAGCTGGACATGGAGCTCAGCTGGGGGTGGGCGGCTGCTGCTGCGGCGGCGGCGTGATGAGGGTGGTGGGACGCGTGCGGGTGGTGGTGGGAGTGCATGGGGCTCAGGTACGACCCAGGGTCCATGCCCCCGAAGTAGGAGCCGGAGGCGGCGGCAGCAGCCGCAGCAGCTGAGTAACCCTGACTATAAGCAGTGGTTTGGCCATAGGACACAGGATACGCCGCAGTCCCTCCGCTACCAGCTGACCCAGAACCGGACATGGGCCTCTGCATGCAGGACGCGCTGGTTGGGGGCGCGGCGTCGGGCACGGAGGATGGCGCCGGGAGCGGCGAGATGGGCGCAGGGCTCCAGATGGCAGACACTGGGGTGGCACCAGAGGCCACAGACGTCACACTGCCACCACCGCCACCACCTAAACCAATCCCGCCCAGGCCCGACAGGTGGGTGCCAGAGGTAGAGGAGGACGAGGAAGACGACGAAGAGGAGGAAGAAGAGCCGGTGCTGGAGACAGCCGGAGGGGTGAACTGACCGCTGCTCTCAGACCCAGGACTCTCCCGAGATGGGGAGGACTTCTTCTTGGCCGGCCGGATCTTGGAGCTGGTTCCGGTCTGCTGTTGCTGCCTACACTTGGCCCTGCGGTTCTTGAACCACACCTGGAGAGAGGAAGATAGAGAAAGGAGTTGAGATTTAATGGACTCCTATGAACACATCTGTGCTGGAAGGTTTTGACAAAACACTGGTAGTGCACTTTGAATTATTATAAGTGCCCTGAGCACTATGCTGTGGAAACTGTGTCCACAAACTTCTCTAAAAGTAGTAGAAAGTAGCACAGCTTGCTTGATACATTTTCACATGGAGTAGCAATGTGGAAAAAGTCACTGACAATGACTTACAAAATTCAAACATACAAAAACAGATGAATCCATTAATGAATCAATGAATTTGAATTGAATCTGTGTCAATCTATATTTTCCCTGCCAGAATTCATCATCTATGAAAATGATCATGGAAAGTCAAGAAAGTTCATCTAGTACTGAAGTATCTAGTCTTCAAAGTGCATCGTTTCAGGTTCATCTAAAGTACAGCATCACTGTCTTTCCATGACATTTTCCAAAGGCCTCTCCGTTTAGATATAATCTCCATTGTAAGGTCAATGTCTTGCACAGACTCAATGTGCTACTATTACTGATGTTTTACAGTAAAATTATAAAAAAAATTGCAGAAGTACTTTCCAAATGACAAAAAAAAAATATATTATCAAAATACATAATATTCGTACATACCTGCACTCGTGACTCCGGTAAATTAATTTTCAGTGCCACCTCCTCCCTCATGAAGATATCTGGGTAGCGAGTTTTGGCAAACAGAGACTCCAATATGTCCAGCTGCGTGCGCGTAAAAGTAGTCCTCTCCCGGCGCTGTTTGCGAGGGTGTGCTGCCGAACACAAAGAGGACATAAAGAATTTTAATAATTATGTTCATGTGGCGCAATTAAGCGTAAAACATTCGTGTGCTGGATGCACGTCACTTGCAAATAAGAAGCATCTCTAATTTCCCTATCAGGAAATTCGTTTTAATAATCAACTGCTTTGTATTGTGTTGTATTTTCGCAGTTAAGCAAAATGTTTTTTTCTTTAAATCTCTCTTTCTTTTTTGTGAAGCCTATATGTGCAGTAGTGGTATATTTATTTCAGAAACAAATGACAGAGGTGTGTTTGAGTTTCAAAAGGTCAAACAAGTTCCGTGTGCTCACCCGGGTAGACTGACGGATGCAGCAGGTCCATCGCGGCGCCCCCGAGCCCCAGGCCATTCATGCCGTATGGGGCTTGCTTGAGGTATGACATCATGCTAGAGGCTGAAGTGGGGTGTTCACCGCACCGTGTTGATTTTCAGGGAAAGGTTCGGTCCCCCCTTCGGCTGTATCGGGGAACGCACTCGGTGTATAGCTAGAAGGTGGAGATGGATCAGAGAAATGTCAGCAACATGTTATTTCATTGCGTCAAGACAGGTGTTCTACTTTAAGTACTACTTGATTGGAGGGGGAAAAAAAAGAAAAACAAAAGCTGCCATGTAGCCCATTTTACTGCAAGTAGATTTACTGAACATTCATTGAAGCGTCTGTTCAAGAGGCAAGGCAAAGTTGTGAAATTTAGTTTTCTTAAGGCATGAGTCAATTGTGTTTTCAGTTAAGTGAGCAACGGTTGTCAGCTGGAGACTTTCTGAGGGCAGAGGCTCAACGAAATGGCGGCCAACAACTCAAGTGGGGAGTCACGCAAGAGCGCTCCTTTCATTTATTCAACTCAAGTGCGCATAGGCTATTTTCTCACAGCCAGGACGTTAATATTTCAGAAGAGTGAATTACAAAGCCCTCCTCATGAAAGTCATTAATTTGGACACAGAAATGTTCAAGTCAAGTATCAAAAACCTTCTACAGCTTGCGTCTACCTGGCCCATTTGATGGCGCAGTTAACTTAATGACTTAATGAAATGCCTTTTGATTAATAGTCTGAAGATCAAAGCTAACGAGTCCTTGAACAAGGCGTGAAGTTAGGCTACTAGAATGATTGCCTACTTGAGACAGAAACAACCGCAATTAATTATGCAAAGACAAACTGTTAATATTGCGCATCCTCTGATGTCTTATCCATGGTGATGTGTATTCCTCAAACCAATTATTCCAGTTTATTGCTTCATCTACTTTAATGTATTATTATTATTATTATTATTATTATTATTATTATTATTATAAATATGCGACCATTAAAAAATATATAGCCCACATAGGCTACAAAGAATCCCCCCTTACTCTGATTGCCTTGCATCATCGAGAGAGATATTGACAATAATAACAGCGAAAAAGACACAAAAGAGGACATTTTTTTGTCGTTCATCATTACGCACGATAATTAACTCGGCCGCAGCATGTAGCATTGTAACAATACGACGGAATTAGGGAAAAGAGAATCGGCAACAAACTCCGCGGGCCTTTTCTCAATTCAGCCCCCTCCACTGATAAGGCCGTTCATTAGTCCCCTGCCGCGCGGCGATAAACACGAGGATTTAAAACACTTTAAGCGCTCGCACTGTATTTCCATCCCCGTAGGACGAGGCAGCCAGATGTAAATGACCACAAACTCTGTGCAAATGACTTCTTTAGCCATTCAGATGAGACCCACGGGGACGCCATTGACGAGAACAGGCTTTATCGGTGATATTAATAGATAAAAATCTCTACCTCCTGTGCTATTTGTCGGAGCCCCGGCTAACCAGAGAAGACAACAGATTAAATATCAGCGTTTAAGGATAACGAGAGTCGAAGCTGGTTTGTTGGATTCATTTGGTGCAGTTGTCTGAAATTTTTGATAGGCCTACTTTTACTGTTGTGACTTAACATAAAAGTAAAATGTCAGTATGAAATACACTTCATGCCATCAATTAAGATGATCAAAAATAATGCCGATTAGTAGCCTAAATGGAAATTACGCACAGCACAAGGCAATAGCCTACATTTAGTCCACATTCAAATAAACATCAAAAACATTACACAAACTACAGCAATACATTGTTGGATGGAGATAAAACTGTTATATTTAGGCCTACCTTTTTTCTCCTTCTGTTGCTTTTCGGTGTCACAGGAAAAAATCCAGGTTATTTACAATATCCACAATGGGGTGTAGATACGGACTCCTAAAACATACACGCATGCAAGAAAATTAAGAAACTGGTATTCCTCGGTACAGTCTTCCAGCAATGATTCAACTCGGTCGTCTTTTAACTCCAGTTTAAAGGTGGCGCTCAATCAAACGTCGTGTGCTGTGAGGAAGCAAACGAATTAAGTTCATTATCTTCGCATATCCCTCTCTGTAAAGTTGATGGCTAATGTTGACGGATGGAGATTGATCACCCCGGCGCTGCCCTGCCCTTCTAAGAGCGAAGGATACCTGCGGGACCGCCCCCTCCATCCAATCCGAGCGCAAGAGCTTCCCTACAGGCGGCCATAGCAGCCAATCACCGACGTGACAGGACTTGTAACCCCTCCCAACTAGTTAAGGAGAGAAACAAACTTCCATAGCAAGTTGAGGCGCGCAGTTTGTGGATTCTAAAGTGAAATGTTTGTAAACATTTTATCTACTAAAAATATTATTTTTAATTCTAATCACTCTTTTCGTACATATAATGGATTAAATAAACAAATGCATCTTTTGTCTTTGCAGAATTGTTCCCTCATAATAAAAGATGACCCATGAGTGTGTATAAAATTTTTGCATATGCAAAAGCCTAAAATGTCCTGGCTCGTCACTCACTAAAAACACAAACGGTGGATGCATGTGTACAAGAATAATAATTTAATTTAAAATGGGATCAGTTATCACATTTGCCCATAATTGGATGCATTGAATGTTTACTCCTATAATCTGGGGTCTGTGGCATAAATTAGGCGTATTGCTTAATTTCATGAATATGGATGGAATCGCTAATCCTCACTTAAATTTACATCTTACAACAGTCAACATTTATTTAGGGGGTGGAACTTTGACGCAAGGGGGTTATAATGATCTCTTAAAGACAGAAACATATTACACCCGAAAAAAAATACAAGCGACGACAAGTTAGTCTACATTGTGAAAATTGGTTTGATGATTGCATGCACAGTTACCAAAATAAATTCATAATTAAATAATTGATTTTAACATTTCTATAGTTTTATATTAGGCTAATTAATTTTAATAAGAAAATCACCTGTGCATTTTTCCAGAAACTGTCACACCAGTTCCCCTTATATTTCAAGGTGTCTAGAAATGATTACGAAGAGAGCAAGTCAACTAGCCTACTATCAGTTGCAAAGAGGCCACAAGGCCTGTGTTTGTCTTTTTTTCATCATATCCTGAGAAAATGAGAGGATTTGGGACGTCAACCCACACTATTCCAACCACGGGGGAGTCGATGACATCGCATTATATGCTGCATACAATGAGCACAAAACGTGGATTTCTTAGACAATTTCACAAATTTGTTCGCAACTGTCTTGCGGTTTCAAGGAGGGGGGACCGGTTAAAGACGCAGAAATCGATCGTAGAACTATCAAGATATCCAGTGGCACCGAGGCATTGTTGAGGGACTATTTTGTCTAATCCCAAATTGCAGTAGAATTTCCTCAACGCTAAGCCCGTAAAGCCGTGGGATCAGGGAAGCTAAAAGAGTGGGGTGGTGGCAGCCACGGTGCGTGCGTGTGTGTGTGTGTGTGTGTGTGTGTGTGTTGGGGGTAGGAGAGATTCTAAGATTGGTCTCTTTAACCCGCTGGATTGGCGGAGCTCTTGTAACTTGTCCGTGCTTATTAAAACGATGATGCATAAAATCCGCACTAAACCCTCGAGTTGTCAGAAGACGGTTTGAGCTCGCGGACAGGTTTCTCTTCTCTCTCGACCTTAAAAAAATGCAATTTTTTCGCACTTTCTCTCTCTCTCTCTCTCTCCTTTCGCGATGGCCCGGTGCTTTATATAAATACCGTCTGATCAACACCTGCGAGGTGGATGGCAGCAGAGTAGACGTCTAAGTATTTCCGCGCGTAATACACATATGAGAGACACTTTGAGACTAGCAGTTTCTCAGGTATAGGGCTATAGGAAACGAGCGCGGCGCCATAATGTGGAGCTCTCCTATCGTTTAATGTGAGGAAGACCAACGTCAATTACCTTACTTTTTTGGATAGCCCATCGCTATGCTGAAAGGACGAAAAGTTTTCGTTACAGACAGAAAGTCTGTTTAAAAATATAACAAACGAACCCGCGCAATGATTCGGATGGGCGTAAAACTAGACCCAGGTAAGTTTTGTGTAATTTGACGCCAGTTATTTTCGTTGTGGAATTCCTGTTAATTCGTCGCTTACCTTTTATGAAATGCATAGGCCAACAGGCACAATGTAGTAAAACTTTTTTGCATCCATTATCGCGATTTTTTTTTTTAAATGAAGATTAAGAATATGAGCTATTAAAATTATTTATTAATATAGGCATTTAAGAAACAGAAAGAAGAACGCAGAAATACCTATGCAACTGGCAGATCAGCAAAAAGGTTAACCCCAGGCCTGCCCTTTTCTGGTGAACAATTCTAAATTGTTATTTTAAAACGTATCTCCACTAACAGGCCTGCTATGCATGGCATTAGCCTATTATTGTTATAATATTAGGCATATGTGCTTTTCACGTGCGACTTTACATTATATAAACAGCTAAAAAAATATTTTGCACTTGAAATTTAATATTCCTTCGAATTTAAGTGCAATTATGTATTATGTATATTTTTTTCTGTATAATGAATTACCTGACATAAAATATTTAAATATGTGGATTTATATATGCAAGTGTGTGTTTGTGTGTGTACAGTATGTGTGTGTGTGTGTGTGTGTGTGTGTGTGTGTGTGCATGCATGTGTATGTGTTAATTTTACAGTTTCTCATGTAGCCTACTTGTGATTGTTTTTAGACATTGCCAGTGCTTTTGGCAATCTGTGATATTACCGTGTTGTTCATTGTATTCTTTTTTCACAAATTCCACAAGAATGCCTGCAAGAGTGAAAGAGGCATAAGCCTGTGTGGTGTAGCACTCTGTGTCATAATAATGAATTCTGTAAATAAACATTTAGTTGAAAGTAAAGTGACAGGTGTTTCCATTTTCAAAGTAAACACACACACACACCCACACACACACACACACACACAGAAAGAGTGAGAGACAT
>JAODXP020000033.1:13492351-13494851 GCA_027497455.2 Sardinella longiceps | reverse complement strand
AAGGGAAGAGTGGATAAATGCAAGTTTTATTCTGATTACTAGCCATCCAGGATATGAACGGTGTGTAGTTCTGGTTAAACCGAAATAAAAGAAAACCTAGTTAAAGCATAACATTGCCAATTGTTTTGCTATGTGATATCATTGGCATGTTCAAAGCACACTTCTCCACTTTTACAATGAATTAAAAGGACACGTGCACTGTGGACCTAGGACCTAGACTCTCTCTTTGAAGAGGAACCAAAGTACTGTTGCCATTTTGGAAACCTTGCTTAGCATTTTGTTCTTTAAGGCTCTATGCATTCAGACTAGGGTGACTAGAAGACATCCAGGGAATCTCCTGATGACAAACGCAGATACACACACACACACACACACACACACACACACACACACACACACACACACACACACACACACACACACACACACACACACACACACACACACACACACACACACACACACACACAGCCAATAATTTTGAAAGTTGAACAAAAGGCTTGTTCACCATAAGGCTTAAAATGACTCGAATTTTCAAAGGGCCATAGTTCTGCAACTATTAGTGATACATACTATTTAAGATTTATGCATAGGTTGAGTGTACAAAACACTGTAATTTTTTTTTCCAGATTTTTTAGAGAGTGTGACCTGTCAGCCACTGGTTGATTTCACTCAGAATGACCCCCAAGAGCTTCGAGACATTTGGATTTTGCATAGCTTAGCTTCATGGTTTCTTGTCGTTCCTTAATATTACACCTTCAAACCATCATGAGCATGAACTAACATGGTTTGTATTTCATGCTTTATTCAAGCTAATGAAAGCATTTATTTAGCAATAGCTTCGGGGGACACATTTTACGACATGACCGTATTATCAATTAACACTCAAAATTTTCCTCCCCCTTCGACTACATGGCCCATCCCCTCCATCTCTCTCTCTCTCTTTTTTTTAAAGACATATCTGTGCCTTTTTCTTGATGCCAGTGTTAGACTTATCACCTCAGAGCCCCTGGCATCCCCTACAGCGGATAAAATGACAACCTTTACAAATCAATTTTCTGCCATACCACATGCACACACACACACACAGCTGCATACATGTATATCGCCTAACACAGATTTATCTAACCCTTTGCAACCACATAAACAAACAAACAAACACACACACACACACACACACACACACACACACACACCCCCCTGCTGTACAGTCTAGCATAGACTTATCTACACTTTGCACCCACTTAAACACACACACACACACACACACACACACACACACACACACACACACACACACACACACACTACCCTCTCTGCTAGACGGTCCTGGCTAATTAAAGACAGTGATTAGCATTCCTATACTATCAGAGTGCACCCAGCAGTCTTCCCTATAGCTCTCAGTGCAACAGCACACACACCCCTCCGTGCTAATCAGGACAACAGCAACGCAGGCCGAGCAGCTAGGAGACAAAACAACAGGCACACTGAACAAAACTGAACAGAGGATGGAGGAAAATAAAACAGAAGATGGAAGATGGGTTTGATGCTGGGCGTAGGAAAGAAAAGAGAGAGAGGACAGAATACACTGTGGAGTGAGGAAGGCTGAAAGAAGAACTCAAGACTTGACACTGTGGCTTGACTGCAATGCAAAGGAGTAACAACGCAGTTTAGTGCGCCTACTGTACTACACCTCAACAGCAACCAGCCAGAGAGCGCAACTCATCAATGCTTTTACATGAAAGCCCTCACTTGCAGGTTTTAACTAAATTGTCAACGTTTCCGTCTCATTACATTATATACACCCCTCATTGGGATTGATAAATGACATGTTCCTGGGTAAAATGTGCGCCTTCTTGAGCTTATCCCTGCTTCCCAGCCGTAGATATCGCATTTGCAAGATCTGTGGGAGAGTCATGCTCCCTGTTTGTTTTGATTAGCGGACAGGCTCGGACACGTGACCACCTAACTCACTTTTGAATTACAATGCAATTTGTACCTTGTCAGCCCATTCAACCATAAATACATTTTGATAGCGGCTTCCGCCACCGACTACACAATTCTATATGGAGGATGATCGGAAAAAAAAATTCGGTAACATCTTTATTTGTGCCTACTGGATGGCATAACCACAGGGCCTAGTTAAAGTGGAACTATGCAAGACCGCTTTTTACTTTCGGTTTGCGCTAGGTTTATGCTCACATAACCACAGGGCCTAGTTAAGTACAGTGGTTGCAACTCAGTGCACGGAACTGAGTAACAAAAAGCAACGCAATGCAATACAACTCAGTGCAACTTAATCCAACATGCCACAGTGCAATGGCCGCAACTCGACACAAAGAAAATGAGAAAAAAAAACAACGCATCGCAACTCAGTGCAGCGCTATACAATGCAATACATCAGCTCAGTGCTACACAATGCAATAGAGGGCAAGGCAAGATAATCCAACCTAATACATGTGTAGTGATGCCTTCAGAGAAGATTGGGTTTTTAATCACT
>JAODXP020000033.1:13474851-13484851 GCA_027497455.2 Sardinella longiceps | reverse complement strand
TATTAGATTAGATGTATTGCGCTTTCTGGCTTCCCGCTTTTAAAAATAATATTTAAACTCTAATGCCTAATCCTTGTCACTCATCTTTGCATCTCTCTTTATTTTTCTTTACTTTGTTCCCTCCATCATTAGATTAGAAGTATTGATTAGGACTATAGTGTATATGTTGGTATTTCTTAGAAATCATATAATTTAATGTTAAAAAATCCTTTTATTCCACCTGCATGTTTTACCTTCTTTCACACAGGTTATACAGTATTTCTACTACAATTAAGTGGCCAGACTTCTGAGATGAAAATCAGGGACAATATCTAATCAATATCAAATTCATATATGTTAAAGTACATTATTAGTATTTAGCTTCAGTATTTAGCTTCAAAACTAGTTTTGAAATAATTTTTATTGTATTTTACAAGGGACAGACCGCCAAAATCAGGGTCCTCTGATCACCCAATACTATAATATGTAACTATAAGTTATGTTGATACTAACTATATGTATGATTGAATATAAATATGACGCAATTCATAGAAATTGATTCACCTAAAATTTTAGTAAGAGGAATTTCTTTATAATTTCTTATTAACATGAGTCCATATGCAAGATCTAACTGATCACTGAATGACTAAATGAAGTAATTACAAAATAGCTCACCATAAATGTACTTAAAAGAAGACTTTTGCAATAATATTAACAAATTTGTGGACTAATTCTCAATCGCTGGCTATATTTATAGCTCTGAAGTTCCACCAACCTATGATCTATGCCTGTTAAAATGATCTCACTCACTGACAATAAAATTAAGTAGAATTACACCTTGAGTGCATAAGTACTTTATGTTTTGCCAGTTAATGAGCACAGGAGTTAGGTTTGTTGTTAAATTAGTAGTGTTTAGTGCGTGTGCCATGCCCTCAGGTTGGCCAATTGGAGGTATGTGTGGTATGCTGAGGAGGCCTGGAGGAATGTGTGTGTGTGTGTGTGTGTGTGTGTGTGTGTGTGTGTGTGTGTGTGTGTGTGTCCAGAGTGTGTGTATGTGTGTGTGTGTGTGTGTGTGGTGTGGTGTGGTCCACTGCGTGTGTGTGTGTGTGTGTGTGTGTGTGTGTAGTGTAGTGTAGTGTGGTCCAGTGTGTGTGTGGTTGCATGGGGTAATCCAAACTAATCTGCAAGAGTCTGGCTGCCCAGGATCCGGAGGGCTGCTGGACCCGTAAGGGGCTCTCTCTCTCTCTCTCTCTCTCTCTTTCTCTCTCTGTCTGTCTAATATGCACAACCGCTCTGACGTGATCAATAGAGAACAGAAGGTATGAGCAAGGTGGGGACGTGTGTGTATTATGTGTGTGTGTGTGTGTGTGTGTGTGTGTGTGTGTGTGTGTGGTCGGTGAACTGAGGCACAGGGTGTGTGTGTGTGGTGTTTTTCTGGCTGAAAATAAAATGTGTGTGGTGTGTTTTTGTTTTTGTTTATTATTTGTGTTAGTTGATGACTAGGAAAGCACATAGTCCAATTAAATAGATCACACTGCGCCTTAGCACGGATAATCAAGCTCTATTAGACAAGTCTTTCTCTATATGTGTGTGCGTGTGTGATCCTGTGTGTATGTGTGTGTGTGTGTGTGTGTGTGTGTGTGTGTGTGTGTGTGTGTGTGTGTGTGTGTGTGTGAATATTTAAGTCTACCATTGGCACAGATCCCACCAAAGAAGAAGTCTTGCGCTTGAGCTGATGACATCCATGGAGACCCATCTCTGTCGACGTTCCCACAATCCTCCTCTGTCTCATGTCAGCCCTCATTCCGTCTCCTACACTGAGCCTGAGCAATGCCACACACACACACACACACACACACACACACACACACACACACACACACACACACACACACACACACACACTCTCTCTCTCTCTCTCTCTCACACACACACACACACACACACTCTCTCTCTCTCTCTCTCACACACACACACACACACACACACACACACACACACACACACACACACACACAGCAAAGCTCTCCTCCTCCACCACACAACAATTCCCCACTACATCATTAACATAGATACACAGATAGATAGATAGATAGATAGATAGATAGATAGATAGATAGATAGATTTTGTACTTTTAATGTAATATTCTAAAATTCAACATTAAAGGTCCCATTACATTGTTGCATGTTGGCCATTATCATTAGACGTGAATATAGTTGTATCTTATAATCTTACCTGAAATAATTTTTAAAATTATTAAACTAACTAAACAATTAAAACTATATTGGGATTGATCAAAGTGCAACTGTTGTTTCAACTCCTGGTCTCAAAGAGATCATTAATTTGGCATTAGTGGTAAAGCTTTCAAAAAAGAAACATTTGCTAAACATGAATATAGTGTCTAATTGAATTGCAGATTTTACTATTGAATTAATTTGTTTCCATCAAAGTTAATTAGTAAATGACATACATTTGAATGGATATGAAGAAAAGTATTGTGTTGCCATAAGTAAAAGTCTTCAAACTTTGAATTTGGCAGGTTCTGTGATATTACTTCTGAAAATTGCCTAGCATCTACTTCAGAAGTATTTTTCCAGACTGATAATGAGACCATGATCCATATTCTGTGCTACCTATTGTGCCTTAAAGGAATATTCCACCTTTTAATGAAAATTGGTTATTCACACTCTTTATATATATTAATATATATTTTTTAAACATATCGACATCGGCCGATATTCGCGTTTATTTGACCAATTACATTAAAACAACATTGAAGGCAAAGGCAAAGGCAGTTTATTTATATAGCGCATTTCATACATGGTGGTAACTCAATGTGCTTCACACATAAAAAAAAAAATAGAGCGCATTCCAGCTGTAGCGAAGCCATGTAGAAAGTCCCAGAGCCAGAGCAGTTGTTCGAAAGTATGGTTTAACGTTGCTTAAGTTTATGTTTTTATTGCAGCTATTTAAATGAATACAGCAGACCATTTGCAGAAACTGGCAATTATCGGCTCTAAAAATCGGTCCAAAAAATCGGCAGCATGAATCGGCAATCGGCTTCCATATATCGGTATCGGCATCGGTCATGAAAAAACCCATATCGGTTGATCTCTACTTTCCAGTGCCTATGCTAAGCTAAGGATAAAATTGGGGTTTGCCGTACTAGGAAAACACATGTGCTGAGACCAAAATGCTTTTACCCACACACGTAACTCCGGATAAGAGGGTGAATAACCAATTTTCATAAAGAGGTGGAATATTCCTTTAACACCCCCATGCAAGAGGATAATTACTCTCACAAACATACCATAACTGATAATAATGACGAACAGATTCACGTTACAAAATTGACAATAACCAGTTGTAAAATGACATCAGCATTTAGATTTACATAAAACCATCAGGCTTTAGGTGCGTTGGTTTAATTTAACCTCTGTGTTGTGTGTGTGTGTGTGTGTGTGTGTGTGTGTGTGTGTGTGTGTGTGTGTGTGTGTGTGAGAGAGAGAGAGAGAGAGAGAGAGAGAGAGAGAGAGAGAGAGAGAGAGAGAGAGAGAGAGAGAGAGAGAGAGAGACTTCTGCCATGGCCTTTCATGCCTTGTAAGTGTTAGGTAGAGAGGAGGAGTAGGGGAGAGAGGAGAAAGAGAGAGAGAGAGAGAGAGAGAGAGAGAGAGAGAGAGAGAGAGAGAGAGAGAGAGAGAGAGACTTCTGCCATGACCTTTCGTGCCTTGCAAGTGTTAGGTAGAAAGGAGGAGTGGGGAAGAGAGGAGAGAGAGAGAGAGAGAGAGAGAGAGAGAGAGAGAGAGAGAGAGAGAGAGAAGAGGGCCACCAAGGTGGAGAATGCAGAAGAAGACCAGGCAAAGGAGGATTAGCCTCATCAAATAGACCCTCTCTCTCACTGCGCGCGTACACACACACACACACACACACACACACACACACACACACACACACACACACACACACACACACACACACACACACACACACACACACACACTCACTTAGATGCCTGTGTGGGACAGAGGGGAAAGAGAAGAGAAAAAAAGAGACTTTGAAGAAAAGAACAGAGAAGTGAAGAGAGGAGAGAAAAGAGGAGAAAAAATAAAGAAAGAGAAAGAAAGGAAAAAAAAAACAAAAGGAAAGGGAGTGTTTTGACCACACACCAGTTCACAATCCACTAGAGTGGGTTTGTGTGTTACAGTTGCCTACTTTAAATCAAAGGCATCACAAGGGCTTTGGGTTGTTTAGTAGATTTCGCTCTGAACAGTATAGGCCTACAGGCCTTCCACCACAACCTAACTGCATGCATGCAAGGAGCTCGATGGTGGTGATAATTTTCTTTTTTTTTTGCCCTTCCAGGCAGCACTGTCTGAAAGGCACTACCTTAACCCATAGCACTAACCTATCTCCCTTAACCCTCACCCTAACTCTAGATTTGAAGGGGTAGTGCTTTGAGGGCAAAATAGACCAAAAACCAAGCAAGCTTCTAACTAACTCAGGACTGTTGTACACCATCATGACCTAACTGCATGCAAGTCCTTGACAAACTTAGGATTGCTGAACTTTATGTAGCCTATGTCTTCTCCACAATATTAATATTATCTTATTAGCTTATTTATTTATTGATTTTTGCTTTATTTTATTTTATTTTGCTTATCTATTCCTGTATCCTAATCTATCTTTTTCTATGCCATTTCACTACTAGCCTACAATAGTAGACTATGTATGTGACAAATAAACACTCTTGAATCTTGAATCTATTACACACCACAGCCTAACTGCATGTGAGCATCTGACTAATTTAGGATTGCTGAGTACCATCACAGCCTAACTGCATGACAACATATTGCTTCAATTAATATGAATGACAGTGTCCACACACCACAACTACAATGACATGTGCAACAATACTGTTTTGGAAGCCTCTCAGAGTGATTCTTATAATGGTAAAAGCTTTAGAAAGCTTCATTCACATGAGGAGAGACTTGGATTATCGTTCATCATAGCTACAGTTTTTCTTTATAGTTATAAATGTTCAAGGCGTGAATGAAGCTTAACTTAGGAGAGCTGTATACCACCACAACCTAACTGCATGCGAGCATCTGATCTGACTGAACACTTGAGTCCATTTCTGTGTTGTGCCGTCTCTTTTGTTCAACAGGCCCAGTATACTGGTTCAGTTGTCTTTTGTTCGATAGGCCCTATAGTGTTTCAACGGTCTTGACAGGGGGAAAAATACAGGGCGTAAAACAATAGCTCTCCTTAAAACAGTGCGCCATGTCAACATATCACTAGACTGAAATCATTGGTGCATGTCACATGTAGTTAGGACATACAATATGGAAAGGTGGACGATGGACATGGGGCTTTCCTTCATCTCTCTCACTGTCTTTAACGCACACACACGTGCACACACACACACCAAACCAAAAACAAACTACACACTCTCACATGCTCAAAAACACACATACACACTCATCCACGGGTACATGCACGCATACACACGCACATGTACAAACATAGGCCCCCAGCGTACACGCACGCATACACACATACACACACAACCAAAAACACAAACATTCTCACAAATGCATACTGACAAAACACATACCCCATACAGTCATGCACTGGTACACGCACAAGCATACACACACATACTGTACATAAATACACAACCAAAAACCCACACACTCTCACACATGCATGCATCACCCGTGCACACACACAAACACACACACACACACACACACACACACACACACACACACACACACACACACACCAAACCAAAACTCTACACACTCTAACACATGCATGCATCACCCATGCATGGGTACGCGCACACACACACACACACACACACACACACACACACACACACACACACACAGAAGCCCCCGGCGCCCTGCATAATAAGAACATGCACATCTTCTAATGAGAGGTCAAGGGTCAATCTCCAGTGTGCAGGCGTGGATTACAGCAAACATATCATTAATTACCCTCGCTTTGAAGTTATATCAAGCGTAGGATTACACACAGGGGACTGCCTGCTTAGATCCATGCATGTAGGATCCAGAAAGAGAGAGAGAGAGAGAGGGAGAGAGAGAGAGAGAGAGAGAGAGAGAGAGAGAGAGAGAGAGAGAGAGAGAGAATGAGAGAGCGTTTGTTTCCCTTGAAGCAAGGATTCTGTGGTGTAATCTTGTTATGTCACGCTAGAGCCTGATGGGCCTTGATTTCCTCCTGTTTAGAAAGAAAAAAACACACACACTCCACAAACAAACACACACACACACACACACACACACACACACACACACACAAGCACAAAATAATCACATAGACTCACACACACACACACACACACACACACACACACACACACACACACACACACACACACACACACACAAACACCAAAGAACAAACCATTCAAAACCAAAAATCCATGAATAAAGTGCATGCTGATTCATTTTGAGTGCACACCTACACCTGACTACACACACCACCGGTGCCACAGTCTCACCACTCTCTCACTCAGGATATGTGACGCTGTACGTGTATGCAAGAAAACTTCACTTCCTAACTGAAGCTTCCCACCAGTCAAAGCTCTAAGTTATAGCCTACCTGCCTAGAGGGGGAAGTTTGTGTTTAGCTGCTTGCTGTTTCCCCCTGTTGGTTGGGAACAGGTATTGCAACCTGATAGGCAAAGGCCATCCATACAAAGGCAGTGGGTAATTCTCCCAATTCATTACCTAGTCTAGTAAAATAAATAGAAATTAAAAAATAGAAATGAGAAATAAAATAAACGGAGAACAGAATGAGACAATAAAGGAAAGGAAGGGAAAAAAACAGATAAAACAGATAAAATCAGTCCCAGAGAGAGAGAGAGAGAGAGAGAGAGAGAGAGAGAGAGAGAGAGAGAGAGAGAGAGAGAGAGTATACTACACAGTATGCATACACAGCTATATGTATATGTATAAATACTGCCTTCCTTTTTAAGGTGAAAGCTTTGGCAATGCAGTGTACGTTTTGTTGAGTTATTAAAGCACTATTGAATTGAATTGAGAAAATGTGTGTGAGAGAGAGAGAAAGAGAGAGAGATTCACCTCGGAGGGGGACAGATTATAAAAACCTTAACTATTTTCATGACCCCACTAAAATGAACATCTTAAATACTATTGGTATGACAAAAAGACACTCATTTAGCCTAAGCAATCAATGAAGACAGTAGTGGTAGACCAAATAATATTGTCGTATACCGTCCATATGCTGCAATATGTTGCAATCTGTCTCATACAAGGTAGTGGTGATGCTATTCCCTTGTCTTCCGGAATGAGAGACGACATGAGAGATAAAAGAGAGTGAGAGAAAAAAAAGTATGTGTGTGTGTGTGTGTGTGTGAGAGAGAGAGAGAGAGATCAGGGAGAAGGCTAGTCATATGAGGTCTCTGCTGTGCCTTATAACAACAGAGACTGTTATTGGTGTAGAGGACAATATCTGAAGGTTACAGAATAAACCTCTATGCCTGGTGTGTGTGTGGTCATGGAGTATGGGTGTATGTGTGTATGTGTCTGTGACTCTATCAGGGCGAGTCATCCGACCTTCCAGAGAGCTTTTCACAAAAGTCATCCAAAAACGTTTTTAACCCTAACAACGACTTGTGTGTGTGTGACACTAAAAAGGTATAAACGGAATCCAAAACAAAATACAAGACACACAAATCAAACTCACAAAAGTAGGCTAATGTATTATACCTTATTAACCTTATTAACAACACCACAAAAGAGGGGCATGGGTGTGGATTGTGTGTATGTGTGTGTGCGTCTGGTGTGTGCACACGCATGTGTGTGTGTGTGTGTGTGTGTGTGTGTGTGTGTGTGTGTGGAGGGAGTAGGTTGGGGGTTAAAAAAGGCAAGCAAAAATCTCCATTTGATAGGACTATTTAATCACTTTAAAACCTTCGCTTTGCACTGCCCCCACCCTCCCCCTGTTCAAACCCTTGGCCCTGACTGAATGTGGAGTGCTAGCTGACCTCATCAAAGTAGTGTTTCTGGATCAGTGCGTCGCTGGTGGCTACGCTAGGCCATGCTATCAAATTAAAGCGCTAAAGCCATTCATTTTATTGGTGGGGGGAGGCAGGCGGAGGCAGCTAGGGAGGGTTACAAATGCAATAAAGAGGAAGGAGTGAGTGTGTGTGTGTGTGTGTGTGTGTGTGTGTGTGTGTGAGAGAGAGAGAGAGAGAGAGAGAGAGACATGGGAGAGAGAGAGAGAGAGAGAGAGAGAGAGAGAGAGAGGCAAGGTTTATAAAAAAACTAACACATAATGCATATTATGCTACAATGAAATGATGAAACAGACATTTGATGGTTCTGGTGATAAAAGGCAAGGACGATGCATGTGCTGACGTGTGTATCTATGTATGTGTAATTGCGTATGCTATGTGTATATGCTGTGTCTAATAGGTTATAATACATTTCTTTTATTTCTTTTTTGCGTGAGTGTTTATGTGAGTGTGTGTTTGTTTTGTGTGTGTGTGTGTGTGTGTGTGTGTGTGTGTGTGTGTGTGTGTGTGTGTGCGTATTATGCCTTAACATTAGCCCTAGGACTAAATATGTTTGAAATTGATATCAATAAGGACACCACTGCATTTACTGTGTTGTTCCTGTGACAATATTTTGCTAACTAGCTAAGTACGTAAAGCTAACCAGCCAAATGATATTTTGCTAATTAGCTTAATAATCCAATTCAATTCAATTTTATTTGTAGAGCGCACAATACATTGTCTCGCATTACAGACAGTATTGGGAGCAATAACTATATGAAGCCTATATCTAACTATGTAATGCCAACAATTCTAATAACTACAATACATGTAGCTAACTATGTAATGCTAGCAAGTCTAATCACTATAGGCTACATGTAGGCCCAGCAAACTATGTCAAGCTAATACACGTAGCCTATATCTAACTATGTAATGCCAACAATTGTAATCACCAAAACAAATTTAGCTGACATAATGCTAGCTAACAAGTCTAATTACAAGTACAACCAAGTTTGAATTGGGATCACAAAAATCTCAAGTGTCCCAATCCTCAGGCTCCCCAAGTCTCCCCCTCATCTAAGCCAGACAAAAGGGAGGCACGAGAGGAACTGTTTGAGGAACTATTTGGCTTAACTCTATCGATTAATCCCACGTAAGTCTGCTTAAGTCCGCTTTGCGCCACATGTTTCCCTCTCGTACCGTCTGATAAGTTAATATATGGAGGAACCGGATGACCGTGGGTGTCTCGAGTTAAGAGTTCAAATCTGGTCTGAGGGAGATGATCGTGGATTATGCGGAGGAAGATGCTTTTTGCTTGTAGCGACAAAATGATCAATGGCAAAACTACAGCAACTGATGGGATATTGTTGTCTTGACCATCAATAACATATCATAACAGAAGCCATGTCTTTTTATAAGTGGTATATAAATGTGCATTATAAATTACATGTAGTTCTTTTAATATTGGAGAACAATTTTGCAGGTTAAACACTGTAGTTATCACTAAAAGAATTGAAACGATTTACTTAAAGTTAGTTAAATAATAATAAACACAAACAGGCGGTGACGCTCCATAAAAAAAAAAGAATTCTTAAATTTGTGCACTTAGCAATTCTGGTGCCGATAATGTTTGTTTTTATCTGTATTTATATGTGCTGTGTCAACACACCATGATTTAGTCTTTTCCTTTCCTATGGGGTGAATGAATGTGAGTTAAGGCTCAATGTCCGGATCTATTTAACACAAACCCTCATTCAGTCTCATATCCCAGGACTGGGGTCCACTGTGTGTGTGTGTGTGTGTGTGTGTGTGTGTGTGTGTGTGTGTGTGTGTGTGTGTGTGTGTGTGTGGTGGAGTGTGTGTGTGTATGTGTGTGTGTGAACCCAATCTGCCCAAATTAAAATGTGACAACGGCCTCAGATCATGAGGGGGAGCTCAGAAGGAAAGGAGAGGGAGTGTGTCCTGTGTTTCTCTCT
>JAODXP020000033.1:13459851-13472351 GCA_027497455.2 Sardinella longiceps | reverse complement strand
GTACTACAACTAGACAGCATCTCAACTCAGTGCACCACAACAACGGTCTGAATGTTCATAAACAAACAAAAATATAAAAAATAATTCATTTCAAGCACAACAAAAACAACCATAGCCACACCACACCACACCACAGGAGTAATATGCTGACATGACACAAATGCAGGGCTAAGGAACCATGTGCTTGTATTCTGGGATATAGGGATTTAATGTGACAGGCTAACGTGACCTCATTTCTCATAAGGCACAACCAAGTCTTAAAAAGTTCTTGCCTCTGTCAAGTCAGTGGCATGGGCGCACAAACAAAAACGGTGGAAACTTAAATAAAAACAAAAATTGAAGTTTGGGAGGAAATCGCTATCAATGGTAGGTGGGTGAACTATATTTACAGGACTGTAAAGGCTATCCGAAATTTAGGAAGGTTGTAAATGGCATTAATGTACCACTAACCACTTGTGTGTGTGTGTGTGTGTGTGTGTGTGTGTGTGTGTGTGTGTGTGTGTGTGTGTGTGTGTGTGTGTGTGTTTAAATAAATTGATTATTATTTTTTATCTTGGGCATTTTTCCCTGACACCAAACATAGAATAAAAATGCAGAAAATTAAAACCGCTCTAAAAAATATGTGTGCAATAGAGTCAGTGTGCAATAATTTTCAAAGTAAAATACAGTCTTTCTGTAAATATTGGCTACAATGGCCCAGCTGCACACTTGTCAGTCTTTTTGTGTAACACACATCCACACATTTCATTAGACATTCAAATTTCACTTTAACTCTTTCTTTCTCTATCTCTCTCTGTCGGAGGGGTGTATGTGTGTGTGTGTGTGTGTGTGTGTGTGTGTGTTGGGGTGTCTGTATTGGGGAGTGTGTGTGTGTGTGTGTGTGTGTGTGTGTGTGTGTGTGTGTGTGTCTGCATTGGGGAGTGTGTGTGTGTGTGTGTGTGTGTGTGTGTGTGTGTGTGTGTGTGTTGGGGTGTCTGTGTTGGGGAGTGTGTGTGTGTGTGTGTGTGTGTGTGTGTGTGTGTGTGTGTGTGTGTGTGTGTGTGTGTGTGTGTGTGTGTGTGTGTGTGTGTGTTGGGGGGTGTTGTTGGTTGACCTGCACCCACAGGCGTGTATCCCCAAAGGCTCCAGGAGGCAGAGAGGACATCTAAACTCCAGCCACGTCCCACAAAGAGCACATCTGTTCCCCTTACACACACACACACACACACACACACACACACACACACACACACACACGCACACACACACAGACACACACACACGCACACACACAAAAATATCACAGCACACACAAGCACACACACACACACACACACACACACACACACACACACACACACACATAGAGGTATGCAAGCTCTCCCCCTTTCACACTCTCATACACACACACACACCAACTCTCTCTCTCTCTCTCTCTCACACACACACACACACACACACACACACACACACACGCCCCTTGGTCCCGTTGTTATGGAGGAGGCCTGGTCCTTAATCCTCTCCGACTTTATTCATGCAAAGGTCATCTCGGATGGCCAAATGGAGAAAGGGAGAGAAATAGAGAAAGGGGAAGGGAGGGAGGGACAGAGAGAGAGAGAGAGAGAGAGAGAGAGAGAGAGAGAGAGAGAGAGAGAGAGAAAGAGAGAGTAAGCAGCTGGTTGCAGCTGGCTCTTAGAGACGCCAGAATTTTAAAAAAGTGGTTGCATCTCAAAGAAAGGACACAGGGAGAGAGAGATGTAGTGTGTGTGTGTGTGTTTGTGTGTGTGTGTGTGTGTGTGTGTGTGTGTGTGTGTGTGTGTGTGTATGTGTATGTAAGTATACACAAGCACACACACATCAACACACACACACACACACACACACACACACACACACACACACACACACACACACACACACACACACACACAAATAAACACACAAACACCTACAGATGGCTTTCGGAAATGGTCCAAAAGTGAGACTTTTTCCTCACAGCGACCACACCTTGCATCCCGAGTGCCAAGAGAGGAGAGAGTCGGATGCCCAGGACTGAGAGAGAGAGAGAGAGAGAGAGAGAGAGAGAGAGAGAGAGAGAGAGAGAGAGAGAGAGAGAGTGAACACCCAGTGTAGTAACATAAGGACTCATTTGCATAGACAAAGTCACATTTGCATAGTCTGAGTCAGTCTTAAACATCACCAAAAAAAACAAACCAAAACAAAACAAAAACACACTCCCCCCTGAAAGCTTTTCAGACCATTTTCTGGTTTTACAAACTTGTGATTAGCTTCTTCTATCTAGCAACTATAAAGCCTTGGCCTGAGTTGCCGTTGTGTGTGTGTGTGTGTGTGTGTGTGTGTGTGTGTGTGTGTGTGTGTGTGTGTGTGTGTGTGTGAACCTGCTCATATTTGTGTTTTAAGAACCAATTCTATGAATTCTAAGAGCCAATTCTGAAATACACACACCTACACCAGCAATTGACTAGATATTCCCAATGCCATGGGGATAGCTGAGAATTTGATTCTTCATTCACATAGCTTGACTTGGAGTAGTGATAGCTTAGCCATGATGGCTTATTCCAATATTGGTTGAGCTAAGCCCTGCATGTTAACACAATTCCAAAATGTACACATTTTTTAGCGTCTAAATCAGCATTTTTGCTGAGTATATAAATGTAAGGTTTTGATTCATTTTGCTTCTCCAGAGTCAGGACTACTACTTAGGCCACAGCCAAACGTATTATAGGGTGAGCTTCCGCTGAGCAAGTTGACATTAATATAGTATTTAACCGACACTGTTAATATGATAATATAACATATTTTTTTCATGACACAAATTACACTGAGGAGAGTCAATAATAGTTCCTGTCAGTCAGTGCCACATTCCGCTCTGGCATAAGAACCTTCCGGATGCTGGTAGACTAAATGTGTAATGATGTGGCTAATTATGAGCAAGACGCTAGTCTGGTGTGAATAGGACTCACTACAATACTGCTGAAAGCGTTCATTTTTTATCAGTCTATATGCTCCTCTCCCCCCTGTTTATATGCAAATGCTTCCGCGTCTCAACTAAACTGTGCACAACATTAAAAGACACTTTTGCTGTCCTTGCCAGTAAACTTCTCACGTCAACGCAACCCCGAAACACCACCCCACCCCCTCCCATCATCGCCCCACTTCTTATTTACTGTTTACCCATTTCTGGCCTCATCTATTGTTGTTGTTGTTGTTTTTGTTGGTGTTGATGGTTGCGGTGGTGTATTTTCTTTCTTTCTTTCTTTCGCTCTTTCTTTTCTCTCTCTCTCTCTCTCTCTCTTCCCCCCTTCGTCTCATTTTCCTCCCCAGGCTCGCCTCATTGTTGGCTGAGCAATCAGAGATTATTCTGTTTTCCTCTATTCGTTCATAATCCCTTCTTTTTCCCAGAGGACCGGTTTCCTGTTCGTGCCGCTCTGCCGCCGCGCCGTCGCACTCAACCCCCACCCTCTCCACCCCTCCCCTCCTCACACACACACACACACACACACACATACAAACACTCACACACACACACACCAAACACACACATACAAACACTCACACACACACACCAAACACACACACACACACACACACACACACACACACACACACACACACACACACACACACACACACACACACACACACACCTCCTCCTCACGGTCGTCCTTTTTAAATGCTGGCTCCTGCTCGGTGGCGGCGGTGGTGGCGGTGGCAGCGAGAGACGACAGTGGCGGCGTGACATGCCGTGATGAAGCTAAACAAACAGGAGCAACAGGACCAACAGACGGACGAGGGGGGCGCCGCTACCGCTGCCGCTCCTCTCGGGGATTAGAGGGAGAGGGAGAGCAAAACAAAACAAAACAAATATAATTGCCAGATACATATAGACAGAGGCGTTTCGTTTTGTTTCTTTTTTTTATTATCCTTGCTTTGCCCACCCCCTCCATCCCCTCCGCTCCCCCCTCTGCTCCCCCAGCCCCCCTTTTTCTATTGCCACCTCACCCCACCTTTATGTTGCCTTGTAGAAGAATCCTGGGGATATAAAAGAATGTGAAAAGTCAAAAGCCATGGATATCACTATCTGTGTGTGTGTTTGTGTGTGTGTGTGTGTGTGTGTCTGTGTGGTGTGTGAGAGTATGAGTGAGCGTTTTTCACGATCTGAACCGACAGGGCTCATAATGATGATGATGATGATGATGATGAGGATGATGATGATGGTGTGAGAAGAAAGATCTAAAGTCAGTCAGAAGATTAAGAAAGTGATTATGGTATTGAATAATGCTGATGATGAGGATGATGATGATTCTGAAAAGGAAGATTCCGAATGGGATAATGATGAAGATAATGACGATGATGATGATGGTGGTGATGAAGATGATCATTCTGAAGAAGACGATTCCAAATAGGATAATGATGAAGATGATGATGACCATTATTCTGAAGAAGATGATTCCGAATAGGATGATGAAGATGATGATGAAGATGATGATGATGATTGTACTGATGAGAGAGATGACTAAGAGTAGCTAATGCGGACTAATGAGGCAGTGGGCCAAACAAGAGTGATGGATGCGTCTCAGTCCTGTGCAGATGGCGTTTCCACTGACATTTGCGTCCGCGTGAGGAGCCATCAGGAACGTCCTAAAGCGCTGGGCTCTCCCCACTGAATTCACACAGCTGTTTAAAGCCTGTCTAAGAGAGCTGCGCTAGCTACGCCGTCTGCGATTGTTTATCGAACCCAACACACACACACACACACACACACACGCACGCACGCACGCACGCACGCACACACACACACACACACACACACACACACACACACACACACACACACACACACACAATAGATGGCAAACTCAGAACCAGAATCCAAATATTAAGTGCACAGGGAATAGACTAAATTAAGAGTTGGCAACTCTACTGGGCATGACAAGGGACCACATTTGAACTTTTGGAGTTTGTGCTACTCTTTTATAGAAGTTGTTTTGTTATTGTTTTGTTGTTTTGTTATTCAATTATAGGTTCTGTCATCAGTTCTAGGGGTTTTGGAAACATTAAATGTTTACGAAGAAACAACACATATGACGTTCAGTTAGCATCTACTAGCTCTAGATATCGAGTGCTATTTTTCCATCTGAATACAATGTTAGAGGAGGTGGTAGGCGTTGGTTTAGATATATTGTAAGCTAGGTTGGACAAATATATAGGAATTTTAACATATACACTTTACAGGCTTAACTGTATATTCTTGTCTTGGTCTCGGATCCCTTGGTCTTGTCTTGGTGTCTTGCAAGACCAAGACCAAGACCAAGACAATTAACCCGCTAAAGTGTTCATGCCGGCCAGCTTTTAAATATTATAGTCCGGCTACCTGCCTCATTATTCTTCATGGAGGCGGCTACATGAAGCACTGTTTAGAATCCATTTGGCTCATTTGACAAGACTTTAGGGAGAATTCCTCTGTATAGAGGAGGAGACATCGGAGGTGTCTGAGCTGTCTATCCACTCACAACTCACTAGGTTGCATTCAGACATCGTGGTGTTTAGCCAAATACAACATTCTATCTGGACTGGGAGTGACTGGGCAGGCTTAGCGTTGTTTGTATCGGCTTGTTAGTTGCTCTTACCCGAAGGTCTATCACTCGTTGCCATATTGATAGTCCGGCTTGTTAGGCTAATATATAAATGATGCATAAAAATATCACTAATAACTATAACTAATAAAAACAAATAACAACCAAGAATGAAGTCAAAAGTCAATGGCAAAGTAAACTCTATTGTCACCCTGGATATGTAAGCTTCAAGCAACAAGCATCAATATACGTGTGTGTGTGTGTGTGTGTGTGTGTGTGTGTGTGTGTGTGTGTGTGTGTGTGTGTGTGTGTGTGTATGTGTGTGTGTGTGGGTAGACCACTGCCAGAACACAGAATGATATAGTGAGTGTGACAGGGCACAGAGGTGGCAGATCAGAAGGAGATGGAGGTGAAGATGAGGTCCCTATACACACACACACACACACACACACACACACACACACACACACACACACACACACACACTCATATGCCAGGAACGAGCAAGCACACACACAATAGGTAGAACGACCGACAAAAGGTACAAAGAAACACTAAGGAATTAAGAAAGTCTGGACACAGAACAAACAGAGAAAAAATAAAAGAGGAAGAAATAAAAAAGATGGATGGAGTGAAATAGTGAAGGAGAGGGAGAGTGAGATTCTGATTCTCCAGCCCCTAAGGGTGCTGATGGTGGCAGCAGATGCTTTGCTATTGATCACAGGGTCAGGGTTGGAAGTTTGTCTGAGTGTGTGTGTCTGTGTGTGTGTGTGTGTGTGTGTGTGTGTGTGTGTGTGTGTGTGTGTGTGTGTGAGAGAGAGAGAGAGAGAGAGAGAGAGAGAGAGAGAGAGAGAGAGAGAGAGAGAGCCTTACACATCTGTGCGTCTCTTTCTTCTGCTAGCCCGGGCCAATCAATGAAGTTGCCTTACCCTCATTGTCACCAAAGGTGTCTCTAATCCACAGTCAACCTGTCCCCTGCCCAACGTACACACACACACACACACACACACACACACACACACACACACACACATCCCCGCACCCCTTTCCTGACCCCTACCCCACATACAACCCCACACCCCCAACCATCTGCCAACCACACACCCCCCCCACACCACCTCACTCTCTAGGCCTGATTCTGTTGCTATTGATCACCTTCACTATCTGCTCTGAGCACAATAGTAGTGGGTTTGTGTTGCATATTATTGCCAAATAAAGGAGGTTTGATTTCCATTATTGGTGGTGGCGATGAAGATGATGATGACGATGATGACGGGGATAAAAACTCAGACGGTCTATTCATCACTGTGAATTAGACATTGGGCATTTGTTTGTGTGTGTGTGTCTGTGTGTGTGTGTGTATGTGTGTGTGTGTTTGTGTGTAGTGTGTGTGTATGTGTGTGGTGTGTGTATGTGTGTGTGTGTGTGTGGTGTGTGTATGTGTATGTGGAGTCAATCTGAATGGAAGAAGTGCATTGTGGGAGTGTGGGAGTCGTCCAGGCAGGGTGTTTCTGATTGACAGCCCTGTGGAGTGGCTTGGTGTGTGTGTGTGTGTGTGTGTGTGTGTGTGTGTGTGTGTGTGTGTGTGAGAGAGAGAGATGAGAAATGATGGGGGTGTTATCAAGGAAGTCAGGTCTGATTGAGAGTCACTGCGAGTTAATACACCACCCCTCTCAACCCCGTAGTTCACCAAATCTCTCTCTCTCTATTTCTCATCCCCCTTTTCCCCTCCATTTTCCCTTCTTCCCTTCCATCTCTATGCCCTCCCTCTCTCTACCACACCATCTCTCTCTCTCTCTCTCTCTCTCTCTCTAACTCACTAAACCAGTGATCTACAGTGATCTGATAGCAATTTGCTGAGGCCTTTCCTTCATAAATCTAAGAAATGAGGATGAACAGTCCTTCCTCACACACACACACGCACACGCACACACACACACACACACACACACACACTCTCTCTCTCTCACACACTTCACCAGGTTAATAAAAATCTATGGGATTATCCCCAAACCCATCCCCTTAAGAAAAAAAACAGTGGTCAGCATTCTCTCTCTCTCTCTCTCTCTCTCTCTCTCTCTCTCTCTCTCTCTCTCTCTCTCCCTCCCTCCCCCCCCCCTCATGTCTGAGATCACATGCCCTGGTTCAGACAGAGTGTCCCAGTCATGTCCTGTCTGAAAGCTCTGCCCCGCAACAACAGCAGCTGAGTGAGTGTGTGTGTATGTGTGTGTGTGTGTGTGTGTGTGTGTGTGTGTGTGTGTGTGTGTGTGTGTGTGTGTGTGTGTGTGTGTGTGTGTGTGTGTGTGTGTGGTGTGTGTGTTGTGTGTGTTTTCCCATGGCTCTGGTAATTTGCTGATTCAGCAAAAGACAACAACAGGGTACTGGGATGAAAGTTTATACCAAGGCTGTAATGAGAAGTTAATGGACGTAAAATAAATCTATATTATTTGGAATGTATAAAAATATGAATTATTGTGTCTTATGGGCAATTCCAGCGTTATGGACGTGACATTTTCATTCATTATTAATGATCAAAATGCCACATAACCCCTGCAAGCTTAGCAGTAATTCACTTTTTTATTATTTTCTTATGCAAAATCCAGGGCTGAATACAGGCAAACACAAAAAATCATATCATGATTTACATCAATATGAGCCTTTCAATTTGCAATATGGACATGACAAAAAATGGACAAGCTTTTATGGGAGATTACAGCTTTCCTGTGAAGTCTGAGAAACATTTTTGATTGGGGTTATTTTGGAAAAAACAGCGTGATTGATGTGATGTTATGAATGTGACGTTTGAAATACCCTTCCAATGCCCATATATACGAAGATATTAAATATATAAGAATAAAATGTGAATAAAAACATAAGGGTCAGGATCAAAGAAGAGGCCTAAAAGCAGTGTCTTGGAATGAAATTGTGTATAGCCAGTTTCTAATGAGCAGTTGCTGGATGTAAAAAAAAAAGAAATAAAAAGGAAAAAAAAAACGTTTGAAACATAAAGATATCAAATATAAAACAATAAAAGAATTCAAAATATGAATACAGACATACAGTAAGAGAAAGCACTGTCCTTGATGTATGGGGTGAAGGATCAAGGAGGGGTAGGACACAGATGAGGAAGAGGAGGAGGACATGGTGCAGGAGGAAAGGATGCATGGAGAGAGGGAGGACGGGTAGAGGTCAAAAAAGGGGGATGGAGGGAACAGAGAAAGAGGGAGGGAAAACATACAGTACTACCTCCAAAATCAAGCACAACCAACCCTCCAACCACATAACGTGTTCAGGCACACAAACACAAACACATACACACACACACACACACACACACACACACACACAGGGAGGAAAAAATGAAATCTAATAATATCTTACCCTGCCTAGCGATAACTTCTCCTACAGTACTTCACCTACTGTAGGTCCAACAACCACCTCCATGGGGTCCCACCAACCAGGCACTTCTCTTGGCAGGTCCAGCTCCAGCTTAATCCACTTCCGTCAGCACTCTCATCACCATTCATAAAACAGCAGCCACAGCAACATGCAGGGAGAAAATAGTAAAAAGTTTCAACATACTTGGCTTACTAACACCTTCCACCATTGCAGTAAGAGAGAGAGAGAGAGAGAGAGAGAGAGAGAGAGAGAGAGAGAGAGAGAGAGAGAGAGAGAGAGAGCGCTTTTTGGGATCTTTATTTCTGTGTAATATACACCCAGCTTTGGCAATATTGTAACTTTTACATTCATGCCAATAAATCTTTTTGAATTGAATTGAATTGAATTGAATTGAATTGAAAGAGAGAGAGAGAGAGAGAGAGAGAGAGAGAGAGAGAGAGAGAGAAGAAGAAGAAGAAGAGTGGACGGTATGGAGAGGAAGAAGAAGAAGAAGAAGAATGAGTTATGAGTATAAAAATAAAATGTGAATGCAAATATACGGGAAAGCAACCTAACCTCCAACCTAACTGTGCTTGTTCTATGGGGTGGGTGTCAAGGATCTGGGAAGAGGGAAAAAAGGGTGATGGTGTGAGGGGGTGGACGAGAGGATGATGAGGGGGGTGTGGAGAGGTGGAGGTGGGTGGGGGTTGTGAATTACAGGGGCACAGGTAGGCTGGCAGATGATGCCACACGGCAGGTGAGCTCTCAGCAGGCCTCTGCTAAAGTATGTACTATACACTGGAGCTCAGCAGCAGGGGGAGGGATGGAGCAGGAGGAGGAAGGGGAGCCCCCTGACCCTCATGCCCGCCGACGGTGCACCGTGAGTGGGATAAGAGCTGAGAGGTGTTCCCCTGCCTTAGCTACTCCTCCTCTGACCTCCAGGTCAGGGTCAGAGAAAGGGTGGATGGACCGCTGGCTTTGTCAGACCTAAGAAGTACCTGGAAGCCCAACCCCACCACCGCCAACCGCCCTGTCAGGTGTGCTACCAGCTACACACTTACAACACACAACACAAATGTATCAAAACACACACAAACACACATTGGAGTGCTACCAGCTTACACACACTTACAACACACAAATGTATCAAAACACACACAGACACACATTGGTGTGCTACCAGCTTACACACACTTACAATACACAAATGTATCAAAACACACACAACACAGACATTGGTGTGCTACCAGCTACACACTTACATACACAAATGTATCAAAACACACACACACACACACACACACACACACACACACACACACACACATTGGTGTGCTACCAGCTTAGACACACTTACAACACACAAATGTATCAAAACACACACAACACACACGTTGGTGTGCTAGAACACTTGCAACACACAATGACAACACACACACACACATTGGTGTGCTACCAGCTAGACACACTTACAACACACAAATGTATCAAAACACACACAACACACACGTTGGTGTGCTACCAGCTACACACACTTACAACACACAAATGTATCACAACACACACACAAACACACATTGGTGTGTTAAAATGAGGGACAAGGATAACAATAAGGCTATGCCCAACATATATTGTGTGTCTGTATTTGTGTGCGCTTGTATATGTTGTGTGCATGTTGATGGCTTCGCATTTGTGTGTGTGTGTGTGTGCGCGTGTGGTATCTGAGCATTGGTGTGTGTGTGTGTTTGGGGGGTGCTTGTGTGTGCATCTTTCACTCTGTGTATGTGTGTCCGCGCATCTCTCTTTCAGTGTGTGTGTGTACGCGCACATGCTTGTGTGAGTGAGTATGTGTGTGTGTGAGGTATCTGAGCATTGGTGTGTGGGTGTGTGTGTGTGAGGGGATGCTTGTGTGTGCATCTTTCTCTCTCAGTGTGTGTGTGTGTGTGTGTGTGTGTGTGTGTGTGTGTGTGTGTGTGTGTGTGTGTGTGTGTGTTTACAGGCCTGCTGTGTGTATCCCATGCTGAGGGCTCAGTGTGTCTGACTGGAATCTGTGGAGTGGGCACTGAGATCACATCTGGAGCTGATCTCTCTCTTTCACACACACACACACACACACACACACACACACACACACACACATGCACACACACACGCACACGCACACACACACACACACACACACACACACACACACACACAGAGAGAGAAAGAGAGAGTGTGTATAAATTCGTTTAAATACAGTAATGACCCCCCAAGACTACCTTGCCCTGTCTATATTCACAATAGCAGCTCCCTCATAAACAAACATATACATCTATCCATTGCATTGATTTTAATGACACATTATAAAGGGCTTTGGAGCGTTAATGCATTTTGAGGAAGCTATATGATATCATATGCACACATACCCAATTAGCATAGTGTGTAGACTGTCCTGGGCTGCATTTAGCGAACACATTTAAGATGATCTTGAAGCTTGAATAGCTTTATTTAATCTTTATTCGGCAACCCTTTTAAAATCAAATTTTGTGGAATTGTCACGTTATTCTGAAAGTAGTACATGAAAAAGGCTATTTCGGAAATAACACGAATTCCCTAGCTCCATCTAAACTCTGTAATGGTTGTTACAATCGTCTTATCCTTTTATAGTGGAATCCAGCGCTCCCTGTAGATTTCCACCAATCAGCCATTGCCCTGATTCAATAGACTCCTTCTGTTTTTTCACTGATATTGGTCTTAAAGGTACAATGTGTAACGGTTTTAATGTTCAATATCAAAATCTGTTTTACCTGTTGACAAGCCTGTCCTCTCTCATAAATATTAACCACCACTATTAATACCGTGTGTCCGTATTGGCTTGAAATTTTGCATTTGCATGAACATTAACTGGGGTAGACTCCCCATGTATTGCCACCATCTTGGAATACGGAAAACGTTCATATTGTTCGCATTTTGGCTATACACCGACAATAGAATGACATCCGCATGCAGGCTACCGTAGCTGTAATACGTAATTTGAAATGCGTTGCGCTTAATTTTTCTCGAAGGCTACACATTGGGGCTTTAAACACTCGTGTCCTGGCAATGATGCTAGGCAATTTGAATAGGCTATTTAAAAGTGTAGCGAGTCTATTTCATATGGTTCCTTATGCACGCGTTGCACGGGGCGCTCTCTCCTTCTTTTGTAGCCTACCATATAGAATTGTAAGCTCAAGCTACTCGAGACTAGCCATTACTGAAGATGCAAGATATTTTGGTCCCACGGTATAGGTTTCCTTGAACAGAAAATTAGCATTAACAACTAGTAACCCATGGGGCCAAAACTTTTACTTTTTTAACATCTTAACATGCTACAAATGTCACCTCAAATGTACTGTACTGTAGTGTGTATAAATACAAATGACTGAAAAAGAGGTTAAAACTGTGTGTTTATGCAAGCAGACACATATTTGTGTTTGTTTACAAATGCTTTTACATGTACATAAAAACACGGTTTTAACCACTTTGTTAGTCATTTGTCATACACACATGGAGTAGTGTGAATAT
>JAODXP020000033.1:13437351-13454851 GCA_027497455.2 Sardinella longiceps | reverse complement strand
ATTTTAAAGCCGCCATATGAATAATTTTGTCCACGAGATAAAGGCAAATTATAGACAAACCAATTTGTTGCCCTCTTCTCAGAGCTGCCACTAAAATAGCCTGGTAATATTAGTTTCTAACAAAAGAGTAATTTAGAGAATTAAAATGAGCCAAACCAAACATGTTTGTTATTTTTAAAAATGTGAACAAATTACGCTTAGTAACAACATTCTTCATCTGACTTCTGCTTTCAAAAGTAGGGTGCTCTAGGAGTTTGACTAATAGTTCTATTTGACTAATAGAGATTGAATGTTTGGAAAACTATAGGCTATACAGGCCAGAACTTTCATAGATCGTGTGTCCTGATAGTTTTTGGGACTCTGTGTAGTCTTTTAATTAATTAAGGGACAAAAGGAAGCATGTCTGACAACCCAAGACGATGTTAGGACAATATTGCTTTACTATGTGAGGTGCTACATGCAATATAGTTCAAGTAAGGGATAATGAACGGCACACCATGCAGATATAGAAAAATAATGCACGTTCGAAGTAATGCACGTTCGGCTATGCCTTGTAGCCTTTACATCTCGATAAGTGTGAACTTTACAGAACCACCATGTGGTCATACAGTAACAGTATATCTGAATTTATTAAACACCCATGTTAGCTAAAGTATCTCCAGTTATTGATGGTACATGTTTGCACAAACTGTACAGTACAGGAGTTGGTATTCACTCTGTCTTGCTTTCCCATGACTTGCTTTCTCTGTCTCTCTCCGTCTTTCTCGCTGTTGGCCTCTATATTAGTGTTGAAGGCTGTAAAACGTAACTAAATTATGGATTGCTTTTCAATAATAAAAAAAAAAATATATAATTTTTTTATCTCAACCGACTTCAAACTTCACAGTCAAATCGAATTGAAATGCTAGTGGTTGACCCTTCTGACCTCCCTTTTGACCACCACAGGGACAAAACAAATATGATCTCTTTAAAGGAACCTAATAACAATTCAATTAAATATTATATAATACAAAATTACAATTATTGCATACAGTATGTATACTGTACTACTTTGCATACTGTATGCTCATGGATGCCATGCTGCTTCTCTCTCTCTCTCTCTCTCTCTCTCTCTCTCACACACACAGCTGCGATATAAAACGAAAACACTTAGGAAGGCCACACATTTATTAGTCTTCTGTGATGAGAACATTCAAGTCACCCAATCCCATGCTGGGAGCCCTTTCCCATAATTCATTGTGACAGACCCATCAAATCATAAGCACAATCATTGCCCTTTGAGACACACACACACACAACAAAAAAAAAAAATCTCACCCAATTGACAGTCTCAAGGATGACTTATAAAAGGAAAAGAAAAACATAACCATAACAAACTTATTTACCTTTGTCCAGATCAAAATATGTTTTATTTAATTATTTTTCAAAACAAACAAAATATTTACAAAACCACAGGTTAATACTGGACAATAATTAACATCAGAAATTATGAGCAACAATACATTTCAAAAGAACACATGCTGTACAGTGTAATAACTTAATGATGGATCTGTGTGACATCATCACGGAAAAGCTGCCCCCAATCAGTGCTGTTTGAACTTTAAAGGGGAAAAACAAATAAACAAACAAACAAACAAATCACTGCTTCACTTTGGATTCTAATGGCACGTTCCCAGACCCATCTGAGCGTATCTGCGGCCCGAATCTCAGCGCCGGGATCTCCAGGGAGCCCGATCCGTCAGAGCCATCCTTAGGGCGTCTCGTCGGTGGTGTGGGTGGGGCAGGGGGTAAGGGTCGGCTGCGGACGGAGGACAACCTCTGGCACCCTCCTCTCCCGCCGTCGCCGCCACTAGGGTCGCTTACATTATTGTTGTTGTCGAACGCACCATCACCGCCGCCGCTGGCAACTGGCCCCAGGCCGCTTCCGTTGCTGTGTCCGTGACAGCGGAGCAGGAAGGCCCCCTGGTGGCGGCGGCGGTACATGGCAGCCATGGTGAGGAGCAGCAGGGCGATGAGGAAACTCAGCAGGAAGCAGACGCAATAGATGCCCCGGAGGACCGCGGGGGACGACCAGTTACACACTACCACACAGAGAGACACCAGTTACACACTACCACACACACAGAGACATCAACTTAATAGACCAGTTACACACTGCCACACACAAAGAGAGAGATCATATTCAGCAACGCTAATAGACCAGCTAAACACGGTCACACACACACACACACACACACACACACACGGATCCCATTCACCAACACTGTAGACCAGCTACACAGTACCACACACACACAGAGAGATCATTTTCAGCAACGCTATAGACCAGTTACACACACACACACACACACAGAGAGAGATCATTTTCAGCAACACTAATAGACCAGTTACGCACTCTCACACACACTGCCCCACACACACACAGATCACATTCAGCAACACTAATAGACCAGTTACACACTGTCACACACAGAGAGAGTGGTCACATTCAGTACATTCAGAACTGTACACCATGTACAGTAATGTCCCCAAATATAAGCCACACCTTATAAAACTCAGGCCAGCGTTATATGCAGTAAAAAAAGTAAAAACAAAACCATGCATTGACCTCACCCTAACCACAAACTGAATCACAAACAAATCATGATTTCATTAGAAAGTCAAATACTGAAAAACTGTACATGAGCTGGTATTCACTATGGCTTGCTTTGCCATGACTGTATTTCTCGGTCTCTCCATCTCTGTTGGCCTCTATACTAGTGTTGAAAGCTGTAAAAAGTAACTTAATAATGGAAATCCATTGCCATGTATAGCCCTCAGCCATGTATTAACCTCATAGATAAAGATACGTACGTCAGGCAAGTTAACATGGGCTGGCATAGCTGGCCAGAACCAAAACTCTTTCCATGAAGGATAGTTATCGTTTTCAGGGCGCGAAAAGACAGAATGTGGATTTCCGCTTGTAATCTACAAGGTGGCAAAGACGACAATTGAACTAGACGCGCAGATTTATTTTAAGGAGTGGATTTTGTTTATCATTGGCATAGGCAACCACAGGCCCTGCTCCATTTATCATAGCCTTCATTATGCTATTACAAAATGAGAAATTAAATATTTTTATGGACTGAATTAAATTTATGTAAGAAAATACAAAATATTTCACTATAATGTCTTAAAAAGTACCGTTTATGGCCGGTATATGGCATTTTCTCTGCCGCCGGTTCTTCCCAAAATGCATACGGGCAATACGTCACATGAGCAATCTCTACAGCAACTTCATTGAGTATTATCCTTAGGCCTACTCTAATCATGCACTATAAAGTGCTGTAGTCTGAATGTCTTTCCTCTTTTGTAAATCACTTTGTCTCAGATAAACAAAATGGAAAGCATTTATTATATGTATAATAGGGCCTTTTAATTTGTCTTTTCAAAAGAAAAAAAATAAAGCTCTTCTTTTTTATATAAATACATATATACTTTTTTATATATATATATATATATATACTTTTATATATATATATACACAAACTTCACCAACTTCACATCACCAAATAGCTTGAAATGAAACAGTATTCTATAATCACATCAGAATGCTATAGTAAGTATTCTACAGTAAACAACTAAAACCAATGTAACACAATGCAAGCCCTAATAAAAAAAACAGCCCCACTTAGTGTCTGAAATATTTGTTATTTGGCACCCTCTACTGGTGATCACTGGTAAATGCAACACTATAGGTAAAGTTGCTTTGCATAATGCCATCAGCTAAATACAGATCCACAATCCAGATCTGCAGATATACAAATGTTAAAGGTGCTAAAAAAAACAACAACCTTTGCCCTACTTGTCTTTTTGTCTCTAATAAACATGAAGGATTTAAATAAGATGGAAAGAAGGAAAGACAGGAAAGAAAGAATGAAAGAAAGAAAGAAAGAAAGAAAGAAAGAAAGAATGAAAGAAAGAAAAGAAAAAAAGAAAAGAAAAGGACACACTTGAGAGAAATGAGAACTGACAAACCGTAGACAAACACACACTCTTACCAGTGGCGTTGGGGTCGATGCAGACTGTGCCCCCGGGGCCTGTGCGTGACTTGTCCATGTAGCCCGGCAGGCAGCGGCAGGCGTACGTGCCAAAGCGGTTCACACACTCGGCGCTGGCATCACACTGGGCCAGCTGGGTGCCACACTCGTTCACATCTGAAGATTGTGTGTGTGTGTGATTGTGTGTGTGTGTACATAATTGTGTGCATGTGTGTGAACACCGAACACAGCCAAAGCAAATATTGGTAGGTTGGTAGAGTCCAGTAAAATATACAGACTTGTGTATAGGCTTACATACATACACTAAATTAAAAGAATATTTAAAACCATGGCAATAGGGCGTAAACATGAAGTCAATCTGATATTCTGCCACATATCTGTACAAATTCATACATCCACACACACACACACACACACACGGAGCGTCGACCCTGACCATCCAGGTGTGCTCTTACCTGTGACACTGACGTAGGCGATGACCCCCACTGTGTCGCCACTCAGGTGGAGTAAACCGCGGCCTCGGAGCCTCTGTGCTGCAGAGTGGAGAACTGCATCTGTCAGCGTCCCCTCCTGCCACTCCCCAAAATGGAGCCAGAGGAGGAATAAGGCCCCCGAACTCAACCTGAGAGAGAGAGAGAGAGAGAGAGAGAGAGAGAGAGAGAGAGAGAGAGAGAGAGAGAGAGAGAAAGAAAGAAAGAAAGAGGGAGAGAGGGAGAGTTTGTTTGTGTTACAACAATCACTAGCTTCAGGTGCTACAGGTGCAAAGAAAAGCATAGACCGGGTGGCTAGTTATGACCAGACTAGTGTCACAACAGCACTGTCCTGTTTACACACATACAGCAATTAGTATTAAGTACAGACCGATGGCTAAAATCACCTCTTTATCCTCTTGGATGATATGCTTTTGGGAGCATTGGTCAATAAATCCTCCTTAATCTGAAGAAAAAAAAGAAGTAAAAGTAAGAAAACACATTTTATCCAGAGATGAAGACAGACAGAGAAAGGGTACTCAGGTATGGAAAAAAAAAAAAATCTTAAACCTGCAGCCATTGTTTAATGATACATATCATAATTAATAACAATAGGGGGAATAGGGGGGGGATTATGACAAAATGCTTTTGTGGCATTGTTGACTAAAACGCATTCATTCAATTACTTTTGTGGCCATTTAAGAAGTATTTCTAGGCTGCATGGACGGTATTCTCCTATGGGCTTAAAGGAAAATACCGGAGTGGATTCAAGAATAGCCCTGTTGAAAAAGCTTGCTAAATGCGCTAGTTAGCGAGTGGAACAAAATAATTTGGTACAGCACAGGCCGAACGCGAACGCAGAAGCGAGGCACTTTACACTGAATCAATGGGACCTGACTGTTGGAAACCGAAAGTAAGATCTGAGGTTACATTCACTCAATGCAAAGTGTTTCGCGTTCGTGATATTTCGTCTATGCTGTTCGAAATTCTAATGCTAAGCACTTTTTTAGTATGGGCAGTATTCTCTCTGATGTCTAAGTCCAAACAAGTGCTCAGCGTAGGTTGGAATGTATGGAGGCAGGTGCTTTACTTGGGCTTGTGCACCTAGGAGAATAGCGTCCTGACCAATCAAAGAGAAGAGTGATCCAGAGCAGCACACCCACCGTGTTCTTTAGTGAAGTCAGCAGAGTGGCCACCCACTGGTCCCAGCTCTCTCCAGCCTGGTGACTAAAGGCTACCTCCACAGACACCTCAAACAGGAAGGCTGTTAAGGAAAGAAGGGGGCATTATTGAGAATATGACATCATCAAAACACACCGACACAGACCAACAGAGTTTCACCACCACCATCCTCCTCCTCGGCTTCATTAGGTTTAAAGTTCCTGGAGCCATTTGTTACTCATGGTGTACTGTACTCATTTTCTGACACTACTTGACACGTGGTAGGGGAATTTGCTGTGGAATAAAGTTTATGTTTAAAAGAAGAGTCTCTTTTATAACGCAGATGTTGTATGTCTTCCAAATAAGATCTATTAACTAGAACACTATCAAATGGGTTGGAAAGATTCCCATTGCTTATGCAATGATGAAATTATTTACTTTTTAAAACCCTCAATCAAACCCAATAGTCCACCAAAGCCTCATAAAAACAGCAGTATGGACCACCATTACCAGACATAGTGGTCTTCAGATTCACTTTGTCAGTGAATGTCAGTGAAATTCTGTAGAACATTCTGGAAGGATTTGTCAGTGAAATTCTGTAGAACATTCTGGAAGGATTTCATAATCTCATACAATCTCACCTCCAGGCAAATGTGGATGGTGAGTTCTATTCCTTGGGGTTTGATGTAAATATATTCTCTCTGGGTGGGGAACAGATATTGGCAGATGTCAGACTGAGCAAAGGAAGGCAAGATGGAAGGTAAACTTATCAATACTGGCGTCTGTTTCCCAAAAGCATAGTTGCTAACTTAGTTAGTTGGCAATGTGAAATTGCATTACTACCAACTCAGTTGCTCACTTAGTTAGCAACTATGCTTTTAGGAAACAGGCGCCTGTACCTCCAGTACTAGAAACAATTAAAATGGTAATATTTAATTTAGTTCATGAATAAATGTTAGGCAAAATGTGCCCAAAAGTCCTGAAAAAAACTATCCGAGATATGAACATAAATAAACTGAGGATTAATTTACTAAATCATAATCTAAGCATTTCAAACACAAAACAAAACAAAACAGAAAATAATACCCAAGTCAAATAATTCCATGCCTTTCAAATTGGCCTTTGTTACTGATTTCTTGGATGCTTCAACTTTGGGTGTTTTTATATGCATCTCAATGCGTCTTGATGTTGTAGTTGACACTACTTGTTGAGAACTTGTTTGAGTCGACAGAGAGTGAGCGACAGTCAGAGGTAACAGAGTGACCGTGCCAGGGCTGTCGGCAGATGGACGGTCAGCCTTCTTCCTTTTCTTCCTCTCCGTCCCCATTGCGGAGTTGGTATCAGAAGACGGAGGATGCCCACGGGCAACATCTCCTCGCTCTTCTTCGTCTTTTTCTGCTCCTCTTCCTCCTCCTCCACCACCACCTTTATTTGCCCTTTCACCACCCAGGTGTCCTTGTCCATAGAGAACCTCATTTGATATGGAGGTAGGGCCTGGGGAAACAAAATGGCTGCCACCTGTTGTTTTGGTGTGAGGGGAGCTATTCTGATCAAGAGAATAGCTGATTGTAGGACGCACAGAGGCTGAAGAGGCTTCCTTGGTACCGCTTCTCGGTACAGGCAGAGGAGGTAGTGCAGTTTGACGGTGGTTGCCATACATGTAGTCCGGTGGCTCTTGCTTCTTCTTCTCACGACTCCCTGAGTCTGAAGCGTTATCTGGGTCTCTCGAACTGCTCTTCGGGGGTTCTTCGCCTGTTCCTCCCTGCAGTCCCTCGCCAAGCGACCTGAAGCGTCCGAAGAACCCTCGGAGTGGCGGGTCTGGCGTACGAGGGATGAGGAGGATGACATGCACGGTGCTCGAGGCCGAAGTGAATTCTGCTTTTCCCCAACATTTCTCCAGGATGCGGTGGTGGCCAGTGGATGCTGGCCCTGATCCTGACCATGCCGGTCCAAGACCTCCTCCGCCAGCTGTCGACTCGTCTAGGTGGATCTGGTCGGTCTTCAGATGGCAGGCGCCGGCCGGGGTGAAGTCCTCCAGTTGCAGGTGTACACGTTTCCCAGCAGGCACCTGGATGGTCCAGTTGCACCACAGGGGTGGGTTGGAACACAGGTAGTCCGGGGAAAAGAACTCGCCGTTGTCCCCATGCAGTATCTGGTGACAACTTCTCAGTGCAAAGAATGCATTTCTGTCTTTGTGGGAAGATCCCCCTGAAAACAAGCAAGCACAAAAGTAGACATAAAAGCAGAGAGCTGACAAAAGGCGTTACTCTCCAAAAGGCCTTGGCCTAGGCCACTAGGCTACTCAAACTCAAAAGACTCATTAACTAAAATCTCTTTTTTTCAATGCAGTGTTCAAGTAGCTGGAACATTTCTTAAAATAGGTCATTCACAACTCTCAGAAAACTTTTCAGAAATTTTCGGCAAACATTTCAGCAATTATTTCTGACTATCTAATGCAATATGGAGTTGTTATCTGTATCCAGGATGATGTATACAATATCCTTTTAAAACTTACCCCAAGACCTGTTGCTGGGTTCATTCCTGTTGGTCTAGGAGACACGGGGGAAACAAACAGAACCAAAAGTAGGCTTTGACGTTTTCACGTGTAATATTAGTTAACGTTAAACGCAAATTGTTGGCAAACATTTTCCATTAACTTACCGTATCGCACATCACCATCCGTCCATGCAAAAGCATATAGCATATTGTCACCAAAACGAATGGTATCATGGTGGTGTAGCCTGTCAATTCACTTCAAAGTTAGACTTTCTATGTGCAGGTTTCTTTGTTTTGTTTGAGAAACTTCTACGTCTTCCCAGTGAGTTCTTAACCCACGTGGAATATATTGCCAATCAGTCATCGCGCCGTCATCGGATACGCACTTTCCTCTGTAACCAAAAGATGGCGCTGTGTAGCATATAAAGTTCGTGATACGCTCAGGTGCACACACAGGCCTGTATACACAATAGCACTACAGCACTCTCTCACAGACTCAATTATGTTTTTTTTTCTTTCTTTTTTTTTTAACTAACTAGCGTTAAGGTTATAAAAATAAAATACATTTTCAAAAACTTTATCACAGCAACACACCTGGATATAAACATCCAAAAAGGCTTGTCTTTCCCCAAACTTATTTTTAAAAAACTAGGAAATGAAACATGTTCCTTTCATACACACTAGCTCTACCAAAACAGACAAATGCCTCAAAAAGCAAGAAATTCTTCCAGACACTAGCCGTCATGTTCTCTATTAGTCTGGACATTGCCTTCCTATTCCGCTTGATTCTCATGTCTCTTCAGTGCTCCGTCTGGGATTTGTGTCTTTGAGCTTGAATTCTCAAAATGCATCCCATCCTGGCCAATCAGCCAACGGAGGGAGCCAGGGAGGTTTGGGAATGCAGCATGAGAACAACACAGGCTTTCAATTAAGGGCTGATGCTGATGCAATAGTTTTAAACTGAAACACCTCCAGCAAGCAGTTGTTTCTCAACACCCCATGAGTCCAGACCCTCCGTAAAAGCAAAGCGTTTGTAGAACAAGGGGCTGGTTTTAACAGGGTCAGTATGAACGGTCACAATATCAACATGCAGGGTAGTCAATCATAGTGGCAATTTTTAAAATAGTAAAATATGATGGCAGAAATAAAATCATATTACTTTTCCATCTGTGCTAACTGCACACGGCACTGTACACAGACTAGTAAAATGTGACTTTCTTTTACTTTACATACACATACAATCTGTACTAATTAGTCTTTCACATACATTAACAAATTTTGTTGAACCTGTAAAATAATGTAGGCCTATAGATAACGCCCATTGGTCACCATGCATTCACTCTCTGAAATCTAGTCTAGGGTAGCTTACACAGACAAATCAGATGATGAAGTATTTTAGGGAAAAATCACAACTCAATGAAACATTAACAAAACAATGTTTTTATTCATTTTGTTACAAAAACAAGACTTAATTTCTTTTACAAGTCCAAAATAAAAACAAACACAATACAAGCACAACAGCCTTTTAGATAAGCATTAAGCAGGCTGCCAACACTATTCCATACCAACACCAACACCAGCACCATACCAATTTCAGTCTATAGAAGTTATTCAAGAGCATACATCACCTAATGACCCAACTGTTATAAAGCAGCATTTGTTTTTGTTTGGAAGAAAGACATCAAAAGAAAGGTAGACCACACACAGTAACTAAATAATGTCAAAAGACTGCATTGAAAAGTAAAGAGCCAACATGAAATAGAAACAAAACGAGGAAAACAAACCCTTTCAGGTCTAGCCTATGATCAGTGTTCCCTTTGCACCCAATACTTCAAACTGTGAACACTGAAGATGGGCCCAAAAAGTTTGTTTCCCAGTCTTTGTCTCTGTATTATTTCGTTTTTTTTTTTTTTTTTCATACAGTCTTGTGATATCATTTAGCTCCTGTTAACTCCTTATTTGGAGTTATGCTCTGAGCGACACAACAACACTCATAAGACCTTTGTTTTGTTTGTGAGAAAAGCAGATTTCTTTCTCTGGCCTCCTAGGAAACCAAAATAGTCGTTCATCTCATGCTTGATACCGATTTATCGGAAGGTTCTCCTCAATAAATAAGATTACATTAGATTAGATTAGATTAGATTTAACTTTATTGATCCCTTGGGATATCTCCTTCAGGGAAATTCAAGAATCCAGTAGCTTAGGACATTCACATACACACACACACACACACACACACACACACACACACACACACACACACAGTGCAAGGTTTCAAGTGTAGAATAAGCTAATTGTGACATATTGAGATATTGCACAAGCCCATGATTTTGCATGTGATCCAGAAAAAATATGTGCATATATGTGTTGAATAATAAATAAGATTTAGTTAAAACATGTTGCACAGTAAGACATGAAATAGGTTTCATTCAGTAATGCATATTGAATTCCTGACGTGTGTGTGTGTGTGTGTGTGTGTGTGCGCGCGCGCGCAAGTGAGATGCGCTAATGATAGTTTCCTCGCGCTCACACACCACACATGCCTTCGTTTATACAATTATGAAGAATTCCTTTTCACATTTTGTAGGTTACACACACAAACGTTCCATAGTGCCACCTCTCCAGTACAGTACATGTGTGAGAGATGCGCAAGACAATTAGGCTATATAAAAAAACGCAAACCCACATGCTCATCATAACGCGTTGAACGTGCTTATCGCATAACATGAAACTTACTCAGTAGCCTATCAATGGCGTGGCTCACTACCGTTCTTTCTGTGATACACAGCGAAAGAGTAAAATGAATTTGCATGCTATTATATATACTCGTGCAACTTGATTACACCCTGTGAAATCCATCACAGTAAGCACAGCAAACTAACTATTCTTGATAAACTACAGCTGATGACGCCATTGTCTTAAACTTGGTCTTATACAGTAGGCCTATTAGACCCTAAATTAAAGCATTTGCCTTACATAGCAATACTTTTAAAGTTGGCCATATGCACAGAATGTGTAACCTACTGTAAAAGCACTAGGCCACGGTAAAAGCAAGGCACATAGGCTACTTCTTCAGTGATAACATTTTAGTTAAAACTATGAAACAAAATAAAGATTATAGGCTACAACTAGGCATATGTTTTTTACAGTGACATATTGAAATAGGTCTAATTAAATAATAAATATTAAGGCTATATTAATGTTTAGGGCTACATAATAAATAATGATGCATCATCACTACTGAATCATTATAGGCCTAATTTTAAAAAAAAATGGAACAGAACCACATAGGGTGGATTCAATACTTCTGAAATGCAGAATTCTTTAATTTCCCAGTGCTGTCTTTAGGCACTTGCAAAACAGCCTCCTGATGTCAGTCCATTTGTCCATTTCTATTCACAGAATTCATTGGAGGTCCTGCATTCAAATAGACTACTGTCTCTCATATACATACACTGTACTGTAGCTCTACGCCTGTCCAAAAAAGAAAAAATCTCACTCCAAGCTTAGTTCAAAACTTGAATGGTAGCATAGATACAAACAACAAATGAGTGGTAGCATAGATATCTAGCCTGACACGTCAGACTATATCATAAGAATGTATAGTCTGAAGACCACTGATAGACTGTACCTCAATGGAGGGGCGGGTGATTGTGTTGTCTTTCAAACTGCCTCTCCACGTAATAGGCTAGCGTTCCGGCCAGTAGTACCAGCTGGTATATCAAACTTTTCCCGTAGCCCGTCGGTAACACGGCAAAGACATCTTTTTCAGAACGAAAAACTTCAGTGCACTTTCCTGTTTCACTTTCAAAGAAAATGACAAGTGCAATTCGTCCAAAACTAAAGCCAAAGACGATTCCGCTCTGGTTTGAGCAGGGCTGTCGTCATCGTACAAAGCCCGCCTTACGATTTCCTGTACACATACCGCGCTGTGATTGGTTATCCGCCTCCAGAGGAAGGCTAAAACGGGTTTCTATCAGTGGCCTCTAGACGTACCTCTGTGCAAATTCAAATTTGCTACCACTAGGGGTACGTCTAGAGTCTAGGCTAATAGATATCCAGTATGGTTGGGAAATTATGGACCTGAAAGTGTGCAAATGCTCAACACATGACATTATTACAGGACTATAAGCAGTGGGACTTGTGGCAAAGGGTACTGCACTTTGCGTGTCTGACGCAACACAATGTGTACATATATCTTCTGGTTTGTCGCGTGGCTCTGCATATCATGGTGGGCCTCTATGACCAAAAATGCCTGGGCCACTTTTTGGTCCCAGTCCAGCCCTGCTGGTAACAATGACAAACCAACAAACTAACAAACAAACAAACACACAAAAAAACAAACAAATACATGATAGAGAACATTATGTCAGAAGCCTGACACTTTTTCTCCACCTATACAATGGCAAATGCTACACTTTACAATTATAAAAGACAACAAATTAAAAAAAATAATAGAATAATAAATTAGTTCTGAATAAATACCCAACCACGGTAATGGTCATCTTGTTCTAAGGTTTGGAGTAGGCCTAGGCCTATCGACACTTGTGAAACAATGCATAACGTCCCAAGAATTATTTTCACAGTAAAGTCGCCGTCACCGTTAAGTCTAGCCTGTTGTAGTTTAAGTGATATGAAAAGTGGAGATGATTTCCAAAGAATAATAAAGCCTAAACAGGCAGAAAATGTACGGGACTAATTCAAAAGAAAAATAGCTGCCCCGGCCAGTGATGCAGAGAGACGCTGTGAAAGTAATGCTTTTAAATGTCATTAAACGTCCCGAAAACAAACTCAATGGTTCCCATGAACTAACTGCTCTATTAGTCCCAAAGTAAATGATTGTAATCACACAGTTTGATAGCTATATAAGTCCCAAACAAAACGTTAATCTCTTAGTCAACAAACGTCGGGCTGAACGGTTAAAAGACGCCATATGTCACCAGCTGATGTCTTTAAAGACAAGCTTGCGGTAATTTCCTATAACTTCACCAAAGTCATAGCCTTCGATTCAGACTTTAGCCTATGAACACGCAGAAGTAGTCTATGTCTGATCTTGTACAGTAAGTAACAAGACCTACACTCACTGAGGCTACCACAAAGTAAATGTTAGAATTTGCGCCTAAGGTCATTGGGAAAATCTGCTTTGTTTTACACCAAGATGAGCACAGCTGTTGTTTAGACCTTGCCTGATCTTTTTTGCCTTAAGTGAGATTGGCTTTATTTTTGAAAATTCTCTGGCACTGGAGGATTTCTATAGCCTTTGAGCGCAACTGCTGATCCAACGTTACAGTTAATTGCGCAAGCAGACAACTTTCCTTGCATTCGCGTAGACATCAGCCCTGGCATTACGTGCCATGCTTAGAGATTTTCTGTTAATGTTATTTTCAATTGTCAGTAGTGATGGGGATAAAATCTGTCATGACAAAAAGTCCCTGGGACATATCCCCGGCGTCCCCAGTTAAAATGACGCGCCTGGGCCTAAGCAACTACAAACCAATTGCTTCTAGTTTCACACGAATAACAAGGCTTTTCCTTTGAAATGCTCTAACAACATTTCAGAGTCCAGACCACAGTTATAAATATCAGCAGTAGTTTACAGTCTCAGTTTTAATTGGAACCAAAAGTCACTTTTCTTCAGCCAGCAAACCTTACATTCAGTTTGACTGTTTTGAAAAAATAAAATAAAATAAAATAAAATGTTAAAAATTCATAAAGCATGTTTCCTCACAGTTGAGATTAGGGTCCTGTAACCAGGACCAGATTTGTATAATCTCCTGCGGCGTCCGACTGTGAACAAGCATGAGGCAGTCATAAACACAGGCGTTGTCCCGATACTTCTCGTCAATGTTGAACGTCCTGAATCCCTTGTGCTTGTACGGCACAATGCCGAGTTTCCGAAGACACATACCCGTGTAGACGTCGTCAATGGGGTACAGCATGACCTGCTGTGAGGCATTGTAAAGGCGGAGGGCCAACTGGCCCGAGTAAAGGTAGCCCCCTCCCCCAGCATATGGCGGATAGGTGCCCTGGAAGAAGCTCTCAGGGATGTAATACTTGAGCCTCTTATTGCGGTGCGGAATGCCGCGAGTGATCACATCGCCGACAAAGAGGTCGCGGGACTTGGATTTCCGGAGGCCAGCCAGGTAGTTCACGATGCGCTTGGTGTTGACAAAGACGTCGTCGTCGCCCTTGAAGATGTAGCGAGCGTCTGGACAGCTCGCTTGGAGCCATTCCAGAAAGAGCACCTCCTTTACTGTGAGGTTGAAGAAGGTGTCCCTGTAATCCCATTGGAGGATGTCTCTGTGAAGCGCTGCCTCATGACGCACCATCCCCAACAGGTCCTGGAAGTGATCCGTCGACGTAGCATTACCGAGCAGGAACACGGTGACCACCTTGTGCCCGGCGACCATGCCTGCCTTGCCCCAGGATTCGCGGATTGCCTGGCGCTGGTCGAAGTGAGACGCCAGAGACTTCACCGCCAAGAGTAGGAATGGGGGATCTCGGCAGAGTTCTGGAATGTTCTGCACAATGGGGTAGGAACGGCACCTCATGTAGAGCAGGAAGTCTTTGAAACGCTGGGGAAGTTGATCATAGTCCTTAACCCTCAATGGTAGGCTGAGATCAGGTGCACAGAGGTCTGCTGGATTTGAGTCGTTTATCCAGTCGAGCATCCCCGTTGCGATCTTTGTGGCGCTGTCAGTGCCCGCTGCGATGGCCGACGCGAAGAGCGGGTTGTGCATGTGGTCGAGTCTCTGCTGTTGACGGTTCCAGAAGGCCTCGCTGACCGCCAGCTTCTTCCTGAACCACTTGGATGGGACATTCCCGTTGGAGTGTTTGCCCAGGCTAGACTTGAGGGATATGTCCACCAGGATGAAGAGGAGAACGCTGAACATCATGAGGCCCAGAATTTTGTTTTTCAACTGGCTAGAGCCCATCTCCGCACTTAAGTATGGACCTGTGAAAACAACACTTGATCATTAATAATAATAACAATAATAATAATAATAATAATAATAATAATAATAATAATACATTTAATTTAAAGGTCCTTTCACCCAACACCCAAGGTCGCCATACAAAGTATAAAATCATAACATTATTAAAGGAGAGTACCGGAGTGAATTCAAACATAGCCCTGTTGAAAGAGCTTACTAAATGTGCTAGTTAGCGAGTGGAACAAAATAATTTGGTACAGCACAGACCGAACGCGAACGCAGAAGCGAACAGGCACTTTACACTGAATCAATGGGACCTGACTGTTGGAAACCGAAAGTAAGATCTTAGGTTACATTGACTCAATGTAAAGTGTTTCGCGTTCGCGTTAGCTCTGTGCTGTTCGAAAATCTTTCATTTCATGCAAAATATATTGCTGTTAGAAGGCTCGTGCAGCAGGGCTATGCTTAAACTCACTCCGGTGTATTGCTTTAAAAGCAGTACTAAAAGAAAAGGAAACAGAACAAATAAAACAAATATTAGCAACCAACATGTATTTAAGTATTGTTATTAAGCATTATCTCCCTTCAGAACGCCATTCTCTTCTCTGATTGGCTGCTAGGTGGCCATTAATTCCAGATAACTGGCTACTTTGGAAGTAGTTCCAAAAAATAATTCATCTAATAACTGATTACCGTTCCATATGAATGCCTTTCAGAATGGTAACTATAACAACAATAAGCAGCCTTGTAGATCTACTTTCAACTGAAAGTAGTACCCAAACCGAACAGGTTAGCTTCTTTTAAATTGTTGCATATTTCTTTTACGTTTTATAGGCTTCTTCAAATATACGAGAGATAGGTAGATACAGGAGATAAGCGCGAGGTGTCCAGTTATTCATTTATTATTGGCTTGGCGGAATCTAGATTCCACCTCGCCAATTATAAATGAATAACTGGACACCTCGTCGGCCGTTATCCCTTACATGATATATTTGGTCAACTGATCATATAATTGGTCAAAAAGTGCCTAAAATCCTGTCCAAACAACCTCATAGATGGGGGTGACCTTAGGAAGACACAAACTGCTGAAATAAATAACATAAATATGCACTTTTATACTTTTAAATATAACACTTTTCTTGCCAGTATACCTTTTATTGACCCTGAAAGCTTTGATTTATGATTATTGTATATTGTGCGTCCACATTTCAAAATCATGAAAAATATAAATCAATGCTGTAATGTTCCATACATAATGCATAGCAGTAAAAGCCCCTGCTCTATTAGCTGATTAAAAACCCCACCCTAAGCAGGTAAACAAAATAGCCTAAGTAAGAAACTCACTAACATGCCATCAATACTCCAATCCAGCAGGTATTCACAAAGATTTTTTAATTTGTGCGTCTCAATCCCATCACATCATGCACAGCCACTCTGGTTAACACTTTATTTGAAGGTACCGTCATAAGCCTGACATGACACTGTCATTAACTATGACATGACATTGTCAAGAATCTATCATAAACTTTATAAACCTGTCATGACTGCTGACATACCCTAACCCTAACCATGAGAAATACTGGGTGACACTTCATGACAGAAGTCATGACCGGTGTATAACGTTTATGACAGATTCATGGCAACATCATGTCATAGTTAATGACAGTGTTATGTTAGTCTTATGACGGTTCCTTCAAATAAAGTGTAACTTAATTAATTAAACCTAAAGATTTGAGAGTGGACTGAATCTTCATCGCCATATCAGATATCTTCGAACTGACGCGCCGCTTCAACCTTCTTTAGAAGACCAACAGTGCAACACTGCAAAGATGTTTACATTCCTATTGTTCATTCTCAGTATAAACGGCCACAATATCAACATGCAGGGTAGTCAATCATAGTGGCAACTTTCAAAATAATAACATATGATGGCAAAAATAAAATCATATTACTTTTCCATCTGTGCTATCTGCACACAGACTAGTATAATTTTACTTTCTTTTACTTTACATGCTCATACAATCAGTACAAATTTTGCTGAACCTAGTCTAGGGTAGGTTGCACAGACAAATCAAATGATGAAGTAGCCTATTTTAAGGGAAAAATCACAACTCAATGAAACGTTAACAAAACAATGTTTTTATTCATTTTGTTACAAAAATAAGACTTCATCTCTTTGACAAAATAAACACAAACACAATACAAGCGCACAACAGCCTTTTAGATGAGCATTAAGCAGGCTGCCAACACTATTCCATACCAACACCAGCACCATACCAATTTCAGTCTATAGAAGTTATTCAAAAGCATACATCACCTAATGACCCAACTGTTACAAAGCAGCATTTGTTTTTGTTTGGAAGAAAGACATCAAAAGAAAGGTAGGAGCAAAAGAATG
>JAODXP020000033.1:13370807-13431874 GCA_027497455.2 Sardinella longiceps | reverse complement strand
CGTGTGGCCCTGATAACGCTTGCCTGCTAAAGTTATGAAACATAAAGTTGATTTTCTGAAATATATGATCGAGTTGAGGCTGCCAACAAGCGGAAATGAGCTTAGAAAAAAAATATGTATTGCACATATGAAAAATCAACTACTCTTCTCCAGTTTTGTCCAAAAGTGAAAAAGTAAAGCAGATAGAGGCCTTCGGCCCACCGTCTAATAGCCTCTAAAATTTCACAAAGCAAGCATAGGCCTACCATATTTCATTGAAAAAATGCTTTTGAGGGCACTTGAAAACAAGTGCTAGTGTTAATGGAATTATCCGGAGTGAATCAACATGCACCCTACTGTTTTATAGTCAATCGGTAATAGCCACCTCACTCACTGAATTTTATAGCCTAGACTCTAGACGTACCCCTAGTGGTAGCAAATTTGAATTTGCACAGAGGTACGTCTAGAGGCCACTGATAGAAACCCGTTTTAGCCTTCCTCTGGAGGCGGATAACCAATCACAGCGCGGTATGTGTACAGGAAATCGTAAGGCGGGCTTTGTACGATGACGACAGCCCTGCTCAAACCAGAGCGGAATCGTCTTTGGCTTTAGTTTTGGACGAATTGCACTTGTCATTTTCTTTGAAAGTGAAACAAGAAAGTGCACTGAAGTTTTCGTTCTGAAAAAGATGTCTTTGCCGTGTTACCGACGGGCTACGGGAAAAGTTTGATATACCAGCTGGTACCACTGGCCGGAACGCTAGCCTATTACGTGGAGAGGCAGTTTGAAAGACAACGCAATCACCCGCCCCTCCATTGAGGTACAGTCTATCAGTGGTCTTCAGACTATACATTCTTATGATATAGTCTGACGTGTCAGGCTATGAATTTTACACAATACAGACTGAAATAGCGAAACAGCAGCTAACACTAACAGAATGGGACATTTCAAAATGAAAGCAAATCGATTAGCTTTAGTTTTTGACCTGCCTCATTCAGTTTTGCAAACTTGGTCTACGATGCATGAAATTCGATCATTGAGGTGGCTATCAATAGGGCTTAGATAGGGCAGTCTGAACATAAAGCTATGTTCAGACTGCAGACCAAACCTGATTTTTTGCATCTCATTGGCATCTGATCTCTCTATCGACCGCGTTCACATTGATTGTCAAGGTGCTCATTTTGGATATCCATGTCCGCTAATCACCTGCCATATCCACGTGGGTTACTATGTAGAGGATAATGAATGACACAGCGTGCAGATATATAAAAATAACGCACGTTCGAAATCCTAAAAGGCCCCGACGCATAGTGGCCTTAACTTCGATAAGTGCGTTATTTTTCTATATCTGCACGCCGTGGAGTTCATTCATATATTATTATTGTTCCATTATTATATTATTATTGTTACAGACGATGTTTCGTTCACTGTTGCAGAGTTGTTCCCAGACAGGATCCCACTCCAGCGCTTTCTGTCTGCTGACGATGGTGCCCAGTAGCTTTGGAGGCTGGTGGTCCTAGCCATAATCTGTCGGCTTTCCAGCCCAGCATCCAACCACAACTGCACAGCTGCGCAATGAGTGGTTCGTGTAGCACTTGGACAGCCCCAAAGCCTCGCTGATGCATGGGAGCACGAGACGGAGGTAATTTACCTCCATCGGCTCATGGGAGTACCAGCAATCTTGGCAATCAAGCACGTAGGGGGTGCAAATAAAACACTTTTGCATCAGATGGACACTTCGAGATGTACTTTTTGAAGCTTACAACCGGACAGTGTGGATCCCCGGACAGGGCAAACATAAACCCTCTGTAAAGCTGTTTTTGCGGTTCTGTTGCCTTCTTGTGATTTTTCGTCTTGGCATTGTGTGACAGGCACACATATTCCCCTCCAACTGCGTCTTGCTTGTTGTTAAACGAGTGTAGATTCAGGTCACGGTTTCCTTCCCTTCCCCTTCTCGTCAGGTTCAGCTGTATGTCAAACCATACTTTCCGCTCAAGGCCATCTGCCGATAAGTATGGTGACTTGCGGATGACAGGCAGATCTGCATCAGAGATACGGGGGTTGTGTTCACTTCAATCATTTCCATTATTGTGATTCATTTTCAATGACAGTAGGCAACAGCGATTAACGGCGAGCAACTGAGCAACAGATCGCCTGGTGGGCGGGGAAAAATAGAAATGCAGGCTATTTTCTGCAAAAGTTGGGCGATTTAACCAGGCGATTTGTCATAAACGCCAATCAGAGTGAAGCCATGCGTGACGGCATACTTTCAAAAAGAATTTTGATCTGACACCTGTCATGGCGGAGCTAACTCAAAAATCGCATTTATCTGTTGACAACCTAACAAGTTAAGGACTTGATATTTTGTAAAACGAGGCGGCAAATGAGGTAAGATAAAACTGAAAAGATGGGTTTTGTAACACAAAAATACATCTGTGGCGATATACGTTGTCGCTACCAGACGCATATTTTAGCAACGAACGGTAGCAACTAACTTCATACGAGTCACGCCTCCTTGGCAACTGAGTTGCTTGTTCAAATTGCCCAGTTGCCTTCCCGTGTGACCACAGGGTTACTGCCCAAGCAGTGGACTTCTTGATGTTGTATTAATATTTCTGGCTCTCGATATGGTCTAGATCCTCTGCACTGAGAGTTTTGTGCCTCTTCGGATTTACGGCCGGTGATAATGGCCAACTTTTTCTTTTTAAAACTTCCGTCGCTGTGTTTCGTCTGAAATAACGCAAGATCGACATATTGAGTAGTGAACTGCTCTACATCTCGCGTTAGTTCAGGTCAAACAAGATAAATAGAGACAAGCTGTAGGATAACCTTATCTAAGCTAAAGCACTTTCTAAGTTCTCTATGCCTCAGTGTAAATGTGAACACCCACGGGAATCTACGGAATGAAGTTTGGAGTAACTTTGAGCTTCGTCAATGGTGGAAATTATGGAGGTAAGCTACAGTTTTCAACTCAGCCTATCAGGTGCTGGGCCACTCCAACGCTAAGCCTGTTTGTAGCCAATCAGTTAACTAGCCGTATTCCCGAGAGGAGGGGTCAGGTGCAAGTGAACTATGTGGGACAAGTTCGTGCTCCGATCTCTACTTAACATATTTTATGACAGAATCACAGCGGATTTCCCCTTTAATCTCTCACTTCCATCCATCTGCATTCCATGTGTTGATGTTTGTCACGTGACAAATGAAGCAAGTGACACAGTGAAATCTTATCACATGTGGAAAAGCTATTCAAATCGCAGCATATTGCAATGAATTGCAGTGAATTGCAAGTGACACATAGGTAAATGGGGTGTAACAGATTCAAAAAAATTCGAATGCATGTGGTTTTCTGCTGTTCAGACCAACCAAAATCAATTCTAGATCGAATCTGGATATGGAAAAAATCGGATTTGGGATGCCAATCTGAACGAGGCCTAAAACAGCAGGGCTACGTGTTGATTCACTCCAGATAAATCCTTTAAGGGAAGAGAAATGGGACTGGGCTTTACCTCGTGGTCACACAGGCGACAAAATCATTGGTGTTGGGCAACTAGCTCCCATTCATTTTCAATGACAGTAGGCAACGGGCAACAAATTGCCTGGTGGGCGGGGAAAAAATAGAAATGCAGGCTATTTTCTTCAAAAGTTGGGCAATTTTCAATAAATGCCAATCAGGGAGTGAGGTCCATGTGTGACGTGTACTTCAAAAGTTTTGAATCCGGAATCCAAAATGGCGGAACTAACTCGAAAATCACTTTTATCTGTAACAAAATACAAAGTTAAGGATTTATGACTTGACATTTTGTAAAAAGAGACAGGAAATGAGGTAAGAATAATCTGAAAACACGTTTTGTAACACTGAAATACATCTGTGGCAATATAAGTCAACGCCTCCTTGCTTGTTCAAATCACCCAGTTGCCCTGTCGTGTGACCACCACACGGTGAAGCCGTGGTGATAAAATCATTGGTCTTGGGCGACTAGCTCCCATTCAAGCGATGTTTCTTGGGAGTCTTCGCCGACTGTTGGCAATTTATTGCTTGCGGTCTGAACGTACAGTAAGGTTTCTCCCTGTCTGTGTGTGTGTGGCTGGGACCAGACTCTGCTAACCGCGGCTGAGAGGATGCTCCTAAGCTGCCTTGGCCATTCACCTCACCTTCCCCCTAGCCCAGAGCTTGGGCAGCAGGTCTGCCTGGTTGGCCAGTGACCTGATCCTCATCCTTATCTTCAATGTCCTTGCTATACTCATCACCAGACTTAGTGGTCAGGGACATGTTCCATCCCATCTCCCTGCCCTCAATAGAAGGGGAAGTCTTTGTATGTCAACGTGTTTAACTGGCAGTTTTATCACACTAGGACATGCACTCTCAATTGGGTAGCATATTTCGTGAGGGCCGTAGCTTTCCTCATACACTCTACAACTACACCCGAAAAAGTTGGAATGTAGAAATTGACATTAAAAACAATGTTAATTCAATTTTATTATGCCCACCTATAGGTAAATATCACACCCAACTCTAAACTCAGTCATCTGTACTAGGCCTAGGCCAGCCCTCTTCATTTTCCAGAAAGTGGTCTGTTATACCAGGTGGGACTCCATTCCAGGGACTTCACTAGTTTCCTGTCAATGGCAATAACAGGACTGCTGCTCTGTATTTCATTTAAGTAGGAAAAAAACCCTCCATGTAGTTACAACGAAATGTTGCAAAGCAGCCGCTCTCCATAATGCCAATGGGAGCTGTAGGCCTCCATCAGTGATGTCAGTGTCCCTTATTGGCACACACCCACCTCTTGTGTCTGCCGGCCGGGGAAGAGCAATCTAAATTAAGGGTACAAATGTTAAAGATGTGTGATCATCCAAGTCCATCAATATTTCATAGGCTATATCCAATGTTCATGTTTCACTTACCCTTGATGTTTGTCCCCTCAGAGTGATGAAATCGGTCCAATTCACCCTTTGCCTCCTCGAATTTGGCCCTTTTGCTCTCTGGGGTGAGAGTGGCTTTGCCCTTTGCAATCAATTCATCCAAGTTATCAGTCTTTAGTTCGTATGACTGATATAGATCACTATTTGTGGTGAAGTAGGCCCTTGTCTCTTTAAATGTAGTTTGTCGAAACATGTATGTCTCCCCCTCTTCAATGTCAATATTTCTCTCATTTGGTATAGTCAAAGTTACAATTTTTCTTCCCGTCAGTAAGAGTATATCATTTTCGTTTCAGCCCTCAATGGAGGGCCAAACACCAACCTCTCTGCCACTGAACAGCTCACTGTGGTCTGTCACCCCGTCGTACCAGGTAAGACTCCGTTCCAGGGACTTCACCAGTCTCCTCTCAATGGCAATGACAGCTAGACTGCTTAAATAATCTTGGCCCATTGTATTTCGGCAGTAGGTCTTGCTACGTTTCAAACAGGAAAAACTCCTCTCTACTCCTGCTTGAGTAGCTCCCATTGTTGCGACTAAGCACAGTAGTTTATACCTGCGGCATTGCACTGTCCATGTCTTTGAAGTACACTAAGAAGTCACAACTTCCCCCCTATTACCCTATTACAGCACCTGGAGTTAAGACCTCAGTCTCCCTGGATCAAACAAATGGCCATAATTCTCCATGACATTTTTGAACGCCTCTTCGGGATATACTTGCATCATTTAATCAAATTTTCCTGAATCAGCAAGATCTAGAAAGCAAATTCTTTCCAAATCTGAGAACCTCAGAGATATTTAAGCCATGTAAATATTTCTGTAACGCACTTGGGGATCTTGTGACATTCACTCCTGCCTGGGCTCATTTTGATGATCTGATGTAAGACTTGCAGATTTTTCATAAACTGCTTGGAAAGCCGCCTCTGATTTCTTGCACTTTGCAAAACGGCAAGAAGACCATTGAGTTGTTTCTTGCCATAGAGAACATCCATGACTTTCTGCTGTAGAATGTCAAACACGACATTAGATTCTGAAAAGATCTGATCAAATGTCTAAAGGTACAGTAGCCTGGCAGGCCATCCAATATCACTGCAATGTATAGTCTGGCATCGAGAGATACCTAACTCAATTGTGAGTGGGTCAAGTCTGTTATATATTTCAAAATACTTCAGCACGCAACAGGATAGCCTATGGCCAATCGGTGGAGCGAACAAGATGTAAACACCAATTCAAAAGGTTGTTGTTTTCGGCAAAGCCTGCCCTAAACACATAGTGTTGTGATTAGATGTCGCCAATCAAATTCGTTATGGCTAACTACCAGATGTATAGGCTGAACAAATTAAATTGCCGCCGCTAGGGTACGTCTAGATTTCTAGGCTAGTCTAAAGGAGGAAGGCAAATTCAAAGTCCTGATGAAACCTTTGGCATCATTGAGAGTCTCCTGATCTGCAGTTTCATCCCGCAAAATCTTTTCAAATGTTTGTAGTAGCTCATCAGTTGTTTGTGATGGTTCTCCCGAGCCTTGTTTTGAAATTCCAATGTGTAGGTTGTTTTTTGGGCAACCATGCACATCCTGCAGACTCTAGGTAAAACATCCTCTGTGGAATTAGAGAAGAATGTAGAAAATCCTGAGAGAGATGCGAAAAGTACTCTTGTCCCTGAGAGAGAGAACTAGGTATAGTCTGTGGGCATAAGAGTGCAGAGCGAGAGCATTTCCATTTACTGATTTGATTTTGGCCTGAAGCCCATTCAGGTTGGAAGACATGACAGCAGCCCCATCATATTTCAGTTTATCTTTATAATCATAGACTTGCATGTGCTCATTTAAGAGATCAAAAACAGGTTGGGCATCTTGGCCACCTGATACATCATAAAAACCAATAAATCTCTCTTGGATTTTGCCTTTGGTATCCACATATCGCAGGGTGACAGTGAGTAGTGCATGGCATGGCAGGAGATGTCAGTGGTTTCATCAACTTGCCATGCAAAAAAAAGGAGCAGTGTGGACTTCACTCTCCATCTCATCAAGTACAGTGGCAGAAATGGCATGAAGGAGGTCATTTTGGACTGTTTTTTTTTTTTTTTTTTTAACAGTTTCATCGTACTTTGCTACATGAAGGCGAATACCATCATTGATAGCATACATAATCCTTTGCCTACCTTCGGGTTAAAGCGGCAAGATCAGGACAGCAGTAGTAGTGGCCAGGCTGTTCGTTACATAACAAACATTGATTAAAGATATTGGGTAATGAAATATCAATGGCTAAGCAAATGTTGAAGTTGGTAGACAGATAACTGACTCGGTTGTTATATTGTCATTAGTTGATATTACCTTCTATCGACACCATTATAGCTAACTAATGTGACGGCTTGACAAAACCTAAACCTTAGCACCCGCTAGCCTAAAAATGTTATACTATACATATTATTGGGAAGAAAAATATGCTTTTACCTGTGGAAAGTTATCCCTTGCCTGTGTGTCTCTTTTTTCAGCGAGTAGAACAACCCTACGCTGCACAGGACATCGGCATTTTATATATTTATGTTAAAAATATATGACTCATTCCAATGTTTTATCGCCAACTGACTGCCCTAACCAATATGGCTGCTTTGTTGACATACGTTTTGGAACCCAACAAGGCTTCCAGTTCTGTGGGGAGAACGTTCACTCTCAAAATACTTCTGGGGGTACTGCAACGAGAGGGCGCGCACGAGCAAGTGCAAATCGATATTATATGAAAATTGATGTCCACGGTGCTAAAAATATCTGTAATTTTTTGGATACAAATGTGTAGAAAAAAAAACATTTTAGCATTTAGCTCCATAGGCCCTCGTTGTTTCAGGACTTACTCACGGGTGCCCCTAGTAGAAATGCCATTTGAATTGCAGGTTGAAGGCGGTTCAATGACGTTAATAGGGAGTGATCCGGTTCTCTGTAAATGGCCTCTGATACTAACAAGTTTTGACCTGGTTCGGGAAGTGAAAACCGCAGTCATGATAATTACCCACACTGTCTTAAACCACACAACGTAGACTTTCCACTATCTATGGTAAAACAAAAGGATTGCCTGTGATCATAACAATGCTACGGTGTCATTTGGCATCAACCTGGTTTAATAAAAATGTATTTTAATTGTGATATCACAAGAAACCACTACACTACCCGTCATCCCACAGTGTGAAACGGTGCCTTCCCGTTGCTAGGGAATCTGTTGTAACAATGAAGCAATCCCAGAATTCCATGCAGGTTCAGAGAAAATTCCAGATCATGTCACCAATGAGGTAAGACACAGACACATGTGGTAAGAGAGATAAATTGTCTTTATTCTTTGATTATGTTTTCTTCATTGAATCTTTGCCATTAAATAAAAAAGTAAGAGACTAAGTGTATGAGTAGGCAGGTGACATAATATAATAATATTATATCAAATATCACTGGTTACCAAAAACAGGGTGTTATTTTTTTCACTTGAATGTTTTGAAATACAGAGATAAGACAAGTGTGGTCCAATATTAAAAGGGACAGCACTTGCATAGACAACCTGAGAGAGAGAGAGTGTGTTCAGTTACTTATACTTAGATTGAGCAAAATAAATTAGAAGAATAAAGAATCCAACACCAAGCTGGAACTGGGCACTGAAAATTCATCAGTTGCTGGAAATGGGCACTGCACTGGCTAACAATGGCACCTCCCTATATTTAATCTGTTCCTAGTTGGTAGTACCCATGTTCGTTATATGGTGAGAGAAGAAAAAAAAATAATTATGTGCATAATGTGTACTGTATATAAATATAACTGTAAACTGGTTTAGATTTTCTTCAGTGCTATTAGTAATAAGCGCTTCACTAGTGGAGAAGGTAAGTGCAGAGTGCAGAGATAACTGTGGCCAGTAGGAGGCAGTGTAGTCCACTGGCAGGTCTGACAAAGGCTCCTCCGCTTGCTGTTGGAGAAAAGGGACAAAAGTAAGAGGGAAAGGGTCAGTGTTGAAGACAACCTCATTCTCTCTCTCTCTCTCTCACACACACACACACACATACACTTCAAGGAAACATTGACAACACAATGCAGATAGCACACACATATTTTATGCACACACCCCAACATCTGACACACACACACACACACACACACATATCTAATACATAGCAATACCTGCTATATTAAAGGAAAAATCTGGAGTGAATTCAAGCATAGCCCTGCCAAACGAGCCTGCTAAACGCACTAGTCAACGAGTGGAACAAAATAATTTGGAACAGCATAGGCCGAACGCAGAAACGAACAAGCACTTTACACTGGATCAATGGATCCTCAATGTAACGTGTTTCGCTTTCGCATTAGGGCTATGATTTTCGAAATTCTTTCATTCCATGCGAAATATATTGCTGTTAGAAGCCTCATGCAATAGGGCTATGCTTAAACTCACTCCGTAGCTACCCTTTAACATGATGTGTTACTCTCTCACACACAAACACAATTATACAACTACCTGTGGTCCCTGTTGTTGCTGAAGTCGTTGTGGTGGTGGTGGTGGTGGTAGTGGTGGTGGTGGTGGTTGCGGCAGCCCCAGTCGCTGCAGCACCGCTTGACCCTGCCGTTGTGGCGTCGCCGTTGTTCCCACCAACATTGGCTGCGGCTGTGGTTGCGTCGGCGGCCGTCGTGGTGGGGGAGGCGCGACCCCCAGTGAGCCCCAAGCCCAGTGTGTCCAGGTCGGTCTGAAACTGGCGGCTGATCCAGTCCCTGATGATCGTGTCATCGGAGTAAGTGGGCAGGTCGTTCACGTTGGTGTCGCCCAGTAGGTTGCTCACGTCTGATACGCTCAGCGTCTGACAGGGACAGAGAGGGGAGGACGAGAGAGAGAGAGAGAGAGGCCAAGTTAGGTGTCTATATTGGGAAGTGTGTGTGTACAAGTTTGGGACAGTGAGTGTTTCTATATAAATGTATGTACTGTATGTCAGGGACTAAATATCAATGTCTGAAAACCTAAAGGGTGTAAGTGAGGTTTTGGTCAAAATTGAGTTATCACATGAAAGCTCTTGATGAGCTCTTCCCACTGACAAAATTATAGAAGTAAAATAAAAATTTAGAGTTTATGGGCGTAGCTGCATTTGACTAAATTACTATTAATTATCGTGTCATCCATCAGTGTCAATAAATGTGCTTTAAACCGGACAAATCCGTACAGAAATAGCATAAGAGCAAACTGTAATAATTTTATCTAAAGGGATTTCCAAAAAGCTGAATTCTGCTCTGATTACGATACATTTTGAGAAGTCCCTCGCTTACCTGAATGACACTCTGGTCAAGCTCGAGGAAAGTGTCCATGTCCATGCTGACGTTGGAGGAGACCAGTGTCCTCACAAACGACTCTGGGGCACCACCTGATCAAGAACATTCTGCAGTTAGGTTCAAGGTTCAAGGATTTTATTTGTCACATACATTGAAATACTTGCGTAAGACATGTAGTGAAATTGCATTATGAAAAGACAGAAAAAAAAGACTAAAATGAAGGGAAAAAGAGATAGTCAAAGATAAATAATAAAAGCATTACATTAAATAAAATAGAGCAGACACAGCACTTTTTTTAGATACTGCATTTCAGCCATTACCCAGGTAGGTCTCAATGAGCTGGTGGAATATTCCTTTAAGTGTGTGCATTACTAATTAATGACAACAGCAACATTATAGAGCAGAAATTGTCCTTTACCCAGGTAGGTCTCAATGAGCTGGTACTCTGTGGAGGTGACTGTTGACGTTGTGGTTGACCTTGAGGTGCTGCTAGTGTTCTGCCCGATGAAGGCTGCCTGGGCGATGGGGAACAGCAGCTTCTTCTTGGCCAGACTGCAGCTGCTGATGGTCAGAGCATCTGCTTGCCTGGAGGCAGGAAGAAGCACAGCACAGGATTAGCAAATAAACACAAAGCACAAGGAAGTGTTACTGTTCAAATAAATAACCATCCTGTGTCGTTCAAACAGAATGTTATTTAAGCACAGCACAGGATTAGCAAATAAACACCAAGCACAAGAGCTCCAGGAAGTGTTGAGGTCAATTCAGACTGAAGATCTGTGACGGAGTTGCGGCGGTGACTTTAAACAGAATGGTTTTTTTTTCCTTATAGATGGTTCTTTGTGCCATGTGATCTTTTTACAGTCACTAGGAGAGTTCACAATGGCCATAATATTCTGTTTAGGTTCAACAGAATCATCATAGAAAATGAGAAAGCTCAGCTCAACTATCAACCAGACCATAATACTCACTGCAGGCTGTTGGAAGTAATGTTCTCCAGCACACTGGTTTCCAGGTAACAGACACCAGGACCTCCCAGTGAATTCAGAACAGCATTGTCAATACTGTTCCCTGCCGCAAGGTACTTGGCCATGATGGCTTGGGTCTAGTGGGGGAGTATTGGGAGAGAAAGAGTGAGTTTAATGACTGTATACCATATTATTTTACAATCACAATTGTGGACTTAACTATAATAATTTATACATCTGATATTCAAGGTAAAAAGATTTGGTAAATGCATTTTATAATCCAATTTCCGTATTTTATTTTATTTATGTAATGTTTTTTTTTTAATATGTAAAAACAATGTATTTTTGTAAAATACAAGAAATACAAACAAAACGCCCATCGAAACACCATATGTGCATGGATCTGGAGTGTCTGTCTGCATCAAAGTTCCTCTTTCCAACAAAAATTGGCTTTAACTGGCTCTAACCTGGTTTTCTGACCAGAGTCCATCTCTTGTCACCATCAAGGAGGCCAAAGTGTCAATTTTGGTCACGTTCCACTTGCTGATGTCATCTATGGTCGCCCCACGAGACACTGGCCCCAGCATCTGGAGAATGTCGTCTGAAATGCCTTCTGGGTAAGCCTGGATGAGAACAAGGTTAAAGGTCAATAATCAAAATAATGACTTTAGTGGAACATAAAGGAATCTTATACCTACATTAAAACACACATACATCAGCCTGAACAGACCCAAAATAAACTTCAATAAACATACTAAAGGTCTTTTGGTACCCTTTGCAAGAGCTAAGATACAATGAGCAGGTACAAAACAAAACAAAAACGGTTAAAGGTGATGGCCTCTTATAGTATCCTGTTTCCCCATTCTCTCTCAGAAGAGAATCAGGTCATAATCACAAAATAGGCACTTCAAATGCTTTACAGTAATAAAGAGTGAATTACAGGTCTGCCTCTTATATTCAGTATAATCTTTTGCCTTCTAATAATGACATTTTGTTTGTGTAATCAACTCGTGGACCACTTGAGCTTTCTCGCGGACCACCAGTGGTCCCCGGACCACACTTTGAGAACCACTGATATAGAAGGATAGACTGTGGCGCTAGAATGGGCGTTGCCTTTCAAACTGCCTCTGTACACCATAGGATAGCGCAGAGACCACGGCTCTGGCTACCACCAATCAAAACAATGAACATGTTAAAGCAACGCATCCCTATGGCTATGGCTTGTCATATTGTTACCGCTAGAATACTAGGCTAGTTGATTTCTATAACAGGAACCATTTTGTTTGAGGAAATCACCTGATTTAACTTCTGCAAGACGAACTCGTAGTAGTCCTCATCATCTAACTTGTCTGTGACGGCTGGAAGGTTGTCCTTGAGGACTGTAGCGCTCAAGCAGGCATCGAACTGTGTGGTGTCGTAATCGATGGGGAAGGCATCGTCGTTGATTTCGACCTGGGTGATGTTTCCCACCGTGCACTCAATTACTGTAAAACCAAAGATTGTTTTCAGATGTGTAACCGACAACTCAGAGATATTGAAAAGTTTAGAGTGAAATATTTGTTTGAGTTCTCTCATTATCCCCATTTGTCCCTGTGTGTACTCAGATTGCAAAAAAAAAAAGTTTTCAAGGAAAATGTTTAACTGACTTGAACTCCAAATGCATGAGCACCTTGTCCCTCATCATACCGTTTGAAAATGTTCCAGGGGAAAAAGTAATTAAATATGGCTACTATTAAAGAGAACAGTTAACTATACTTATAATGCAATGAGTCTCATAACTCGTAACTCATAACTTGTTTTCCTAAATGTGTAATGATTTTTAAGTAAGATTTTATGAAAATGATGTGTTATTTCTTCAATAATGAAGGGCAAGCCATGTTTAGGCATTTTTATACATTTCAAAACATTCAGAGATATTCACTGTATCCATAATGTAATACAACATAAATACATTTACTCGACGTTTCACTAACCTGTTTCACGTTTGGCTCGGCGGCCCTGTCGGTATTGTCTCCGCATGTATCTCTTCTTTCTCCTCGGAGCACCTTGACTTCTCAGCTCTCTGATGAAGCTCTTAAAGAAACGTCGGCCTTCCCTCTGCACAGATGGTAAACAGCAAACAATACAACATACAGACAATTATTAAATATTCACACAAGACACAGTGGCATTTCCGGAGACTTCCTTAAGCAGCTCTATCCATTTACAGTAAAAGATATATAAACTATTCGTAATGACAGCCAGACAACGGAAGTTCTTCTGGTATGTACAGTTAAGAGATAATGTATAAACAATCCATAATGACAGACAGGCAATGTAAGATCCTCTGGTATGTACAGTAAAGAGATAATGTATAAACTATCCATAATGACAGCATTACAAGTGAAGTTCCTCTGGTATGTACAGTATGAGATAAAGTAAAAGTATAGTCTATATGAGAGTCTATATGAGAGAATAAGTCCTAAGAGGACAAATCTTTGAGTTCAGTCCAACTCACAGTATTCACTGAGGGAGGTCACACTGACCAAAATCTTTTATGTATTTGTTCTAATAGCTGACTGACACATTTCTCAAGGATCAGAAGTGTAGGACCATGCTAAAAGTCTAGTCTGTGGTTTCTGGCTTTAAAAAAGACCATCCATGTTTACCCTGTTGATCTCTTTCCAGAGATTGGATGTGAAGTACAGAGGCAGAGGCTTCAAGTCATTCAGAGTCTCTTCTGTCCATTCTGATGGAACACTGTGGTAGCACAAACAAACAAACAAAAAGCAGATATGTCATTTTAAAGTTCAGATTTGCTCAAAATGACATAAGACTTGTTTTCAGATCATTTACATGAAATATAATGATAAAGATTGAAATTCTGACGAGTTCTGCTGTTCCAAGAATTATTTTTCGGTCATAGCTAGAGTCCCCCTCACCTTTACAATGACAGCCTATGTACACTGGAACAATTCTTCCTAAAACGCATTCCATAAATAGACGCAGTGCGAATAGCGCTAGTTTTAGTAAATGAGGACCTCAGTAGGCTTTTCATAATTACTCATGTTGGTGTAGGCTTAGCAAATTCCTGGACACACATTCAATGAACCCAGTATTCATAAAGCATTATAAATGCACTCATAAAGGCTTAATGCATTGATAACTATAATGTACTGTATCATGTAAAGCCTTTCCAATATGAAGTGTTTTTAAGCTTCTTTAGCCTTCTTTGACATTAATTATAAGACTTTGTAAGATCATTATAGCCCTTTATTCATGTGTTTATAATGCTTTGTGAATAACTGTTTAATAGAAATCTTTAATCCAAATCTTTTGTAGTTGTATCCTGGGCTTCTGTTAAGTGAGCGCCTTGTTTTTTAAATGTCTAACGCTGTGAGTGGACACGTCCATGACGTACCCATATGTAGTGTTGCCCGAAAGGAGGACCGTCTCCATGCCGGAGGCCAGGGATATCGAGACATCATCACAGTTCTTGAGCTTCTCGATGATGGAGGGGTCAGAGTTCAAGACATACGAGCCGTCCAGAACACACACCATGTTGCCGATTACGTTGAGGTCCGTCGCATTGAAGCTGACACCGGTGACACCCTGAAGTCAGATCATAAATTGTGAGTGTCGTATCTTGCAGCATAGAATTCAACTACAGAATCTATTCTTACGGCATAGAATTCAACTACAGAATCTATTCTTACAGCATAGAATTCAACTACAGAATCTATTCAACTTTTTGATAACCTAACCTCTATGAAACGGAGGTGCATAAACACCTATATTTTATTTAATTATATTTTTTGTGTGTGTTTGTCTATATTTATGTGCGTACATGACATGTCAAACTGAAATATCATTTGTTTTCACTTTTAACTGGAACTATTAAACTAGTAGTAATAGTTCAAACAAAAAGAGGTTTAATTTAGTCTCGACCTTAAAAAAGGGGTGACTTACCAGGCAGGTTTTGGCATTGTTGACAAGTATTTGGCTGCGTGGGCTAAAGGGCCCGGAGAAGATATTGAAGTTCGCAAAGCCCAGCTCAGTGAAGTAGCTTCTACAGTCTTTCACAAGAGAATAACTGTGCACACAAACACACACACACACACACACACACACACACACACACACACACACACAGTGGGAAAAAAATGTTAACCTATAGTTTGAATACACCTCATCATATATCCAACACAATGGATTTAAATGTTTCTCAGATCATAGGTATATTATTTGGCATATTAAAAAAAATGTTAATTATAATGGCAGTAAGATGTTAGCTGTAGTACACAAAAAGGCTAATGGACACACAAACTAATAACAAAGCAGAGCAGCATGTCTGTTGTTTTGGTGGCAAACACATTTACAGTAATGAAGTACTCTAGAATGATAGATGATAGAGTCATGATAGATGATTCTAGATGAATTTAACCCTAAAGTGTTTTTTACAGTAATGTCTCAAACCAGAGTTGGGTGTTAAGGTACGTACTCAAAATACAGAAGCAGATCTTGATTGTAAGAAGAGTAGTCATCTGAGATCTCAGTTTTCACATAGTTATACATGCAAGTCAACTGTGGAAAAAGAAAAAAACATCCTTTTAGTGTCACATTATAGCCAGTGTGTCCATGTGTGCAAGTGCTTCTGTATGTGAGCGTGTGGAAACAGGCTACTCTTGTGTTGTGTGTGTGTGTCTTCCAAAATCTGTCCACATTAATATCATAATCCTAGTAACACGTTGAATGTTTCTTGTCCAATCAAAAAAGGCTAAATAGTATGATGAGACAGTTGTTGTGTAATTAAAAATCAACACGAGAGGGAGGGATGTCACAGGCCAAGCTCCAAGTTAACAATACTTTTTTTTTTCTTTTTTTTCTGGTGTGATTTGCCAAATGTGATTGTAAATATCGCTGCTCTCTCATTTAGAAGGAAGTGAGTGTGTTCACATTGGTTTCTCAGTGTTGAGGGATTACTTGCCGCAAAGACCTGTGTGTGCACTTGTAGGTTATTGGGATTTTAATAATATGTGTGTGTGTGTCTGTGTGTGTGTGTGTGTGTGTGTGTGTGTGTGTGTGTGTGTGTGTGTGTGTGTGTATTCACACACCTGTGACTGTCTGAGAGTAAGCTTCCGATTCCTGCGTCGTCTGCAGGCTCTGATGAGTCTCCTGACCTTGACCCTGGTGAAGGTCTGCACACGTGTGCAGGTGAAGCCCTGCAGCACTTGGAACGATATTCTGAACAGACACGTTACCATGGTAACACACAGAAACAAACAACAAACATGAGGTTGATGTAATCAGAAGGGTTCCAGCAAGCAAGCTAAAGTGACATCTTGGCTTTGTTTGTGTAATTGTAAAGTCCCGCTAAAGTTACATTCCTCCATTGCCCTAGCTAACGGGAATCTGAATAGCTTCTATCAGTCTGCTCCATAGAAGACTAACAGTCAGAATGAATCACTTAAGCTCCTATTCTCCTAGGTGCTTAAGTCAAAAAAAGTGCTCGACTCCATGTGTTTCAGCTGACCTTTAAAAGTATGAAACTCGCAGAGTGGTCCGCAGTGTTCACTGATATGCTACCATAAATATCACCCCAAGATATGACTTCTAACAGGTTCTAGCATTGATTTGGAATTCTTGTGATAACTTCCCAGCAGTTAATGGTGTTGGACAACAAACTACAATGAAACTTAGGATTTGTGTAAAGTGGTTTTACTCACTCATCTTCATTGTCCAGGGTGGCTGCTACATTATCGAAAACCAGAAGAGACTGTGGAAAAACAAATCAACAAACAAAAATAAGGACTTTGGGCTATACTTGGTGGTTGAAAGCCAAAGGTGTTATAATAATAGGTGTTATAATAATAAAATGAGCCAGTCTCTCCTTTCAAGCAAATAGTCCAGTTCCTAATGTCATTTTGTCTGAATTTTGGGGGGATTATGTAAATCACACATTTTTGTAAAGGTAATTACATACTGAGTCAGAAAATCCATGTTTGCATTTGGCAAGATATATTTGTGAAGGAATATATGGGAATATGTTAAATTCTCATTGAAATCAATTTTGGTTAATTCTGGAGATAATTCTGTTTAGTATCTGCGGAGATAAAAAATTTAAATTCTGATAAAAAATGATACCTCAAAAGTAAGTACAGAACACTAATCTGACACAAACATAAATGGCGGATGGTGATTGGTAGACAAGTGCAGTGACCAACCTGACTCTGAGTCCAGGTCTTCTGGTTGAGTGTGGTGGCCACCTCCATTGTCTGGGTGAAACCCTGCAGGAAGTTCCGTGGGATTTGTGTGGCCAAGACATTGGGCACGTTGGTTATGATGTTAGTTGTCACGGTGCTGACAGAGATGATCTAACACAAACAAACAAACATTAATTAAAAAAAGAAGAAAATAATAGTCCCATTTGACATTACTGAAAGCTGATGGTTGATATAAGAATGAGAAAGTCTGCTGAACGATAGAGGGTGCACACACACACATTTTAATTCTTTATTTGGATTGACAGATAGACATTTATCATGGCACAATCCAAATATGGCTTTAAGGATTTAAATGCCATATTAATACTCACACACACACACACACATACATACTTGTTGGACAAAGGTCTGCTGAACAATAGTGGGTGCACACACACATACATGTACACACACACACACACACACACACACACACACACACACACACACACATACATACTTGTTGGACAAAGGTCTGCTGAACGATAGTGGGTGCACTGGCGACGTTGTTGACCACCGCCACAGACTGAGAGGCGGTGAGGATCTCCGCGGGGGGGATGCTCATGATGGTCGCCGCGGGAACGCCTGAGATGAGGGTGCCCAGATTCTGAAGGTCGTTGCTGTTTGTGATCTAACACAAAGAAGTGTAAAACAAGTGTTCAGAGAATATATTGAAATCATATACAGGTGCATACACACAAAATATATATAAATATATACACATCCAGCGCACACACGTGTATGTGAGAACACAATCCAGATACACAACTACACACAAACACCAACAACGTTGCATGGGTGGCATGCAGTCATGCAACACACACGCACATACACATAAATATACATACACACACAGTATTGCATAATATGCATTATATACTGTATGGTTATGTGCATACAGTATGTATGTGAAAAGTATATAGTGACCATGTTTAACATAGACTACAACTAACATGCACTACCCGCCATGACATGCAGAAACACTTTCAAAGACACTTTAATTTCACATCAACACTCTTCATGCCAATTACCCCAACACACATAGTGTAAATACACACTAGATTCTAACTTATCTCAAACATATCTAACTTACTTGTAGGGAGCCATTGTTCTGGAGAAATGTCATTAAATTACAGCATTAGTCATAGTTATGTTACATAGAAGTGATAGTTACATCTGCATATGCTAATCACACACACATACACACTATGTGTACACACACCTACATGGCAACCAAACTCTCATACAGCCATACATGCACAAACACCATGAAGACAGACACACACACACACACACACACACACACACACACACATCTGACTAATGAACACACACACACCTAGATGGCAACCAAACTCTTGCACAGCCATACATGCCATACAGACACACACACACACACACACACACACACACAGATCTGACTGATGAACACATACATACACACACACACACTATGTGTACACACACCTACATGGCAACCAAACTCTCAGACAGCCATACATGCACAAACACCGTGAAAACACACACACACACACACACACACACACACACGGATCTGACAAATGAACACACACACACACACACCTACATGGCAACCAAACTCTTGCACAGCCATACATGCCATACAGACACATACAGTACACACACACACACACACACACACACACACACACACAGATCTGACAGATGAGCACACACACACACACACACACACACACACACACACACAGTGAGAAATCCCTTACTGTGAAAGTGCCAGAAGCCACAAGCTTTTGGACGAGGATCATGGCCTGTCCCTGGTTCCAGCCTACCACAGTACTGAGTACAGACAGGGAGGAGGTGATAACTGTGGGGTTGGCATCGTTCAGCTGGCCCACGCTGAAGCCTGTGCTGGAGTTACCCAGAACGGAGATGCACGTCGGGGTGATGGTGTCCACGTTACTGCCGAGGGCCGCTGACACCTGAGACACACACACACACACACACAAAACAAAGCCAAATTAATCTCAGATTAAATTACAGATCATCTGTTTGACTGTTCCGGATTATCTATTTAAAGTAGAGTATCAGTTGGGGGCACCGTGGCTCAGTGGGCTAGAGCGTCATACCATTACTCCGGGGACCTGGGTTCGAGTCTGACCCAAGGTCATTTCCCGATCCCAACCCATGTCTAGACAAAAAGTCCAGAAAATATCTTTAAAGTAGTGTATCAGTGATACCTTGTATGATAGTGGGGCGTTGAAGGACGCGGTGATTTCAAGTTGATGCAAAAGCTTTGTTTTCACTTCCAAATTACAGTAAAGACTATATGACAGCATGAACCGCCCCAACGCTAAGAACGAACACAAGTCCAGAACATTCTGTTTCATTTATAATTCCCAGTAACATTCTATTTAATTAATATTCAACTAGTTCTGCTGTGATATTATATTATAAAACATCAAACTGCCATATTCAATGCTACAACACTTGCCCTGTGGGAAATGCTAATTGAACTCTTTGGAAGAAGTATTCAACACAGTGGCATTTCTTCACCCGTGCAAAAACAACAACAAAAACAAAAACATGCACAAGACATGCACAAGAACTTGACAAAATACAACAGAAAGCTCACGTGCCACACACAAACTGCATGGACAAAGCAGAAAGCTAATTGCACAAATATAGACACACAGCAGAAAGCTAACTAGCTAACATGGACAAAGCAAAAAGCTAATTGCACAAATTGCATAGACGCAGCAGAAAGCTAGCTAATGACATAAAGCGTAAAGCTACATAAAGCTAATTACATATTACATGGACGCATACACCAACACATCTAACTTACGACTTACTTCTGAAAGGGCATCATTCTGGAGAGATGTAACAGAAACAATTCAATCAAATTACTGTATAATTATTGACATTTTCGACCCCCTTATATGTTTTTACTCTCCAACTGTTAAGCAATCACACCTTGTTGTACAGTCAGTGAGTGCTGTAGGTAGGAAAAATAACAAGACAATTTGGTACAATGTAAACTGTAAGTGATAGGGGCAAAGAAATTCTGTAACAATTTTTTTTTCTTCCTATGCCGCCATCAGGTATCGTTACTGTGGCAGCAGGGTCTCTGGTAAATCCATTCGCTGTTCAACTGTTCAAAGTCTACTCATCTTTGTGAACACATACATCCTGGTCGACCTCTCTCTCTCTCTCTCTCTCTCTCTCTCTCTCTCTCTCTCTCTCTCTCTCTCTCTCTCTCTCTAATCGTTATAGAGATGCTTGAGGAGAAATAGGTGAACACATACATCCTGGTCGACTTCGCCGCAGGTGTCGAAGAGAGCAGGGCTGATGATCATGGTCTCATCCATAGTCAGACTGGTGAAGGCAATGGCAGGGGCTAAGCAGCGGAACTCCAGAGGAAGACTGGGATTGAGAGAGAGAGAGAGAGAGAGAGAGAGAGAGAGAGAGAGAGAGAGAGAGAGAGAGAGGGGAGAGAGAGAGAGGGGGGGGGGTGAGAGGGTTTTGTTTTTGTTTTTTGTTTTGAGGGAGTACCTGTACTGACACACACATATACTTACACACATACACACACACACACACACACACACACACACACACACACACACACACACACACACACAATAGTTCACTCACTAGCTGGGGCTCAAGGTGGGGGTTCTGCTGGCACACACACACACACACACACACACACACACCAACACCACACAACACACACACACACACACACACACACACACACACACACACACACACACACACACACACACACACACATATACCTAATAGTTCACTCACTAGTTGTGGCTGAAATTGGGGCTCTCCTGGCACACACACACACACACACACACACACACACACACACACACACACACACAAAGACACACACACAGACACATAGATAGATATATACTTATTAGTTCACTCACTTGATGGGGCTAAAAACGGGGCTCTCCTGGTACAGCAACTCCACATAGAACTCAGTGACATTCTGAGGCGTGGTGGTCTGGTTGAAGAGCTCGAGGTTCTCCAGGTTGGGGGTGAACACTTGGAGCTAAGAGAAGAAAATAATTGAAGAATGGAGAAATGTTGACATCATGGGAGTAAAAATATATGCCCAGCATTTTTTTTTTGTTTGTTTGTTTTGTTTTTTTCTGTCTGTATTGCTTTAGGACTGAAATACGAGTATATTTTGAACTGAAATATACTCCAAAATCACTAGAGGGCACTACTCACTTCTGTGTTCCCAAAAGCAATGAGATCCCCTAGGCTGATGAACTGGATGTAGATGTTGATGTAGTTGACAAACCAGGCCTTGGACGCCAGCTCAGGAATAGAGGCATTGTAGCATATTGGCTTGGTTCCCTCTGTACAACACAACAAAACATTTACAACTAGAAAAGCGCTCAGAGAGCACAGACCTCCACCAAGGCAATGTGGTCACAGACACAATATAAATTCCAGATCGTGTTCTGGATCACCGATCGCCACCAATCAGTTATTCGTCCCAATATACACGTTGTCCGAAAATTTCATACAAATCCGTGCAGTACTTTTCGAGTTATGTTGTACACAGACAGACACACACACACACACACACACACACACACACACAGACACACCACGGCGAAAACATAACCTCCACCTCTAATTCAACACAAGATATGAATGTCACTGATATGCATTTAAGCCAACAGTAGTGGTAAACCTGATTATACTTGATTAACCAGTTAGCAACTAGTATAATAGTTGTCAATGGGACATTGCATTGCAACCACTAAAGTTGCTAACTTAGTTAGCAGCAATGCTTTTGGGAAATGGACCCTGGTGTACGTTTCCCAAAAGCATAGTTGTTAACTTGGCTAGCTACTATGCTTTGGGGAAACAGGCCCCTGGAGTCTTCATTCTTTTACTAAACAAAACAAAACAGGCTACTCTACTAAGAGGTTAGCTTCACCTTACCCAGGTGTATAACTTAACCACATTTTTTGGAATACCTGAACGATCTTAGCACCAATTTCTGATTTCAATACATCAAAAATTTGCCATGTTATTGTGTTCTGACAGTGGTTAAAGTGGGATTTGGCAGGAGGGGGAACTCTCATATTTTGTGTCGGCGCAAACAAAGAAAAATGTATAGAAGAAGAATGGGATAATATTGTTTATTTATCCGAGGTGCCAGTACTGTGTACCCCCATGTTCCCCCCATTTTAACCCCTGTGTTCTGACCACAGACTGTTTATGTTTACTGACCTGCGGATAGGTAGCTGCGTATGGTTGAGTACACATCCTGCGGGGTGAAGTCAGCGGTGCTAGGCATGTGTCTGTCTATTACAGCAACACTGGGAATGAGGAGAGTTACAGGCATGGTTACAATAATGAATTAAGCGGAGAATTTCAACAAGCAGAATTTTGTTAAAGGAAAGTACCGGAGTGAATTCAAGCATAGCCCTGTTGAAAGAGTTTGCTAAATGTGCTAGTTAGCGAGTGGAACATAATAATTTGGTACAGCATAGACTGAACGCGAACGCAGAAACGAACAGGCACTTTACATTGAATCAATGGGACCTGACTATTGGAAACCGAAAGTAAGATCTGAGGTTACATTGACTCAATGTAAAGTGTTTCACGTTCGCGTTAGGTCTATGCTGTTCGAAATTCTTTCATTTCATGCGAAATATATTGCTGTTGGAAGGCTCGTGCAGCAGGGCTATGCTTGAATTCACTCCGGTGCATTCCTTTAAAGCACACAAATACACACATATAAACATCCATATCGGCCTAAATTCGGCTCATTGACATACTGTAGGAACATTGAGATGTATACAGTAAAGGTGTAAGGGTATAAAGGACACTACTGCAAACTGCTACATAATAAGTACACTCTACACAAGGACACTAAATCTGCAGTGTGTACTCAAAGGCAGCACTCACAACTTGCTGAAGGCCAGACAGTTTGCGTCATGAAGTGTGGCGTTGCTGATGAAGTCTTTGTTAAGGTAACGGTAGTAGGAGATCAAGCCGGAATCGAACCAGCGTTCCACTTCAGCTGTGGTGCTGGCAGCAAAGGCCTGGGGCCACACGCAGGGCAGGATCTCTTGGCGCATCGACTCTGGAAGTCTCGCCTGCAGCACATACAGTAGTAATGGTTAGCCAAGATTTTGAGGACACGATGGACATAGGAGGAGAAGACACACAGGACTGAAGTGTCTCAAATCGCACACTTGAACACTTCATACACTATGTTTCAGTGCATAGTGCACACTGACAAACACTGTGAAAGTACAGTCATTAAACTGAATTTTTGTTTGAGTTGGTAATTTACCTCTGCCTAGTTTTACAAGCCATTGATCCATTGGAACAACAGTGAAGATAAAAAATGTACAGCATGACAGCAAGTTAGTGCACACTACATTGCAGTGCACTGACAGATGTGCGCAATTTGAGACACAGCCACAGTGCCAAAGAATGCAGGGTACATGTGAGAATATGTGACAATTGCCGTGTTTGGCTTACTATACTGCATACTATGATGGGTGTAGCATGCAGTACACAGTGTATACTGAAGCAGTATGCAGTATATAGAATGTACAGTAGTATGAAAGTTTGAACACAGCTAAAGGACCCACTTCACAGCATCCATTTCTCCAACGGTGGCAAGGCAAGGTAAGCACAGGTGTTATTAAAGGTAGCCAATAAGATTCTGATTGGATGTCATCAAGATGTCATTAGAAACACCTGTGGTTACCTTGCTACTTCCTGACAAATTGCCTTCCTGGAAAAATGGCCCCATTCTAAATAATGTTGGCCAGAGGGGGCAGCATTTGAACACAATCACACATAGAACCAATGAATCTACATGATATTATATATGTATATGTATTCATTGATTCATTCATTTCTAGCTAGAGACCAGAAAACATCTCTCATCCCTAACTGGCAGGAAAACAGCTGTCTGTTATACAAGTCAATCACCAGAAATGTCATAAAAATGAGAAATCCTTTCCCTAACACACTCGCCATACAAAGAAACTCATCATATAATATAAGCAAACATAATCAGACCGTTTCATTTTCCAGGAACTGCAGTGTCTGTGTGTAGCCATCGAAGACCTCGCAGAGTTTGGTCGTGTCGTCCACTGAGTTGGGTCTTAGCAGCAAGCTGCTCAGTTGGGCTGGGGTGATGGAGTTGATCAGCTGGAGGAGAAGACGACACACACACACACACACACACACAGACACACACACACACACACACACATCCGTCACTGCTATTGAGATGATCATTATGACTGACAACACTGATTTCACAAACTGTATGTTTTCTATAGTAAATTATTATGAATCCTTGATTGTTATTGTTATGATTTAGGAGTTCTAAGCCACTGCATTCTGTGTCTGATCAAACATTCCTCCGCTGTGTTTCCTGTGCGTTACCTCAGGCTTTTGGCTGGCAGGCACGAGAGAGAGGAAGGTGGTCAGGTTGGGGAACTGGAAGCCCATGAAGGACGACTCCAGGAAGGAATAGAAGCTTCCGTTGCCATAACAACGCACAGGTGAGGGCTCTGTGGGGAGACAAACAGAGAATTAGGGCAGAAAGAGATTGATTCAATTTAGCTCTATGAGGAAGTTATATGATTAGTCTTCATTTACAAAAACAACAAGAGAAAACTAGCCTAAAATGACTAGCCTAATACTAGTCACCTTATCATAGAATTTGCTAGTTAGTTAGTTAGTCAGTTTGTCTGGTTTTATTTGTTCTGTTTTTTTTCTTTTCCTTTTGTAATGACTGTTTTTTTTTAATACTTCTGTGATTTTATTCTTTGTATGGCGACCTTGGGTGTCATGAAAGGCGCCTTGAAATTAATTATTATTAATTATCATTATTATTATTATTATTATTATTATTATTATTATTATTATTTATTTGTCCTGAGACAGGATTTTTTTTATCACTGACCATACAAGCCTCATGAACATAAAAATAGGCCTACATCAAATACTTTGATACACAGCGCTTTCTTCTTCACCCACCACCAGGACACTCACATGAAAAACATAATACACTGTAATACACAACTTTGGTTCACAGATTGGTACAGTACCTCTGAGCAGTGTGACGATTTGACTGTACACCTCAGTCTGAGTGTCTTCAGGAAGGGTGGACAGGGTTCCGTTCAGTAGCCCCACTCTGTAAAGATACATTCAGTCATGTGGCAGGTGACAATAGTATCCAAATACTGTACTGTACTAGCCTGATTGCCATCAACTTTCAAAGCTCTACGAGACTTTGGTCTGACCAAAAGCCCGTATAACAAAGTTTCTCAAAGCGCATGGTTGACCCGCCTCCCTTAAATGCCTCGGTTTGCTACTGGACGATGTTAGAAAATGCTGTGCCGAAGCAAAACCAATCACACCACGCTTTCCTCTGACGTATGTGACGTGAATGGAATTGCTTGAACAGGACTGAGAACCGTTGGAGCTGCTCAAAGTTGATTGGTTCTCGACCAAGAGGGGGCAGTTCCCCCGTTCAGGGGAATTCAGAAATTCTGCCCGATCAGCAGCTGGCCAGACCAGCGACAGCAATGCCGAAGGTGTTACGTCACTGGGAGGGCGTACCAGGCTAGTACTGTACATGAATGACAGAGGGTTCAGATAAGATTGTGAATATAATATACCCCATATGGACTTATGGATTATATTATGGATTATATTGTGTAGACATAGTATATGAATGCAAGTATGATCGCTCACACAATAGGCAACATGCTGCAAATGTTGCAAATGAAGCGTGTGAATGAGTATTTGTGTTTCTCTGTTCTCCTGCTACTTACGCTTGCTGTACGGTGCCGCACTGTCGCACTCTGATGATGTTGAAGTACGGCGCCACATGGCTGGACGAGAGCTCGGGCAGCAGGAACGCCAAGCGGTCGTTCAGCCACACCAGCACCTCAGCATCGGACACTGATGGGTCCGCCAGGTTGGCACGGTCGAACACCTGCTGCAGCATTACCGCGCGCAGAGGTGCAGGAATGGGATTCACCTGAACGATACAGACCAGACATTAGCAGTCGATGACAGAGAGGACAGGGATGTTTACCTGAGTTGGCCCACAGTCATGTGACCCCTAACTCACCTGAGCAGCAGGGGCCAGCATGTCAAAGTATATGGCCAGGTCTTCGTCTGGGATGTGACTCATCAGGGTGGTGACTTGTGCAGCGGTGGTCAGCAGGCCTGGAGTGACAGAGACCTCCACCAGCTGTCTCACGTCCAGTGCAGACAGGGCGTCCAGCTAGAGACAGAGAAGAAGAAGAAGAAGAGAGAGAGAGAGAGAGAGAGAGAGAGAGAGAGAGAGAGAGAGAGAGAGAGAGAGAGAGAGAGAGAGAGAGAGAGCGAAGAAGAGCAAGAGTGAGTGTGATCTGGTCAAGAACCAAGGGTGCATGAGTGTCTTTCTGGGTGGTGTTCTGTGTGTGTGTGTGTGTGTGTGTGTGTGTGTGTGTGTGTGTGTGTGTGTGTGTGTGTGTCAGTGAAATGTTGCTGTGTAGTCTGTGTGTGTGTAAGATGTGTGTAGTGACTGTGAATGTGTGTGTGTGTTCTGTGTCATATGTGCTGTGTTGAAGTACCAGTGAACAAGCTTGCACATGTAGTCTCTGCAAACGTCCAACAACATGAGGCAGCGATCTGCAGCAACGCGCTCTCATCAAAGTATCAGTTCATCACAGCCAAACAGCACTGTTATGGATCATCACCAGCATCACAACCATCAGATCTTCATCATAACATCATCAGTGTCTGTGCACACAAATATACTTCATCATCATCATCATCATCATCATCATCATCATCATCAATCAGCATCATCATTGTTATCCTCGATGTTCCTTGTCCCCAACCACACCTTCCAGACAGCAATGTGTAACCTTATTATACGGGTCTCTAGAATATTGTGGGAGGCTCCATTCACTTTGAATAGGCCTCCTCAACGTTCGCAGCTCAATTATTTTTGTATAATGACTGCTGAAAAAGTCCCTTGAAAAAGTCCCTTAAAGGAAAAATCCTTTTATTTAAAATATTTTCTCTCGGAAATATTTTTCTATAATGACCGGCAGACAATACATTATCCCTTAGTTAACCCTAACCCTAACCCCCTTAACCCTCACCCTGACCCTACATTTAAGGTTTACAGTGCCATTGATGACAAGAACGACCAAAGACCCATTTCCTCATCTTCATAGTTCTTCTCATCATCATCATCACAAATAAGCAGCGACATGAATTTTTCTCCATGATAGACATTAGAAGAAAAATTTCTTACCTGCAGACTTGTTGAGGTAGACCTCGATAAAGTCAGTGTATACCAAGGTGGAGTTGACCATTTCGTCATAGACCTGACCCATAGCCTGCACACTGAAAACAACGACAGAAACATTAAGATTTTCATAACTGCTTGAAATGAAATTCATTCTATTTGCATCTTTGTCGAACATTCTTAAAAGGGTTCTTAAAGTTGAATTGTAACTAAAATTTCAGTATTGCTGCTAGATTCTTTTCCCCACAAGAAAAGATGAAAAATCAATCACTGTCATCAAACAGACAAAAAAAAAATGGCGGCCATTTTTGTTGTGACTTACACTTCCTGGTAGGTCTGGCAGCTGAAGTCCTTAGTGGCCAAGCAGGACAGGAAGGCCGGTGTGACGGACGGCAGGAAGGGTCTCAAACGCGTCTGGAACCAGCGCCTCACGTAGGAGACGTCCTGCTCTTGCTCAGTACTGAAGGTGCTCACGGTGACCTCACCAATTGCATTGAGCACGTGCGAGACGCTGGGACTGTGAGTGAGATTCTGATGGGTAGAAAAAGAAAATAATTCAGTCGTTGAGTGGTATAGAGGACATTTTGTCCATTTTGTCCTTTTGTTGAGACCAAACAGTGAAATGACAGAGCATAGTTTAATCAATTTGATTAATCTATGAAAATAAAATATTTACATGAGCAGCTTGTTATGTCAAGATAACATTTATTTATTTAAAAGGCAACTAAATTTGTCCTAATTAGCATAATGTCCAAAACAGAAGTGGTAAATGTACGTGTAATAATATAAGAATGTGAGAGAACGCAAATATAATTTCATTAAATAAATTTGATGGGTTAGCCAGACTACCGTGCCACTGAAGAGGTCAAGGGCCGGACCCAGGATGGGATTGACTTTGGTGATGAAAAGCTTCCAGGTCTCCTTTGGAGCATCCTCACTCAATGTACAGTTGAACAATGTCACCAGGTCTTCAGCTGTCAGAGCAGACAACTACAACCAAACCGAGGAGATGAAAAATAGAAATATGAAGCATGTTTACACACACACACACACACACACACACACACACACACACACACACACACATACACACACACACACACACACACACACACACACACACACACACACACACACACACACACACACACACACACACACACACTAACACACACACTCCCAGAAGGAAACGCATGAGAAATCTCCCTTCTGCAAGACCTACAATATTACAACCAGACTAATACAGACTAAAACCTGCTGTCCATTAAAGTTAAAGTTAGAGATTACAGTATAAGGCGTCCCACCTCTGCACATGCATACTGTGCAATGCTGAAGCCACACAGAGAGCTGGACTCTTTGTTGTCAAGGTGATCTTGTAATGCAGTGCTGTTTGAAGGGAATATTTATATAAAATTTATATAAAACATTCAATCATTAGGCTAATTTATTTATGTTGCTGATTCATTCTACATGATATGAAGACATTTGTTTGCATTTAAAGTATTCTTGAACAAAATTGTGTGTGTTGAGATTCATTTCTAATGACTGTGGGATCAGCATATTGAAATGAAATAAAGGCTGACCTACCTGTTGACACTGCGGCAAATCTCAGTTTCTGTTGGAAAATTAAACATAATTAAAGATAATACTTGCATAATTATTAACTGATACAATGCTTGTGCTTTTCACTGTTCATGTCTGAAGAAAAGAAAAAAAAATGTTTTCAATAAAAAATTACACCTACCGTTAATAGGAGTAACATTGCACTGTAGAGAAATAAAGCAGAGAATAAAGGAATAAGGTGAAGAACATTTCAAACCAGATGGGACATATGATTAAAGTAGGAAGACATTCCACAATCCCCCTTCCTATTCAACAATTTATATGTAACAAAACAAACAAAAACAACTTACCTCTCCGCTGAAGACGATACAACCTAGAGAGCCAAACAACACAGTATGAAATGGTTAGTGGGTTGAACAAACCCAGGGATTACAATTACAAATAATAATTTTAAGACATGACATTTAGTGGAAAAGTAATGTGTTACTCCATATTTATGATCGTTTTACAAATATTTAGCTCTGGTTGTAAAATGTCCCATTCATTCCTATGGCTGTGTGTTTCTGTAGAGGTGTTGGTGCTACCTGGTGGTACTCTGGTGAGTAGTGTGGTCTTGGTGGAGGTGATGGCTGTCTCCAGAGCCACTGACACCACAGGGATGAGCAGATCCATCCTGTTAAACCTGATCAACACAACATACACACAGAGGGCACACTGGGGTCACAGGGATATCAATGCTCTCATGACATCCATGTGTGTGTGTGTGTGTGTGTGTGTGTGTGTGTGTGTGTGTGTGTGTGTGTGTGTGTGTGTGTGTGTGTGTGTGTGTGTGTGTGTGTGTGTGTGTGTGTGTGTGTGTGTGTGTGTGTGTGTGTGTGTGTGTGTGTGTGTGTGTGTGTGTGTGTTAGACAAACAATGAATGATAATGGCAATTAACGGCAGTATGAAAAAATAAAGTGAAGCGTGTTTGTGTGTGTATGTGTGTGTGTATGTGTGTGTGTGTATGTGTGTGTCTGTGTGTGTGTCTGTGTGTGTGTGTGTGTGTGTGTGTGTGTGTGTGTGTGTGTGTGTGTGTGTGTGTGTGTGTGTGTGTGTGTGTGTGTGTGTGTTAGATCTCTGTGGTGCACAATATTACTTACATGACTCTGTAGGAAGAGCAGGGGATGACTCCCTGGAAAACATAGGGGAGACAGACCACAGATTATTCTTCTTTCTTTTAAATTCATTTCAAATCAACTATCACAGTAGTGCTTCTGTTCAAACTTATATTTTGCTTCTGTAATATATTTAAATATACTTGGATGACATCAGATTCCGCTTGATAGAAAATCTCTCAAATAAACAGGGAACAGACTGGTACAGGTGAATGTGTGTGTGTGTGTGTGTGTGTGTGTGTGTGTGTGTGTGTGTGTGTGTGTGTGTGTGTGTGTGTGTGTGTGTGTGTGTGTGTGTGAGTGATAACTTCCCCATCACACTCACTGGTTGTGCTGAAGTTATGACGATGCTCTGGAGAACTCCCGGAAGTTTCTCCTCCGGGTCTGCAGCCAAGTGGTCAAACACTGTGTTAATGACGACCTCTTTGTCAGGCAGGCCGGGCAGAGGGGCCACCATGAGCTCAGTCAGTTGGACAGGGGAGAGAGCAGCCAGCACCGCCAGCTAGAGAGGAGAGGAAGAAGAGGAGGAACAGCAGGGGGGTTCAGAGAGGGGGACATGCATAAGTTGTTAGTCACAAAGGAGTGATACTTAGATACTGAAACAAAACACAGAGAAAGGACTGGAGACATAAAAGTCTACCATTGTTTCAATACAAAGAAGCTATAAACGCAAAAAGCGTTTCACAAATGGCTACTCAGATACTGATAAAAAAAAGTTTACTGGTGGTGTGCACATCCAAAGACAACAATAATAATAATAATAATAATAATAATAATAATAATAATAATAATATAAAATACAGTGGAAAGTTTTGTTCACGTTACGTTCATTTGAATCATTTCACCACAAAGTTTTCGAGCTTGTGCTCTTCATCAGTCTGATATCCAAGTGCAACTTTGCTGGGTTTTGTCTATGTCTAGATATCCAGATATTGATTATTGTTTACAGAAAATGAATTTAATTGTTGAAATGAGTATGATTCAGGACGTACTGGACGGTAGTTCATGTTGAGTTGGAACAGCTCATCAAGGCTCAGTAAGGTTGAAAATTGGCCGAGGTTATTCTCTATCCATATCACAGTGTCATTAGATAGGCACGCTGCAATAAAAGACACATGAATGAGATGTCAGTAACATTTATCACTGCCTTACAAATAATGCTTATAGCTGGTTTATTAAACCTTAATAGGAGATCACTATAATTTAGTTCATTTCACTTTATAACTCTGCTTGGTAGATACTTGGGCCTACTGAGTTATATGTGTTACCACTGAAATAAAGTGAATTTTATGGCATGAACGAAGTGTATTTGGAAGTATTCATGTAATACTCCCGAATATTCCCATTTATGGTATGTCTAATTCTCTTTTTCACACAATACTTTTATATTTTAGTATGTGTAACTGGTTCTAGAGCAAAGAGATAATTGGATAAGATGTCATACCTGATGTGTTGTACAAGTACGCTCTGATGAAATCTTCCAGAATAATCTCTCTGCGTCTCTCATCCAGATGATCAAAGGCATTGTTGAATACACTCACCCTGAGGAAGAGCAAATACATACATTTAGGAGACCATTTAAAGAAAATAACTTATTGATAAAAACCAAGACTTGTCTGCACTAGTCTTGTCATATAGCCATATATCCATATTTTCTTATGCAAAATCCATGGCTAAATACAGGCAAACACACAAAAAAAACCATGATTTACATGATAAGAACATGAGCCTTTAAATTTGCATAATGGGCGTGACAAAAAATGGACAAGCTTTTATGGGAGATTAGAGTTTTCATGAACACATGAACGTACATGTACTGGTAAGTTCCACAGCTGAGGTTCTCCGTGACGCAGCTCAGGAACTCTGCCGAGGCGAAGGGCAGGAGAGGTCTGAGTTGTTCCCTGAACAGCGCTGTGGTCAGGTTCGTCTGCTGCCACTGCTGAGTCGTCAGTCGGTCCAGACGGATCTCTCTGTAAACGTCCAGCGCTGCGGACGCAGAGTCACCATGGATGGGCAGAGACTGGGGGAAACAAACACAGGAGAACACTTAGGAAAGAAAAAAATAACAACAGTGATTGTATGTCAAAGTGAAAAAAAGTCCTGGAAAACCCCATACCCACAAAAGTGTGTTACGTAAACATCAAATCAACTCAAGGATTACACAATATTCTATGTTCTCAAATCATAACAGTATGAATAATAAAAACAAGAGCTGATATTACAAGGTAAAATGAGGAACATAGCAAATTGATGCTTGTACACTGGTAATGCTATGTGTTATTGTACCGTACTGATATTGGGGTGTCCTGGACAATTCTTTACCATGTTTGAGACCATGTGTGAGAACATGATGAGACCTTCATCCAGAACTTCATCCGTCTTGGTGAAAAGCAGCTTCCAGGCCTCCTTATTAGAGGAAGTCATGTCGCTGCTGCTGGACAGCTTGCAGACCAGGAGTTGGGTCAGGTTCTCTGCAGTGAATCCAGACAGCTACAGAGAGGAACCCAAAGTTAAAACTTATAAACCTTTTTATATTTTTTTATATTCTTGAGTAAAGGCATTTACAAATGGTATGGAATACAATCTCTTGTATATAGTTAAATCTATGTTTTTCCTAATTTATTTTTATACCTCATATATTTCATTAATCAATGCAAAGCATAGTCATTGGAGTCATATAATGTATAATGGTATGTGACCAATAAAAAAGATGGAATGGTAGCGTACCTCTGCACATGCGTATTCCACTATGCTATACTGACAGGGAACTTGTCCAGCACCCAGGTGCTGTTCCACAAGAGAGCTGTGAAAGTACAAAATCAATCATGTGATGTGAAACAATCAGCACAAGTGTGGAGGAAAAATAAAAATAAAAAATCTGGTACAAAATAGACCAAACACTGTAGTAAACAGGCACAGAAAGTAGTCCCATTGAGGTAGCCTTCTAGCCTGACATAGCCCGCCCATAATACGGCTGTTCATCCGTATTCATGGTCTGGAGACGTCTTCTGGGGAGGGTTTACATCGGTTTAACCGACAACTGGCCAATAAGCGAGGCTGATTAGACGAGCTGTCCAATTGTTTCAAACCAGACCTGAATGCCCTATACCCCCCGCCCTATAATCGCGTCAGGTTAAAGAACCTCCAGACCATGAATACGGATGAACAGTATTATGGGCGGGCTATGTCAGGCTAGTAGCCTTCAGTATGGACTGTCTTTTTAGCTTAAGGTCGAGAAGAAATGGTAAAAGTGCTTTAGCAAACCTGTTGGTATTGTTGCAAATTTCAGACTCTGTAAAGATCACAAAAAATTATCATGTTCGACATGTAACCAATATATTTCAGGGTATGAAACAACATGTATTCTGTATTAATAGAAATGGATAGATTCTGGGGTAAACTTACCAATAACTCTTGTGATAGAACACTGAAAAGGAGAAGATGAATTATTAACAGTTACAGTATATAAGTTTTCTGATTTTCATGTTTCAAAATTCAAGTTTGGTAAGACACAAACACTTTTACACTTACTGAAGGTGAAGGTGGTGATGGAAGACTGCAACCTGCACAAATAAAAGAAAAATAATTTGAAAGTAAATAATTTAAAAAAGTACACCAAATAATTTGAGTTTCAAATACAGCGAATTTCACAATGAATTTAGACTACACAAAATGCAAATAAAACAAACAAACAAAAACAATGCAAATGGGTATCAGCAATGTAAAAAGTTAACCTGAAGGTGAGTTTGATTGGAGTTGGCTTGCTGTAGTGAGGATGGGCTGGTCAAGTTCAGCAGGTACAAAGGACAGAGCCACATACAGGTTCTCTGATCTGAGGATGGAGAAAGTTTGAATTTCTTCTCAGTATTATTTAAGTTAATAAGACCAGAAATTTAATGGAAATTAGAGTTTTGTAGACCTCTACACTGTAAACCCCAACTGCTCAGTGAGCCCAGTTTGTGGAAATTACTGCTAACATTTATTTTTTCTCTGAAGTTGTAAACTTTTCAAATATTTCATGTTTTAAAAAACATTTATGTTCTTGATACTCAATAACTCTGAGTGCTAATCAAAAATTACTCAAACATTTAAGTTAATGTCTGTACAAAATGATGTCAATGAGACTCTGGACCTTAGCCTTTAGTGTAAATTCATACTTGTAGTCAATTGAATGTGAGACTTACACTGACTGAAGGGTGGAGCATGGTATCTCATTCTGTTGAAAAAATAAAATGTTAAATTTTTCAAAACGTGTCTCTTGAAGTTATAAAATGATGAATTTTATCTATAAAAAATGATTGTATTTGATTGTATTGTATTGATTGTATTTTACCTGTTTTGAAATCTCGGCAAGTTGTTGCAGGACCTCGGGCATCTGTGTCTCCAAAGGAGCTTCCAGGAGGTGGCTGAAGACGACCTCGATGACCTCCTCTTTGGGAGGAAGACCAGGGAGAGGCAGGAGAATCAGCTCAGCCTTCTGCAGGGGAGACAGGAGCGCCAGCACTGACAGCTGGAGAGGAAACATCAGGACAGAGAGACAAAGGGAGTGTGTTAATGATGAGAATAACCGATTGACCACTAGGGGCCGAGAGACAAAGGAGAGAATGTTAGAATATTGATGACTACAGGTACCATCCAACTTTTGGGTCCATTTCAAGTAATATCCAGCTAACTACTTTTCATCAACAAATTTAAAATTACTCTCTGATATATTACTTATTATGACTAGTACTTATTATGAGGGAAACAATGTTTATTTAATTAAATATGGACACAGAGTGATTTATTTAAATCAAACACACACACACACACACACACACACACACACACACACACACACACACAGACACACACACAGAGAGAGAGAGAGAGAGAGAGAGAGAGAGAGAGAGAGAGAGAGAGAGAGAGAGAGAGAGAGAGAGAGGTTTCTATGTGAATTAAATACACCACTTACTGAACTGAAAAGCATATTGATATCAAGTAGGCTTTGGAGAGGGACAGGGCCATAGAATTGTCCAAAGTTGTTGATAAGCCATTCTTGGCTATTATTGGAGATGCATCCAGGATCTAAGGAGGGGCACAAATATTTAACCATACAATTCATCACACAGGCAATGCAAACTACATTTATACACATGACTTGTATTACTATAAACATTTTACTGAAGGGTAACAAAAGTAACTAATCAACGTCTAAAAAGTCTTAATTCTGACCTGATGTGTTTCTGGACAGGAAGGGCAGGATGAAGAATCTGAGGAAGCTTTCTGCCTGGTCCTTGGTCATGTGATCAAACTGATGATTCAGCTCACCAACACTGGAGGTCACAAAAACATCAAAAAAAGTGTTATGCAACATGACATTATATTCTATTCTCTATTACATCAGATTACTGAGTCACAGTACATCCTACAGTGTTATAATTGTATTGTAACACATTAAATATTGTCATAAGAACCATTTCCTGCCAAATTATATATATTTTTAATTCGTTTTGAGGTCGGGGTGCGCACATCCATAAAATCAATAATCCAGGTGGCGGACAAAAGTGGTACACAGTGTGATAAGAGTGTTCCGTACACTGGGCATGAGCTCCAACACTTAATTTAATTAAACAAACATTAAACATTAAAAATTAAACATTAAACAAGCAATATTTCGATCCACCATTGGGATCTGGAAGAGCTCATGCCCAGTGTGTGACTCGATCACACTGTATATTTTTAATTGAAAAAAATAAATGACATACATGTACTGGTAAGTTTCACAGGTGAGGTTCTTGTCACTGACACAGCGAAGAAAGTCTCTGGAGGCGTAGGGTAAGAACGGCCGCAGCTCAGCACCAAACAGAGAGGAGATGAAGCTGAGGTCTTTCCACTGCATGTTAGTGACTGACTCCAGACGGAGTTCAGCTAGCACATCCAGGATGATTGTTGCAGACGGACCAGAGACTGATACAGACTGTCAGGAGAGGAAACAAAAATAAAACAAAAATAAAACAAAAACAAAAATAAAACAATTGAAATTGACATTCTTATTTTTAAAAAAGGGGGGAAAAGAATCCTAAGCATAGACTTCTAAGAAATATATTACCAAAAAAATATAGAATGTAGACCTTACCATGTTAGAGAACATAAGGAGAGCTTGTTCCAGAACTCCAGAGGTCTGGGTGAGGAGCAGCTTCCAGGTCTCTATGGAGGAATTCATGTTGCTGGACAGCTTGCAGACCAGGAGGTGGGTCAGGTTCTCTGCGGTGAATCCTGACAACTACAAGTGAAGACATGAGACACGGAGGTTTAACATATTAGCTTCATTCATATTCAGCAGGTTCATGTTGACTGTGACCAAATATATTATCTACATTAAAGGTTACTCAGTACACCTTTAAACCCTCTCACCTGTGCACAGGCATATTGCTCCAGACTGACGTCACAAGGGACCAGTCCGGCAGCCAGTTGAGACTGTAGGGCAGTGCTGTTGAGATGAAAAACAAGGTCATTTGGGTTCTTATCTGTTCAACGTTTAAAAGTTATTTGATTATTTGTGTATCTGAGTGGCATGAATGAATTCAATTTACCTGTTAACACCTTCACAAGTCTGGGTTTCTGCAAACACAAAATATCTAAATTAGTCAAACAGTCACAGATATTCCCTTATGTCAGTGGAGAGAATTTAGAACAGTGGAGTGGTGCCAGTGTGTGGCTCAAACTTACCATTAACTGGTGTTGTAGGACACTAAAAATTAAGTTGAAGAATGTAAATGAAATGTAATCTGTTGTACAGTAAATACAAATTTGTGCTAAAAGTTAAGGAAGTTAAACGATATTTGAACATATCTCACCTCAACTGGTAGGTCAATTGTACAATCTGTTTGAAAAAGAAAGAATTTCATAAGAATTTGTGATAACACTTTCTATGAACCCAGTATTCATAGAGCATTATAAATGCATTCATAAATGGCTCGTAATACATTCATAAAGTCTTGTAACTAATGGCATTAGTGTGCATAACTGTTCATAACATTCTCATGTCTATACTCATAAAGCATTATAATGTTATCTTTATGTAAGTCTTTAAAACTTGAATAGTCATAATGCATTATAATGCTTCAATTTGTTATTTGTCCTTTTTTATGTCAATTCGTTCATGATGAATAATGATGAGTTACAAGTGCTCAGTGCATACCCTAAGTAAAGTAAGATGAGCACATAATTACTCATAAAAATGAATAAGGCACCATAACACACACTAAGTAAAGTGGTATGTTCCCCTAGTATTATGCCTTATGCCTTATGAGTACTGTCATGAGCACATATAATTAGTTATGAATTATAATGTCAGTAGTTACAAGCCTTTATGAATGCATTATAAGCCTTTATGAATGCATTTATAATGCTCTATGAATACTGGGTTCATAGAAAGTGTTACCGAATTTGTAATGTGTACTGTGTGTGAGTGTGTGTGTGAGAGAGAGAGATAGGTACTGTAGATAGATGGGGAGAGAGAGAGAGAGAGAGAGAGAGAGAGAGAGAGAGAGAGAGAGAGAGAGAGAGAGAGAGAGAGATGTGGTGGAAGTGGTGCTGACCTATTGGACTGAGCAGGAACAGTTCATCCACAGTTCCACTAATGATGGACTCCTGATCTTCTGGTGCTGATGCTGCTGACCTACTCAGCCTTGGGATTCTTTTATGTACACATCACCACATATCCAGGACAGGAACAAACAAACAAACAAACAAACAAACAAAAATCAGATGATGTCAATAGAACAAGCCAATTCTGCTCAAATGCACACCAGGTGAAATCACCTGTATACAGTATACAGTATATACAGATGAGTGAATATTGCTTTGACTTACAATATTTGGTAGATCTCACAAGGTACTTCCTCCTAAGTCAATTTAGAGAGATTAACATGTTATATGAGGGTCTCAAAAACAAAGGCAGACTGTGAGTTACTTGTTAGATAATACCTACTGTAACACAGGGGCATTTCTCAAAACCACAAAAAATTTTGTGTCAGTAAAATATATACACATAAATACACCTGTAGTACATACATTCCTATTTTTAGAAAAGAACAATCTTTTACCTGTGTGGCCAAGATGATGACTTGACTCAGAACCTCTGGAAGGTTCCTCTCCACAGGTGACTCCAGCAGGTGATCAAGCACTCTGTTGATGACCTCATCTTTCGTTTGGGCATGAGGGAGAGGCACGACCATCAACTCAGCCATCTGCTTGGGACTGAGAAGATCCAACACTGCCAGCTACAGAGAGAGAGAGAGAGAGAGAGAGAGAGAGAGAGAGAGAGAGAGAGAGAGAGAGAGAGAGAGAGAATTTAGCATTTTACTGAGGACACCACTATGTTCGGCCACTGGTGTTTCAATAGCGTTCAAACAAAGAGTCATATACGTACTGTATCAAAGGCCATGTTGAGTGGGAATAGATCTTTGAGTTCCACAAAGATGAAGAAAGGCCCAAAGTTTTGTTGAAGCCACTGCTGACTATCATTAAGGGCACAGCCATGTCCTGAGAAAAGAAAGAAGATGGATGGATGGATGGATGGACGGACGGACGGACGGACAGACAGACAGACAGACAGACAGACAGACAGACAGATAGATAGATAGATAGATAGATAGATAGATAGATAGATAGATAGATGTTAACTAAAAATGTAAATGTTAGTTGTAACCCACGTTAAAAGTTAGGGATGGTAATCCCAGTGTTTAAAACCACAGCTCAGTGGAGGTGAATGATCTACCTGAGGAGTTGCTCTGCAGGTAAGGCAGGATGAAAGAATCCACCACCATCATCCTTCTCTGATCGTCCATGTGGTCGAACCGGTGTGCAAATTCTCTCAATCTGAAAGGTCAAGATGAGGCAGGATGGTTTACAGATAACATACAGGAAAGCAATGGAGGATCAAGCTTGACCCGCCCGAACCCTTGGCCATGGTTGTCATTGACCAATGACCAATAAATTCATTCAATTCATTCTTTCATTCGTTCATCTATTCATTCAAAGGTTAACATTCTGCATGTTACATAGGTCTAAAGCAATGTCATGCTTTGCAACAAATCATATAGTTTTACGGTAATTCATAGAGTATATAAGAATGTAACACATACATGTGCTGGTATGTTTGACAGGAGAGGTCCTTGGTGCTGAGGCAGTGGAGGAAACCCCCAGAGGCGGAGGAGAGGAACGGACGCAGGGTGCTGTTGAACAGTGACATCACATAGGAGGCATTCTGCCACTGCTCTGGGCTGAGCTGGTCCAGTCGCATGTCCCGCAGCACATCCAGGAAGTTGGACACTGAAGGACCAACCAGAGGATGGGACTGGGGAGGACAAGAGAGGTAAAGGTCAAGAGGTAAAAAGAAAAAGTCTGTAGAAAGTGTGTCTAAAAGGTGGCCATGTTTGAAACATCTATCCGATATATCAGATGTATTGTCATCTATCAGATGTTGACCTCAGATGGCAATAAATTACCACAAAAAAACCCTAATTACCATGTTGAAGGCCATTTGTGAGAACATGATGAGAGCTTCATCCAGAACAGCAGAGGTCTTGGTGAGGAGCAGCTTCCAGGTCTCCCTGGAGTAAGTCATGTTGCTGGACAGCTTGCAGACCAGGAGGTGGGTCAGGTTCTCTGCTGTGAATCTTTTCAACTGAAAATGAAAATGTCGTATTAGAAATATTTTATGAAAATATGAACGGTTTGTGACAAAAGACAAATTAGTTGATTATCACTTATAAATAATCAGATAGTGAAAGATAGTGCATTAGTACAGACATACTGAAAAAAGGTCTACAATGGCCCTTACCTCAGAGCATGCATACTGCATCAGAGTGTATTCACAGGGTACCATGCCAGCCTCTAGATGGTGCTGTAGCTCAGAGCTGCACGCCGTCCATGAAGAAAAAGACAACACAAGTGATTCAAAATGTGATTAAACCTGTTAACTTCAAATTTTGTCATCACTTGGCTCTAAATTCTTAATTTAATGTTGATAATGTTAATTTAATGATATTAGGCTAGTTGTTTAATAATGGAATGCTTTACCTGTTGATTCCAGCACACATTCTGGTCTCTGTTGGAGGTAAATGGAAATGCAGTCAAGAAATAGAAAATGCACACATTATGTAACAAAAAAATATAAAGCACATACTTCAGGCCCTTTAAGCGTCAGTCTAAAATATAACCCTTTTTCTTAAAAATTAAATATTTCTTAGTAATATGGTCAATGAATCTCATAAGTGAGATAGCAACATAGTTTTGCCCTACCCCACAATGGGTGTAAACTGCAAACATATGTGATTGCTTATATTATCTTAGTGAACTGAATTGAATAATTTCTACTAATGTATGTCAAAGTGCACCAGCTTACCATTGAAGTGTATCACCGGACACTATTAGAAAACAGAGGAAACAGAACATAAACAGAACAGAACAACAGCAAAAACATACATGAGAAGAAAAAGATATCGCACAATTACAAATGGCATTGGTAAACATAATTAATAGGACTGAGATTTAAAAAAAAAAAAAAAAAAAGTACACTTACATCAGAATAGTCGGGCAATGGACAGTCTGAAGCAACAGCAAAAGATAACATTGATGTCAATCATATTTTGCTATCTGGGTATTACCTTTATAACAATAATTCTCAGTGCAAATGTATAAAATGTGAAGTAAGTGTGTGTGTATGTGTGTGTGTGTGTGTGTGCCCACTCACTTGGAGGTTGTCTCATGTTGTGAATTGCTGCCCAGACCTGCGGTTCCAGAGTGCGTGGCACATCCCACACTATATCATACAGTTTTAGGGCACTACAACAGTGAATCAAAACAATAATTGTATTACCAAATGGAAAACAGAAAGAATGAAATGAGTGGCAATGAATAAATAAATAAATGCAAGTGCCTTTACTTACATTGTCTGGTAGGACTCACAGTCAATCTGTATATCAACATAAACAGAGAGGTAATACAATTAAAGAGATATGACAACATAACAACATCATCTACATATAACAACATGAAAACATCATCTACATACATGTAACAAAACAAAATCATGAAATCCGAGTCAGAAATGAAGAGTGAGTTCAGTACCTTATAGCTTAACATCACTAGGTGCTCCAGGACCTCAGACATGTCCATCTTTACAGGATCTGTCAAAAGGTGGTCAAAGACAATGTCCACCACTTCACGTTTCGGTGGCAGTCTAGGAAGGGGAACGACCAGGAGTTCTGCCAGTTGTCTGGGAGACAGCAATGGCAGGACCTCAATCTGTAAGGAGAATATAAAAACCAATGCACTGATAAACATTTCCAGTTCATACATACATTGGATATATATACATTACCATAAATGTGTGTTTTATACCAGGTAAATAGGGAAAGTAAGAAATAAACTAAATGAGCATATGGAAGATATTTATACTTTACTATATGCATACATTGAGTAGATACTCAAAAAGTGCATTTATTCAGAACACTGCATGTTCGGTAGGCTACATACTATACCAAACAAATAAACATTTGACCCAAAGAGGGATGAAATGCAATTAAATCATGAAGCCTTTAAGATGCTGTTATTCTGGCACAAACACGTACAGCGGAGAAGTTGGGGTTGAGCTGATACATGTCCACTAGGGACCCCAGATGAGAGAACGGACCCATGTTCTTTATCAGCCAATCAGTGCTGTTCTCACCAAACATAACGCACCCGGGGTCTATAGAAAAAGGTAGGGAATAGATACATTAATAGAATGCATTAAAGGAGTATTCCATCTTGCAATGAAATTGGGTTATTCAGTTTCACCTGGAGTTACATATGTGAGTAAAAGCATTTTGGTCTCAGTGCATGCATTTTCCTACACTGGCAACCCCAATTTTAGCTTTAGCTTTGCATAGGAATGCACTGGAATGTAATGTTGCCAAAGAGTTGCTCTCCCCCTACTTTACATTCCAGCGTCTATGCTAAGGTAAAAAGCTAAGAAAAAGGCAAAATTGGGATTGTCAGACTAGGAAAATGCAAGCACTGAGACCAAAATGCTTCTACCCACATTATATAACTCCAGGTAAGGGGGTGAATAATCAACATTCTTATGAAGGTGGAATATTCCTTCAATAACTATGTATAGATTTGTCTATGTTGCTTGTTGTTGCTGATTGGATTCTATGGCCCACCTGTGTGATTGGAGTAGGAGAGGAATGGAATGATGAAGTTCCAAAAAACAATCTCAGGTCCGTCCTCGTGCATCTCATCCATGTGATCACCCAACGACCTCACACTGAGGAACAAGGTTATAGATAAGATTACAGACAATCCCTGACTGTGGACTAATGCATGCTTAAGACATGTACACCGGGTGTGTGTACTTCACCCATACACACACAAAAAAGCATCACATCTCTAAGATTAGCAAATGGCACTCCCAGTAGGCATTTACTTGTATTGTGTTGCAGCTTGATTGTTATCCCTCTTTTGTAAGTCGCTTTGGATAAAAGCGTCTGCTAAATGCGTAAATGTAAATGTAAATGTAAAGAACTATGTGTGAAAACATAGGTGTATATTTAAAATGTATTATAACTGCTGAATGCACAAAAAAACACTGGCCTCTTAATTATGTGTTTTGTGACCTACAAATTAGGCTAATTTTGGTTAGCACTGATTAAAGCTACACCATAGAACCTTTGCCTTGAGTGGCAACCCATCACCAATCATAAATGCATTAAAAATGTTAATTAAATGTTAATTAAAAGTCATAAACCCACATGGTCTGGTAGGCTTCACAGCTGAATTGTTTGGCGCTGAGGCATGAAAGGTACTCTGGGGAGATGGTCGGCAGCAGGGGCCTCAACTTGATCTGGAACCACAGCCTGATGAACTCAACGTCTTGGAGGTTCTCCTGTGTCATGGGACCTGAGACGATCTTGTCAAGGACGCCGGAGAACGGAGAGTCGGGGGAGCTGAAATTCTAACAAAAATATGTAAAAATAAGCTCAACAATGTGTATTATAAAATTACTTTTTATAACATGAAATGAAAATCTTCTCATTATATCTACAGGCTCTCCACTCCCCAAGGACTCTTTTTTACAATATGCAATATTCAAACCAAGATAACTATAACGATATTTATATCCACACTAATGAATGATAAAAGCATATGGATACCGTTTGGGCGAGTTCCTGCAGGAGTGAGTTGAGACTGCCGGAGAGCTCCTGCAGGAGTCTCATGAACGTCTCCTCATTCAGACTCAGGTTGGTCTTGGCTGCACAGTGCATCACACGCGCCACCTCCTCCACTGCATCAGTGAGCTACACATACAGAACCATAGCTTGTTACTTATAGTAACTTATAGTAGGGTATTCTGAATTTACACACACACAAACACACAGAACAAGTACAGAACCGCTGTTTGTTACATGGGTATTCTGAATTCTCACACACACATACACACACAGAGCAAGAACAGAACCGTTGCTTGTAACATACAATAGAGCATTCTGAATTTACACACATGCGCACGCGCGCGCACACACACACACACACTCACACACACACACTCACACATACACACACAAACTAATTTTGCATACAAACATACATTAAACATACCGTACATAATACTGTACATAATACTGACGGTATTATAAATGTAAAATAATTAGACAAATATAGAAATGCTAACGCATAAAACAGGTGGCCATATACTGTATCCACACTCAATTAACCTAAATAGAAAAAAAGGACTTACACCACAAGAGCTCTGATCAATGGACACACTGCAAATGTCAGAAACAGAGTCTGGCTCTTCCGAATCAGGGTCCATATTCTGAATGTGGCTGAGGAAATATAATGCAGTTATAATTAGCGATACACATAGACAGGAATTCTCTAATCTATCCAATATAAAATAATGTAATCAACATGTACAATATATTTTAATGTACAATATATTTTGATCATATCATATATATAATTTCATATAATATAATATGTAAGAGATAATGGCCGATGATGTGACCGGTTCTATGGAAATAATGGATGGGTGGAGGTCTGTAAGAACAGACTTTCTTCCACCGAGACATTATTTCCATAGAACCGGTCACATTGAAGGCCGTTATTCCACTTATCTCTCATTTGTATTTATCTCCTGTACATTTAAGCAAGCGGTGACAACATAGAAGAAACACGCAATTCCAATTTTTTAAAAAAGTTAACCTGTACAGCTGGGGTATTATTTTCATGTGAAAGTCTGATCTAAAAAAAAAACATCTCAGGTAGCAGGTTATATGAAAATAATGGACACCCTATCAGCCACACTGAGAAGAAAATTGCATTCTAAAGGGATATAATATCATATAATATAATATAATAAAATACACCAATTATCTATGCAAAGCTAATATAGCTGTAGCTCTTTTGTTGGAAAAGCAATATTTCAGTAAGAATCTAGTTATCAATCAATTACTTACAACAGGCCATGGAATACTGCAGTGAAGTTCTGTGGAATCACTGTTTGGTTTTCAGGCAGGTATCTCCTTAGAACCGGGACGACTACATGCTGGAACCAGTCATGGACATCCAGAGGGTCAAAGTTCACCTCATCCTCCTGAGTGGTCGTGTTCTTATAGGGAGCAGCCAGTTCTGCCAAGGTCCAGTTGATCATGAACTGGATCAGAGGGGCTCTCGTCATGTTGGTGAGGTCATACTGGTGAGGGAACAGCACCACAGGAAGGAAACATTTAGTCAGAATGTGTCAGTGACATAGTCAGGTTTCAGCAACTACTTTTTTGTTGCAGCCAAAGACTAGCCTGACTAGCCAGACTTTAAGCAGCTAGTGATGCAAAACAACTCACGAAAATGCATTTTCAAACATATAACACCACTAAATTCAAAAACTAGAAAAGCACTCGGAGAGCTCAGACCTCCGCCAAGGCAATGTGGTCACAGATGCAATATAAAATATAAGCATGAAAAAGCACATACTCCCACTTGCATGTGAAAGCATGACCGAGCTATGAGGTCACTTCCTGTTTGCGACTTTACCATAGAATTTCATTGGCCGTAGAAGAGCACTAGGGATAGGTTTGTGAGACATGGTCCAAAGATCATGTGTACCAAGTTTCGTGGGAATCAGATAAAGGATGGGTCATTGATGTGGTCACAGATGTGGTCACAGATGCAATATAAAATATAAGCATGAAAAAGCACATACTCCCACTTCCACTTACATAGTCAGGACGAGGTCGTCAGTCCATTTACCAAATTTGTCAAATGTCAAAGCGTAGCCGAGATATAATGTTTGACCACTAGGAGTGCTAGAGAGCGTAACATATTTTTTTTTCCTGATCGGGACTGGGTGAAGAGTCCATATCCCAAGTTTGGATGTGATACGTGAAAGCATGACCGAGCTATGAGGTCACTTCCTGTTTGGCGACTTTACCATAGAATTTCATTGGCCGTAGAAGGCGAGCACTAGGGATAGGTTTTGTGAGACATGGTCCAAAGATCATGTGTACCAAGTTTCGTGGGAATCAGATAAAGGATGGGTCATTGGAAATGTTAGTTTCACTTTTGACAAAATCCACTCCAGGGCGTGTTCTGGATCACCGATCACCACCAAAATCGAAACAGTTCTTCATTGTCCCAATACAGACGTGGTCCGAACATTTCATCAAAATCCGTTCAGTACTTTTTGAGTTATGTTGTACACAGACAGACAGACACACACACACACAGACTCACACTCAGACAGACACACGGCGGCGAAAACATAACCTCCTTGGCGGAGGTAATAATTAAATGCACAGTGATACAAGAGTTGATTAAGTAAGTATACAATTATTATACTATATACAGTAGTGCATACAGCATCTTCCACATGATATTGACATGACAAAGCATTGCAATGTAGTATAATCAGTGAAGCTCTGATGTTACCTCATTTGTGAAGGTAACTAACTCTCTGGCAAAACTCCCCACAGGTTCCAAGACAGACATGATTCCATTTGCCACCTGAAGATAATATTTCAAAGACTTAGAAATTATATAAATTCATGGCAGTTAGTGCATTATTCATTATTAGTACACGAATCACCACACACTCACACACACACACACATACACACACACACACACACACACCTCTATTACACGACTCACTACTTGAGCTCATTCATCCCTAAAAGTTGGTTGTCAGCAATACAGAATAAAACAATTAAAAAAACAAGTGCACAGAAACGCACGCAAGCACACACACACACACACACACACACACACACCTCTCTGGTCGGGTCCCTGTAAGTGAGAGGATAGTCTTGGGTGTAGTACGGTCCAGGTGTGGACATGTAGGTGAGGTTGTAGTTGTGTGTGTAGTTGTAGTCGGGATGTGGCGTGTTGGTAGGGGTAGGCGTGAGTGAACCCCACAGGCTTTCGAACACCAGGGTGAGGGTGCCTTCGTCCAGCCCAGCCACCGCTGGGTTCAGCAGCAGCTCAGCCTTCTGCTCCGGGGTCAGGAGGTGGAGGACCTCCAACTGCAGGTGGAGAATGTGCCGGTTAGTACAGTAGCATCACTAAGGACAAGATGATGGGTCCTTAAACTCACTTTAAACTCATTTATGGCATTTTACAAGGATGAAGTAGGAATTTCTGTTATTATTGTGGTTGTAGGCTTTAGAAATAATATACTTATTACTTAATATATATTAAATAAATAATATATAATGTATACTATAAGCCAGGTGACGTCAGTTGACTAACATATGAAAAGCTATTTTCCTGATGCACTGGTATATTAAGAACTTGTAGGTAGGCCTATTGTATGGTATAGTACAGTATAGCATAGTGTAGTCTAGTATACTCCATTATACACTATACTAGTATATACTCCACTTACTGTAATATATCAGAAAGTTATTTCCCCCACACTGTTCAGTGGCTTCATGTCTGGATGACATAACGTACTGTAGTCTATACTAATACTATACCAGGCTTATGGAGGCCTAATTATTTTCTACAACCGACTGTAGCATGTACACAGTTTCTTATGTTTTTATTGGGCAAGCCTGAGTTTGTCAAGCCTTGAGGAGTCGGACTTACCCCACTGAAGACCATGTTGAGTGATGTAAGATCTTTCATGGTTGCCATGGCGGAAAAGGACCCAAAGTTCTTCATCAGCCAATCCTCACTGTTGTTACTGAGGTGCATGCAGCCTGGGAGACACACCATGGAATAGTAGTGGCCATTATTTACTTACCAAAGTTATTAACATGTGTGAAGTGTGTGTATTGTTAGATATAGTAGGTTATAATTTGTATTTGTAAAATGGGCTTAACAGAAGAAATCCATAAATGTCATTTTTTTTTTTAATTAGTGCAATACTGTTTGTATCTGTTAAAGAAGTGTTTTTTTGTTTGTTTGTTTGTTTGTTTTTTTTTGGGGGGGGGTGTTAATAATATGTGTCTAATCATGTCTTTGTGTTTGTGTTGTGTTACCTGCTGTTCTGCCATCAGACAGGAATGGATACATGAAAAACATGTAGATCCACCTCTGCCGGACAGGGTCCATTCCAGAAAAGTGCTGACTCATCTCACTGACCCTGCAGACCAATAGAACAAGTTCTTCAAGTTATGACGTGGACATAAGATGGAAGATTGACAACCAAAGGTAAATGTTTCTGTCGAAGAATCCGTTTGATAAATCGCTTTAAAAAATTTGTTGAGAAAAGTGAAAAGTGAGTTTCTGAATGAAAGGTGGTCGCTAACAATGACATTTCATTCAGAAACTCACTTCACTTTGTTGACATAGAGACATCATGGCGAACATTACAGAAATTGGATGAGGAGAAAGATTTGATGTGTGAAAAATTATGGCGAAAACATCATAAAACATCATCCACAAATACTTTCTGCTAATTAAAATCCACTGAGTCTTTTTTGGAAATCTTCCCACTGACAGTGCCCCAGAATTCTAGGAGTTCTAATACGCACTTTCTAGTGCAAATGTCACAGTGGGATAATTGTTTTGAATAAATGGTTGAATCTGTGAAGAAATATTTGCTTTTGAAAACATTTTGCCTTTTTTGAAAGGCAGGGATAACTGGCTTGTGGCGGCCAAGCGTTCATAGCGACGTTGCTTTTTGATCCTTCGATGTCGGCTCTTCCTATCATTGTGAAGCAGAATTCACCAAGCGTTGGATTGTTCACCCACTAATAGGGAACGTGTAGTGGGATTAGACCGTCATGAGACAGGTTAGTTTTACCCTACTGATGATGTGTTGTTGCAATGGTAATACTGCTCATCCTTGTTTTGACTTTTGGTCTAAAAAAATTCGGCTTGAAAATTCCATTGGTTATGATTGGTCATTACTATTCTGTTATGTGTCTATGAGTCATTTTAGGTGTGCGATGAAATCACAATAGCTACAAAAGGACAGACAGATTAACATCAGGGTAAATTCAGGTTTAAGGCCAACCAGTTGAACAACAGGCAAACGAGTAAAACTTTGCTTTGGGAGTGTGTCTATGTTCCCACATCCCTATGTTCCCACATTTAGGTTTAGAGTTAAGATTAGGGTTAGGGAATAGAGTTAAGATTAGGGTTAGGGAATATAGGGCAGTAGAAACTTTACAAACAAACTTTAGGGGTAAAAACAATAAAAAACAACAACCACATACACAGTCTGGTAGGCCTCACAGCTGAGGTCCTTGTTGCCGAGGCACTGGAGAAATTGCTTGGAGACGGAGGAGAGGAGGGGCTTCATCTTGACATCCAGCCAAACCCTGAGGAAGTCCTCGTCGTTCACCAGACCCTCAAGCATCACCTCGATCCCGGCTGAGACCTCCAGTGCAGGCCCCTGGCTGAGAGCGGTCCTCTGGTGGTCAGGGACCAAACATAAACACAGGCACAGATCGGAAAGGGTTTTTGATAATGATATTCAAGACACCTGATCTCACTACTGTACTCTCTTTGAATATTACTGTACTAATTCATCCTATAACCAAGTTTCAAAGCTACATACAGTATGCCATACAGTTCATAGCCCACTATATACAGTATGACATCACCATCCAAAAGTGACACTGATTGGTTGATTACAATGTTAATCCTGGACAAACAACATGGCTGGTGATCCTGGAACACTAATTACTTGGTGATAATGGATCTTGTGTGGAGCGATGGAGAGCAAACAAAGGTTAAGAGGGTTAAGAGGGAGTTTAAACACGACCAGAGCAAACATGTACAGACACATGCTGTAGCTGTGTTCTTTACACAGGAAGAGAGCTGACAAAACATTGAGCTCAACTCAATTCAGTTCTCTCTTTTTTTATTTATTAATTTTCATAGTTAAATAAATGATGCACCCTACTGTAAGCCAATGATTCTGCTTTTCTCTTATTTATTTACTTTCCTAAAGTGTAAGTGTACTTCAAAGTAGGGCCAGACTGGGACCAAAAAATGGCCCGGGCATTTGAGGCCATGGTGGCCCAACAATGATGTTATTCAATATAAAATGAGTAAATTATGACAGTCCCGGCCCAAAAATGGCCATCGGCCCGCCGGGCATTGCCCTGTATGCCCTATGGCCAGTCCATGCCTGCTTCAAAGTAACGGATGCTAACTAGCTCGGTTAGCTGGTGGCAGTACATGTAAATCCTCACACCCCCTGGTCCTTCATGAACACTTCTAACTTCTGAGTTGGAAGCCTGAGCTTTAAGCTCAGTGGTTAGAGTGTTCAACTCCCATGCCGTGGGTTTGTTGTTGTTGATGGAGTGGCAAGTTTGAGACCCGAGTCAGGTGAGAATGGCTCCGGATATACAAGTTCATCCAGGTTTTTATTCATTCTTTATTAGGCCTATAGTTCCATGTTAGGGCCAGTGTGCACAATGTGATACTTTCCAGCAGGCCTTTCCAGTCAATGTTTTGTAAACATATTGTCTTCACAAAACCCAAACAAATGTTGAGCACATGAAGGCCTCCAAGCCTGTGGGTTAGCGCAGCCATGGCAACAATAAAAAATGAGAAGACTTCACTGGGTCTGAGACCAATGGAATTGCAGATACTGAGTGAATAGGAGGATTTATGCAGTACTGCAGATTTCTGTGTGACGACTAGCCTTGCTTTTGTGACCAATCGTCCCATACAACGTCTCGGTGGGCCCGAGGACATTGCTTAGCAACATACTGTACACTAGCATGCCCCTTTTCCTCAGACGGTGCTCTTGCCTTCTCGGTTTAACTCAGAGGACACCAAGATGGATATGACACCATTGATTGATTTCATATCTCAGACAAAACTAAATGAAGTGCAAATAGGCCAGGTACCTATACGGATCTAGAGAGAAAAATCAATAGGCCAGGTGCCTATACCGATCTACTCACAGATCAGGATGGTGTTCTCAAGCTCTTATGAAAACTTGAGCAAACACAATAGGGAAATGGCCATTTTTCTTTTATACTGTAGCTACTGTAGGCCTATGTATATATCCACTCAGTAGATATAGCCAATCAATCAACAGCATCCAATCAACAAATGAGTCAGTTCTGTAAACTTACAAAGGTAGTATAATTTTATAGCATAGCACAGCATAATAAAAAGCATAATCTCCCATCATCTTGCAGTTAGGCTGCCTTACCATGAAAGAGTAGACGTCCAGAGCAGCATCCAGTAGAGTCACCAGGTTCTGGACATGGTGGGGTCCTGCAAGAGGCCCAGACGGAACCCCTGCACACTGCAGGAACTTGGAGGTGGGGTCAGAGATCTAGGGAGGAGAACATACAGCGGAGACATCAGCAAGAGAAAGGTCAACCCCTACTAAAACACTGTGACAAACAAGGAAGTTTGTTCCATTTTAAAAAAGCTGAATTTACTGGGCCAAAGTAATGAGAAATGGTGAAGCACAGACAAGATGGTGGACATGCTGTATTTCAAACTTACATTGCCACAATGCTGCTGTCCACAGGTATGACTGTATGAGAGACAACACCAAGAGATAGAGTTCAATAAATAAATTCAGATTATAAGCATTAAACACATTTTTTCAGAGACCTGTACACAACAAAAATGCACTTCTTCTTCATGAGTTTCATGAGAACAGTGTGTGAGGCAGATTAGTATCTCAACTCCCTAGATACAATCTGCTTATATCAAATAAATGTATTTATTTATTTAAATGTATTATTCATAAATTCAATTGTATACTGTGGGCATTGTGTACTTATTTAAACTCAAAAGCACTATATACTTGAAATGCCAGTCTTTCAACAACCAAGGTTACCAAAGACACAATAACTTTTCACTTCTTATGCTGTATGTCTTGTGTCACAAATTCTCCAGATGCCTCTCTTGTATATGATACTATGAGATATTTCCTAAGCACTTACTTTTGTGCTTCTACCCATGGCACACCTGAAAAGCAGACAAGAGAAATATGTTGTCATCAATACACAGTGTAATTGACAGCTAGTATTTCCTTCCAGCATTGAAATTAGCAAAAGAGGCCAAGTAAACTGTATTTTAAAAAGTGGCAAAACTTTGCATATCCATTTAGCATAACAAAGCTTAGCACATAAGGATGCTGGCTTTGGGGAAGTTGTTCCCCTTACAGTGGTTCAACAGTCAACCAGATAAAGTGAAGAATGAAAAAATATGGCAAATGACCTGACCGCCCAGGTGCCCGCCCAAGTATGATTTGTTGACAAACTTGGGACATTTATTAACTCCGAGGGAGGTACAGTAGCTTAAAATGTTGATATTACGCTTAAAATTTTATGTTATTAATCAAAAAATCTAAAAACACTCTTCTTATAGTTGGTTTACTGTAGCCTACTAACTACTGTGACTTTACCTTCACGTGTCCCATTACCTCCTTCACTACTTGAATTACCACCCAATGAAATTTAATCCTTGATCCTTGATCAAGATCACAATCAAGAAAGAATCTCAACCATGAGATTCAGGTGTGTAGACTCACCTGGCCCTGATAACACCGAGTAAAGCAGTAGGAACACATATGGGGCTTTCGTCATGATACAGAAGATATCCTCATAGGATCAGAACGATTTCACTAGTAAACAAAAAGACACAAGCAAATCACAAAAAGTAAAACAACAGCATTGAATATGGTAATGTTAACATCGTAAACAAAACTACAACACATTGGGATATAAACTTAATTCTCCAAGCTTGAAACCCTGAACTTTCAGAAACTTAACAGATATAAATGAACTGTAGTTGACAAAGTAGTTTACAAATTGGTATGAAAACAGTAGTTTTGTAGTGAATGAGGTAGGTTCAGTGGTTTAGCTGTTGGAACATGGCTAGCATGCTAGTGGCCTGTGAGCTTTTGGGTTTGAATCACAGGTGCCTTGAGCTAGGCAAGGCACTTAATCCTAAATTGCTCTAGGGAAGACCAGACCTAGCAACTGATAGATGACAAATATATATCACTTCAATGTCAGGCAAATGTTAATGTTTTTTTATTATTATTATTATTTATTACTTTTTCTAAAGATATTTTTAGGGCTTTTTGCCTTTAATTCAATAGGACAGTAGAGAATGTGACAGGAAATGAGTGGGACAGAGAGAAGGGTAGGGATTGGGAAATGACCTCGGGTCAGACGTGAACCCAGGTCTCTATATGTCACTTCAATGTCACGCAAATCTAAATGTTTAGGGCACCGTATTCAGTATACTGATCCAAGTTCAATTCAATTCAATTCAATTCAATTTTATTTGTAGAGCACCCAAATACAATAGGCTACATATCGTCTCACGGCGCTTCACAAGTGCCAGGGTCCCGTCAGGCCTGACCTGTCTCTCTCGTTCTCCTCCTCACCTCTTGTCTCTTCTGTCATAACATATTGGAGAACCCCTTAATGAAACAGGAACAGGGTGACCTCTAATGGCATAATGATACAGAGAGATGGGGGTGCCGTGGCTCAGTGGCTAGAGCGTCAGACCATCACTCCAGGGACCCGGCTTTGATTCCGACCCGAGGTCATTTCCCGATCCCACCCCATCTCTCTCTCCCATTTGTTTCCTGTCATCTCTACACTGTCCTATCTGATTAAAGGCAAAAAAAAGCCCAAAAAAATATCTTAAAAAAAAAAAAAATGATACAGAGATACCAGCTCAGAGGTAGCCTGGGAGTTTCCATGCTCCTTTGCTTATTTCATTTCACTCTGCAAAGCAGCATGGTGACCGGCCAATTTTCTCGCCTGCTTTCCATATCCAATCACAGAACATAAAGGGATTTGCACGGCTCTCGATTGCATTTTTACGTCACGTGGTGGCTCTGGTATTGGCTCTGAGCTATGTACAGACAGTATTATAGACATTCATAGCGCCCAATTAATGGCTCTGGACAATTGTAAACTATGCTTCCGCTACGAGAAATGCAATAGGTAGGTCTCCAGACTAAATATCACTTGTGATTTTTAGTTTGGCATTCGCCAGGCTAGCTCAAAGGAAGAATTTACTTAAAACAGCTGTCTTTTTTTGTCTTCTGCTCTTACTCCTCACAGAAATGACATGTGTTGTTCCTGAACGCCCCTTTAGGAGAGAGAAGTAAAGAAGAATAATTATGTGAAAAAAAATCTAAGCTTAATGACCTTTTTTCACTTAATGCATGTTTTCTGATTGTTTATAGTGAAATTAAATGGTCTTGACGAATGCCTGTCTTCTGAAAATGTTCAGAACATCAATAAAATAGCTGCTGAGCCAACCTATCCCCCAAGCTCTACAGAACTTTCAAAAACGTTACTGATATGGTTAAGATTACACAACGGTAATGAAATAGTTGGCCTACCGGTAAGTTTCACATCCTCTCAAGTAAAAATGTAGGCCTAATGCTTTTTTAGGAAAAGCGCCTTTACAGACATTGTTTAGGTATGGGGTGGGGAGGAAAATTTTAATCTCAGCCAATGCGTTCAATTTTTTAAGTGTAAAAAAAATCTTGAAGTATATTGAATCAACCTACTTAGTAAATTGCCCTTAATTGAATGGACAACACTGTATACAGCTTTAAAATATAACCAGTCTAAAATATAACTAATCTAAAATATATCTTGTTTTAATTAAAATATTACACAGGTTCTGGCAAGAGTCTGTACATTATGATTTGTTTGAAATGAGTCCACGAAGCATTTTTGTTCTAAGAAGCATTTTTTTCCCCTTTGGGTGGAATAACTAGGGTGGAATAATAACTAACAACTTCCTGAAGACCTAACCCTGTGGGACAATCAAAAGTATACACACAAGACCTTTAGCACACAATCCCAAAACAAAGCAGGGACGACGTCTAGGTGACAACTCTCTGAATTTCCTCAAATGGCCTCTTGCCAGAGCCCTGACTTGAACCTGATGATGTCACTAGGCCCCACCCTGTCTGTCTAAGTCAGGTCAATATCTAGTCTCTTCAGTTCAAGTTTCAAGCAGGGTTAAAACATCACAAATATAACCTCTCTGCTTGAGGTTTACCTGACATTCCTTGGCAAAGATTTTTTTTATTTTTTTTTGGTTTGGTTTGTGTTTTTATTGTGTGTGTGAGAAAGTTAGATTGTAATCCATTTGCCTGTGTGTGTCATTGTGTGAGAGAGACAGAGAAAAAGAGAGAGAGAGAGTATTTGTTTGTGTGTCCTAATGCAAATGTTGCTGTTTGCCAAAGGAAAGCTTTGTAAAGCTATCCATCGTTTACATATAACACAAAAGCAAATTTAAAAAAGGATATTTTAACCACTTCCCTGTCAGACCACAGACAAGGACGGATAACTCGTCAGACTTGGCTTTTTTGGAGTGCTGATATGCTGATATACAACACTATATGTGTATGTGTGTGTGTGTGTGTGTGTGTGTGTGTGTGTGTGTGTGTGTGTGTGTGTGTGTGTGTGTGTATTTTAACCACTTCCCTGTCAGACCACAGACAAGGACGGATAACTCGTCAGACTTGGCTTTTTTGGAGTGCTAATACACAACACTATGTGTGTGTGTGTGTGTGTGTGTGTGTGTGTGTGTGTGTGTGTGTGTGTGTGTGTGTGTGTGTGTGTGTGTGTGTGTGAATACTAACGCAACGACAGTGAGTTACTGACTCTTTATACATAACACAACAGTGCATACTTTGTCTCATCTTACACCTGCTGATTAGAAAGTGCACAGATTCTTACATGTCTAATGATCTCCCTGCAGACAGGTTACCAAGGCTGCTAACTAACAATTATACAACAGCACTAGAAAACCAAAGCCAGTCACCTGGTGTATCATCTCTTGATACGCACAAACACAAACGCACATCATGCTGTTTGCTGTACAAGCCACAATGTAGTCATAATCACTATATAAACATTAGAGACTGTACAAATAACATACAGTAGGCCTACATGACACAATGGATATTTAAGTATGAAAGTCAAGAGAGAGAGAGAGAGAGAGAGAGAGAGAGAGAGAGAGAGAGAGAGATTTGATGTAGATAGCAATAAGAGATTTGATGTAGATAATAATAAAAATAAAAGAAGTAAAGTCTTTTTCTGTTTTTAGATGTGTCGTGTTCAGCCATTGACATAAATCATCCTCATCATCATTAGCACCATGTAAAGGCCATAGCCTACCTGTGAGCGTAGAGTGCCTGAGGGCAGAGATCAGCGTTAGGTAGGTCCAGTAGTCCTTACAGACTGAGAGTGTGTGAGACAGAGGATGCACACCGGGAGAGACAAGTGGAACAGGAGGAGGAGGAGGAGGAGCAGCAGGGAGCAAGAAGTGGGAGGGTGTTCTGAGGGAGAGAGAGAGAGAGAGAGAGAGAGAGAGAGAGAGAGAGAGAGAGAGAGAGAGACTGTACCTAAAAGGAAGAGGTGTGGGAATTATTCATAATATGGAAAGGAAAGGTCAATAATGTGTTAATCACACAGAGAAGACAGGAGGGAGTGACAGGAAATGAGAGAGAGAGAGAGAGAGAGAGAGAGAGAGAGAGAGAGAGAGAGAGAGAGAGAGAGAGATGGGAATGGAACCCAAAATGTATGGTGTGTGGGGCACCTTAATCAACTGCTCCACTGAGTGAATATGTGTGTATGAGAGGGAATGAGAGTAAATAAGACTAATAGCGAGGGAGAGATTATTATATGAGAGCTGGGATGTGTGTGTGTGTGTGTGTGTGTGTGTGTGTGTGTGTGTGTGTGTGTGTGTGTGTGTGTGTGTGTGTGTGTTTTAACGACTTCCCTGTCAGACAACAGATGAGGACGGATAACTCGTCTGACTTGGCTTTCTTGGAGTGCTAATACGCAACACTATATGTGTGTGTGTGTGTGTGTGTGTGTGTGTGTGTGTGTGTGTGTGTGTGTGTGTGTGTGTGTGTGTGTGTGTGTGCGTGTGTGTGTGTGTGTTGGGAGAAGAAGAGAGAGCATGTGACCACAGAGTCCACAGAGACTACAAAGTCAGGTGTGTGATCCGTCCTCTTGGGGCAAGACCTACAGTAGCCTACCTCTATAGATGCTGCTGTAACTAGAGAGCCAATATCCCCCCTCACCCTCCTCTCTTGTCTCTTGAGACAACACTGATTCACACTTAAATATCACCACACAGCAGACACACATCCTGACCGTCGGAAAGAAAGGGAAACCTGAGATTGTTGAGAATGTTTGGGTGGGGACACCACCACTATCATGTGGATTAATCCCCTGCATTGCTGGATTATAATTGCAGGTTAGGAGTCTTGGAGGTAAATGAGATAGGGTTTCATTGGCAGATACTCACTACTGTTTACATAGTTAAACTGTGTCAAGCTCATAGACTTGGCCTGACAGGTGAATTTGATACTGTATATTATATTTGTTATTCACCTTATTCTGCCCCACCCCTTTTTGTTTTTTCTTCCGCAATTGTCCTCAGATTGTCTTAAAACGTCCGTTAGCCACTTGCCTCTGTAGTAATTATAAGATGTTCATAACTACTAATCAATGGAGCCGGCCCGACAAAATCAGTCAAAGAGTTTAATGCATTTGTACAGACACTAGCGCTGGGAGAAAGGACAGCGACAGTGCCATGGCGGCGCGTCGAAGCCCCAACTCCCAGATCACAGCTCGAGAGAAGCATTTATTGGGACACCAGCAACCCCCCAACATGCAGTAAACCCATAAACATTTTGGTTACTGATTGGCACAACTTGTGTTTTTCCTTTGGGGCACAGAAGACTCTCATGCCATGTGTTGATTTATGACTGGGTCCATAAATTGAGCAACTGGTTTAAACAATGGTGTTTAGGCAAACATTCCAAAGTCTAGTTCGCTGACTAGGCACAACTGGTAAAACATTTAAAGTTGCAACTGGTTACATACACACTCTGGAAATTTCTCTCACACCTCTCATTCACTTCCACATAATTTTCATGAAATACCACGACAAGACTCCTTATTGTAGCCGTGTAAACACAGTTTTTGCTGATCATTTTTTATCCTTCGACGAACTGTAGCCTGCTAACATAATTGATTGATATAGTGAGCACAACTTCATAGTATCTCAGACCTTTAAAACACCAAATATCACAACGCTAAGCCAATGTGTTACCTGACCGGATGTTGAAAGACAATCGTCATGGTAGCCCCCATGTTTACGTGCGGAATAAGGTGAAAAGACGGTACAGAAATAAAACCCAGTAGTCTGGGTACAGAATACTATGTGGAGACATTAATTACTGAGGTTTTAAGGAATTTGGGCTAGGTATTGCCTATTAGGCCCAAAAACACCGTTACCTATTATGGTAAGGTATTACCTTTTTAGGGGCAAAAACACCATTGAGCCTCTCTCTCTCTGTGTGCATGTGTGTGCTTTTTGTGTGTATGTGTGTATGTATGTGTGTGTCTGTGTGTGCATGGTGGTTGCAGCATCAGGACCAAGATGAGATGCACACACACCACGTACCCAAGCCCCAGAGAGAAATGTTTTTCCTTCATGAGTCAGAGAGAGTGCTAAACACAGATAATATACACGTACTAAAGTACAGTTAATCATAGGTATATCAAAGTCCTGTTGTTCATGGCTGTAGAGTGCTTTAGGTGAGAGTGAGAATATTTGGTACGCCTACATCATAGAATGAACATGTAAACTGTTAATTACGTAATTTATTTTACACTTTTTTCCCTGTTTAGAATAATTCTCTACACGTCCACTGTTTGAGTCGATGAAAAGAGCCTCTTCAGACCATATCACTTCATCTCTCTAAATGAAAACAAACACATCACAGTTATTCACAGATTCCTGTCTAGCTGGTTCTATAACAGCGTTAAATGGGTAAATATGGAACGTGTAACATGATATTCCAGATTAGCGCGACAGGCCAAATGACACCAAGAGAAATAAGGCCTTTAATTCAGATGAGGGTGGTGGTGGCAGACTGGAGGTGGGGCAGTTAGGAGTGACAGCATTGCTGTTAGTGGACGAGTTAGAAGGGAGGGGGAAGTTGAGAGTGACTAGGGGAGTTAGGAGGGGCTGTTAGAAAGGAGAGTGGAGCAGATAAGAATGACCAGGGCAGTTAGGATAGGATAGACAGGGGCTGTTAAAGGACTGTGGAGCAGTTAAGACTGACTAGGGGCAGTTAGGAATAAGGGATGCATGGTAGCCATCACAATCGGTGCCAGAACACTCACCACACACCAGGTTGAGGTGGAGAGAGAGGGAATGGATAGGAGGGAAAGGACGCATGAGACAACTACAGTGGTGGGATGATTAGGGGGCCAGATTGAATGAGCCAGGTTGGCACTTTAGCCAGGACACCCCCTACTCTTTGTGACAAGTGTCATCGGAGTCAGGACCTCGGTTTAACATGTCATGCTTCTTAATTAATAAATTATTGTGAGAAAACAGTCTATTGTGCATTATCAATTAAGTAGCCTGACATGCCCCTGTATAACATGAATGTATAGTCTGGAGACGAGTGATAGACCCCCGCTAAAACTAATCAGCACGACTAGCAACTAACAAGCGATTTAAACAATGCTAACCCCGCCCAATAACTCCCTGTCCAGATATAACATTGTGATTAGCTAAGCACCACGATGTCTGAATACAACCAACAGCGTAAACAGCTCAGAAACAGCTCAGACGCAATCGAGGTCTGAGCTATGGCTCGTCACTAGACGGACACGCTGAGCAAATTCAATTTGATACTGCTAGAGTGTGTCTAGTTCTAGGCTATCAATTCAGTCCAATCAACAATAAATATTCATCAAATACTCAGTTCAGAGTGATGACAGGCAACGGTATGTCCCTCCGTGAGGATGTAGGCCTATAGTTTGTGAAATCTGGTTTCTCCAGCACTGCTTAGGGTCCAGGTCTCACTGGATGGTTTCCCCAGGAGGGGATGCCAACATGCACAGTCATGGAAAGTGCAGAGCAGAGGCCACAAACACACAGTCACATCACATGCCTTAGGGCGAGGCTAATCCTGAGAGAGAGAGAGACAGAGAGAGAGAGAGATAGAGAGAGAGTGAGAGAGAGAGAGAGAGAGAGAGAGAGAGAGAGAGAGGTGTCATACCCACACATGTGCCACTAAAACCCTTCTTATTGTAATCATTGCAGTGTCACATGGAAAGAATGGTGAGCATGCTGCTGGGCCGGTAGAAATAATGTAGGGATGGGAGAAAAAATAAGAATGAGAAATGTGCTGGTGGAAGTCCTGGTGGATTAGCACAGAGAGGAGCACCCAGAAGATGCTGCTGTGTCGGTGGGAGTCCTATAGGGATGGAAAGTTAGTGCAGTTGGCTAAAGGCTCAGTGGTGTTTTTTGCCCCCAATGGCACCTTCCAGGCAGCACAGCCTAAAAGGCACTACCTTTACCCTATTCCTAACCCTAACCCCCTCAACCCTCATCCCAACCCTAAACTGAGTGGAGTAGTGCCTTGAAGGCAGTGCTGCCTGGAAGGCACCGTTGAGGGCAAAAAATACCAAAGACCTGGCTAAAGCTGAGAATAAACCTACTATTAACCCCAGTATTGATACGATTGAACGGCAGGGCCAGTCATGGGTAATCATCAGTAGTCGCAAGTTTCAGTCGTGGCAAGAGTCGTTATGCGTAGACGCAATTACGACTGAGACCAACTGAATCAAACATGTTTGATATGATCTTAACTGGTCCGTTAAATGGTCACTGTGATACCAATTATGACATTAAAATGCAGACAACTCAATCGTATTATGAATATGTAATGACGCTTCATTGAAAACCACATTTAACCCTTTTTTAACTTCAGTATTAACTAAACATACAGTGTGGCTTTGACATCTTTTGGAGACTCTTTCTTGTGTTGTGTAGTTGTTTTGTGTTGTGTGCTTATAGTGTGGTCACTGCAAGTGGCTTTGTGTGTTGTTATGAACAAAAGGCTCTGCGTGTTGAATACCTCACATGACATTACACACATTACCTTTGCTATGGGTAAGCCTTGTTGCTCAACACCAATCATGACACATTATATGAATATGCAATATGTCGCCATGACAACCTGATGCAATCTCATCATTCAAGCCTGGAAATATCTGTTATGTGTGTAGCAGTTCACAGCAGGTGCCCAATCCTGTCTTGTTTTTTTTTTTTGGTGACATGCCTCTCTCACAACCAATCATAACAGCTGCAGCTTTGGGCAAATGTCATT
>JAODXP020000033.1:13275807-13365807 GCA_027497455.2 Sardinella longiceps | reverse complement strand
TTCCAAAAACTAAAACAAGTGTGAATGGTGGATTTTAACCTGTAACGACTGAAATAGTAATATAAAAATAGAAAATAACCGATACCATTTTAGCTTTGTGTGTGCTATCACCCACTTTATGCACATTATAAGCCCCTCCATAGACTTAAATTATGGCTCAATAGGGTAAAAATGTCAACAAAATAGATAACCGTTCAAAACTTGCTCAGCTAATTATTTACATTGAGACAATACTTTTTTTATTGCAAGTTTTCTGAAATAATTACGTTTAATGAAATAAAACGGCCGTGTAGATGATACATTAGTTTCTAAGGTTGACTTTTTCATGGAATTGCCCATATACTGTAGGCCTATTTTTATCCTTTTTTGATTTGCTTCTATGTGTTTGCACAGCAGACAGTACCACCATCTCTACCTTTGTAGTGCTCCATAAAGCAATGCTGGGAGTGTGTGTGTGTGTGTGTGTGTGTGTGTGTGTGTGTGTGTGTGTGTGTGTGTGTGTGTGTGTGTGTGTGTGTGTGTGTGTGTGTGTGTGTGTCTGAGTGTGTGTGTGTAGGAGTATGTGTGTGGGAGTGTGTATGTGTGTGTGTCTGCGTGTCTGTGTGTGTGTGTGCATGCGTGCGTTAGATACTTGCAAGTGTGGGAGACAGGTGACTGGCTTACAGGCCTTGCCCCAGGGCGCCATTGTGTTATTGTTCCACAGCTATGCTAACCTGTTTGTCAGGAGTTCATAAGGTATTAGGGTGCCTTGAAAAATGCTCTTTACAAAATTACAAAGTTTTGTAAGTCAGCTGGCGTGCGTGCGTGTGCGCGCGCGTGTGTGTCAGGTAGGCAAAGCTGAAGTCATTAACATTTATTCCCATGACATGCATAGCTTCCTCATTTCAAGCCGGCTGACTTACAAAACTTTGCACATGCGCGCGCGCACACACACACACACACACACACACACACACACACACACACACACACACACACACACACACACACACACACATTTCTGATATATATTTTTACTGTGATGTAAGTGAGTAATGTAACTATAAGAGCACAAAAGAAATCTCTGCAATGCAAATAATACCACATGGACACACTCACAGACTAATATATTTTCTTACTCTCTCTCTCTCTCTCTCTCTCTCTCTCTCTCTCTCCCTCTCACACACACACACACACACACACACACACACATACACAACACACACACACATTCCTGGAAGATATTTTTCTCAAGCACAAAAGAGCACAAAAGAAATCTGTATCTATCTGCAATGTAAATATCACATCAACACACACACAGAGTCATATATTCGTATCTTGTTTTTCTCTCTCTCTCTCTCTCTCTCTCTCTCTCTCTCTCTCTCTCTCTGACTCACACACACAGACACACACAGACACACACACACACACACACACACACACACACACACACACACACACACAGGGCCGTCGCAACAGGACAGGCAAACCAGGCAATTGCCTGAGGCCCCAGGCTGAAAGGGGCCCCCAAAAATGACTGTTTAATCATTTTAGTAGCTCAGTTTAGTGGTGTTTTTCAATAAAATATGACAGTTAGACAATTGCAAGTTCAATAGAAATGATTATATTACTGTAATGGAAGTTGCTTGAAGATTATAACAATGTGGTTTATGTAGGTTTTTAAGGGTAATGAAGGGCCCCCATTCCCAGTTTGCTTGGGGCCCCCTAAGTACCTTGAAACGGCCCTGCACACACACACACACACACACACACACACACACACACACACACACACACACACACACACACACACATAAGTGTTTCAACAAGGATCAGATCAATCTCAGGTGATCATCCAGTGTGATCATGATGCATTAGTCAAAAGACATCTGTACCTCCATGAGCAAAAATGACAGTCAGTCAGTTACATGAATGTGAACATACAGCACACACCTAGAAAAACAAGACAGACTTGAAATAGACAGACTTGCTTATCATTTTTTTTCTTCTCTCCATTTGAGATATTACAGGCCCGTGCATTGTTACATTGCTTTGTACCTGTCAATCTCTCACTGTCACTTTTTGTTCCAGTGGTTTTTTTTTAGCCTTTTGTCTTTCTGTCAGAGTCACCACGAGGGTTTGGTTTGCGCATTGTTTCTCATTTTTTTTTCCGATGGAGAAGTGGGGTAGAAGGGACATTATTTTGCCTGATGTGACTTAGTTATTTTGGTCGCAGGCCTAAAATAGGCCTCAACATTGAATATAAAATGCTATCAGTGTTGTAGAGGTAGCATTGTGGGGTAAACTATGAATTTTGTAATTTAGTAGGTCTGTAGTTACAGTATAGAGTTTGGTCATGTTTTATTGTTAAACGTGTTAATGTTATTGTTATGACAACATTAAGGCAAGAAAATTCAGTGTGAATCAATCCTAAACCCTGTTGTTTGTCACAGTGTTTGCCTGTTGAAACAGACAATAAAATATAGCATAACAAAGACAAAAAGATAGATAGATAGATAGATAGATAGATAGATAGATAGATAGATAGATAGATAGATGCCTCAGTAGTGACACCATGGTTTTTATCAAAGCATCATAGTAGCATGATAACAGAAGATTGTCCCACATTGTATGGTAGTCAAGGCAAAGTTTGTTGACTAAGATTTTGGTTGGACAGCAGCATACTAACTGCAAACCAACATATGTCAAGGGATGGAGTCAATAGTCGGGGAGTCAGCTCATTCAGGAGGGGTTGACAAGCAGACAGACTTGGAAGAGGAATCATTGATGCCTATCATGTGTTTGAGCCTGTGTAGTACATTGTCATGGTCAATAGTGGCAAAGGCAGTGCAAAGATACAGTAAAATTACGATTAATATACAACCATTATCCATTACCCTCATCGACCCATTGACCCTCATATGGCTCATGACGCTACTCACTAGTTTCCGTGATGGGCGGTTCACGAGAGAATTCGCGTAAAATTTCTATCAAAAATTCCATCAAAAGGTCGCTACAGCTCTGTCTTTTCCTTGAACATCCCTGCATTTTCCATTGGAAAATCTCTGCCCAGTAGGAGGTCATCAATGGAGCATCCAGGTGTCTCTACATTATGTGCTATACAGTTTTGCTGAGCCTGACAAAATCTGTTTGTTTAATCTCCAACGCATGATGTTGCCAATTTGATGATATTTGACAGATTTTAAGTTTTGACACACAGTAAAGCGTTGAAAAATTCTTGCATACCTCTTTTCCTCGGGCAGGTGCATTGGAGAAGAACATATGGATATACATTAGAAGCTTGAAAGGAATCCCGCACACTGATCATTACGCAAGCAAATATTAATTAAATACTAAGAAATTACAGCGTTTCAGTCAGACCAAAACACCGAAACATTGTAATTTCTTAACACTTAATATTTGTTTGTGTAATGGTCAGTGTGCGGGATTTTTTTCAAAATTCTAAGTTTTGAAAGACGCACACACATACACACACACGCGCGCACACACACACACACACACACACACACACACACACACACACACACACACACACACACACACATCAAAGTAACCAAGTGCAATGGGACTTGCTTGAACTAAATTTTAAGTAGCATAGCTGAAGGCTTTAACAATAGCTATGACAAGTGGTAAATCCAGTTTTCTATGGAGCACTAAGTGCAGACATGGGGTAAAAAATGTAATTGTACAGCTCATATCACCAGAATGTTCCCTTTAAATGGGCCTTCTCAACGTTCTCAGATCAGTTATTACCTCCGCCAAGGAGGTTAGGTTTTCGCCGGCGTGTGTCTGTGTGTGTGTCCGTGTGTCTGTCTGTGTACAACATAACTCTAATAGCACTGCACGGATTTGGATGAAATTTTCGGACAACGTATGTATTGGGACAAGTAAGAACTGCTCCGATTTTGGTGGCGATCGGGTGATTCAGAGCACCATCTGTGACCCCATTGTCTTGGCAGAGGTCTGCACTCTCTGAGCCCTTTTCTAGTTATTACTGTAAACGTCTCGGGTTCGAACTCTCAGGAAATATTTTCATATAATCAATGGCAGACAAAACATTATCCCTTACATAATGACTTTACATAAAATATACTGAAATGTATTTGGTGCTTATAATTTTTATGTTTTGCTAATAGTGTTTTGTTTTCATGTTGTGTATTTTGCGTTTGTGTTGATCTGAGAGTTCATTCTGACTCCATGAGTGGGTACTAAGTTCACACATTTTGTAAAAATTAATGATGGCTGTTTACATGAAATCAGGGGTTAAAGTGGGGGGGAACGCGGGGGTACGCTGTACCGGCACCTCAGATAAATGAACAATATAATCCTCCTGCCAAATCCCACTTCAACCACTGCATGAAATGTATTGAAATGTGTTATGGTTTTGTCAATAGTGTTTTGTTTACATTCTTGTGTATTTTGTTTGTGTTTGTGTTGATCAGGGAGTTCATTCTGACCCCATGAGTGGGTCTTCCGTGTCACAATGAAAGTCCCATACGTGGTCTTACTGCTGTGCTCGGCTTTAACAGGGCCAGGTGAGTGAGTCTCTACACACAACACTGGAATTAATCAATCCATCACATCAGTCAAAATTCAGAGTCCCCCGAATTTCACGTGCCCACGTTCCACCTATACATCAACATCACATGATTTACGTGTTGAACCACCCATACATGCCCCTTCAGATATACATACGAAGGAATTTATTAAAACTTTTGCATATTGTGTAGGCTATAATATACAGACATATTTCCTGACTGTTACAAGTACTAAGGCAATATGCAGTTGGGTTGTGGGAAACGAAAATGTGCCACGTGTTGTGTCTGGGACCTGCTGATGTACTGTATCCTTTGAGAGTACAACATGTGCGGACAATGAAGATACTGCCGTATTCCTTTCCTTTGTCTACTAACTTAGTCCAGCCTCTTTGTTATCCTTCTTTTGTTTGCCTTCTCATGTGATTGTACTCTCAGACTCAAAGTATGTGTACCAGGGCTGGCAATATGCCTGGCACTCTATGCCCACATTTTTTTTTTATCATATTACATTCTGACATTGCTTAGAAAGTAAAAAGTAGAAAGTCGACAGACTGATTTGGATCTTCCCACAAGTGAAGGGAATACTTTCAGTGTCAGGCCACAGGTATTTCTGCCAGAGAACACATAGTGGCTTACTGGGTATGCGCTTAGCAGACTGAAAAAAAGAAGATATTCCTTCACAGACTCAAAATGTGAATATAATTTAATATCAATCAGTGGATGAAAAGTACACCCCCTGATGATACAGAAGTTTTGGGTTTGAGTTTTGCCCTTTAGCATGGGCAACCCAGAGAGACTATTCCTGAACTACCTGCTAAATCTGTTAACGTAAATGCAATACAATTTCTGACCATTTTGAGTAGACAGATACTAACAATAAACTATTTTCTCTTGAGTATACTCTTAGTCACTGTTAATTAGCACACTCTCATGACAATTTCCACTGTAAACCACATGGGTGAATCTTCTACATACTGTACATTCTGTAGATATAAAACTAAAAATGTCTCTTTCCACATTCCTAGGTGTGTCATTGGTAGAAGCACAAAAGTAAGTAATTTAATTCACTCAGAAACATATGTGTTAAATGTAAAGTGGAACTTTTGTGATCTTTTTTTGAAAGGTGACAATAACAATGGTTGTGTTTCCAGTATCCTGTAGCACAGTAGATGAATGCCTGAGCAATACCTTTAGTAAAAACTGCTATTAGTACCCAACTGAGTTGTTATGGAATTTTTCTGAATAAGTACTTAACTCCTGTAGCCTACATTTTGCTATCATTTTGAAGTCCTGGTTGTTACATGACTTCATTCATAAACTGCTTGTTATAACCTAATGCGAATTCACTTGACTTATTCAACTGTAACTCCTCAATGTTTTCTCTCCCATAGTGGCACCTGTCTTGCACAGCAGCAATGTGGCCATGTAAGTTTGAAATGCCATTTGTCATCTTGACTATGCATCCACCTCTCATTGTCCTCCTATTGTCACTGCTCATTAACTTTCAGAGAAAACTCAATGGAGGGAGAGAGAGAGAGAGAGAGAGAGAGAGAGAGAGAGAGAGAGAGAGAGAGCATAGGGGGAAATCCAGTTCTTCTAATACTTGGCTCATGATCATGAAGTCACAAAAACTATTTTATTTTGGCAGGACTGTAAACATTGAACTGTTTTACCAGTCTTTAGTTGGTTTAAAATTACAGGGCACTCGTACTCGCACTTGTAATCGTTCATCTTTTTTTAAATGCAGTGACTCCTAACGTGAAGATTAAGATAAACCTATAAGCAATGAATTAAGACAGAAAAACTATAGATGCATGCTTTGATGTGTTAAAAAATAAGCAAAATATACATGAAGATAAATGAGCAGATTGCCTAATTACTCTCTCATCCCTTCTGCTTCCTTTCAGGGTTCCGATTCCACCTCCAGGTTCCTGCAGTGTGCAGGGGTTCCGTCTGGGCCTCTTGCAGGACCCCACCATGTCCAGAACCTGGTGACTCTACTGGATGCTGCTCTGGACGTCTACTCTTTCATGGTAAGGCAGCCCAACTGCCAGATTTTCTTCTAATTATGCTATTATACTACTGCTAATAAATTATGGTACATTTAAGTTTACAGGACTGACTCATTTCTTGTAGTGAAACCACTAGCAAACAGCCTGACAAGCCAGACTATCTCATAAATGTTTCCGTGGGCCGCCATTGGCCCCCAAGCCGCACTTTAAGAACCAATTAACTAGACAAAAAATAAATGTTCTTAATGAGTTCTGTTTGACCACAGCCCCATTCACAAGGCATTCACCATTTCTCACCCACTTTTGTTTGTTCTGCTGCCCTGCTGCAGAGGACTGCGCTCAGCCAGGGCCCTGCACTGGAGCTCTCAGCCGGGATCACGCTGACACCGGAGGGTCTGGTGAGCGACGAGGACGTGCTCAGGGTTTGGCTGGAGGTGAAGATGACGCCCCTCCTCTCCTCCGTCTCCCAGCAATTTCTCCAGTGCCTCGGCAACAAGAACCTCAGCTGTGAGGCCTACCAGACTGTGTACGTGTTTCTTTTCCCCCTTAAAGTTTGTTTTGAGGTCATCCCTATGTTTCTACATACCTATATTTCCTAACCCTAACCTTAATTTTAACCCTAACCCTAAGAAATGTGGGAACATAGGGCTGTGGGAACATACTATAAGGCCTACGAGACTGTGTACATGGTCGTTTTTGTCCCCTTAAAGGGACACCAGGCAGGACTACGGTTTTCTATCTCCGGAGCTCCACCTACAGTCGCCAAAATATTAGAAAAAATACAACTGCGTTACACATTCTCAACAATCGATGTAAATGTGTAAATGAACCATTTAATCATCAAAAGTGACTTTGAGGCTGGTAAACTAACAGTAAAACGTTGCCTGGTGTCCCTTTAAAAGTTTAACTTGTTTGCCTCTAGTTCAGCTGGTTGGCCTTAAACCTGAACTTACTCTGATGTAAATCTGTCTGTCATCTCCATCTCTATCTCAACAAACTGTAAATATGTAAGGGATAACGGCCGACGAGGTGTCCAGTTATTCATTTATAATTGTCTCTGGCGACGCGCGCAGCGCGAGACGGAGTTATTCCGCCAAGACAATTAGACAAATCAACTCAACTCAATTAGACAAATCAACTCAAATTTAAAAGAAGCTAACCTGTTCGGTTTGGGTACTACTTTCAGTTGAAAGTAGATCTACAAGGTTGCTTATTGTTGTTATAGTTACCATTCTGAAAGGCATTCATATGGAACGGTAATCAGTTATTAGATGAGTTATTTCTTGGAACTACTTCCAAAGTAGCCGGTTATCTGGAATTAATGGCCACCTAGCAGCCAATCAGAGAAGAGAATGGCGTTCTGAAGGGAGATAAACCTTATTATACATTCATGTGCTGACATGTTCTATTGTCCTTACTGGGTTGAGATGTTGATTGATTCATACAGTATTTGTAGAACTTAAGGTATCCCAAACATATGAAGCTGATATGGAAGAAAAAATGTCTCTGTCTGTACTTATTCTGTTGGACTGCAGGGTCAGGGAGATGAGTCAGCACTTTTCTGGAATGGACCGTGTCCGACAGAGGTGGATCTACATGTTTTTCATGTATCCATTCATGTCTGATAACCGAACAGCAGGTAAAGATACAAACACACACACACACACACACACACACACACACACACACACACACACAGAAGTCATGACAGGTTTATAAAGTTGATTACAGATTCTTGACAACGTCATGTCATAGTTAATGACAGTGTCATGTCAGTCTTATGACGGTACCTTCCAAATAAAGAGTTAACCACATTATTGATCTGTGATGTGTCTCCCAGGCTGCATGCACCTCAGTAACAGCAGTGAGGATTGGCTGATGAGGAACTTTGGGTCCTTTTCCGCCATGGCAACCATGAAAGATCTTACATCACTCAACATGGTCTTCAGTGGGGTAAGTTCTCAAGGCCTGGGGGAGCTCTATCAGTAAAAATGCGAACACAAACCGAGAAAACAAAGACCGCCAGTCCTTGGGTCTTTTCCCCAAACACATATAAGCTAACTTGGTTGGTAATGGGCCATTGCATTGCAAACAACAAAGTTCTTAACTGGTTAGCAATGCTTTTCAGAAGCTTTTGTCAAAAGGATGCCTGCATGGAGGAGCTCTGTGGTGACAAATTTGAGCTTAAACCTTGCGCAAACCGTAGCAGTCATTCCCTCTTCAAAGTGTTGCTATCATGCATTTCCGTCACTTTCTGTGAAATCCCATAAATAAGTGAATATTATATTCTGACATTTCTAAAGCCTACAACCACAATAATAACAGAAATTCCTACTTATCCTTGTAAAATGCCATAAATGAGTTTAAAGTGAGCTTAAGGACCCATCATCTTGTCCTTAGTGATGCTACTGTACTAACCAGCACATTCTTCACCTGCAGTTGGACGTCCTCCACCTCCTGACCCCAGAGCAGAAGGCTGAGCTGCTGCTGAACCCAGAGGTGGCTGGGCTGGACGAAGGCACCCTCACCCTGGTGTTCGACAGCCTGCTGGAACCACTCAAGCCTCCTCCAACTGGTCCAGTCAGAGAGGTGTGTGTGTGTGTCTGTGTGTTATTGTGTGTGTGTGTGTGTGTGTGTGTGTGTGTGTGTATGTGTGTACGTATGTGTGTGCATACTTGAATATTTTGTTTACTTTTGTATGTGTGTGTGTGTGTGTGTGTGTGTGTGTGTGTGTGTGTGTGTGTGTGTGTGTGTGTGCGTACTACTCAAGAAGTGAAGCATAAGTTGTAGTAATATCTACTATTATATATCAAATATAAATATTAAATATTAACATATTAACTGGTATGAACATTTTCAGGTGGCAAATGAAGTCATGTCTGTCTTGGAACCTGTGGGAAGTTTTGCCAGACAGTTTGTTACCTTCACAAGACAGGTAACATTCAAGTTTCAACTATGGAGTAAATGTCATGGGTAGATGTGTCACTTTAGACTCAACTGCGTCAATGCCTTTAATTTAATATACACTCTAAGGCTTAAGTTGAAGGACAACCTCAGTCAAATTTCAACAAAAGCTATATAGCTCAAGCTACTTGGACCAATATTTCTCGCATCTTCAGTCTTGTATAGCATTAGGGCTCTTGTTGAAATTTGCTAGAAGTTGTCCTTAAGGTAAAGCTTTCTCCAGTTTTGAGAAAACCAGTCAGGCTAGTTGCATTAGCCTTACACAAAACAAAACAAAAAAACAGAAAAATGTTGTTGTTAGTGACCAACATAGCCCTGTAATGTGGTCACTTAGCGCTACAAAATATAATGATTCGGACCTATTATTTTCCGTAAAAGAACAAATGCCAGTACAACTTGTAGTGCTTCCAACAACACGTTTCCTGAACTTTTGTGCTAACATTCCATTCCATCTGTGACTTTTTAGTATATACCATTCATGTTAATAGAGAACTACCTCCTCACTTGCTATGCAAGTGTTCACAGATGTTTGTGGAAAATTCAGATCTAATAGAAAACTGTTTACAATATTTCAACAATGTTTACTTGTAGTTGAATGCATCTCTGGTTTCTGACAGATTCTGACAAAGATTCTAGTGTGTTACTTTCAAGATAGACAGAAAAGATATATATATATACAGTATGATATGCAGTGTATTAAGATATTTCTATCGTCTACTGTCTAACAGAATGTTGATAACTTGTAGTCATGTAAACCAATATGATCAGGGTACTGCATAGCTGATATGTGGATAAGAATCAGTGTCCGCTCTCTGGACTTATTTCTTCCCCCAGCAAAACCTCACCACCATGACGAGAGCCACTCTGATCCAGGCCATGCTCAACTGGACCTTAGCAGAACTGGCTGCTCCCTATAAGAACACGACCACTCAGGAGGATGAGGTGAAGTTTGACCCCCTGGACATAAATGACTGGTTCCAGCATGTAGTCGTCCCGGTTGTAAGGCGATACCTGCCACGAGACCAAACAGAGATCCCACAGAACATCACTGCAGCATTCCACGGCCTGTTGTAAGTGATAAGTTATGTCAGATTAGATCGTACTATCAAATTATTGATATTCATATGCATGGCTAATTATATTTGTTTGGTTATGTTTCTCTAGCCACATTCAGACTGGCTTGGACCATGATTCAGAAGACACTGACTCTGAGAGTGATGTCTGTCGAGTGTCCATTGATGAGAACTCTTGTGCTGTAAGTGGTGCATATTACAAGTACTCTGTAGTAAAATACTAGCCTCCCAGTGACGTAACACCTTTGGCGTTGCTGTCCCTGGTCTGGCCAGCTGCTGATCGGGCAGGACTTCTGAATTCCACAAAAATGTGGAACTTTCCCCCCTTGGTCGGGAACCAATCAACTTTGGGCAGCTCCAACGGCTCTCAGTCCTAGTTCAAGCAATTCCCTTTGCGTCACATACGTCAGAGGAGAGAGTGGTGTGATTGGTTTTGCTTCGGCACAACATTTCGACAAGTAGCAAACCGAGGCATTTCAGGGAGGCGGGTCAACCATGCGCTTTGAGAAAGTTTGTATAATGCCTACTCCAATGTCGGAATGGCAGCATGTAACCCAAACGGAGGGACAGATAAACAAACACATTGCGGGAAAAACATAACCTCCTTGCCGGAGGTAATAATAACAGATTTGATGGTTCACACAACTTGGTTTGTAAGAAATGTTGCCGGCAAACATTCCTAGTTGATGGTGCAATGGAATGTTCCCATGAATATGTAAGGACAACCCAGAAGTCCCTTTTACATGGACTGATCTAAAGTATTCTGACTAAAAAATTCATCAAATACACAAATATTTAATGTTATATTTAATGTTATTTATAGTGGTCATGTGAATCACCTCAAAATGGTAATCTGAAGGGGAATCGGAATCAACCACCCCGTTCCTTCCTATTAAAATGTTTAATCAGATCTGAAATTCTACTTTTATTTAGCTAGTATTTCTTTGCTATTTCCGACGTATTTATACGGGGCTAGTTTTCAACTGTCAAAAGCTAAGACATTTGATGTTTGATATCCCAATATGTGAAGGAATGTGTAACTAGTTAGATCAACCAAGCAATAATATAATGATCCACAATTACTGTAAATGGAGCATACTGTGCGTATCATATTAGGAACCTGTTTTAAGAACCATAAAGGATCATAATGTCTTAAGTAGGAACCTGTTGGTGGCCCTGCAGCATTGTTCCATATGTATACTGGCTTGACGAGTTCAGTTGCAACTTTTGCCACACATACTGATTAGTGACTTGTGCTTCCAGCATATTTGTGGCATTACTCATCGAATCACCTTCATTATGGAACATGTACTGTAGAAAAACAGAAAAAATATATAAATTACTTCTCTGACAAGCCATGCCACAAATGATTGCTATGACCATTCACAGGAACAAACAAGATGTCAACGCCAATTCAAACAATACCATTGATGTTCACCAACCACACCACTGAGCATAATTAATTGATCCTGCTTGGCATCTAGATTTCTGGGCTATCAAAGTACAGTTTTTAATGCTGATCCATTGCATCATGGCTACTGTATTTTGTACTTATTTGGATGTGTTTTTAAAAAAAGAAATGTGTGTGTGTGTGTGTGTGTGTGTGTGTGTGTGTGTGTGTGTGTGTGTGTAAATTCAGAATACCCCACTATAAGTTACTGTAAGTAACAAGCAATGGTTCTGTGTGTGTAGCTCACTGATGCAGTGGAGGAGGTGGCGCGTGTGATGCACTGTGCAGCCAAGACCAACCTGAGTCTGAATGAGGAGACGTTCCTGAGACTCCTGGAGGAGCTCTCCGGCAGTCTCAACTCACTCCTGCAGGAACTCGCCCAAACGGTATCCATATGCTTTTATCATTCATTAGTATGGATATATAGTGTAGATATGTTGAGCACTTTGGTTGTTTTAAATTGTGCCATATAAATAAACTTGACCATGACTATGACTATAAGTATCGTTATAGTTATCTTGGTTTGAATATTAGGCTACTTATTGTAAAAAGAAAAAAGAAAAAGAGTCCTTGGGGAGTGGAGAGCCTGCAGATAATGAAAATATTTTCATTTCATGTTATAAAAATTCATCATTTTATAATACACATTGTTAATCTTATTTTTCCATATTTTTTGTCTTAGAATTTCAGCTCCCCCGACTCTCCGTTCGTCGGCATCCTTGACAAGATCGTCTCAGGTCCTCTGACAAAGAATAACCTCCACGACGTTGAGTTCATCAGGCTGTGGTTCCAGATCAAGTTGAGGCCCCTGCTGCCTTCCCTCTCCCCAGAGTACCTGTCATGCCTCAGCGCCAAAGGATTCAGCTGTGAAACCTACCAGACCCTGTAGGTTCATGATTTTTAACCGCACATTTCCTCACTGAATATGTTTCCTCCTAACACAAAGATAATAGCATATTATTAAAGGAATATACCGGAGTGAATTCAAGCATAGCCCTGCTGCACGAGCCTTCTAACAGCAATATATTTCGCATGAAATGAAAGAATTCCGAACAGCATAGACCTAACGCGAACGCGAAACACTTTACATTGAGTCAATGTAACCTCAGATCTTATTTTCGGTTTCCAACAGTCAGGTCCCATTGATTCAGTGTAAAGTGCCTGTTCGCTTCTGCGTTCACGTTCGGTCTGTGTTGTACCAAATTATTTTGTTCCACTCGCTAACTAGCACATTTAGCAAGCTCTTTCAACAGGGCTATGCTTGAATTCACTCCGGTATTTTCCTTTAACAGGGATTTTGATTTTTAAGTTTTTGATGTGTCCTATAATTTGGATGCAGTAATTTAAAATTTTCACATACATAGCCCCTTATGTATAATCTGTGACTCAGAGGCATGAGTTAACCTAAAGAATAGACATGGAATGTGTCTAATCTATGAATTTACTGTATATTATCAGTATGCATCAGTCCACCAATTGTATATAATCTCACGGCTTCATCTTGTTCCTCAGTGTGAGGGCGCTGGGTGATCACATGTCTGACATGCACGAGGACGGACCTGAGATGGTCCTTCAGCACTTCATCATTCCTTTCCTAGCCAACCCCAATCACACAGGTGGGCAATAACACAATAACATCAGTAGAGAAATTTAATATCATTTAATTTGGGTCATAACATTTATGTGTGTCAAGTTTTTTTACAATGCAAGAATGTCTTAAATTCATGTTGAAAGAGTTTTTAACCTCATTCTGTAACATCTCACTGTAAGGGTCACACATAGGTCACGCCTTTTGTTACCTATGTTTTTGTTATTTTAATGACAGCTGTTTTGTCACAACATCAGTAAAGCATACAACAAAGTCTAATACTTTCTATACATACTGTAGTTATTTATGTATTCTACTATGTGTCTACCCCTCCCCTTTCTGTAGACCCAGGTTGCGTCAGGTCAGCCGAGAACAGCACTGATTGGCTGATGAAGAACATGGGTCCGTTCTCTCGCCTGGGGTCCCTAGTGGACATGTATCAGCTCAACCCCAACTTCTCTGCTGTACGTATGTGTGTCAATAAGAACACATCCTAATAGTGCCATCATTTATTTTCAAAAGTCATTGTGTAAATAGATTATCAATACTTCTTTAAAATAATTGCAATTCACCCATTTGTAGGTTTACCTTACATTACATTTACGCATTAAGCAGATGCTTTTATCCAAAACAACTTACAAAGGGACAGTTATAACATTCAAGCCAAAACAAAAACCTTAAAACCTTGGCGTATTAAGAGTGCCATTTGCTAAGAGGAAGTGCAATAAGTGCATAATTAGTACATTCCAGGATCAATATGCTGTCTCGGAAGAGCTGGGTCTTCAAGAAATTCTTGAAGGTGGAGTGAGTGCCTGTTGCTCAAGTAGTATTTAGAAGGTCAATCCACCAGCATTGATCAATAGATGAAAAGAGCCTGGATTGACCATACTGTAGCAAGGTGTTGGTCATGCTAAAACGTTCCACACAAATAATGACAAAGAGTGACTGGAGGATAGCTTTTAGCATTATGAGGGTATTAAGGTAGCTAGGAGCAGATCCATCAATCCCTCTGTAAGCCGACATTAATTATTTTAATTTGATGCGAACAGCTAGGGGTAACCAGTGGAGCTCCATGAAGCCAGTGGAGTTTCACTTGTAAGTTCCTTAGAGAAAAAGTTTGTGCTACATACTGAAACTGAATGTCATTCAACTGGCATATCTTAAATCTTATCTTGTATTCTATATGGCCTTTGGCATGTGTACTGAATGTATGGAATGTGCTGAATCATTTAACTATATCTTCTTTATTCCTGTATTTGTGCATATTTATATATGACATGTTTCTGTCTTAAACATTAAGCTTAAAGAAAAATCCGCACTCACAAGCTATAATATCTCATTATTTATTTGGCATACCACCATGTCCAATGCAAGCGCGTTTCGGCCTAAGCCATCATCAGTGCGTGATACTTAAACATTCACACAAACTGAATGTAAACACTGATTTTCTTTTTAATTCTCATTGTAGATGGAGGTTTTGCCAATGCTGGCTCCCAGGCAATTGGCAGAGCTCATGGTGGTTCCCCTGCCGAGACTGCCGTCGAAACGTATGGTGGTAGACCGTGTCTTCGACCACCTCATGACAGACCCCATGGGGATGGACATGCCTGAAGTCCTGGAGCACCTAGTGCGACTAAGCCACGAGGTAATAGATCCTTAAATTTCCTGTTTTTGTATATGTAGATGATGTTGGTGTATGGTCGTTTATGTAGATGATGTTGTTATGTTGATGATGTTTGCATGTATTACTGGGTAATTCTCTTGCTTGTTTTTTTTGTGTGTCTGTTTATGATTGATTTATAGATGGATATGGACTGTGAGACCTACCAGATCTTGTAAGTGTAAACACTGTAAAGGTTGACATTTAAATCCCATTCTGTTTCCGTTCCTTTTTCATTTGTGAATAATGTTAAATATCCAGTCCAGTTGTCATATATAAATTAAAGATTATTTTAATTTGTTATTGTAGAGTGGAAAAGCTGTATGATATGGTGTGGTCTGTACCACGCGAGATGGAACCACACATTTGGGCAGCAATTCACAACATGAGACAACCTGCAGGTAAAGAAGCTATAAAGGTTATTAGATAGCTTATTAACATCAGTAAGTAGTCAACTATTGTAAATACATAACAGTTTGCAGTTAAGTAACAGAAATTAAACCGTAGATAGCAAAAAAAGTTTGCTTTGGCAAAAAAGTACATACAATGATATATGGTATTTGGTGTTTTTGTTTTAGACTGTCCACTGCCTCTGTCCTTTGATGTAAGTGTGCCGTTTTTTACTTTTCCTTTTAGAAAATGTATAAAAAATAAGTCTCTTCTTTAAAAGAATTATTGACTAATACGTATTGTATCTTGTGGTGTATGTTTTTTGTGTCCTCTTTTTTCTAATAGTGTCCTGTGATACACTTTAACGGTAAGTTGTTGATATATTGAGATGTTATTTAGTTATTTAATGGCATGTACACTAACTTTTGCATGTATTTAGAGAAATTAGTTTTTACTGAACCATGGTCTGTGTTAAAGGTGTCATTTGTCAGTCTGTTTGAGCTCTACAGTGCATGTTCTTTTTTTCTTTTCTGAATACAATATGCCTGAATTGGCTCTTTATTAACATATTTATATTTCTGTGTACACCCAACAGAGACCACTATGTGTGCTGGAATAAATAGGTATCATAATCAAGAAAATTATCTCATGTTATTTAATACCTTATACAACAATTTTACAGTTACAACATGTTTTCTGAACTGACACCAAATCACAGTTTGACACTTGTGTCATCTTATCTTTCTGAACACCGTGCAGCTCTGAGCTACAGCGCCATCTGGAGGTTGGGCTGGTACCCTGTGAATACACTCTGATGCAGTATGCATGCTCAGAGGTATGGGCCAGAGGACCACATCCTTCGTCACTGTTGTTTCATATCTTTCTGTAACTATACTGTTTGTTGTTGGTATAATGGCTGTGCAATTTATACTATCTGTACCATTATGCTTACAGTTATAGGTCTACTAAATACATCTTTCATCCTTTCATATTGATACAATTCAGAAATGTTCACTCGACTTTATTTTGTACTTTTCATATATTTTCTCTCTGCATAATTTATAATTTGAATATACTTAAATGTACAGTATCCATTGTGATGATATTATCAACTGTACTAATACATAAATACATTCTCTTCTTTATCAGCTGTCAGGGTTGACTGCAGAGAATCTGACCCACCTCCTGGTCTGCAAGCTGCCCAGCAACATGATTTCCTCCAGAGAGACCTGGAAGCTGCTCCTCACTAAGACCTCTGCAGTTCTGGATGAAGCTCTCATCATGTTCTCACACATGGCTTCCAACATGGTAATGAGGTTATTTTGTGGTAATTTACTGCCATCTAACATCTGATATATCTGTGAGACTCACACAGAGCGACAGACTTTTTCTTTTTACCTCTTGACCTTTACCTCTCTTGTCCTTCCCAGTCCCATCCTCTGGTTGGTCCTTCAGTGTCCAACTTCCTGGATGTTCTGCGGGACATGCGACTGGACCAGCTCAGCCCAGAGCAGTGGCAGAATGCCTCCTATGTGATGTCACTGTTCAACAGCACCCTGCGTCCGTTCCTCTCCTCCGCCTCAGGGGGTTTCCTGCACTGCCTCAGCACCAAGAACCTATCCTGTCACACATATCAGCACATGTATGTGTTTACTTACAATACTTTATGGAACATGACAATATGGCAAATTTATGTACATTAAATAGGCCCTATACAAGTCCAGTTGCACAATCCGGTAGGCTAATATCCAAACAAAGCAGTTCTAAAGCGTTTCTGCCAATAATCCTCCATGCTCCTGTGTTAGCATGTGCTAAGGTTCAACCGTGTGATTGTTTACATTTTCCCCCTGTTTTAGAATATTGTAAGGACCAACTATGTGATTGTTTACATGTTTCCTCTATATTAGCATTATGCCAGGGTCCAACCGTGTGATTGTTTGGGAAAGCTTGATTGTCAGTTGTGCTGTTTGAACCTTGCCTTACCTTTCAGACTGAGAGAATTTGCACACCGGTTCCACCACATGGACGATAGGCGAGGGATGATGGTGGTGGATTCTTTCATCCTGCCTTACCTGCAGAGCAACTCCTCAGGTAGACCTCACCTCCATTGAGCTGTGGTTATTAGCATTATTAGCAAACATTCTCACCATTCTCATCTTTAGATAACAGGATAGCTAACTTAAGATAGCTAGCTGGTTGAAATGAAATTCTGGTGTGCAATCTTTGTTTGAATTTCAGTAAAACATGTCCTCATGTCTTACTTTGTTTATGTCTTATATTTTTATTTCTCTATCTATCTATCCATCCATCCATCCATCCATCCTCAGGATATGCTTGTGCTGTCAATGACAGCTACCACTGGCTGCAAAGAAACTTTGGGCCTTTCTCCATCTTTGTGGAACTCAAAGATCTATTTGAGCTCAACATGGCCTTTGATGCAGTATGTATATGTCTATCTTAATTAAAACTACAATATGTTAAAAAGAAGTTGCTGGTTTTAGAAGAGGATTGTCAATAATTGACATGGAAAAAAAGAAAATTTTAAGAAAGTTTTATGAGTGAAATAATCTGAGAATGATATAATCTCTCTCTCTCTCTCTCTCTCTCTCTCTCTCTCTCTCTCTCTCTCTCTGTAGCTGGCAGTTTTGGATCTTCTCAGTCCCGAGCAGATGGCTGAGTTGATGGTCTTGCCTCTCCCTCATGCCCAAGGGAAAGATGAGGTCATCAACAGAGTGCTGGATCATCTGCTGGAGTCACCTGTGGAAAGGAACCTTCCAGAGGTTCTGGGTCATGTCATTGTCCTGGCCAAACAAGTAAGAAAAATTATAATTTTTGGTAACACTTTGCGGTAAGGGTACATGAATTATCATGAATTCATGCATGATTTCATTCATGATTCATTCGTGATTCATGCATTACTTCATCTCTGAATATCTAATGACTCATCAGGTATTAGCATGAATTCATTGTTTATCATTAATGACCTCCTGCTGAAATAGCAGATGATCTTAAGCATTAATTACTCTGGGTACATCATGATGAGTCATGACTAATTACACATGATCATGATGTTTTTGTTCAAAAGAATTTGATATAATTTGATATAATAAAAGTACTTATTTAGTCTACTTTGGCCTAGTCATACGCCATACGTCAACTAAATTTTACCAATTTAAGCATGTCAGCACTTTAGTTGAGGGGGCACAAACATGATGAATTCATCATGATCATGCTAATAATCATGACTCATGCTAATTAATCATGACTCATGATGATGTACCCAGAGTAACTAATACTTAAGATCATGTGCTATTTCAGCAGGAGGTCATTAATGACAAACAATGAATTCATGTTAATTCCTGATAACTCATTAGACTTTCAGAGATGAAGTAATGCATGAATCATGAATTTATCATGAATGATTTCATGCATGAATTCATGATAATTCATGTACCCTTACCGCAAAGTGTTACCCAATTTTTTTATTAGTAGAGCTGATGTAGTTGACAATGTTAAGTCTTACTCTGTCTGTTTATTTCTGGCAGAATGAAGTACCTTGTGAGTTCTACCAAGCAGTGTAAGTTTGGACCAACACAACTTTTGGGGTTTTGGACCTGATTGGAATGTTGCACGGCAGATTACTTTAATTTTCCTCAGATCCTCAGATTGTCTCATCGATTAATCATTGTTGTTTGTTTGTTCTTGTTCTTTGATTTGTGGATATGTGGTGACATGTACATTAGCATCCCAAGGCTGAGTAAGTCGGTGACATCAGTACCAGAAGATCTGGAGCCCATCATCAGAGGAGCTGTGGATGAACTGTTCCTGCTGAGTCCAATAGGTCAGCACCACACACACACACACACACACACACACACACACACACACACACACACACACACACACACACACACACACACACACAGGAGGGAAGATCTGATATCACCAAGTAATTAAGAGTCCGGGATCAATGTCAAACTTGTTGCCCTGGATGAATGGGTTAGGATTAGGGTTAGGGTTAAGGTACATTGATTCAGGGCAAACGTTTGACGCTGATCCTGGACTCTTAGATAGATACTTGATGATATCAGATCTTGCCACACAGGAGCACTAAAAAGGCTATGTATTCTCAACAACTCCTTTTTATCTCAAAACAGATTGTCCAATTGACCTACTGACTGAGGTGAGATATATATTGTAGTACCAATTTAAACTTAACCTTTCAACAGAATTTTATTGATTATAACATATAACATTCTATTATTGTTTCTCTTTTTTCCTTTTTAGTGTCCTACAACACCAGTTAATGGTAAGACTGAACACTGCTTATTCTGTTGACTGACATTATGAGAAAATTAAATTACAGTAAATGTTCAACTAATCTGGATATTTTGTGTTTGCAACAGTGAGCCAGATTTGTGAAGGGGTGAACAGGTATGTTGTATAGTACTTCATGCCACGCTTTAAAATTACATAATATAAAAATGTGAAATTATTGGGGGCGCCGTGGCTCAGTGGGCTAGTGCATCGAACCACAACTCCAGGGATTTGGGTTTGAGTCGGACCCAAGGTCATTTCCCGATTCTTTCTCATTTTTCACTCCCAATCATTTCCTCATATCCTGTCAAAATAACGTTAAAACCCCTAAAAAATATATTTTAAAAAATTGTGAAACTATGGAACAGAAACATTTAAAGGATTAGAATCCAAATAATCCTCTTTTTGTCTCCCCACAGCACTGGCCTGCAGTCTCACCTGGCTGCTGGACTGGTCCCCTGTAACGTCAGTCTGGAGCAATACGCCTGTGCACAGGTGAGAGGGTTTAAAGGTGTACTGAGTAACCTTTGATGTAGATAATAGAATAAAAATATATATAGGCCTATATGTATTTTTTAATTTTGCGTCATGTATGTGTCTACACACACAGCTCACAGAATTCACTGCAGAGAATCTGACCCACCTCCTGGTCTGCAAGCTGTCCAGCAACATGACTTCCTCCAGAGAGACCTGGAAGCTGCTCCTCACCAAGACCTCTGCAGTTCTGGATGAAGCTCTCATCATGTTCTCACACATGGTCTCAAACATGGTAATGGGGCTATTTTGTAGCAAGTTTATTCATGGACTAATTTGGGCATTTATACTCTTTTATATCTTTTATGGGAAATTCGTTTTTTGAAAATGTTTTGTTCCTCGTGTTTCAAGTCTCTGCCAGTCATGGGTCCGCCTGTGACTCCTGTGCTGGACGTGCTCGGGGAAATCCGTCTAGAGTTGCTCACTAACCTGCAGTGGCAAGACATCGACTTCATCTCCTCACTGTTCGGCAACAAACTGCGGCCATTCTTGCCTTTCGCCTCACGAGAACTTCTCCAATGCACCAGCAACAAGAACCTCTCATGTGAAACCTACCAATATATGTAGGTTCCAAACCAATGGCAATATAAATCGCAAGAAATGGTGTATTTTCATAATACAAAGGTTTGGTTACACTTTATTTGAAGGTACCGTCATAAGAATGACATGACACTGTCATAAACTTTATACACCTGTCATGACTTCTGTCATTAAGTGTCACCCAGTATTTGTCATGGTTAGGGTTGGGGTTAGGGTTAGGGTAGGTCAGAAGTCATGACAGGTTTATAAAGTTTATGACAGATTCTTGACAACGTGTCAAGTGTCATGTCAGTCTTATGATGGTAGCTTCAAATAAAGTGTTACCGAAGTGTTACCGAAATAAAATACAGTGAAAGCATGATTTTATACATTGCATGGTCATAAATCAGTGATATTCGTTATGATACAGTATAATGAGATGTATGCACAGTAATAAAACAAAATACTACAGTATAGTATGTGAGCTCTGCAACTATTAGTAACCATTTTAACTTCCATTTATCATTACTTCTCTCATTCATTAATAAACTGTTAAATGACTTCTTCAGTGTGGGGGAGCTGAGTCATCAGTTTGATCACATGACCAAGGACCAGGCAGAGGGCTTCCTCAGATTCTTCATCCTGCCCTTCCTGTCCAGAAACACAACAGGTAAGAATAAGACATGTCTACATACATGTTCTTCAGCCTTTGCTCTAGGTACAATTATGTCTTTCTCTTAAAACTGTGTACTTATGTACTAATTTATTTCATACTGAAATGATCTCTGTCAGAATCAGGATGCATCTCCAACAATAGCTTTGAGTGGCTTTTCAACAACTTCGGAGAGTTCTCTGTTCTTGTCCCACTTCAAAATCTACTTGATGTCAATAAGTATTTCAGACCAGTAAGTCCTTTATTCTAAATTCTTACTGTTCAACTGTGAAGTAAATAATTATATATTAAATATTTATGAATGTGAATCTCATGATGTCCCTACAAAATGTATTTTCTTTCACTTCCTATGTGATCAAATGTTTGACACTAGTTAGCTGTGTTGTTTGAGCTTCATTTGGATGTGCAGTTTTGGATTGAAAAATTGTGCAATACCGGCCCCTAGTGGTCAATCTGTTATTCTCATCATTAACACACTCCCCTTTGTTTCTCTGCCCCTGTTGTTTCTTCTACAGCTGTCAGTGCTGGAGCTCCTGTCTCCCCTGCAGATGGCTGAGCTGATGCTCCTGCCTCTCCCTGGTCTTCCTCCCAAAGAGGAGGTCATCGAGGTCGTCTTCAGCCACCTCCTGGAGGCTCCTCTGGAGAGAGAGATGCCCGAGATCCTCCACCATCTTGTCAGGATCTCAGAAGAGGTAAAAGACTACATAAGATTTTCAATACATGGCATGAACAGCATTTACAGGGTTGTTTCAATATACTTAGGGGGCCCCAAGCTAACAGGACATGGCAGATATTTATTAGTTTTTAACTTACAGTTGTCTAACTCCAGTTTTGGAAAAACACCACCAACCATTACAACAAATGATTTAACAGTCAATCTTGGGAGCCCCTTTAAGTCTGGGGCCCCCAGCAGTTGCCTGGTTTGCCTGTCCTGTTGCGACGGCCCTGGTCATTTATATAGATTTCTCTAAACTCATATTCATAAAACAATAAAAATGCTTTCATGAAAGGTTATATATTGTATTCATAAAGCTTTACAACAAATGCAATGGATACTGATAATAATTGATAATACTAATATTATTAATAATAAATTCCCATAACAGTTACTGTACTTTTAATGCATTATAAAGTTACCATATATGCCTTTTCGATGTGAATTGAAATGAATATTGGTTTAATTTTGACATCTTTTTTTCACAGAATGAGATACCATGTTCTGTCCTGGTCTCAGTGTAAGTGCAGTTCCTATAATTTTGCTAAAATCCGTCGGCCTGGTCATTGCCTTCCTACAGTATGTACTTCTGCTCGATTTTCATCTCCACAACTCCACAACTCCGTCTAGGATTCCGGCCATTGACCTCATTTGCATCGACCACATGGAATCCGACCAATCAGTGAGGGAGTTGTGAGAGATGTCGTTGGGCTTCTAAAGCTGGTCTGGCGTAGGTTACTTCACAACCGAGCTGGCGTATAACATAGGCTGCGTCACAGCCAAACGTTCGCGATTGGTGAAATTAAATTCAGTCATTGCAAACGATTGTCCACGACTCCACCTTGCAATCGTTTTGTCAATACTCAATATCCCAGAGCCTTGTACGAACCAAAGCATAGACCAAGGGGGTGGTTATGACCAGGCTAATATTCTTCTTGGGCTGTTCATTTCAAGGTGCAGGAAATATACTGTACATTTCATATATAGTTCTAGTATATAAATTAGTTTTTTATTTCTCCCCCAGATCTCAGAATTTGTACGTGGCTTTGTCCTTTGTGCCTCGTGAGTTTGAGCACATCATCTACAGAACTGTTAATGAACTCCGAGAACATTCACCACAAGGTAATTCTATATCCATCTTCTGCAAATTGTGTCTTGCAATTTCTGAGCTTATGGTAACTTGGTAAATTATCCATTTGCCTAGTTCGTCTATGCCAGGAGCTGGCAATGTGTACATAATCTTGTGAATATGCAGCTTTTGTGATTATATAAGTTTCTTGATCTCTTTTTTTCCCTTCTAAACAGATTGCCTATTTCCACTTGCACCTTCAGTAAGTGTTACAATTTTCTGTCGTTTATTTTTGACCTTGACCTTGAACTGATATGACAAAAGTCTGAAAACTTAAATGACTAATGTGTTTTTTTTTTAACTCTAGTGTCCTTTCACAAAAGTTAATGGTAAGTTCATTTATCAGAATATTGCAACCTCCATTTAATTACATACAATATTATCAGAGAGGGTTCAAGCAGGACAATATGACAGATCTTTGATATTATTTCCTTATTCTGCAATATCTGAGTATTAGTTTGCATACTATTGTAACTATGATTTTTTTTGTGTTCTTCACTGTACAGTGTCTGAAATATGCTACCGGACAAACAGGTATGTTGGTCTGTCATTGTTTATGCATTAGCCAATAGAGTAACAGATGATATTTTGAAAAGCCAAGTAGTCAAGGCTACTGAATGCTATTTGTTTGTTTGTGTCTTTCTTTTGTTTGGTGTTTAGTCTGAAAAATATTCGAAGCGTCTTATGTTCTCCTAAGAAAATGTCATCATAGCATAAATTCTCATAAGAAAATGTCTGTATGTGCAGCCAGTGTTCTGTGTATAGATTCTTTCATGAAACAAGACATTGCATAATTTATGTTTGTATTGTTTGCTTGGTTGGTTGTTTGTTTCACAGCACTGAACTGCAGCATCACCTGGATGCTGGACAAGTTCCATGTCAGTACAGTGTCAGGGACTATGCATGTGCCGAGGTGAGCTACCAGTCTAACCATTTATTCCTTGGCTCATGTCTGTGAATGCATTTGTGTGTGTGGTATGTGTGTCCATGCGTACACTGTTTAAATGTATGACCAGTGACCAGTGCACTGATTATTTTGTCAAAGCTTTCATTAATAAAAAAAGACTTTCATAAAAATCTTAAAAAAAAAAAAATCAATTACTGAAGTACAGTATTTGCTAGTAGTTAAGCTGTCATAAGAAAAAACTTTTAATTCACTGATTTTTCATCTATAGTTGTCAGGAATGACTGCAGAGAATCTGACCCACCTCCTGGTCTGCAAGCTGTCCAGCAGCAGCAACATGGCTTCCTCCATAGAGACCTGGAAGTTGCTCCTCACCCAGACCTCTGGAGTTCTGGATGAAGCTCTCATCATGTTCTCACACATGGTCTCAAACATGGTAATTGGCCTTTACTTAAAGGAAAATACCAGAGTGAATTCAAGCATAGCCCTGCTGCACGAGCCTTCTAACAGCAATATATTTCGCATGAAATGAAAGAATTTCGAACAGCACAGACCTAACACGAACGCGAAACACTTTACATTGAGTCAATGTAACCTCAGATCTCACTTTCGGTTTCCAACAGTCAGGTCCCATTGATTCAGTGTAAAGTGCCTGTTCGCTTCTGCGTTCGCGTTCGGTCTGTGCTGTACCAAATTATTTTGTTCCACTCGCTAACTAGCGCATTTAGCAAGCTCTTTCAACAAGGCTATGCTTGAATTCACTCCGGTATTTTCCTTTAATGTTTTGTTCATTAAAGTGTTACATTTTCTTGTATTTAAGGTTGAGACTTAAAATTTTAGGGCAGGTTTCAATCTCATCAGCTCCAACCACTTTAGCAAACCTGCTCTTTCCAAAGTATTTTTTTCAACACATGTGAATGTGTTGTTTTTCGGTGTCTCCACCTAATAGTCTCTACCAGTCAGGGGGCCTTCTGTGACACATGTCCTGGACGTGATTGGGGAACTTGGGGAACTGGAATTGTTTAGCGACTCTCAGTGGCAAGACATCCACTTCATCTCCTCACTGTTCGGTGACGAACTGCGGCCGTTCCTGCCTTTCGCCTCACAAGATCTTCTCCAATGCACCAGCAGCAAGAACCTCTCATGTGAAACCTACCAATACATGTATGTATGACATAAAGAATATATGCAATTTGTGGAATTTGAAGGGAATGACGCTTTCATGAAATATAATATTATTTGACATTGTACGATATGAGACAATATGACACAATCACAAATACAAATTGGATGGAGGTTGAGATTCAGAGGGTATTTGTTGTCATTTAACAATAAGTAATTATTTTATCATCATACCAATAATGTAGTTATTGTGCTATATTACTTTGTAAATAATTGCCTGTCTTTGACTTTTCCAGTGTGGGTGAGCTGAGTCATCAGTTTGATCACATGACCAAGGACCAGGCCGAGAACGTCCTCAGATCCTTCATCCTGCCCTTCCTGTCCAGAAACAAATCAGGTGGGAAAAGAAATTGCTTTATTCCCTTAAAAAAAAAAAAAAAAAAAAAAACGGTTTTGGGTAGTATTTTCGTGTGAAAGTAGATCTGCAAGGTTGCTTACTGTTGTTATAGTTACCATTCTAGAAGGCATTGATATGGAACGATGGTGAAACGTCACAGGTAGCCAGTTATACTAAAGTAATGTCCACCCTATCAGCTAATCAGAGAAGACAATCGCATTCTGAAGGGAAATAATGTTTGATGTTGTTGAGTGCTGTGTAGAACTTCTGATGTAGATGTGTTCTATCTGTGAAGTTGACTGTATGCTAGATGCCACCAAATGGTTTATTCAGTGTTCATTTATGGTTATAGTTGGTATATTTAGGCTATAGATACTGTATTCAATTCTATAGAAGTAACTTTACTGTTTATTCAGTACAAGTGTTAATTTAATTGTATTTATTCATTTACTTTGTTTTTCAGATGGATGCATCTTCAATGACAGCGTGGCATGGATTACCAATAACTATGGACAATTTTCTGAGTTTGTCCCACTCAAAACTCTGTTTGAACTTAATAGACACTTTGATCCGGTACGTACAGTAATGCATTCTGTTACCTATCAATCATTCACTCAATCACTCATTCAGTTATGAATAATTCCTAACCCCCCCCCCCCCCTCTCTCTCTCTCTCTCTCTCTCTCTCTCTCTCTCTCTCTCTAGCTGGCAGTGTTGGATCTTCTCAGTCCTAAGCAGATGGCTGAGTTGATGGTCGTGCCTCTCCCTCATGCCCAAGGGAAAGTTGAGGTCATCAACAGAGTGCTGGATCACCTGCTGGAGTCACCTGTGGAGAGGAACCTTCCAGAGGTTCTGGGTCATGTCATTGTCCTGGCCAAGCAAGTAAGAAGAAAATTAATACCTTTTTATCAGTAGAGCTAATTTAGTTGACAATGTTAAGTCTTACCTTGTCTGTTTATTTCTTCCAGAATGAAGTACCTTGTGAATTCTACCAAGCAGTGTAAGTTTGGACCAACACAACTTTTGGGGTTTTGGACCAGATTGGAATATTGCACGGCAGATCACTTTCGTTTTCCTCATTTTTTTTTCCTGCCTCGACGCATTATTCATTGTTGTTTGTTTGTTCTTGTTCTTTGATTTGTGGATATGTGGTGACATGTACATTAGCATCCCAAGGCTGAGTAAGTCGGTGACATCAGTACCAGGAGATCTGGAGCCCATCATCAGAGGAACTGTGGATGCACTGTTCCTGCTGAGTCCAATAGGTCAGTACCACACACACACGCACGCACGCACGCACGCACGCACACACACACACACACACACACACACACACACAGGTGCACTTAAAAGACTTATGTATTCTCAACAACTCTTCTCTATCTCCAAACAGATTGTCCAGTTGACCTACTGACTGAGGTGAGATATATTGTAGTACCAATGTAAACTTTATCTTTCAACAGAATTTTATGATTACAACATATAACATTCTATTATTGTTTCTCTTTTTCCTTTTTAGTGTCCTACAACACCAGTTAATGGTAAGACTGAACACTGCATATTCTGTTGACTGACATTATGAGAAACTGAAATTAAGTGTTCAACTAATCTGGATATTTTGTGTTTGCTACAGTGAGCCAGATTTGTGAAGGTGTGAACAGGTAAGTTGTAGAGTACTTCATGCCACTCTTTAAAATTACCTTTAAAAATGTGAAACTAAACTAAAATACTTCAGCGGGCTAGTGCGTTGGGTTCGAGTCCGACCCAAAGTCATTTCCCGATCCTTGCCCATTTTTCTCTCCCACCCATTTAAAGTCATTCTCTACTATCCTGTCAAAATAATGTTAAAAGCCCTAAAAATATCTTAAAAAATGTGAAACTATGGAGCAGGAGCATTTCAAGGATTAGAACCCAAATGATCCTCTTATTCGTTCCCCACAGCACTGGCCTGCAGTCTCACCTGGCTGCTGGACTGGTCCCCTGTAACGTCAGTCTGGAGCAATACGCCTGTGCACAGGTGAGAGTCTTTAAAGGTGTACTGAGTAACCTTTGATGTAGATAATATATTTGGTCACAGTCAACATGAACCTGCTGAATATGATTGAAGCTATTATGTTAAACCTCCGTGTCACATGTCTTCACTTGCAGTTGTCAGAATTCACTGCAGAGAACCTGACCCACCTCCTGGTCTGCAAGCTGTCCAGCAACATGACTTCCTCCAGAGAGACCTGGAAGTTGCTCCTCACCAAGACCTCTGCAGTTCTGGATGAAGCTCTCATCATGTTCTCACACATGGTCTCCAACATGGTAATGGGCTATTTTATAGCAGTGGTGGAATCATTTTTTACATTTATTCTCCATCGTATATGGGATTTATATTTTGATTTTTATTTACTTTGTCCTTAAAGTCTCTGCCAGTCATGGGTCCGTCTGTGACTCCTGTGCTGGATGTGCTCGGGGAAATCCGTCTAGAGTTGCTCACCAACCTGCAGTGGCAAGACATTGACTTCATCTCCTCACTGTTCGGTGACGAACTGCGGCCATTCTTGCCTTTCGCCTCACGAGAACTTCTCCAATGCACCAGCAACAAGAACCTCTCATGTGAAACCTACCAATACATGTAGGTTCCTTACCAATGGCAATCTAAAATAAAATAAATGGTGTATTTTCAAAAGAAAGTTTTATGATGACAATAAAATACAGTTACAGTATGATACAGTATTATGAGATGTATGTAATAAAACTAAATACTACAGTATAGTATGTTATCTCTGCAACTATAAGTAACCATTTTAACTGCCGTTTACCATTACTTCTCTCATTAATTGCATTAATAAACTGTTAAATGACTTCTCCAGTGTGGGTGAGCTGAGTCATCAGTTTGATCACATGACCAAGGACCAGACAGAACGCTTCCTGAGATTCTTCATCCTGCCCTTCCTGTCCAGAAACACAACAGGTCAGAATTAAGACATTTCTGAATATGTATAACATACGTGTTCTTCAGCCTTTGCTCTAGGTACAATTGTGTCTTCATCTTAAAACTGTGTATTTATGTACTAATTTATTTTGCACTGAAATGATCTCTTGTCAGAATCAGGATGTATTTCCAACAATAGCTTTGAGTGGCTTTTCAACAACTTCGGAGAGTTCTCTGTTCTTGTCCCACTTCAAAATCTACTTGATGTCAATAAGTATTTCAGACCAGTAAGTCCTTTATTCTAAATTCTTACTGTTCAACTGTGAAGTAAATAATTATATATTAAATATTTATGAATGTGAATCTCATGTTGTCCCTACAAAATGTATTTTCTTTCAATTCCTATGTGATGAAATGTTTGACACTAGTTAGCTGTGTTTGGATGTGCAGTTTTGGATTCAAAAACTGTGCAATACCGGCCCCTAGTGGTCAATCTGTTATTCTCATCATTAACACACTCCCCTTTGTTTCTCTGCCCCTGTTGTTTCTTCTACAGCTGTCAGTGCTGGAGCTCCTGTCTCCCCTGCAGATGGCTGAGCTGATGCTCCTGCCTCTCCCTGGTCTTCCTCCCAAAGAGGAGGTCATCGAGGTCGTCTTCAGCCACCTCCTGGAGGCTCCTCTGGAGAGAGAGATGCCCGAGATCCTCCACCATCTTGTCAGGATCTCAGAAGAGGTAAAAGACTACATAGGAAGATTTTCACTACATGAGGCATTTACAGGGCCGTTTCAAGGTACTTAGGGGGCCCCAAGCTAACAGGACATGGCAGATATTTATTAGTTTTTAACTTACAGTTGTCTAACTCCAGTTTTGGAAAAACACTACCAACCACTGCAACAAATGATTAAACAGTCAATTTTGGGGACCCCTTTAAGCCTGTTGCGACGGCCCTGGTCATTTATATAGGTGACTTTACAACAAATGCAATGAATACTGAGAATAATTCATAATACTAATAGTACTAATAATAAATTCCCATAACAGTACTTTTAATGCATTATAAAGTTACCATAAATGCCATTTCGATGTGAATTGAAATGAATATTGGTTTAATTTTGACATCTTTTTTTCACAGAATGAGATACCATGTTCTGTCCTGGTGTCAGTGTAAGTGCAGTTCCTATAATTTTACGTAAAATCTGTTGGCCTGGTCATTGCCTTCCTATGTACTTCTGCTTGATTTTCATCTCCCTCCACAACTCCGTCTTGGATTCTGGCCATTGACCTCATTCACGTCGACCACATGGAATCTAACCAATCAGTGGGGGAGTTGTGAGAGATGTCGTTGGGTTTCTGCTGGTCTAGCGTAGCTTACTTCACGACCGAGCTGGCGCATAACAGTCTGGCCCAACGCAATTGAAATAGGTTTCCGTTTGGATATGACGTATTCCCTCGCCTGGCTCTCACGCCTACAACTTTCGCTTTCAGTATTAACAGTATTATCGCAAGTTCTGATCTATTTTGACATCGTAGTGGCAATAAATCCTCAAGATCATGGATGCTAATGTCATGTACCAATTTTGTGAATGTAATTCGAAAGTGGGGGAGAGAATAACAAACGCGTCCCTATCCTGTAGGGCTACAACATTTTGAGACATCGCTCTAAACTGTGTGCTGATTGGCTAAACCGTAGAGTAACCGAGGGAAAGGCGGGAAGGGGGGTTTATTCCAGACTACGTGCGGAGATAAATGTTTAGCGGAGGTACGTAGGATGGCATCGCCAGGCTAGCATAACATAGGCAGCGTCACGGCCAAACATTCGCGATTGGGTGAAATTAGATTCAATCATTGCAAACGATTGTCCACGACTCCACCTTGCAATCGTTTTGTCAATACTCGAGATCCCAGAGCCTTGCACGAACCAAAGCATAGACCAAGGGGGTGGTTATGACCAGGCTAATATTTTTCTAGGGCTGTTCATTTCAGGGTACAGGAAATATACTCTACATTTCATATATAGTTTCCAGTATATAAATTAGACTTTTATTTCTCCCCCAGATCTCAGAATTTGTACGTGGCTTTGTCCTTTGTGCCTCTTGAGTTTGAGCACATCATCTACAGAACTGTCAATGAACTCAGAGAACATTCACCACAAGGTAATTCTATATCCATCTTCTGCAAATTGATTCTTGTAGCCAGTATGCAATTTGTGAGCTTATGGTACCTTGGTAAATGATCAATTTGCCTATTTCGTCTATGCCAGACGCTGGCCATGTGTACATAATCTTGTGAATATGCAGCTTTTGTGATTATACAAGTTTCTTGATCTCTTTTTTATCCTTCTAAACAGATTGCCTATTTCCACTCGCACCTTCAGTAAGTGTTCCAATTTTCTGTTGTTTATTTTTGACTTTGACCTTGAACTGATATGACAAAAGTCTGAAAACTTAAATGACTAATGTGTTTTTCTTTTTAACTCTAGTGTCCTTTCACAAAAGTTAATGGTAAGTTCATTTATCAGAATATTGCAACCTCCATTTAATTACATATAATATTATCAGAGAGGATTCAAGCAGAGCAATATGAAAGATCGTTGATATTATTTCTCTATTCTGAATATTAGTTTGCATACTATTGTAACTATGATTTTTATGGTGTGTTCTTTACTGTGCAGTGTCTGAAATATGCTACCGGACAAACAGGTATGTTGGCCTGTCATTGTTTATGCATTAGCCAATAGAGTAACAGAGGATATTTTGAAAAGTCAAATAGTCAAGGCTACTGAATGCTATTTGTTTGTTTGTGTCTTTCTTTTGTTTGGTGTTTAGTCTGAAAAATGCTCAAAGCGCCTTATGTTCTCCTAAGAAAATGTCATCATAACATAAGTTCTCATAAGAAAATGTCTGTATGTGCAGCCAGTGTTCTGTGTATAGATTCTTTCATGAAACAAGACGTTGCAGAATTTATGTTTGTATTGTTTGCTTGGTTCGTTGTTTGTTTCACAGCACTGAACTGCAGCATCACCTGGATGCTGGACAAGTTCCATGTCAGTACAGTGTCAGGGACTATGCATGTGCCGAGGTGAGCTACCAGTCTAACCATTTATTCCTTGGCTCATGTCTGTAAATGCAATTGTGTGTGTGGTGTGTGTGTCCATGCGAACACTGTTTAAATGTATGACCAGTGACCAGTGCAGTGATTATTTTGTCAAAGCTTTCATTAATAAAAAAAGACTTTCATAAAAATCTTTAAAAAAAAAAAATCAATTACTGTAATTTCCCGACTATTAGCCGCGGCTTATACATTGATTTTGCTAAATTTCTTCCACTATCAGGTTAAAACAGGGGGGCAGTTAATATGGTGTTAATATGTTGTTGTTTTTTTAACTTGCATAAAACACTGTCCTGTGGCTTATACACAATGCGGCTTATATGTGGGAAATTACTGTACTGAAGTACAGTATTTGCTAGTAGTTAAGCTATCATAAGCAAAACTTTTAATTCACTGATTTTTCGTCTATAGTTGTTAGGAATGACGGCAGAGAACCTGACCCACCTCCTGGTCTGCAAGCTGTCCAGCAGCAGCAACATGATTTCCTCCAGAGAGACCTGGAAGTTGCTTCTCACCCAGACCTCTGCAGTTCTGGATGAAGCTCTCATCATGTTCTCACACATAGTCTCAAACATGGTAACTGGCCTTTTCTTAATGTTTTGTTCATTAAAGAGTTACATTTTCTTGTATTTAAGGTAGAGACTTTTATCATGCACAAAACTTTTAGGGTAGGTTTCAATTTCATCAGCTCCAACCACTTTAGCAAACCTGCTCTTTCCAAAGTATTTTTTCAACACATGTGAATGGATTGTTTTTCGGTGTCTCCACCTAATAGTCTCTGCCAATCCGGGGGCCTTCTGTGACACATGTCCTGGACGTGATTGGGGAACTTGGGGAACTGGAATTGTTTAGCGACTCTCAGTGGCAAGACATCCACTTCATCTCCTCACTGTTCGGTGACGAACTGCGGCCGTTCCTGCCTTTCGCCTCACAAGATCTTCTCCAATGCACCAGCAGCAAGAACCTCTCATGTGAAACCTACCAGTACATGTATGTATGACAGAAAGAATATATGCAATTTGTGGAATTTGAAAGGAATGACGCTTTCATGAAATATAATATTATTTGACATTGTACGATTATGACACAATATGACACAATCGCAAATACAAATTGGATGGAGGTTGAGATTCAGAGGGTATTTGTTGTCATTTAACAATAAGTAATTGTTTTATCATCATACCAATAACGTATTTATTGTGCTATATTACTCTGTAAATAATTGCCTGTCTTTGACTTCTCCAGTGTGGGGGAGCTGAGTCATCAGTTTGATCACATGACCAAGGACCAGGCCGAGAACGTCCTCAGATCCTTCATCCTGCCCTTCCTGTCCAGAAACACATCAGGTGGGAAACGACATTGCTTTATTCCCTAAAAAAAAAAAAAAAAACGGTTTTGGGTAGTATTTTCGTGTGAAAGTAGATCTGCAAGGTTGCTTACTGTTGTTATAGTTACCATTCTGGAAAGCATTGATATGGAACGATGGTGAAACTTTTTAACAGAAAAACGTCACAGGTAGCCAGTTATACGAAAGTAATGGCCACCCTATCAGCTAATCAGAGAAGACAATCGCATTCTGAAGGGAAATAATGTTTGATGTTGTTGAGTGCTGTGTAGAACTTCTGATGTAGATGTGTTCTATCTGTGAAGTTGACTGTATGCTAGATGTTGTGCCACCAAATGGATTATTCAGTGTTCATTTATAGTTATAGTTGGTATATTTAGGCTATAGATACTGTATTCAATTCTATAGAAGTAACTTTACTGTTTATTCAGTACAAGTGTTCTGTTAAATTTAATTGTATTTATTCATTTACTTTTGTTTTTCAGATGGATGCATCTTCAATGACAGCTTGACATGGATTACCAATAACTATGGACAATTTTCCGAGTTTGTCCTACTCAAAACTCTGTTTGAACTTAATAGACACTTTGATCCGGTACGTAATGCATTCTGTCACCTCATCATCAATCATTTATCACTCAATCACTCATTCAATTGTGAATAATTTCTCTCTCTCTCTCTCTCTCTCTCTCTCTCTCTCTCTCTCTCTCTCTCTCTCTTTCTCTCTCTCTCTCTCTCTCTCTCTCTCTCTCTCTCTCTCTCTCTCTCTCTCTCTCTCTGTAGCTGGCAGTGTTGGATCTTCTCAGTCCCAAGCAGATGGCTGAGTTGATGGTCGTGCGTCTCCCTCATGCCCAAGGGAAAGATGAGGTCATCAACAGAGTGCTGGATCACCTGCTGGAGTCACCTGTGGAAAGGAACCTTCCGGAAGTTCTGGGTCATGTCATTGTCCTGGCCAAACAAGTAAGAAAAAAATTAATACCTTTTTATTAGTAGAGCTAATTTAGTTGACAATGTTAAGTCTTACCTTGTCTGTTTATTTCTTCCAGAATGAAGTACCTTGTGAGTTCTACCAAGCAGTGTAAGTTTGGACCAACACAGTTTGGACCTGATTGGAATGTTGCACGGCAGATTACTTTCATTTTCCCCAGATTTTTTACTGTCTCAACGCATTAATCATTGTTTGTTGGTTCTTGTTCTTTGATTTGTGGATATGTGGTGACATGCGCATTAGCATCCCAAGGCTGAGTAAGTCGGTGACATCAGTACCAGGAGATCTGGAGCCCATCATCAGAGGAGCTGTGGATGGACTGTTCCTGCTGAGTCCAATAGGTCAGCACCACACTCTCTCTCTCTCTCTCTCTCTCACACACACACACACACACACACACACACACACACACACACACACACTGTGAAGGAGTGAGTGTCGGGCGGTTGGAGGCGAGGCACAGGTTTGAAATCCAAGTTCTTTTTAGCACAATTTTATTGCATTTTCATGTAGGCTACCGGCAGGAACTAGACAGACAATTAAAAAAACAAACAGAAAACAGATAACTGATCCAAAACGGAAAACAAATAAACTAGACAATGGCCACACAGCTAGGCTCCCATTGTCTGTTCCACAACGTAACGTACTCTCACATCAGAGACGTATCTTGACGAGGCAATTATCCCCGCAATTCTCCTTCTCCCGACGGAAACACACGCCCGTCTTTTATCACTAGGCACATACCAAATAAACTCAAAATCAATTAACTCTGTAACTTAACTAAACATAGGAATAACATTCACATATCACATTGCTAATCCATCTTTCATGTGTATATGGAAAATAACGCTAAATATAATCAATAATCAAAGTAGCAAAACTATAACGCAAACTCCCCTCTCTCAATGAGCGCTTCCTATCTGGAGCGCACTCCCAAACTAGAAAAAGGGTTGTCCCACCTGTACTCAGGTTTGATCCCCAAATCCTGGAAGATCAACCACAGGTAACATAATTAAACATACATTCAGACATTGCACAACATTCAGACACAGTTATGGTTTCTATTAAAGATGTTAACTCGCGCGCACATAGAGAACCAAGCTGCTCCGACATGTCGGCACACATATTTAACAGTTGCTTTAGCGCAACACTTAATACAGACGCGGCCTACCAACGTCCTTCAAGATAAACCCACATTAATACAATAACCCATGCCGGACAGATATCAAAGCCATTTGCAATATATATTACTATGAGTTCACTCATGATTTAAAAAAAATGTCCCAGTCCGTTTAATTCAGTTCATTCATAAAGCCCATTGTTCTTAACTGGCGGGAATACGCCAAGTTCATGTGACAGATTCAAGAGTCTTTGTCCTCACACACACACACACTGACTATGTATTCTCAACAACTCCTTTCTATCTCCAAACAGATTGTCCAGTTGACCTACTGACTGAGGTGAGATATATTGCAGCACCAATGTAAACTTCATCTTTCAACAGAATTTCATGATTACAACATATAACATTCTATTGTTGTTTCTCTTTTTCCTTTTTAGTGTCCTACAACACCAGTTAATGGTAAGACTGAACACTGCTTATTCTGTTGACTGACATTATGAGAAAATGAAATTAAATGTTCAACTAATCTGGATATTTTGTGTTTGCAACAGTGAGCCAGATTTGTGAAGGTGTGAACAGGTAAGTTGTAGAGTACTTCATGCCACTCTTTAAAATTACCTATAAAAATGTGAAGCTAGTGCATCGAATCACAACTCCGGGGCTAGTGTGTTGGGTTCGAGTCAGACCCAAAGTCATTTCCCGATCCTTACTCATTTTTCACTCCCACTCATTTCCTGTCACTCTCTACTATCCTGTCAAAATAAAGGGCAAAAGCCCTAAAAATTTCTAAAAAATCTGAAACTATGGAACAGAAACATTTAAAGGATTAGAACCCAAATAATCCTCTTATTTGTTCCCCACAGCACTGGCCTGCAGTCTCACCTGGCTGCTGGACTGGTCCCCTGTAACGTCAGTCTGGAGCATTACGCCTGTGCACAGGTGAGAGCCTTTTATTTAAAGGTGTACTGAGTAACCTTTGATGTAGATAATAGAATAAAACATAGTCAATATAGGCCTACTGAATGTGATTGAAGTTATTAATGTTAAGCGTCCATGTCATGTGTCTACACACACAGCTCACAGAATTCACTGCAGAGAACCTGACCCACCTCCTGGTCTGCAAGCTGTCCAGCAACATGACTTCCTCCAGAGAGACCTGGAAGCTGCTCCTCACCAAGACCTCTGCAGTTCTGGATGAAGCTCTCATCATGTTCTCACACATGGTCTCAAACATGGTAATGGGGTTGTTTTGTAGGAAGTTTATTGGTGGATTAATTTTTGCCATTTATACTCCTATACATCTTTTATGGGATTTTCGTTTTTGAAAATGTTTTGTTCCTTGTCCTTAAAGTCTCTGCCAGTCATGGGTCCGTCTGTGACTCCTGTGCTGGACGTGCTCGGGGAAATCCGTCTAGAGTTGCTCACCAACCTGCAGTGGCAAGACATCGACTTCATCTCCTCACTGTTCGGCGACGAACTGCGGCCATTCTTGCCTTTCGCCTCACGAGAACTTCTCCAATGCACCAGCAACAAGAACCTCTCATGTGAAACCTACCAATACATGTAGGTTCCTTACCAATGGCAATATAAAATAAAATAAATGGTGTATTTTCAAAAGAAAGTTTTATGATGACAATAAAATACAGTTATGATACAGTATTATGAGATGTATGTAATAAAACTAAATACTACAGTATAGTATGTGATCTCTGCAACTATTAGTAACCATTTTAACTGCCGTTTACCATTGCTTCTCTCATTAATTGCATTAATAAACTGTTAAATGACTTCTCCAGTGTGGGTGAGCTGAGTCATCAGTTTGATCACATGACCAAGGACCAGGCAGAAGGCTTCCTCAGATTCTTCATCCTGCCCTTCCTGTCCAGAAACACAACAGGTCAGAATTAAGACATTTCTGAACATGTATAACACGTGTTCTTCAGCCTTTGCTCTAGGTACAATTGTGTCTTCATCTTAAAACTGTGTATTGATGTACTAACTTATTTCACACTGAAATGATCTCTGTCAGAATCAGGATGCATTTCCAACAAAAGCTTTGAGTGGCTTTTCAACAACTTCGGAGAGTTCTCTGTTCTTGTCCCACTTCAAAATCTACTTGATGTCAATAAGTATTTCAGACCAGTAAGTCCTTTATTCTAAATTCTTACTGTTCAACTGTGAAGTAAATAATTATATATTAAATATTTATGAATGTGAATCTCATGTTGTCCCTGCAACATGTATTTTCTTTCAATTCCTATGTGATGAAATGTTTGACACTAGTTAGCTGTGTTTGGATGTGCAGTTTTGGATTGAAAAACTGTGCAATACCGGCCCCTAGTGGTCAATCTGTTATTCTCATCATTAACACACTCCCCTTTGTTTCTCTGCCCCTGTTGTTTCTTCTACAGCTGTCAGTGCTGGAGCTCCTGTCTCCCCTGCAGATGGCTGAGCTGATGCTCCTGCCTCTCCCTGGTCTTCCTCCCAAAGAGGAGGTCATCGAGGTCGTCTTCAGCCACCTCCTGGAGGCTCCTCTGGAGAGAGAGATGCCCGAGATCCTCCACCATCTTGTCAGGATCTCAGAAGAGGTAAAAGACTACATAGGAAGATTTTCACTACATGAGGCATTTACAGGGCCGTTTCAAGGTACTTAGGGGGGCCCAAGCTAACAGGACATGGCAGATATTTATTAGTTTTTAACTTACAGTTGTCTAACTCCAGTTTTGGAAAAACACTACCAACCACTACAACAAATGATTAAACAGTCAATTTTGGGGACCCCTTTAAGCCTGTTGCGACGGCCCTGGTCATTTATATAGGTGACTTTACAACAAATGCAATGAATACTGAGAATAATTCATAATACTAATAGTACTAATAATAAATTCCCATAACAGTACTTTTAATGCATTATAAAGTTACCATAAATGCCATTTCGATGTGAATTGAAATGAATATTGGTTTAATTTTGACATCTTTTTTTCACAGAATGAGATACCATGTTCTGTCCTGGTGTCAGTGTAAGTGCAGTTCCTATAATTTTACGTAAAATCTGTTGGCCTGGTCATTGCCTTCCTATGTACTTCCATTCGATTCTCATCTCCCTCCACAACTCCGTCTTGGATTCTGGCCATTGACCTCATTCACGTCGACCACATGGAATCTAACCAATCAGTGGGGGAGTTGTGAGAGATGTCGTTGGGTTTCTGCTGGTCTAGCGTAGCTTACTTCACGACCGAGCTGGCGCATAACAGTCTGGCCCAACGCAATTGAAATAGGTTTCCGTTTGGATATGACGTATTCCCTCGCCTGGCTCTCACGCCTACAACTTTCGCTTTCAGTATTAACAGTATTATCGCAAGTTCTGATCTATTTTGACATCGTAGTGGCAATAAATCCTCAAGATCATGGATGCTAATGTCATGTACCAATTTTGTGAATGTAATTCGAAAGTGGGGGAGAGAATAACAAACGCGTCCCTATCCTGTAGGGCTACAACATTTTGAGACATCGCTCTAAACTGTGTGCTGATTGGCTAAACCGTAGAGTAACCGAGGGAAAGGCGTGAAGGGGGTTTATTCCAGACTACGTGCGGAGATAAATGTTTAGCGGAGGTACGTAGGATGGCATCGCCAGGCTAGCATAACATAGGCAGTGTCACGGCCAAACATTCGCGATTGGGTGAAATTAGATTCAATCATTGCAAACGATTGTCCACGACTCCACCTTGCAATCGTTTTGTCAATACTCGAGATCCCAGAGCCTTGCACGAACCAAAGGATAGACCAAGGGGGTGGTTATGACCAGGCTAATATTCTTCTAGGGCTGTTCATTTCAGGGTGCAGGAAATATACTCTACATTTCATATATAGTTTCCAGTATATAAATTAGATTTTTATTTCTCCCCCAGATCTCAGAATTTGTACGTGGCTTTGTCCTTTGTGCCTCTTGAATTTGAGCACATCATCTACAGAACTGTCAATGAACTCAGAGAACATTCACCACAAGGTAATTCTATATCCATCTTCTGCAAATTGATTCTTGTAGCCAGTATGCAATTTGTGAGCTTATGGTACCTTGGTAAATGATCAATTTGCCTATTTCGTCTATGCCAGACGCCGGCCATGTGTACATAATCTTGTGGATATGCAGCTTTTGTGATTATACAAGTTTCTTGATCTCTTTTTTATCCTTCTAAACAGATTGCCTATTTCCACTCGCACCTTCAGTAAGTGTTACAATTTTCTGTTGTTTATTTTTGACTTTGACCTTGAACTGATATGACAAAAGTCTGAAAACTTAAATGACTAATGTGTTTTTCTTTTTAACTCTAGTGTCCTTTCACAAAAGTTAATGGTAAGTTCATTTATCAGAATATTGCAACCTCCATTTAATTACATACAATATTATCAGAGAGGATTTAAGCAGAGCAATATGAAAGATCTTTGATATTATTTCTCTATTCTGAATATTAGTTTACATACTATTGTAATTATGATTTTTTTTGTGTGTGTTCTTCACTGTACAGTGTCTGAGATATGCTACCGGACTAACAGGTATGTTGGCCTGTCATTGTTTATGCATTAGCCAATAGAGTAACAGGATGTTTTGAAAAGTCAAATAGTCAAGGCTACTGGATGCTTTTTGTTTGTTTGTGTCTTTCTTTTGCTTGGTGTTTAGTCGGAAGGGAAAAATATTCAAAGCGTCTTATGTTCTCCTAAGAAAATGTCATCATAACATAAGTTCTCATAAGAAAATGTCTGTATGTGCAGCCAGTGTTCTGTGTATAGATCATTTCATGAAACAAGATTTGAATAATTTATGTTTGTATTGTTTGTTTGTGTGTTTGTTTGTTTGTTTCACAGCACTGAACTGCAGCATCACCTGGATGCTGGACTGGTTCCATGTCAGTACAGCGTAAGGGACTATGCATGTGCCGAGGTGAGCTACCAGTCTAACCATTTATTCCTTGGCTCATGTCTGTGAATGCAATTGTGTGTGTGGTGTGTGTGTCCATGTGTGTCCATGTATGACCAGTGACCAGTGCACCAGTGACCAGTGACCGTAATTTCCCGACTATTAGCCGCGGCTTATACATTGATTTTGCTAAATTTCTTCCACTATCAGGTTAAAACAGGGGGGCAGTTAATATGGTGTTAATATGTTGTTGTTTTTTTAACTTGCATAAAACACTGTCCTGTGGCTTATACACAATACGGCTTATATGTGGGAAATTACTGTACTGAAGTACAGTATTTGCTAGTAGTTAAGCTATCATAAGCAAAACTTTTAATTCACTGATTTTTCGTCTATAGTTGTTAGGAATGACGGCAGAGAACCTGACCCACCTCCTGGTCTGCAAGCTGTCCAGCAGCAGCAACATGATTTCCTCCAGAGAGACCTGGAAGTTGCTTCTCACCCAGACCTCTGCAGTTCTGGATGAAGCTCTCATCATGTTCTCACACATAGTCTCAAACATGGTAACTGGCCTTTTCTTAATGTTTTGTTCAGTAAAGAGTTACATTTTCTTGTATTTAAGGTAGAGACTTTTATCATGCACAAAACTTTTAGGGCAGGTTTCAATCTCATCAGCTCCAACCACTTTAGCAAACCTGCTCTTTCCAAAGTATTTTTTTCAACACATGTGAATTGATTGTTTTTCGATGTCTCCACCTAACAGTCTCTGCCAGTCCGCGGGCCTTCTGTGACACATGTCCTGGACGTGATTGGGGAACTTGGGGAACTGGAATTGTTTAGTGACTCTCAGTGGCAAGACATCGACTTCATCTCCTCACTGTTCGGTGACGAACTGCGGCCGTTCCTGCCTTTCGCCTCACAAGATCTTCTCCAATGCACCAGCAGCAAGAACCTCTCATGTGAAACCTACCAGTACATGTATGTATGACAGAAAGAATATATGCAATTTGTGGAATTTGAAAGGAATGACGCTTTCATGAAATATAATATTATTTGACATTGTACGATTATGACACAATATGACACAATCGCAAATGCAAATTGGATGGAGGTTGAGATTCAGAGGGTATTTGTTGTCATTTAACAATAAGTAATTATTTTATCATCATACCAATAATGTAGGTATTGTGCTATATTACTTTGTAAATAATTGCCTGTTAAATGACTTCTCCAGTGTTGGGGAGCTGAGTCATCAGTTTGATCACATGACCAAGGACCAGGCCGAGAACGTCCTCAGAGCCTTCATCCTGCCCTTCCTGTCCAGAAACACATCAGGTGGGAAAAGACATTGCTTTATTCCCTGGGAAATAAAAAAACGACGGTTTTGGGTACTATTTTCGTGTGAAAGTAGATCTACAAGGTTGCTTACTGTTGTTATAGTTACCATTCTAGAAAGCATTGATATGGAACGATGGTGAAACTTTTTAACAGAAAAATGTCACAGGTAGCCAGTTATACGAAAGTAATGGCCACCCAATCAGCTAATCAGAGAAGACAATCGCATTCTGAAGGGAAATAATGTTTGATGTTGTCGAGTGCTGTGTAGAACTTCTGATGTAGATGTGTTCTATCTGTGAAGTTGACTGTATGCTAGATGCCACCAAATGGATTATTCAGTGTTCATTTATAGTTATAGTTGGTATATTTAGGCTATAGATACTGTATTCAATTCTATAGAAGTAACTTTACTGTTTATTCAGGAAAAGTGTTCTGTTTAATTTTATTTATTCATTTACTTTTGTTTTTCAGATGGATGCATCTTCAATGACAGCGTGGCATGGATTACCAATAACTATGGACAATTTTCCGAGTTTGTCCCACTCAAAACTCTGTTTGAACTTAATAGACACTTTGATCCGGTAGGTACAGTAATGCATTCTGTCAACTCATCATCAATCATTTATGACTGAATCACTCATTCAATTGTGAATAATTTCTAACTCTCTCTCTCTCTCTCTCTCTCTCTCTGTAGCTGGCAGTGTTGGATCTTCTCAGTCCTAAGCAGATGGCTGAGTTGATGGTCGTGCGTCTCCCTCATGCCCAAGGGAAAGATGAGGTCATCAACAGAGTGCTGGATCACCTGCTGGAGTCACCTGTGGAGAGGAACCTTCCGGAAGTTCTTGGTCATGTCATCATCTTGGCCACACAGGTAATAATTTTACCATAAGGCATAAAGCAAATTAATCACATTTTTTTCTGTTTCTGAATCGAAGCATATTTCTTTGAATGCACTTCAGAACAGTAACTTAGAGAACAGTATGTATGTGCAGTATTGATAATTACTATGTATTTATTGATAATGTATTTATTTAAAACACAACCATGTATTTATTGATAACAACTATGTATTTATTGATAATGACTATGTATTTATTCATAATGAATATGTATTTATTGATAATGACTATGTACAGTATTTGTCTGACATCTTCATTTCCTTCTTCCTCCCTCAGCATGAGGCACCTTGTGAGTTCTATCAAACAATGTAAGTCCAACTCCACTTTCAATGTAACAACAGCAAATATGCCAAGTGTACAGAAATTGAAAACTTTTCAACCCATAGCCCTGTTGATTAGAGTCATCAAGTGCTTCTGGTAGGCCAAACATTGAGACAATATTAGTATGACATACTGTAGACCAAATAATAACAGCTGGACCCAGAAAATCCACATGCCCACATCAGCTCACTTAACACATTCATGTCTGTATCAAATCACTCAAACCCATGTGCTTTCTTTTAAGGCTGGTGAAAACTCACTATGCATAAAAATACAGAAACCTGCGCATAAATGTGGTATCTCAAACCTTGAGAAATAAACTGATCCAAGCTAGTCTTCAAACATAATTAACACACAAACCTCTGACCTAGAACAACAGGGCTATGCCATGGATTTGTCTTTAAAGCTTAATTTTGTTATTTGTTCGGTGATGATCTGTTGTTTAGAATCCCAAGGCTGAGAGGGTCCCTGCAAACTGTATCACCTGCTCTTGTGCCTGTAATCAGACAAGTGGTTGAGCAACTCCTCAGACTCAGCCCGAGAGGTAAGTATTCCCCCCTACACACACACACACACACACACACACACACACACACACACACACACACACACACAGTCCTATCTGTCTCATCAAATTACATATATCCTATCAATTCTACCATGTATTATTATTGTTCTGAAGGAATGCTTTGGCACAAACATACAAATGTGAAACTCTCTGTCAGCTCTAAGAATATTGTTGATTTAGTATCTGGGTCATGAGATTCAAAAGCGCTAAACGGGTGATGATTTCACAGTAAATTTTCAAAATGATCTCCCCCAATATTGGCATTGTCTATAGACATTATGGGTTTCAACAGGTATTATAATTGGACAATATCTAACATGAGTTTGAGATTGTCTAAATGTTGCAACCAATTACAACAACAGTTGACCTAATGTTTAGGTGTTTTTCTGCAGGAGAGTTAAAACATAAGTCATTTGTAAATTTAACCCATTTCCCAACTGTTTTTCAAGTTACAGTAATGTTGTTAGTAGTTTATTCCATTTCAACCACTTGGAAACTAATTTAAATGGGTCAATGTGTTCAATCTAATACTAAAGTTGCTGTACTTTTGGTGAGTTTGAGTTTGGTGTGTTTTGTCTGTAACCTACTGCGGTATTTGTGATTTGAACCGTGTGTGATCCAGATAAAAATGTTTTTCAGAGGACAAAGTTGTCTGTTACATTGTACTTGAAACGGGTGTTGGTGACATGACTAGAATTTGCTGTAATGAGTTTGAGTGACGCTTCATTCACAAGAATTTTGCTACGCAATGTACAGTAATATGAACACAAAATGTGTTATGCAATACACTTTTACCATTGTTTCTGAACAGGTTGACATTGAGGGGAATGTAAAGTCTATTTCAACCACTTGGAACCTTGTTTTGAAACTGATGTTGGTGTTATGAATGATTTTCATCTGATACTATGTTGCAGTGATAAATCATTTGGTCTGTAATGCAGTATTTGTGGTTAGAACCTTGTGCGAGTGTGTGTGCTCGAAATGAAAATGTTTGAAACTTGTGTTTTCAAAGGCAGAAGGTGTGTGTCACTTGGGTCTTTATTGTTACTATTGGAGGTCTGTAGTTTTAGTCTAGATTGTATATCAACCACTTGGAACCTTCTCTTGAAATTGGTGTTGGTGCACTTTTGTATTATTTCTTGTTTGATGCAAAATTTGCAGGAGTTGCATGTCTATTTTGAAACCCAGTATTTGTGATTTGAACCCTGTGTAGAAGTGTTGATGTCTGATTTGATTTGTTCAAATTTGGATGAGGTTTGAATATTTGTTGTTGTGCTACACAAGAAAAACAATTTTCCCAGCGTAACCTGTCAACTTTTGTCATTGGGTTGGGTTGTGATTTGCATTGCACTTTTAAAGAAAAAAGATTGTTTCAGGAAATCAGATCTGCCCTGACTTGGCTAGTCGATCGCAACAGAAACGGATAGACAAAAAAAATGAAAAGGTAATTAAGCAAAAAATTGGTGATGGGGCAACAACATAAAGCTGCAAAATGAGAGAAAGAGAGAGAGAGAGAGAGAGAGAGAGAGAGAGAGAGAGAGAGAGAGAGAGAACAAGAACAAGTGGGCAACGTGGAAAGAAAGAGTGTGGGAGAGAGTGAACAAGTGTGAGAGAGTAAGAGAGAGAGAGAGAGATATGGTGGGATCCTCCTTGGCTGTGGTGCATGTGTTGCCAATCGCCCCCGCATCGTTATTGCACACCTTGCTGATAGCAGGGAGAAAAGAGGAAACAACTCTGTAGAAAACCTGTAAGTAGAAGCAAAGAAATCTGAAGTTTCATATGGCCACTATGCTCATACGTATCTCTTTTTTTCCCTGTTCACCTCATCTGCCATGGATAGATTGTCCACTGCCTCTTCCAGTTCAGGTGAGAGTATGTTTTGAATAAAATAATTACCACATTTATAAATCTGATTTATATACATATATAGTCCATGTGTAAACATATAGTCCATGTGTGCAGAGTTGTTTGTTGATTGTTTTTCCTATTTCATATTCAGTGTCTTACAACACCAATCAATGGTAAGTTACACCATATTATTTGGTAAGGTTGTCCAAAACTGTGTTTAGTGTACTACTGAAATATTTTCTTTTGTGTCACATCAGTTTCCCTTGTCCTAATATCTCTGGGCGTAATTTTGTTTTTATTCTGTAGCGAGCCAAATTTGTGATGGTGCAAACAGGTATGTTTACTTAATGGAAAAAAAGACAGTAGGGCTAACAAATTAGAAATAAAGTTGTTATGGTGAAGGCTTGTGAATATTGACATATGTATATTTTTTAAATCATGCCATGTTATGTTCTGATTTGAGGGGAGAACCATACAAACCATTCAATCTGAATCACCCTAAGCAAAATCATGTTTTATGCTTTAACTTTCTGTCATTCCATCCACTACACTTTGCTTTTATTTTGGCACAGCATGTTGAACTACCTATTTTATGAGTCTCGTTTCCTTGCCATGTTTGCCATGTTTGTCCTTTCCACAGTTCTGCCCTTCAATCACATCTGGCAGCTGGACTGGTCCCTTGCCACATCGATCTTCTGCAGTACGCCTGTGCAGAGGTGAGATTGTATTGGATTGTATTTTATTAATTTTTGTCCTTAAAAATGCTGGAATAGAAAGATAATTTGTGTCACAAGATTTAATTTATCATTCGGGGCAAATTAACACATTCACACTCACCCTGGATTAATTTTTTATCCTTGAAAATGCTGGAATAGAAAAATGATGTGTCACAGGATTTGTCATTCGGGCCACATAAACAAATTCATACGTTGGTTTTCCTATCATAAAACAATAAAAAAAACAATAAAAAAAATTGATATCAAATTATTTGGCGTTGGGTAGCTTTATTATCTTCAAAATGGCATGTAGTCAGCACAAATGCACACTCCAGCATGTGAAACCGTGAGAATCTATTCAAGTTTAGGAGAAACAAAAAGAAAATGGGTTTGACTTTCAACTCTGTTTGGCTCGCCTACATACACAGCTCACAGGATTCACTGCAGAGAACCTGACCCACCTCCTGGTCTGCAAGCTGTCCAGCAGCAACATGACTTCCTCCAGAGAGACCTGGAAGCTGCTCCTCACCAAGACCTTTGCAGTTCTGGATGAAGCTCTCATCATGTTCTCACACATGGTCTCAAACATGGTAATGGGGCTATTTTGTAGCAGTTAATCGGTGGAATATTTTTTTACATTTATTCTCCATCGTATATGGGATTTATGTTTTGATTTTTTGTTTTCTTTGTCCTTAAAGTCTCTGCCAGTCATGGGTCCGTCTGTGACTCCTGTGTTGGACGTGCTCGGGGAAATCCGTCTAGAGTTGCTCACTAACCAGCAGTGGCAAGACATCGACTTCATCTCCTCACTGTTCGGCGACGAACTGCGGCCGTTCTTGCCTTTCGCCTCACCAGATCTTCTCCAATGCACCAGCATCAAAAACCTTTCATGTGAAACCTACCAATACATGTATGTAAACTCTTAAATGATAATTATGATATCACAAAATATTATAAAATGTATAATTCCCCATGAACTATTAGCTATTAAATGAAGTTAATGCATTAGTTGTGCAAAATATCCATATCAAAAAACATGCGTACAAACACGTACAAATATCATCTGATTCTTAGTGATGTTGACATACTATGATAAAGTGCAATTTGATCTTTTAAAGTGGTCACAAAACAAGGTCCCATTGTATTGACTATGATAATATGGGTATTATTGTCTACAGTGTCGGGGAGCTGAGTCATCAGTTTGATCACATGACCAAGGACCAGGCCGAGAACTTCCTCAGATTCTTCATCCTGCCCTTCCTGTCCAGAAACACAACAGGTGGGAACAACTAAAATGGTTTGAGGTGGTTGTTTTACTTTAAAGATAGTAAGAGATGCCTACTGGTCATATATACTTCATTTGTGTATGTACAGTGTGTCACCATACAATATTCACATTCATAGTTACTTTTTTAGTATACTTCTCTGGATATTGTTTATTTATTTATGTATATATCCATTTGTATTAATTTTGCAAATGTAATCAAGCAATTTCTTCTTAACTTGTTTTTTTCTCCATTAACAGATGGGTGTATCTCCAACAACAGCGTGGCCTGGCTTCTCAATAACTTTGGCCGATTCGCCGTGCTTGTTCCCCTCACAACTCTGACTGATCTCAACAGACACTTTGATTCAGTATGGAGCACATCAATTTCATTTTCTCCTTTCAATTTCTATTTCAATGTCATAATTTTATCTTTTCTTTTTTGTATCAATCTATTAGTCTTCCATCTTTTCTGTCTTCCTTCTTGTCTCTTTCCTCATTTTTTACAAACACATTGTTTGCTTGATGATTTAACTTGGTTGAGCAACACCAGATATCATTCACACATTATAATACGTATTATCTCCCCTCTCTGTTTTCTTTTCTCCCTCTTTCTTTTCTGGTTTCTTCCTTGTTTCTCCCCATATCCTCCATTTCTCTCTCTTTCTTCTTCAGCTGTCAGTCCTGGCGCTCCTGTCTCCTGAGCAGATGGCTGAGCTGATGCTCCTGCCTCTCCCTGGTCTTCCTCCCAAAGAGGAGGTCATCGAGGTCGTCTTCAGCCACCTCCTGGAGGCTCCTGTGGAGAGAGAGATGCCCGAGGTCCTCCACCATCTTGTCAGGATCTCAGATGAGGTAAAAGACTACATAGGAAGAATTTCAATACATGAGACATATAACGGTGAAATTCTTTCTCAGTATTCATAAACAATATGCTTTTGTAAAGGGTTATATATTGTATTCATAAAACTTTTCAAGAATTGCAATGAATACTGAATAATTAATAATACTAATAATACATTCCCATTACAGTACTTTTAATGCATTATAAAGTTACCATATATATGCCTTTCCGATGTGAATTGAAATGAATAATGGTTTAATTTTGACATCTTTTTTTTTCACAGAATGAGATACCATGTTCTATCCTGGTGTCAGTGTAAGTGCAGTTCCTATAATTTTGCTAAAATCTGTTGGCCAGGTCATTGCCTTCCTATGTACTTCCATGCGATTCTCATCTCCCTCCACAACTCCGTCTTGGATTCCGGCCATTGACCTCATTTGTGTCGACCACATGGAATCCGACCAATCAGTGAGGGAGTTGTGAGAGATGTCGTTGGGTTTCTGCTGGTCTAGCTTAGCTTACTTCATGAACGAGCTCACGCATAACATAGGCTACGTTACGGCCAAACTTTCACGATTGGGTGACATTAGATTCAATCATTGCAAACGATTGTCCATGACTCATGACTCCACCTTGCAATCGTTTTGTCAATACTTGAGATCCCAGAGCCTTGTACAAACCAAAGCATAGACCAAGGGGGTTGTTATGACCAGGCTAATATTCTTCTTGGGCTGTTCATTTCAAGGTGCAGGAAATATACTGTACATCTCATATATAGTTCCAGTATATAATTTGATTTTTATTTCTCCCCCAGATCTCAGAATTTGTACGTGGCTTTGTCCTTTGTGCCTCTTGAGTTTGAGCACATCATCTACAGAACTGTTAATGAACTCAGAGAACATTCACCACAAGGTAATTCTATATCCATCTTCTCCAAATAAATTTTTGTAGCCGGTATGCAGTTTGGGAGCTTATGGCAACTGGGTAAATGATCACTTTGCCTAGTCTGTCTATGCCAGGAGCCAACCATGTGTACATAATCTTGTGAATATGCCGCTTTTGTGATTATACAAGTTTCTTGACCTTTTTTTTCCTTCTAAACAGGTTGCCTATTTCCACTCGCACCTTCAGTAAGTGTTACAATTTTCTGTTGTTTATTTTTGACCTTGACCTTGAACTGATATGACAAAAGTCTGAAAACTTAAATGACTAATGTGTTTTTCTTTTTAACTCTAGTGTCCTTTCACAAAAGTTAATGGTAAGTTCATTTATCAGAATATTGCAACCTCCATTTAATTACATATAATATTATCAGAGAGGATTCAAGCAGAGCAATATGAAAGATCGTTGATATTATTTCTCTATTCTGAATATTAGTTTGCATACTTTTGTAACTATGATTTTTATCGTGTTCTTTACTGTGCAGTGTCTGAAATATGCTACCGGACTAACAGGTATGTTGGCCTGTCATTGTTTATGCATTAGCCAATAGAGTAACAGAGGATATTTTGAAAAGTCAAATAGTCAAGGCTACTGGATGCTTTTTGTTTGTTTGTGTCTTTCTTTTGTTTGGTGTTTAGTCGGAAGGGAAAAATATTCAAAGCGTCTTATGTTCTCCTAAGAAAATGTCATCATAACATAAGTTCTCATAAGAAAATGTCTGTATGTGCAGCCAGTGTTCTGTGTATAGATTCTTTCATGAAACAAGACATGATTTGCATAATTTATGTTTGTATTGTTTGCTTGGTTGGTTGTTTGTTTCACAGCACTGAACTGCAGCATCACCTGGATGCTGGACTGGTTCCATGTCAGTACAGTGTCAGGGACTATGCATGTGCCGAGGTGAGCTACCAGTCTAACAATTTATTCCTTGGCTCATGTCTGTGAATGCAATTGTGTGTGTGGTGTGTGTGTCCCTGTGTGTCCATGTATGACCAGTGACCAGTGCACTGGTAATTTTGTCAAAGCTTTCATTAATAAAAAAAGACTTTCATAAAAATGGTTTATCTTAAAATCTTTTTATCTTTTATCTTGGTAGTAGTTAAGCTATCAAAAGGAAAACTTTTAATTCACTTTTTCATCTATAGTTGTCAGGAATGACTGCAGAGAACCTGACCCACCTCCTGGTCTGCAAGCTGTCCAGCAGCAACATGACTTCCTCCATAGAGACCTGGAAGCTGCTCCTCACCCAGACCGCTGCAGTTCTGGATGAAGCTCTCATCATGTTCTCACACATGGTCTCAAACATGGTAATTGGCCTTTTCTTAATGTTTTGTTCATTAAAGGTACAATGTGTAACGTTTTTACTGTTCAATATCAAAATATGCTTTACCTGTTGACAAGCTTGTCCTTCTCATAAATATTAACCACCACTATTAATTCCGTATGTCCGTATTGGCTTGAAATTTCGCATTTCCACACACATTAACTTGGGTAGACTCACCATGTATTGCCGCAATCTTGGAATATGGAAGCTGAAAGCGGTCATATCGTTTGCGTTTTTGCTATAGACTGACAGTAGACCGACATCCACATGCAGGTTTCCGTAGCTGTAATACGTAGTTTGCTTTGCGTTACACTTCATTTCTCTCGAAGGCTACATATTGGGGCTTTAAAGAGTTACATTTTCTTGTATTTAAGGTTGAGACTTTTATCATGCACAAGGTTTGCTAGTGGTTGGAGCTGATGAGATTAATGTTCATTAATATTAATTAAACATTAATTAATATTTAATATTAGGGCAGGTTTTAATCTCATCAGCTCCAACCACTTTAGCAAATCTGCTCTTTCCAAAGTATTTTTTTCAACACATGTGAATGGATTGTTTTTCGGTGTCTCCACCTAACAGTCTCTGCCAATCCGGGGGCCTTCTGTGACACATGTCCTGGACGTGATTGGGGAACTTGGGGAACTGGAATTGTTTAGCGACTCTCAGTGGCAAGACATCGACTTCATCTCCTCACTGTTCGGTGACGAACTGCGGCCGTTCCTGCCTTTCGCCTCACAAGATCTTCTCCAATGCACCAGCAGCAAGAACCTCTCATGTGAAACCTACCAGTACATGTATGTATGACAGAAAGAATATATGCAATTTGTGGAATTTGAAGGGAATGACGCTTTCATGAAATATAATATTATTTGACATTGTACGATATGAGACAATATGACACAATCGCAAATGCAAATTGGATGGAGGTTGAGATTCAGAGGGTATTTGTTGTCATTTAACAATAAATAATTATTTTATCATCATACCAATAATGTAGGTATTGTGCTATATTTAATAAATATTGCCTGTCTTTGACTTCTCCAGTGTGGGGGAACTGAGTCATCAGTTTGATCACATGACCAAGGACCAGGCCGAGAATGTCCTCAGATCTTTCATCCTGCCCTTCCTGTCCAGAAACACATCAGGTGGGAAAAGACATTGCTTTATTCCCTGGAAAATAAAAAACTGTTCTGTTTTGGGTACTATTTTCTTGTGAAAGTAGATCTACAAGGCTGCTTACTGTTGTTATTGTTACCATTCTATAAAGCATCGATATGGAACCTTTTAACAGAAAAATGTCACAGGTAGCCAGTTATACGAAAGTAATGTCCACCCTATCAGCTAATCAGAGAAGACAATCGCATTCTGAAGGGAAATAATGTTTGATGTTGTTGAGTGCTGTGTAGAACTTCTGATGTAGATGTGTTCTATCTGTGAAGTTGACTGTATGCTAGATGCCACCAAATGGATTATTCAGTGTTCATTTATGGTTATAGTTGGTATATTTAGACTATAGAAGTAACTTTATTGTTTATTCAGTACAAGTGTTCTGTTTAATTTAATTGTATTTATTCATTTACTTTTGTTTTTCAGATGGATGCATCTTCAATGACAGCGTGGCATGGATTACCAATAACTATGGACAATTTTCTGAGTTTGTCCCACTCAAAACTCTGTTTGAACTTAATAGACACTTTGATCCGGTACGTAATGCATTCTGTCACCTCATCATCAATCATTTATCACTCAATCACTCATTCAATTGTGAATAATTTCTCTCTCTCTCTCTCTCTCTCTCTCTCTCTCTCTCTCTGTTTCTCTCTCTTTCTGTAGCTGGCAGTTTTGGATCTTCTCAGTCCCAAGCAGATGGCTGAGTTGATGGTCGTGCGTCTCCCTCATGCCCAAGGGAAAGATGAGGTCATCAACAGAGTGCTGGATCACCTGCTGGAGTCACCTGTGGAGAGGAACCTTCCGGAAGTTCTTGGTCATGTCATCATCCTGGCCACACAGGTAACAATTTTACCATAAAGCAAATTGATCACAATATTTTTGTTTCTAAGCATATTTCTTTGAATGCACTTCAGAACAGTAGCTTTCAGAAACAGAATGTATGTGCAGTATTGATAATTACTATGTTTTTATTGCATTTATTTAAAACACAACTATGTATTTATTGATAATAACTATGTATTTATTGATATGTTACATCTTCATTTCCTTCTTCCTCCCTCAGCATGAGGCACCTTGTGAGTTCTATCAAACAATGTAAGTCCAACTCCACTTTCAATGTGACAACAGCAAATATGCCAAGTGTACAGGAATTGTTGAATATACTTCAAAAATACATTTCAACCCATAGCCCTATTGACTAAAGTCATCAAGCGCTGCTGGTAGGACAAACATTGACACAATATTGTTGTGACATACAGTAGACCATAATGATAGTTGGACCCAGAAAATCCATATGCCCACATCCACTCACTCAACACATTCATGTCTGTATCAAATCACTCCAACCCATTTGATTGCTTTTACGTAAGGCTTTTAAAAACTCACTATGCATAAGAGTATAGAAACCTGCGCAAAAACGTGGTATCAAATACCTTGAGAAATAAACTCACCCAAGTCTTCAAACATAATTAAGACGCAAACCTCTGACGTAGAACAACAGGGCTATGCTATGGAATTTTCTATAGAACTTCATTTTGTTATTTGTTGACTTAAAATTATGTCATGTAATTTCATTTTCTCAATGATAATTTTTATGCCTGATTTAGAGACTTTTTACTTTTGCTTACTTTGTACTTTTAACTCATGGTGTAAATGTTTGTGTCATTGTGATGATCTGTTGTTTAGAGTCCCAAGGCTGAGAACGTCCCTGCAAACTGTATCACCTGCTCTTGTGCCTGTAATCAGACAAGTGGTTGAGCAACTCCTCAGACTCAGCCCGAGAGGTAAGTATTCCCCCCTACACACACACACACAGTCCCTCGCTTGGAACTTTGTTTTGAAACTGATGTTGGTGTTATGAATGATTGTCATCTGATGCTATTATGCAGTGATAGATAATTTGGTTTGTAATGCAGTATGGTTATGGTTGTGGTTAGAACCTTGAGCGAATGTGTGTGCTCTAAATGAAAATGCTTGACACTTGTGTTTTCAAAGGCAAAAGGTGTATGTCACATGTAGTATGGGTCTTTCTATGTTGCTACTATTGGAGGTCTGTAGGTTTAGTCTAAATTGTATATCAACCACTTGGAACCTTCTCTTAAAATTGGTGTTGGTACACTTCTGTATTATTTTTTGTTTGATGCAAAATTTGCAGTCTACTTTGAAACCCAGTATTTGTGATTTGTGATTTGATTTGAACAAGTTTGAACATGTAAAAGTGTTGTCTGATTTGATTTGTTCAAAATTGTATGTGGTTTGAATATTTGTTGTTTTGTTAGGCAAGAAAGACAATTTTCCCAGTGTTTGTTCAACAGTTTGTTTATCAGTCATTCAGATTTTGTGTGAAATTTGTCAGGTTGGGATGTGATTTGCATTGCACCTTTAAAAAAAAATAGATTGTTTCAGGAGATCGAATCTGCCCTGACTTGGCTAGTTGATCGCAACAGAAACGGATAGACAAAAAAAATGAAAAGGTAACTAAGCAAACAATTGGTGATGGGGAGCTGCAAAATGAGAGAAAAAGAGAGAGAGAGAGTGAACAAATGGGCTAAGTGGAAAGAAAGAGTGTGGGACAGATTGAACAAGTGTGAGAATGGGAGAGAGAGAGAGAGAGAGAGAGAGAGAGAGAGAGAGAGAGAGAGAGAGAGAGAGAGAGAGAGAGAGAGAGAGAGAGAGAGAGATGGTGGCACACCCAGCAAGGAGAAAAGAGAAAACAACTCTGTCGAAAACCTGTAAGTAGAAGGAAAGGAAACTAAACTTTTAAATGGCCACTATGCTCATACATATCTTTTTTTCCTGTTCTGCTCATCTGCCATGGATAGATTGCCCACTGCCTCTTCCAGTTCAGGTGAGAATATGTTTTGAATGAAATAATTGCCACATTTATAAATCTGATTTATATACAGTATTTATATGTAGTCTAAATATGTAGTTCATGTGTGCAGAGTTGTTTGCTGATTGTTTTTCCTATTTCATATTCAGTGTCTTGCAACACCAGTCAATGGTAAGTTACACTAAATTATTTGGTAAGGTTGTCCAAAACTGTGTACAGTTTACCACTGAAATATTTTCTTTTGTGTCATATCAATTTCCCTTGTCCTAATCTCTCTGGGCTTCATTTTGTTTTTATTCTGTAGCGAGCCAAATTTGTGATGGTGCAAACAGGTAGGTTTACTTCATAAAAAAAGACGGTAGGGTTAACAAATTAGAAATAACGTTATTATGGTGAAAGATTGTGAATATTGACATATGTATTTTTTAAATCATGCCACGTTATGTTCTGAGAACCATGCAAACCTCAACGCCATTCAATCTGAATCACCCTAAGAAAAATCATGTTTTATGCTTTAACTTTCTGTCATTCCATCCACTACACTTTGCTTTTATTTTGGCACAGCACGTTGAAGTACCTATTTTATGAGTCTTGCCTTGCCTTGCCATGTTTGCCACGTTTGTCCCTTCCACAGTTCTGCCCTTCAATCACATCTGGCAGCTGGACTGGTCCCTTGTCACATCGATCTTCTGCAGTATGCCTGTGCAGAGGTGAGATTGGATTGGATTGGATTGGATTGTTTTTTATCCTTAATAATAAAGGAATAGGAAGAGAATTTATGCCACAGAATTTCACATTTCTCATTTGGGCCAAATGAACACATTCACACTCACAAAAATTAGAATGATTATGATATGATAATGATAATGATAAAGATTATATTTGTTGGATCTCCCAGGATATGTTTTCTTATCATAAAACAATGGTGAAAATTTTTGATTTTGAGATACGATTGAGATTAGATTATTTTTCGTCACATTTCTAAAACAGGTGTCAGGTTTTTCAGGACAGAAAAAATTATATTAAATGATTTATGTGTTGGAAGTAGTATTAGGAAGGTGATGCTTTAATGTCTTCAAAATGGCATGTAGTCAGCACAAATGCACACTCAAGCATGTGAAACCGTGAGAATCTATTCAAGTTAGGAGAAAGAAGAACAAAAATGTCTTCGACTTTAAACTCTGTTTGGCTCGCCTACATACACAGCTCACAGGATTCACTGCAGAGAACCTGACCCACCTCCTGGTCTGCAAGCTGTCAAGCAACACAACCTACTCCAGAGAGACCTGGAAGCTGCTCCTCACCAAGACCTCTGCAGTTCTGGATGAAGCTCTCATCATGTTCTCTAACATGGCCTCCAACATGGTAGTGGGCTATTTTATAGCAGTTAATTGGTTAATTATTTTATATTTTATTTATTCTCCATCGTATATGGGATTCATCTTTTGATTTTTTTTCTTTGTACTTAAAGTCTCTGCCAATCATGGGTCCATCTGTGACTCCTGTGCTGGACGTGCTCGGGGAAATCCGTCTAGAGTTGCTCACTAACCAGCAGTGGCAAGACATCGACTTCATCTCCTCACTGTTCGGCGACGAACTGCGGCCGTTCTTGCCTTTCGCCTCACCAGATCTTCTCCAATGCACCAGCAACAAAAACCTGTCATGTGAAACCTACCAGTACATGTATGTAAACTCATCATCTCATATCAGCTTACTTTCTCAGGAAATTATGGTTCTGCTGTATTATTATAAGTAATATGTGGTAAACTGGGTTACACTATTTATTTTTAAGTTTATCTAAAAGACTGTCCTTCAATTTTGTAATGGTGTGCCTTTTATTTGAGAAATTACTCTTATCACAAAACATGATAAAACATATACAAATATCGTCTGATTCTTATTGATGTTGACTCTATGGTAAAACAAAGTGCAATTTGATCATTTAAAGTGTAATATGATCATTTTATGGACCAAGATACACCACAAAGCAAGGTCCCATAGCATTGACTATATTATTATTATTGTCTACAGTGTGGGGGAGCTGAGTCATCAGTTTGATCACATGACCAAGGACCAGGCAGAGAACTTCCTCAGATTCTTCATCCTGCCCTTCCTGTCCAGAAACACAACAGGTGGGAACAACTAAAATGGTTTGAGATGGTTGTTGTACTTTAAAGATAGTAAGAGATGTTAGTATACTTAGTTTATAGTATACTGTTCTGGATGTTGTTTATTTATGTATGCATCCATTTGTATTAATTTTGCAAATATAATCTTCTGTACTTTTTTTTCTCCATTAACAGATGGGTGTATCACCAACAACAGCATGGCCTGGCTTCTCAATAACTTTGGCCGATTCGCCGTGCTTGTTCCCCTCACAACTCTGACTGATCTCAACAGACACTTTGATTCAGTATGGAGCACATCAATTTCATTTATTCTCCTCTCTTTCTATTTCAATGTCATAATTTTATCTTTTCTTTTTTTATCAATCTATTAGTCTTCCATCTTTTCCGTCTTTCCTTCTTGTCTCTTTCCTCATTTTTTACAAACACATTGTTTGCTTGATGATCTAACTTGGTTGAGCAACACCAGATCTCATTCACACATTATAATGATTATCTCCCCTCTCTGTTTTCTTTTCTCCCTCTTTCTTTTCTGGTTTCTTCCTTGTTCCTCTCTCTATCCTCCATTTCTCTCTCTTTCTTCTTCAGCTGTCAGTCCTGGCGCTCCTGTCTTCTGATCAGAAGGCTGAGCTGATGCTCCTGCCTCTCCCTGGTCTTCCTCCCAAAGAGGAGGTCATCGAGGTCGTCTTCAACCACCTCCTGGAGGCTCCTGTGGAGAGAGAGATGCCCGAGGTCCTCCACCATCTTGTCAGGATCTCAGATGAGGTAAAAGATATAAATGATTCCAAGCAAACCTTTTGTCAAATTCATACCAATATTTGCATGAAGTAAATGATTATGAAATTTGCTGTATTCTGATATTGTGGTAACATGATTTTTTTTTTCTGCATACAAAAATTTTCATTTTCTTTGACATCAGTTACATGGAATCGGAAATCATACATTTAAATTTTTAAGATAGTTTTAAAAAATCACCGGCATTTGTTGTATTTAACGTTATGGAATGTTTAGGCCTACTTTTAAACATTATTTATTAACTCCAAAATTCCTTCACAGAATGAGATTCCATGTCACGTACTCCAGATAGTGTAAGTATAAGTTTCAGATGTTTTTTCAGTTTCCTTCCAATATGGAGCGCTTGTCAAAAATGTGTTTGTGTAGCCTTTTTAGTCTCATCAATTTAATCTGTGCTGTATCAAATTGTGCAAATTTAATCTCAATTGTAACAGTGATAATTTTCCATATTTGTATGTCTCCCTTCATCAGCTTAGAGAACCTGAACATGGCTCTGCTGTATGTTCCTCTTGACCTGGAGGATGTCATATCCACGACTGCATTCCAACTGAGTCTCAACTCACCACCAGGTCTGTTTTCTTTTGGTTGTCTGCCTGTCTCTTTAGCTTTTCAGCCTGATCAAGCAAACAACTGTTTCGTAATCCCAGACTCTTGATATAGATATAGATATAGATAGATAGAGATATTCCCAAACGGTTTGAAAATCTACTATGAGACTTAGAATGTTTAATTGCAGCAGCTTGAATTTTCATTTGTTTTTTTTATATCTAGGTTGCAGGCTTCCTTCACCACCATCAGTAAGTGTGGTTATGTATTAACTGTTACAAAGACATTCAAAGAAATGAACTGTTAAATTAAATGGCTCTTCTGTGTGTTGCTTTATATTGATTGTATGTTTATATCCTTCTACTCTTCTCTTTCCCTCATCAGTGTTCATTCACAAAAGTCAACGGTAAGTACAATACCATACAATATGGAAAATCTGACAGTATTTCATAATTAATGTTTAAAGGCATAATCCGGGTGAATCAACATGTAGCCTTGTTGTTTTATACTGCTAAGCACTACTGAAAGCCAACTCAATGATAAAATTTCGTGCATCGTAGACCAAGTTTGTAAAACGGCAGCTAACACTAACTGAATGAGGCATGTCAAAAATGAAACCTGATCGATTTGCTTTCGTTTTGAAATGCCCCATTCTGTTAACGTTAGCTGCCGTTTCGCTATCTCAGTCTGCCTTGCATGAAATCCATTGATTGAGGTGGCTATCAATAGCGCTTGGCACTATAAAACAGTAAGGCTACGTGTTGATTCACTCAGGATTCTTCCTTTAACATTTCTCTTATGTTTATTTCCTCATTGTGATCATTATGTTGTTTATTTTTTGTGGCAGAGACTGAAATCTGCAGTAGAGCTAACAGGTAAGCAATGCTCTCAGTAGAATAATTAATGTCTTTGAGCGCTCAACCACAAGGCTCTAAACATGTTTGTTTGTTTGTTTGCTTGTTTCACAGCACTGAACTGCAGCATCACCTGGATGCTGGACAGGTTCCATGTCAGTACAGTGTCAGGGACTATGCATGTGCCGAGGTGAGTGGACACTCCACAAAACGATACAGTGCAAAATAAAAAACAAAATGGTGGAAAGAAAATACAAACATTTCAAAAATGTGTGTTTGTCATAAAACTGAGACTGTTGGCTTTGCATACTTCATAGAGCGAAAACTCAGAGAAATACTAAATTATGTGTGTTTGCAAACACAGCTCACAGATTTCACAGCAGAACACCTGACCCACCTCCTGGTCTGCAAGCTGTCCAGCAGCAACATGACTTCCTCCAGAGAGACCTGGAAGCTGCTCCTCACCAAGACCTCTGCAGTACTGGATGAAGCTCTCATTATGTTCTCACACATGGCCTCAAACATGGTGAAGAATTCATCTATACTTCATACTGTAGTAGTTTCTTAATGTTGTACTTGTGGCATTTCTTTCATTAAGGTTATTTATGATTACAATGAACTACTTATTTTCTTATCAATTTCTTCGTAATGGCATTCCTCAGTTATTGATTTATGTTTGTTAATTTTACCCTCCCTCTATCGCTTACAGTCTCTTCCCATGTTTGGTCCTTCTGTGACCACCATGTTGGATGTGCTGGGTGAGATTCGTCTGGACACATTCAGCCCTGAGGTCTGGAGGGATGTAGACTTCATCACCTCTCTGTTTGGGGACAGCCTGCGGCCATTTTTGCCCTTCGCCTCTGCTAGTCTCCTCCACTGTGTCAGCAGCAAGAACCTCACATGCCAGACCTTCCAACACATGTAGGTTGCATTTTTTCCCTTAAAGATTCAATATTACATATTGAAGAGATTGAATTTCTTTCTTCGTCTGTTTGTAATTTTATGTCTTCATTATTTCTCAGTGTGAGTGAGTACAGCCATCAGTTTGACCACATGGATGATATGCAGAAGGGAACGGTGCTTCGATCTTTCATCTTCCCTTTCCTGAACAAAACACACTCTGGTACGTTTTGGTTGTGAATATTTTGCAACTACTCTCTAGTCTTTTATTGCTAGAGCTATTTCAATGGTATTATTGTTCATTCATTCAGTTTGTTGATCGTAATTGAGGATATTTGTTTTCTCTGATTTTCCTTCAGATGGTGGATGCAACGCTACAGACAGTGTTGGGTGGCTGGTGGACAACTTTGGTCCATTCTCAGTCATACCGAGCCTAGTGGACCTGGTTGATGCCAATCCATTCTTTGACCCGGTACGATGTCTTGATTGCTACTCATCCTGACACTCAGATCTGATATCACCAAGTAATTAAGAGTCCAGGATCAATGTCAAACTTGTTGCCCTGGATCAATGGGTTAGGTTTAGGGGCTAGGGTTAAGGTTAGGGTTAGGCTTAGGGTTACGGTTAGGGTTAGAGTACCATTGATCAAGGACAAACAAGTTTAACATTGATCCTGGACTCTTAATTACTTGGTGATATCAGATCTTCCCATCATGACACTCATCATGTTAATAGCAACTGAATGACACACACTACTGTTCTTCAAAGCATAAAATGACCGAGGCATCAGTGTCCAATGTAGTTATAAAGATGTATGTTTTTAGTCAGTGCAAGTGGCAGTTCCTCTTATATGTGGTATAATTTTGATATCATTTTGTAATGCACGGAGAATAAAATCACTTTTTGTCAATGAAATTTTTATTCAAATTATTTTAGTGCCGTTCAATTCAAATCAATTGAAATTGAATTCACAACATAAAGTATAGACACATAAACTGTCAAAATTGAAAGGTCATCATCATCATCATCTGCCTCTGACCATGTCAATCCCATCTTCCTCTCCTCCTCAGCTGGCAGTGCTGGTAGTCCTCTCCCCCAGACAGATCGCTGAGCTCATGGCTGCCCCCCCAAAGAACCTTCCGGAACCAGACGAGGTCATCAATGTCGTGTTCGACCATCTGCTGGAGGCTCCAGAGGAGAGGAGGTTCTCCGCTGTCCTACACCACCTGGTGATGTTCTCACGAGAGGTACGTCATTAGAGGGAGTGGTACTGTATTTGTGGCAGCAGGATCCGTACCACATGAGGTTCTAAGTATCCTCAGGCATCTGGATTTGATTCTGACCAATGATCATTTCCCACACCATCCACATTATATTTAATCCAATCTAATCTTATCTAAAAGCTTGTGTTTAATGGTGAAATTTAATGTCATTGTATGTTTTATCAATGCATAAGACATACAGTAAAATATGTGTACAGTAAATAATTATTTATCCATGTGTCCTTGTTTTTATAGGTCCAGATACCATGTCTGTCCTATCAAACAATGTAAGTAAAATTGTATACTGAGGTTTAGATTTATCTACTCTTGCCACCCTTAACCACCACCATTATCCAACACACTTTATGTGTGTCTTTATGTTATCCATACTTAGACACGTGTTGACATATTCTTTCTCTTTTGTACAGTTTCACAAGGCTCTATCAAGCTCAGACATCTCTGTCTTCTAAGCTGCAAGTTGTGGTCTCTGACACAAGGACAGAGTTGATGTCCGTTGTACCTCAAGGTATTTTTAGGTCTAAAAAGTCTCAAAATTATGTGGTTAAATGAAAGATTAGGAAAACAGAAGGGTACAGTATGTTATACTGACATACGTTTATTTGTTTGTTTGTTTATTTGTTTGTTTGTTTGGTTGGTTGGTTTTTTTCCATAAAGACTGCCAGCTGCCTCTTCCAGAGACAGTAAGTTCAGATTTTATCCTCTAAAATTAACCTTTTAATGAAATGTAATAATGTAGTTTAGCCTGAACAGATTTATTCCACAAACTATTTAGTGTCAAGTGCATGCTTAACTTTTTGAGTCTTAATTACAGTACATGGTCGTTCATTTGTGTATTGTTCATGTGTTCATATTCATTCATTTTAATACTTTCTCATCTTTTAGTGCTCACAGACCTTCGTCAATGGTAAGTTGAATCTGTAATGCACCCTTATATATTTGGTCAGGGATGCTACATAGACTAGGAACATTCATCTTAGGGATGAATGAAAATTTGAAAGTTTCTGGAAGCTAATTGTTAACTAACTACTGTATGAGGCCAAGAAAAATCACTTCTTAATCATAACTGAGATCAAATGCTCAATTAATAATGATCTTTGCTAAATAATTTTTAAGTTGAATATTTCTCAACATCTCACTTTGATCTTTCTCCCACTTTGCAGAAACTGAGATTTGTGCTGACATCAACAGGTTAGCATATCTATAGCTGTTCCTCCTCCTACTACTACTGTTACTAGCTTACTACTTCTATCCATTGGAACAGCATTTTGTAGACATACTTTTAATGTAATGTTTAATTTCCTTCATTTGGTTTGCTGGAGAATGTAATTCACATCTGTAGTCATATTGGTTATAATTCACACTTGATTTTTCTCTCTCACTCTCTCTCTCTCTCTCTCTCTCTCTCTCTCTCTGTGTGTGTGTGTGTGTGTGTGTGTGTGTGTGTGTGTGTGTGTGTGTGTGTGTGTGTGCGTGCGTGCGTGTGTGTGAACACAGTGACCAGTTAATGTCACCCTTGTCATCTGAAAGACTTCCATGTAACATCAGTTTGGAGTCATTTGCCTGTGCAGAGGTGAGTGGTACAGTATATGAATGATTAAGTTGTCTTTTATTTTTGGATTGATTGATTGATTGGTTAAATCCCAATTTTTTAAATTTTCATAGCTGTCAGGATTCACAGCGGAGAACCTGACTCACCTCATGGTGTGCGGTCTCACCAGCAAGATGACTACCTCCAGAGAAACCTGGAAGCTGCTCCTCACCAAGACCTCTGCAGTTCTGGATGAAGCTCTCCTCATGTTCTCACACATGGCCTCAAACATGGTAATGGGATATTTTGTAGCAGTTAATTGGTGGAATAATTTTTTACATTTATTCTCCATCGTATTTTTTCATCTTCTACTCAGCTACTGTACCTACCTGATGTTTCTTTTCATACAACAACAATTCATTCCTTCCATTTTTTACATTGCACTGTTTATGCCAGGATTTCTAACAAAAAGCGACATGTTTTGGTTTTTTTTTCCCTTTTGCAGTCACTGCCGCTCGATGGTCTGTCCGTAACAAACGTGTTGGATGTCCTCGGCGAGATCCGCATTGACAGATTCGACTCAGAAGATTGGAGAGACGTCTCTTTTGTCTCGGCTCTGTTTGGTGACAGTCTGCGGCCGTTCTTACCCTTCGCCTCAGTGGAACTTCTGCAGTGTGTCAGCAACAAGAACCTCACCTGCGAAACATATCAGCACATGTATGGAAAAGACTCACGTACATTACACCAATACAAGCAATATATACTGTAGCATCTGATACATTGTGATAAAGGATGTTGGTGCAGAACATCGTGCAATACAATAGTATGGTATATACTGTATATTGCAGTATGCAACAATCAAATTATTTTGTAAGCATTGATAAAATGCAGTATGATACTGTATTTTATTACTGACACTGTAACGTGAGAGCATATTGTCATATCCAGTGTGTAAATGTAGTAAAATTAAATGCAGCATAAAACAATACAGTCATTAGAATTAAGAGTAATAAGACACAGTTGAATTCAATTCAACATAGCATTGGCCCATAAAATTGTTTGTGTGGCTTCTCCAGTGTGGATGAGCTGAGTCATCAGTTTGATCACATGACCAAGGACCAGGCAGAGAACTTCCTCAGATTCTTCATCCTGCCCTTCCTGTCCAGAAACTCATCAGGTCAGATCACAAAAGTTGTTTCAGATTAAAGTTTTTTTCTCTCTCCTGTGGTGTTAGCTACACATCGATCAATAGATTGATGTTGCATGTTGTTTTCTAAACCAAATTTTCAATACTTTCTGTATCATCTACAGTTTCTTATTTGTTTCTTCATGATTTTTCTCCATTAACAGATCCTGGGTGTATCTCCAACAACAGCATGGCCTGGCTTCTCAATAACTTTGGCCGATTCGCCGTGCTTGTTCCCCTCACAACTCTGACTGATCTCAACAGACACTTTGATCCAGTATGTGGCACATCAGTTTCGTTGTCACCTTATCACTATTCAATCTTATGTGTAAATCTCAAATCTAATTTTTCCCCACCTTGGAGTGTTTTGGTTCTTGCAACAACTAAAACCCACCCCTTTTTACTCCAGTGCTCACATTATTATCATTATTACCAGAGGTGTCCTGTTATCTGAAAATAATGGACACTCTTTCAGCCAATCAGAAATGACTATTCCATTCCACCAGGTGATAATGTGTTATATCACCGGTGGAATGGAATACTGTTTCCTGATTGGCTGTCAGGGTGTCCATTATTTCTAAATAACTGGCGCCTGTGACATTTGTCAGCTTTTCTTCGCCTCTGCTTTGTCCATTATTACCTTATATCGGGACACCTCGGCGGCCCTTACATATCTCCACACTCTCTCTCCTCCAGCTGTCAGTGCTGGCGCTCCTGTCTCCCGATCAGAAGGCTGAGCTGATGCTCCTGCCTCTCCCTGGTCTTCCTCCCAAAGAGGAGGTCATCGGGGTCGTCTTCAACCACCTCCTGGAGGCTCCTGTGGAGAGAGAGATGCCCGAGGTCCTCCACCATCTTGTCAGGATCTCAGATGAGGTAAAAGACTCAATTGTTGAATTCAGGGTTCCATTAAAAAATGCATTCGTTATTATTTTTGCATAAGAAATAGTTAAATTGTTAAATCTACATTGATAGGATAATATACAAGTTTAATACGTCATCACTTTTTTCCCCTTTTCTTTCAGAATGAAATCCCATGTGACTTACTCCTGATCGTGTAAGTAGATTTTAGGTGGTTGTTAGTCTTTTTTGCCTTCAACGTTAGTGTAATGGCTAAGACGGAGTTAAGCCCTCACGCAACCCTGCTGTTCTATAGCTTCTGAGCGCTACTGATAGCCACCTCAATGATTTCGTGCAACGTAGACCGAGTTGGCGAAACGGCAGCTAACACTAATTGATTTAATGGTTGGCTCCGACAAAATAGACTCAAATCATAATTCTAGTTACGGCGCTGGTGCTGCGGTGGTTGCACTGATCTACAGTCAGCAATAGAACTGTTGAAAGAGGAGTGCTACAGCACTGATGTCAAGCCGGTGTACGGTCCACTTTAGGGTTAAGTGTAATGCGCTTTTCAGACAGTTAAGCTGCTCTGGAAGGTGCTGTTTAGGGCATTAAAGCATCATTGAGCATTTTAGGTTTGATTTATCTTATCATATTATGCAAATGCAATGAATGAGTATGACACAATGCTGCACAGCAGGTCAGTGCTGTAAACAATAATGATTATTATAACAATAACAATGAACTGTGTTTCTCCCACCCCCAGGTCAGAGAACTTAAACATGGCTCTGCAGTATGTTCCTCTGGAACTGGAGGACGTCATCTTCACCACCGCAGATCAACTCAGAGAGAACTCACCAGGTATTTTATCTTATGAACTGCTCCTGTGGTTACTTACCTGCCTGTCTATTTAGCTGTCTGTGTATTAGTTCTGTGTTTACCATTCATCTATTTATGTTTTGTTTTTTTGTATGTAGGTTGCAGGCTTCCTCCACCCCCTTCAGTAAGTATCATTGTAGGCCTATCTTAACAATCTGTTAATATTTATTATAATAACTTTATTTGTAGATGTCTGTTCATAACATTCCATTCCTTTTTTCCCCCACTATAGTGTCCTTTCACCAAGGTCAATGGTAAGCCAGAGAAAAGCATTTGAATAACTTTACATAATTTCACACAAACAAATTGTATTTTTACCGAAAATTTCCTTTATTGTGGTCGTTATTTCATCATTTTTTTTTTTTCGTAATTTCAGAGAGTGAAATCTGCAGTAGATCTAACAGGTGAGGAAGTCCATAACAATAAATTAAACTGGCTCATGCATTTTTAATTTTTTTTTGTCTTTTTTGCCTTACTGCAAGGCCCTAAACATTTTTTGTTCACGTTTTTCACAGCACTGAACTGCAGCATCACCTGGATGCTGGACTGGTTCCATGTCAGTACAGCGTCAGGGACTACGCATGTGCCCAGGTGAGCTTCTGTCAGGTCCCTTCAAGTCAAATTAGTTCACATGATAAAATAATCTGAAACAAAATGTATAGGTTTGTGAGAAACGTATATGCAAATGCAGCAAGATTTTTAATTCAAGTGTGTCTTATCAGTAGCTTCTTGTGATCTTTGACAAAGAAATCAGGTCCCTCCTTGCTAAATCATGTACTCATATATAATGTACCCACAGCTGTCAGGAATGACTGCAGAGAACCTGACCCACCTCCTGGTCTGCGGTCTCACCAGCAACATGACTTCCTCCAGAGAGACCTGGAAGTTGCTCCTCACCAAGACCTCTGCAGTTCTGGATGAAGCTCTCATCATGTTCTCACACATGGCTTCAAACATGGTAATGGGGCTATTTTGTAGCAGTTAATCGGTGGAATATATGGGGCTATTCAGTGACTGATGATGACTTACGGACTTGGGGATCCTTTAATAAAACATAAAACATAAAACGTGACATTTTTTAGATAACTGTTCATACAACTATTTTATTCCTGCTATTTTTACATTCTTGCACTTTTTTATGTTACGACTTCTAACAAAAAGCTACATGTTTTTTCCCCCTTTTGCAGTCACTGCCGCTCGATGGTCCATCCGTAAGAAACGTGCTGGATGTGCTCGGCGAGATCCGCATTGACAGATTTGACTCAGAAGATTGGAGAGACGTTTCTTTCGTCTCGGCTCTGTTTGGTGACAGTCTGCGGCCGTTCTTACCCTTCGCCTCAAGAGATCTTCTGCAGTGTGTCAGCAACAAGAACCTCACCTGCGAAACATATCAGCACATGTATGTATGATATTGCTGAGTGAATTGCTTAATTAAATACATTAGTTTATGTATTTACCAAACTAAATCTGTCTTACCTGAAACCTTACCTTACCTTTAACTTTCTTTTAAGATAAGATACAGTAATGTAGTATTTTATTGATTCAGTAGGAATTTCAAGAATTTTTTAAGTCTTTCAAAAATTTTATTTGTTTCTGGTCTTCAGAGTGGGAGAGTTGAATCACCAGTTTGACCACATCCCTGAATCACGCAGAGTGATGTTCCTTGACTTCTTCATCGCACCGTTCCTGGCCCAAAACTCTTCAGGTATCAGTATCAGCCACAACTAGACTATACTAGTTCAGGGATACTAGTTCAGGGAGTCGCTCCATTGTCAAGAATGTAATCTGGGAAAGGGCTGTAAAAATGTGTTATGTGTTGTCTTTGTTGTTGTTGTTGTTGTATAACACTAATTAAACTAACTGAAATTGAAAGCTTAAAGCGTAGCTGCACGAGCCTTCCAACAGCACTAGATTTCGCATGGAATGAAAGAATTTTGAACAGCATAGACTGAACACAAACACACTTTACATTGAGTCACCGGTACCTCAGATCTTACTGCAGTTTCGAATAATCTGAGTTTTCATTGATTCAGTGGAAAGTGCTTGTTCGCCTCTGCATTCGGTCAATGCTGTTCCAAATTATTTTGTTTCACCACTAACTGGTGCATTTAGCATGCTCCCTCAACAGGGCTATGCTTGAATTCACTCCGGAATTCAATCCTTTAAGACAAGGTTGTGAACATCACATTGGTCTTTTTGGACTTGCTATACTGTATGTTTTAGTGATGTGACCCTCTGCAATTTCCCATTTTATTCCAGATTCAGCATGTGGTACCAATAACAGTGTGGCATGGCTTCTCAACAACTTTGGCCAGTTTTCTGTCTTCTTGGATATCAGAGAGCTTCTGGCCCTCAACAGCCTCTTTGATCCCGTAGGTCATCTCAATATACTGTGTTGTTTATGAGAGCTGTGTTATGTTACCTCTCAAGCAACAAAATGTCATTCTTTGCCATTTTTGTGTTTTTCGATGGAAGTAGCCTACATCTGTAACAGAATAGATGTGGTTGGCTTGTTTTTATTTTTAGGTTTTTGACACAAGCACAGAGCGCATACTGACATAAACACACTCTCTCTCTCTCTCTCTCTCTCTCTCTCTCTCTCTCTCTCTCTCTCTCTCTCTCTCTCTCTCTCTTTCTCTCTCAGGTGGCAGTCTTGGACTATCTCTCCCCTAAACAGATGGCTGAGCTGGTTCTTCTTCCTGGCCTTCCTGATAAAGTCCAGGCCATCCACAGTGTGTTTGATGCTCTGACTCGGCCTCCAAAGGATGCACTGCTCCCACAGTTCCTCCGACACTTTATCATTCTCTCTGAGGAGGTACAGTAGTGTTCACATATTCAGTACTTAAATCTACATCGCAGTCCCAGGGGCGCCGCAGGAGGGCCCAGAGAAAATCTTAATATTAAAATCAATATTTGAAGGGCCCCAACATTTCCAGCAGCACCCCTGCGCAGTCCATTCGTTTTATAGCTATATAGCGACACTTTTTATTTGGCAACAATGTGAACTTACTGTCACCAACTGTATTTTTTTTTTACCAATACCACATGAGGTGATATTTCAATTTGAATTAAAGTGTTCCAATGTGCTTTAAGAAACAAGAAATATTGATTGATATGATACTTTAACTTGCTATTTTTCATTCTAAACAAAGGTCCTGATTCCATGCGACTCCTATAAGACCATGTAAGTAAAGATAATCTTTCTGTGAACCTTAACACAGACATATGTGAACCATATGTGTTTTTTTTGTTTGTTTTCGATGTATTCTAATCATTAAGCTTATTCTGTATCATAAGCCTAGATGTCGTTTGCTTATCTTACTGATATTGTGTGCCTGTCTTACTGTTTTTGCCTTCAATCACAGCTTTGAAAGGCTTCACATGGCCTTGTTGTCTGCTCCCACTGAGACGGAACCTCTGGTCTGGGCTGCCATACGCAAGCTCATGGAGTCCGCACCACCAGGTCAGTGACCTTAACCGTCTTAACTTGACTTTTGGTTCCCGTGTCCTTTCCTCCCTGTAACGACCACACACAGAACAAAGATTTTGTTCTAACACTTTCATGAAGACATCAAGGAATGTTTGAAGTAATGGCAAGATAGTGAAGAAGAAACTGAAATGTAGCTAATACCATGACTTTATTGCATAGTAGAAGTAGATATGACTCTTTCTGACTTTTTCTTAATGATGGAATGCATATTTATTAAGAAAGACATTTTGTTTTGTCATTTTGAGCAGATTGCATGCCAGAAACAGGAAAGGTACGTTTTTTGAAAGCTATAAATTTGAAATTCTGATTTTACATGTTTAATTTCAAATACTGATTGAAGTTGGATTCATTTCAAAATATTGACATGGCTTTTCTGAACTCCTCACAGTGTCCAGTGACAATGCTAAATGGTGAGTTTTGTGCTCTGAAAACAGCCCTTGTTTTTTTACCTTAATGAAATAAGCTATGCTATCATTAGTGATATTCATCAGTGAAATTTACGCATCCATGCCCAATCTATTGCAGAGTCTATGATGTGTGCGGGAGTGGACAGGTATGTTGCTTACTTCCTTGTGTTTCAACATGGGATGACACTTTTTACTGTTGCTTTCCACATAACTGTAAACATGTGTTTTTAATTCATGATATTATACATACAATACAAATTATATGTTGTATTCTATTTTTTTCTGAGAGAGGTAAAAGTAAAGTACCTTGCAAGGTAATGTTTGTGTGAATATCATTGTGTGCTTTGGTTTCACAGCTCTGAACTACAGCACCATCTAGAGGCAGGAACAGGAATGGAAAACCTTTGCAATTTCAGTCTGCATGAGATTGCATGTGCAGAAGTAAGGACCGCAACGATTCCATTATGTAGTTCAAGTCAGAGTCATAATACTTGTAAAACTTGTATAGTGCTTTTCAAGATACATGAAAACATAATGCTTTCAAATGTTGTGCTTGACATAAAAACAAAACAAACTTATCTTTCCCTCTCTACAGTTGTCAGGATTGACAGCAGAACACCTGGCCCACCTCCTGGTCTGCAAGCTGTCCAGCAACAACATGACTTCCTCCAGAGAGACCTGGAAGCTGCTCCTCACCAAGACCTCTGCAGTTCTGGATCACGCTCTCATCATGTTTACCAACATGGCCTCAAACATGGTATGAATGGGCAATGATATCCCAATGACACTGCACCTAGCAGATTGTGCGAAAAATAACAACACGTTAGATATGTTACAGTTCCAGAACCGTGAGCTACATTTACCCCAGTCCCCTATCAGTTAGCCATGTTCTTCATTTTACCTTATTGTAATATCAGCTCTTGTTTTTTTATTTTTTTTTTATTTTCAATTTATATCTTCATTTATGAATTGAGAAGAGTATTCTGTGATAATGGTGGCTGACTAGAGGTTTACGTAACACAACTATGGATTATGAAGGATGTAGCTTTTTTCACCTTGACACAATAACTATTTTTTTCCTCTAAGTCTTTCCTAAGTTTTCTCCTGTGTTTGTTTCCCCCAGTCTCTGCCCATCCATGGTCCCTCTGCGTCCGCAGCGCTGGATGTTCTCAGGGAGATCCGTCTGGACCGAGTGACGACTCAGCAGTGGCAGCAGACGAACCTGACCACAGCGCTGTTCAGGGAACGTCTCAGACCCCTCCTGTCCTTCGCCTCACCAGAGTTCCTGAGCTGCGTCACTGAGAACCTCAGCTGTGGAACCTACCAGTACATGTACGTTCATGAGCAGAACATAGAACATTAATATTACAGGGTCATAAACTGATATACTATTTTTTATGTAGATTACATTATGGAAAAAAAATCTTTGTCAACCTAACCCAGAGATTGAAAATCCATGTTAATTGATTTAAGACATGTAAACGTGTTTAAGTTAAACTTCATATTACACAATATGGATGACTCAACACAGCCAAGATTACTTGACTGGGTTATGCAGAAATCATACTTAATTGTGTTGCTCAAATGAAACGTCATAATATTCTTCAAATATGTGTATCATCAGAATTAATTGTTTTGAGTTGCTACAGTATATTACTGCCTCTCAGAAAGTGCACATATTTGGGCATCTTGGGCTTGGGATCAGTTGTTTAAAATAACTATATCTTAAATATTGTTTTTCTGGCTCAGGGTGAGTGTATTCAGCCATGGCTTCCATCATTTGGACGAGAGACACAGAGAGACTATTCTGAAGGACTTCATCATGGTGTATCTAACCAACACATCGGGTAGGCATGAATAGATCATCTTATCCCATCGAATCTTAAAATAAGTCTTACAAAAATATAATATATTTCAGTAACTAAACAATTGATTAGCTCGTAGCCATTTGGGAAACGCACTTCAATCCAAATGCACCATACTGTTAAACTGAAGCATAAAATGACTCCTGATCTGTAGAAATGTCTTATTGAGGCTTAATAAACCCTTTATAAACATGTAATATCTTATCTGATTCTGCTTATTCAGCTTGCCTGACCAATGACAGTGTGGAGTGGCTACTGAACAACCTTGGGCAATTCTCAAGTCTTCTGAGCCTTGGTGATCTGTTCCAACTCAACATGGACTTCCGTCCAGTATGTTCAGCATCTCACCCTATCTATCTATCTATCTATCTATCTATCTATCTATCTATCTATCTATCTATCTATCTATCTATCTATCTAATCTAATCTAATCATATAATTTCTATGATGATAAAAAATTCTTCACTTTTTAAACCCAACATATACTGTAGTATTGGTAATATGACCTAGTAGTTGGTTCAGAACAGGTAGTTGATCTTAGTATGAAAAAGAATGACATAAACAAACGGCACTCTCATGGTAGAAAGAAAGAAAATTTCTTTCCCTATAACCAAAATGTTAGTGAGCTTTGAAATTATTATATAGAACAGTCTTTATAGAACAGAAAGTGATAGCAGTTCATAATTAATTGTTAAATGCTAACATTTTAATGTTTTACCTTGTTTTCTTGTTTTCTGTCCTCATTGAATATGTTTTTATTTTTTAATGTTTTACCTTTTTTCCTCGTTTCTCATAGCTGTCAGCCCTGGATGTCCTGAGTCCAGTCCAAACAGCAGAGCTGATGGTCCGCCGTTTCCCTGGTCTCCCAGGACAAGTTGAGGTCATCAATGCTGTCTTTGACCACTTGATGGCCAATCCACAAAAGCTTCCCGGGGTCCTTCCCCCTCTGGTCACACTTTCTGAACAGGTACAACATTTTTACAGTAAACAACTTTACAATAAGGAACTTTTTATGTAATCATTGACAATCAACTCTTTGACGCAGCGGAAAGCAACAACGATGACTGTTTACGCAGCCGATGGCAACAATGATGATCTAGCAATGAACTTAGCAACTAACATGATCCAAAATGATCAAAAAAGTGTCTTTGAGTGAGAAATACAAAATTTAATGTTAGGCTTACAGCATAGGCCTGTTCTCTGATTTTCCTTTAAGTAGTGAACTATTGACTGAGCTTAAGCTTCATTAAAAGCAACTTGGTTTTGGTTTGGTTTAGTTTTGAGATACATTATGTTCAGTAATTCTTATTCTTGTGTTATCTTCTTTTAGGTCACTATACCTTGTGAAGCTTATGGAGCCCTGTAAGTGAGATTCAGATACAAAATATGTACAAAATATATACAAAATATAACACCCAGCAGTATTAATCAGTATAATTATTAAATATATTTAAACAAAACAAAGACTCTCTTCATTAATTTATCAAAGTTCTTTTGTTTGAAATGTAATGATGATAAATAGTGAGATTATGTCGCCCTTTTGATTTGCTGTTTACAAGTAAACAAGAAATCAAGCAACAGTATTCTTGTACTTGACCCCTGACCCCTGTGTTGTTCCCCTCAGCTTTGAGAGGCTGTATAAGATGCTTCCCTACGAGACTCGAGAAGTAGAACCGCTCATCTGGGCCACCATAGATGACCTCATGCAATCAGCACCAAGAGGTGAGACATTTTTGTAGATTTTTGTATTTTTGAAATTTCTTGAGGTCAAATGTCTCAACAAAAAAATTAACTCTTTTTTTAACTTGTGCTTTGTCCTTTTTTTTTTGTTTGTTTGTTTTTTTGTTTTTTAACAGACTGCCTGCCCGTGGACCTTACTGTAAGATTATACTGAACTGTGTTGTTTTATTGTTGTAACATTTTTAAAATTTTCCATAAATAATTAAAAATAAACTCAGAGATTGTAATAGCAACTGTTATAATGCAATGATATGTATTAATAATATATTTTTAAATGTTTTTGTTTTCATTCCAGTGTCCCATCACACCATTTAATGGTAGGTTGATAAATACAGGGATAGTTTCCCTGCCATGTTCATATCAATGATAAGTGGTCAGTCCAGTGTTGTCAAAAAGTTTTTTTTTTTTTAATGTATGAACACTTTGTATTTGCAGATTCTCGAGTATGTGCGGGCATAGACAGGTAAGTCTGGTGAAGGAAGGGTTATAGTAAACATAATCTACTCATAATATCATTATTAAAATTTTGTTGTGAATTTTTGCAATGAACACCATCGTCACATCCTTCCTCTTGTTATGTTTCTTCCACAGCTCAGCACTGCAGAGCCACCTGTCTGCTGGGATGATCATGTGCAACTACAGTGTGGAGCAGTACGCTTGTGCTCAGGTGAGTTCACACACACACACACACACACACACACACACACACACACACACACACATTTTACTTCTTTATTTTTGTCCACAATTCAAAATAATGATGCACAGAGACACAAATTTAACAGCTGCAATAGATGCACAGAAGTGAATTAGCTATATGACCAACATTGCTAAGGTTATGTTTCAATCAATCAATCAATCAATCAATCAATCAATCAATCATGCTTTAAATAAATTGTATGTATTATTTTCTCTCATCTGAACAGTTGTCAGGGCTGACTGCTGCAGAGCTGGTCTCAGTGCTGCAGTGCCAGCTGTCCAGAGATGAGGTCCAGTCAAAGGAGTCATGGAAAGTGTTGCTCACTAAAACATCAGCAGTGTTGGATGAGGCACTCAGCATTCTGTCCAACATGGTAAACAAGCCTCACATTAAAATAACACACACACACACACACACACACACACACACACACACACACACACACACACACACACACACAACACACACACACTCACTCACTCACTCACTCATCACACACACACACACACACACTCACACAAACATACATCTTCACTTTAAGATACTGACTGTACAACAATTTTAATGTGACAAACCCCCCCTGCATATCTCTCTCTCTCTCTCTCTCTCTCTCTCTCTCTCTCTCTCTCTCTCTCTCTCTCTCTCTCTCTCTCTCTCTTCCCATTCCCTCTATAGTCCGTGACATTCAGCGGTCCCTCAGTCCCTCTGGTGCTGGATGTGATCCGGGAGATGCGCTTCGATCTGCTGGACCCGCCCCAGCTGCGGGACGTGGACGTGGTCTCTGCTTGGTTCGGCCAGCACCTCCGTCCCTTCCTGTCCTCGGCCTCAGGGGTCTTCCTGCATTGCGTCAGCAGCAGAAACCTCAGCTGCGCCACCTACCAACATGTGTAAGTATTACATTCTTACAATGTATAACAACACCACCACGCAACACCTTACATTTCTGATAGTGCGTTTATCAAGCCGAAAGTCGCTTTACAGTGGAAGGGGGACCTCAAATGACCACCACGCAATGTGGTAGCACCCACCTGCGTGTGATGCATGGCAGCCATTGACTGTATACGGCAGAGCACTCACCGACACACTAGCTTGCAGGTGGAGAGTGAGGGTATACTCCATGGTCAATGTCAAGATTTTAATTTTGTAATCTTAATGTAAAAAGTGAATTACCGTCCTAGGTAATTCCGCTTGATTCTCTTCTCCCTTTAGTGCTTCAACCGAGATTGTGGCCATTGGCCTCATTTGCTCATTTGAAATGTAGACAGCTCTAGGGGCTGGTTATGACCACCAGGCTATAAGAAGTGGAGAACTGAGCAAAAGTAACAGTAAAATTGTCAGTGTGATATTTGCCCTGAAAACAAACAAACAAAAAATTGTTTTGATTTGTTGCAATGAGGGATGATGGTCTTGTGCACTGGCTATTCTTGTGCATCTGCTTTAGTCTACTTCATAAATGACATACTGTGTACCAATGTCTTTGCATTGATTGTATTATGTAGTATACTGCCAGCTCAGTACACTGCCAGCCCTGTGAGTACACATACTAAAATAGTGTTGATTAGGATGCTAACTGTCATCTTACTGCCTATTAGGCTGCAGGAGTTAGGCCATCACTTCAGTCCAGTGGATCAGAGCCGCGGAAAGATGGTGCTGAAATATTACATCCGACCCTTCCTGTCCAACTCAACAGGTAATTAATATGTCATTACTGTCATGTCTTAAAGGAATAGTCCACCTTATTATAAAAATGGGTTATTCACCCCCTTGCCCAGAGTTGACATCATTTGTGAATGTGTTTTCTAGTGGGTAACCAAGTCAATTTTGGTCTCAGTGCATGTGTTTTCCTGAGTCTGTGCAGCCCCAATTTCCCAATTTTTTTAGCTTTAGCTTAGCATAGGTGGTGGAATGTAAAGTTGCCAGATAGCAACTCTTTGGCAACATTACATTCCAGCGCCTATGCTAAGCTAAAGCTAAAATTGGAGTTGCCAGACTAGGAAAATGCATGCACTGAGACCAAAAAGCTTTTACCCACATATGTAACTCTAGGTAAGACTGCAAATAACCAAATTTCATAAAAAGGTGGACTATTCCTTTAAAGGGGTATATATTAACATGTATGTTAGATACATTTGTTTCTTCAACACTGTTGTGCATTTGGTAATTGTAACTGTTCTGTGGCCTGTTGTGTTTGTAGAATGCATCTCTAATAACAGTGCAGCATGGCTAAAGGAGAACTTGGGGCCATTCTCTGTTTTCGTCCCCATTGCTGAGCTCATCTCTCTCAACCCACTATTCAACCCGGTACGTCTTTGACCTTGTGGTTGATGTTAAGAAGTGCATCCATTTATATATATTTGTATACTGTGCTTATCCATCAATTTATATAATTATCTAAGCTTATATAGATCCATATATATATATATATATATATATATCCATATAGATCCAAGATTTTACATATATACGTAGTTTCCATTTGCAATTTGTGCTGCACGTTGAATAATATATTAGAAAATGCTGAAATGTGAATAAAATGTACTTACGTTCTAAAAACCTACCCCAGAAATTTGAATAAAATGTACTTACTTTCTAAAAACCTACCTCAGAAATGTGAATAAAATGTACTTACTTTCTAAAAAACTACCCCAGAAATGTGAATAAAATGTACTTACTTTCTAAAAACTTACCCCAGAAATGTGAATAAATATACTTACTTTCTAAAATCCTACCTCAGAAATGTGAATAAAAGGTACTTACTTTCTAAAATCTCTTCCCTGCCCAGTTGGCTGTGGTAGAAGTCCTGACTCCTCAGCAGACGGCTGAGCTGATAGCGCAGGGAGCACCTAACCTGCCCGACAGAGAGAAGCTCATCAATGATGTCTTCGACTACCTTCTGGCTGCACCCATGCAGAACGGCCTGCCACAGGTCCTCGAGAACCTGGCCTCCCTCACAGCCACAGTAAGTCAATAGACACACACACAGATACCATTGATGACACATCAGATCATACTGGTGAGGTCCTGTGGGTCTTTGTTCTTTTTTGCCCTCAACGGAGCAATCCAGGCAGCGCTGCTGTCAGGGCACCAGCCATCTAAATCTAGAATTGAGGTTTTGTCTTTTTTGAGGTTCGGGTTAGGGGAGTACCTTTCAGACAGTGCTGCCTGCAAGGTGCCATTGAGAGGGGAAAAAAACATTGAGCAGCGCAGTGACAGCATCTCAACAAACAGCCAAACATTGGTGAATGGAAATAGTTTTATTAACTCCACTCTTAATATGTTACTATGAAAATATCTCCCTCAGATACCCTTGGATTGCGGACTATACCAGACCATGTAAGTGAAAGTTTCATGACATGCTAAATTTCTGGAATGAAATAGTAATGCAAATAATGACTATACAGTGAGTGATTACTTTTGATGTCAATCAATCAATGTAATGATTTTGTGACTGTCGCTTTCCTGAACAGTTTCAAGAGACTCAATGGTGTTCTGAAGTCATCACCTGGCGCCCTGGAACCAGTTATCTGGTCAAGCATCTATGACCTCTCTGCAACAGCTCCAGCAGGTCTGTCATTCAGCACTGCACTGGCGTCCGTTTCCCAAAAGAATAGTTTCTAACTGTCCGCACCGCACACAGGTCTCGAACCCATCACCCTGCCAGCTACAACAAACCCCCGGCATGGGAGTTGAATGAATGCTCTAACCACTGAGCTAAGAGCCAGGCTTCTAACTCAGCAGTTAGAAACGCCCATTAAGGAATTGAGTTGTGAGGATTTACACGTACTGCCGCCAGCTAGCCAAGCTAGTTGGCATCCGTTACATAGCCACTTAGTAACATTTGTTTCCAATGAGGAATTGTATTACAAAGTTGCCAACTTAGCTTAGTTAGCTAATTTGGCTAACTTTGTTAGCAACTATGCTTTTGGGGAACAACTGATCATTGGAATGTACCAAAACTCAATGTCAAGGGTGGGCATGTATGATAGCTTTTACCGTCAGTGGGGGCAAATAATGTTATTTTGTCCAAATATGGTGCTTTCAGTATGATCATTCATTAACAATTACTGCTCTTTTTCCTGTAGGTTGTGCTCTGTTCATGGACAACAACCAGGTAAGCAATTTGTCTTTTACAGTGTATTAATAAAGTCTATGGTTTTTGCTTATATCCTATTGGATTGAAATTCTAAAAGATGTCTTGGTAACCGTATCTTTATTTTACCTTGCAGTGCCCCATCACACAGCACAATGGTAAGCCAGCATCCAGGCATGATTTAACCAAATTTTTTTGCAATATTTGTGAAATAAAACATGGATGTGTTCTTATAGGCTATTAGAAGATCTGCACATACATTTTAAACCTGACTAAAGCTATTTGTTTTTGTTTGTTTGTTTTTGGCATTTCAGAATCTGTTGTGTGTAATGGAGTGAACAGGTAAAGTCCTTGTTATTTTGTCTGTTTTTGATCATTTATCAGAAAAGTAGTTCTCTGTGATTGGAGTTCACATATGTTTCAGGGATGTTACAGGATAAAATAAAAATATCTGAATCTTTTTTCTTTGTCAACAGCACACTGCTGCAGCAGTCTGTGGACATGGGAAGTGTGGACGTGTGTGCTTTCAGCATCTCAGAGCTGGCATGTGCTGAGGTACGACCCAGACACTACTGTGTATCACTATACAAACCTTTTTTAAACCACAGTTTTAGCATGTCAACATGTGTTCATGTCTGTCTGTTTCTCTATTCAGGGGGTGAACTTCACAGTTGATCACCTGGTCACACTGCTCCAGTGTCACCTCCCCAGACCCGACAGTGTGCCCAGAGGCGCATGGAAGCTCCTTCTGACCAAAGCATCGGCCAACCTGGACCAGGCCCTGCATGTCTATGCCAACCAGGTACGGAATTAACCATTTCAGTGTTTTTCTCTATCGGTATGCCTTTCACTCCACCATATTTGTTTTGAACAGAAAGATGTAGAAAGTCTTCCATTCCATCTTTGTCAAATCAATTTAGAAGCCTTGTCAAACAACTTGCAAATTTTAAAGTTATCTTTGCAGTCCACATACTCATGCAGAGGCGCTGCTGGGGGTGTTGAGGGGGCTGAAGTTAGGATGATTCTAAGGGCCCTGACAACCTAAGTTAAAATTTACATATTAAAACCAATATTTGAGGGCCCAAAATTATTTTTTGTCAAAGGGCCCAAAATGTCTAGCAGCGCCCCTGTAGTCATATATTTGCTGATATTGCTCTACACAGTACTTAACAAACTTTCCCCCTCACAGACGGACTCTGTTACTGGACCCTCTGTTGCTGTTGTTCTGGATGTCATTCGAGAGATCCAGTTGGACCGGTTCCGCCCAGAGCAGTTCCAAGACAGCACCTTCATGTCAGAGTGGTTTATGGGAAGACTGAGGCCGCTTCTCCCGTCTGCATCACCAGGGTTCTTTACCTGTATCAGCAGTAAGAACCTCAGCTGCGCCTCCTATCAACATATGTGAGTGCACAAATACAAGCTACAGCGTGTTTATAACAGGCTAATAACATATCTACAACTAGTGCTGTGAGTGAGTGTGTGTGTGTGTGTGTGTGTGTGTGTGTGTGTGTGTGTGTGTGTGTGTGTGTGTGTGTGCGCAACTAGTGCTGTTCTCATTGAAACATTGAAACATTTTAAATAAGTTTCTGTGGGTGTGTCTTCATTTCTGTGTGTGTGTGTGTGTGTGTGTGTGTGTGTGTGTGTGTGTGTGTGTGTGTGTGTGTGTGTGTGTGTGTGTGTGTTAGTTGTGTACATTTTCCTCACCTTGATTAAAATAAACCTAGAACCATTTTGTATCCTTATTATTACTCATTGATAACTGTATAAAGTGTTACCTATTCATTATATACTTTGTCTATAATAACTGATCTGATGTGTCCTTTTGGCCTGTTTGCTCCCAGACTTCAGGCCCTCAGCCAACAGATGCCCATCATGAGTCCTTCTCAGAGTGAAAGTGTTCTGAACAGCTTCATCAGGCCCTTCCTAACCAGAGCCACACCAGGTTAGCCATATCTGTAACTACTGTATGATAAATATCCGAGGTTATAATCCAGCAGACTGACAGACACTGTTAGCTACAACCAGGTTATACTCCTAAGCATAGAAGCAATGGTTCTGTGTCCATTGCACTGGGTACTTTGCCAAATACTACACCCAAAGATTTATTTATTTATTTATTTATTTATTTATTACCTTGGTCAAACATTGGGCAAGTTAGCGAGTTAGGCTGAATGGTTTATTTCAATCTCTAGTGGAACCTTCAGCATATAGTCTTTTCAATGAAACCCACAGTAGTCAATAGAACGATTGCTTGAACAGACCAGTCAAGGAGGATTAGAATCATTTATGATGTGCTTTTCACGTTGATATGAAATGTGTATTTTTCTATTTCTTTGTCCTTTTCAGCGTGCGACTCCAACAACAGTGTTGAATGGCTTCAGAACAACTTGGGAGCGTTTTCCACCCTGGCAGACGTGTCTCTTCTGATTCAACTAAATGACCTCTTCAAGCCGGTGAGCAGCAACAAATAGCTAGGTGTCCGTTTCTCAAAAGAATAGTCGCTAACATAGTTGCAACTTAGTTAGCAACTATGCTTTCACAACATATATTGTGTCGGTGACCATATTGTTTTGGCAGATGGCTGCACTCTCTGCTTTTTGTAGTTGTGTCTGTAATGACTCATTTCACAGTAATACTTCCAGTTCTTTCTCTTTGTTTTGTTTCAGTATTGGAGTATCACTTAGCCTAGAACACTAGACATACTCTAGCGATAGCAAATTGAATTTACTCAGTGAGTATGTCTAGCCATCAGCCATAGGTTGTTCTCAGACATTGGTGGGGTCTGAGCTGTTCAAATCCAAACGCAACCTATCACAACGTTCTATCTGGACAGGGAGTCATTGGGCAGGCTTAGCGTTGTTTGAATCAGCTTGCTAGTTGCACTGAGGCTTTAGCCGTCTTTTGTGATAGTCTGGCTTGTCAGGCTAAGTATCACTCCTTTGTGACTAACAACTTTATTTCCCCTCTCTGAAACCCCTTGCTGTTCCTCCTTTTCTTCTCCTCCCTAGCTGGCGGTGCTGGACGCTCTCTCCCTGTCCAACTGACTGAGCTCATGGTGGCCCCTCTGCCCGGCCTGCCTGACAAAGAGGTCGTCATTAACACAGTGTTTGACCACTTGGCTGCAGCCCCGGAGGAGAAACTTCCGGAAGTCCTCCAGAGCATCGTCACAACTTCAGCACAACCAGTGAGTGTGAAGTGTATGGAACCATGCACACACACACACACACACACACACACATATATATATATATGTATGGGCAATTCCAGCGTTATGGACGTGACATTTTCGTGCATTATTGATGAACAAAAGGCCAGATAACCTCCGCAAACCTAGCAGTATTTCACAATTTTTTTTCATATTCTTCTGCAAACTCCATGGCTGAATACAGGACGAAAAACGGACAAACTTTTGAGAGAGCGTAGTTTTTGCTGTGAAGTGTGTGAAATTTCTACAGAAATGTAAATATTACTACATTCATACCAACCAGGACACCTCAGTAAAGACAGAGAAAGACTTAATTTCAAATGTAAATGTAAAAAAAGTTGGTTTTCATTGGGAGACATGGCGTTATGGATGTGACGTTATGGACGTGACGTCTGGAAAAACCCTCCAAAACGATACAAAACAATTGTGAACGGTGGATTTTAACCTGTAACAAGAGAAATAGTAATATAACAATGAAAAATAACTGATAGTATTGCAGCTTTGTGTGTGTTATCACCCACTTATGCCCATTATAAGCCCCTCCATAGACTTACATTATAGCTGAATAGGGTAAAAATTTTAACAAACAGATATCCTTTCGAAACTTGCTCAGTTGAATATTTACATCGAGACAATACGTTTTTGTATTGGAAGTTTTCTGAAAGAATTTGTATGTCCATGTAGGTGAGACTTAAAGTTTTAAGGTGAGGTTTACTTTTTCGTGGAATTGCCCATATATATATATATATATATATATATATATATATATATATATATATATATATACACACACACACACACACACACACACTCACCTGTATAACGTATGTTGTGCCCTGGATTTTGGCTCTACAAGTCTGTTGAGAGATTTTCTATCAAGCAGAATCTGATGTCATCCAAGTATATTTAAATATTACAGAAGCAAAACATAAGTTTGAACAGAAGCACTACTGTGACAGATGATTTGAAATTACTTTAAAAGAATGAAGAATAATCTGTGGTCTTTCTCTCCTATGCTTTCCAGGGAGTCATCCCCTGCTCTTCCTACAGAGTCATGTAAGTAATATTGTGCACCACAGAGATCTAGCACACACACACACACACACACACACACACACAACACGCGTCACTTTATTTATTCATACTGCCGTTCATTGGCATTATCATTCATTGTTTGTCTAACACACACACACACACACACACACACACACACACACACACACACACACACACACACTGTAAACCAAACATGCATGTCATTGATATTCCTGTGACCCCAGTCCCTCTGTGTGCATGTTGTGTTGATCAGGTTTAACAGGATGGATCTGCTCATCCCTGTGGTGACTGTGGCTCTGGAGACGGCCATCACCTCCACCAAGACCACACTACTCACCAGAGTACCACCAGGTAGCACTACCACCTCTACAGAAACACACAGCCATAGGAATGAATGGGACGTTTTACAACAAGAGCTAAATATTTGTAAAACTATCATGAATGTAGAATAACACATACGTTTTCCACAAAACTCTGGTGGGCCAATGGTCATTTTTGGGCCAGGGGCTGTTATAATTTGCTCATAATTTCTTTGTAGGATATTACTTGCAGTGTTATTTTTGCTTGACATTAAGCTATTACTAAATAAAATCATATGGGCCGCCGAGGTGCAAAACTGTCAGGCCATATTTTGGTCCCTGTCCTGCCCTGTCTAAAGAAACACACAGCCATAGGAATAAATGGGACATTTTACAACAAGAGCTAAATATTTGTAAAACTATCATAAGTATAGAATTACATATAAGTTTTCCACTAGATTTGATGTCTTCAACCCACTAACCATTTCTTACTGTGTTGTTTGGCCCTCTAGGTTGTGTCATCTACAGTGGAGAGGTAAGGTGTTTGTTTGTTTGTTTTTATACATAAATTGTTGAATAGGAATGGGGATTGTGGAAATGTCTTCCTACTTTAATCATATGGTCCATCTGATTTGAAATTTTCTTCACCTTATTCCTTTATTCTCTGCTTTATTTCTCTACAGTGCAATGTTACTCCTATTAACGGTAGGTGTCATATGTTTATTCAGAACATTTTTTTCTTTTCTTCAGACATGAACAGTGAAAAGCACAAGCATTGTATCAGTTAATTATGCAAGTATTATCTCATTATCTTTAATATCCCAACAGAAACTGAGATTTGCCTCAGTGTCAACAGGTAGGTCAGCCTTCATTTCATTTCAATATAGCCATTAGTTCTCATTCACAGTCATTAGAAACTGAAATCTCAAATTCTATCATCACAATTTTGTTCTAAAGAATCTACTTGTAAATACAAATCAAATGATCTTCATATCATGTAGAATGAATCAGCAACTTAAATAAATGAGCCTAATGATTGAATGTTATATATTAATCTTATATAAATATTCCCTTCAAACAGCACTGCATTACAAGATCACCTTGACAACAAAGAGTCCATCTCTCTGTGTGGCTTCAGCATCGCACAGTATGCATGTGCAGAGGTGGGACGCCTTTTACTGTAATCTTTAACTTTAACTTTAATGTACAGCAGGTTTTAGTCTGTTTAAGTTTGGTTGTAATATTGTAGGTCTTGCAGAAGGGAGATTTCTCATGTGTTTCCTTCTGGGAGTGTGAGTTGAGTGGAGTGGGTATGAGTGTAAACAAATGGACAAGCACAGTTTATGCATATGAGAAGGGAACAGAGAGAGAGAGAGAGAGAGAGAGAGCGTGTGTGTGTGTGTGTGTGTGTGTGTGAGAGAGAGAGAGAGATGTATGCACTGAGCACATTAACTGGGATAGCATTTAGTGTGTGTTTGTACTGTGTGATGTGTGTGTGTAGTGTGTGTGTGTGTGTGTGTGTGTGTGTGTGTGTGTGTGTGTGTGTGTGTGTGCGTGTGTGTGTGTGTGTAAACATGCGTCATGTTTTTATTTTTCATCTCCTCGGTTTGGTTGTAGTTGTCTGCTCTGACAGCTGAAGACCTGGTGACGTTGTTCAACTGTACATTGAGTGAGGACGCTCCAAAGGAGACCTGGAAGCTTTTCATCACCAAAGTCAATCCCATCCTGGGTCCGGCCCTCGACCTCTTCAGCAGCACGGTAGTCTGGCTAACCCATCAAATTTTATTTAATGAAATTATATTTGCGTTCTGATTCTTATATTACCGTATTACATTTGCCACTTCTCTTTTGGATATTGTGCTAATTAGGACAAATGTAGTTGCCTTTTAAATAAAAAGGGTTATCTTGACATAACAAGCTGCTCATGTAATATTTTATTTTCATAGATTAATTGAATTGATAAAACTATACTCTCTCATCCATGTTTGGTCTCTAACAAAATGTCTCTATTCCACTCAACAATATCGCATTATTTTCTTTTTCTACCCATCAGAATCTCACTTCCAGTCCCGCCATCTCGCACGTGCTCAATGCGATCGGTGAGGTCACCTTGAGCACCTTCAGTACTGAACAAGAGCGGGACGTCTCCTACGTGAGGCGCTGGTTCCAGACACGTTTGAGGCCCTTCCTGCCTTCCGTCACACCGGCCTTCCTGTCCTGCTTGGCCACTAAGGACCTCAGCTGCCAGACCTACCAGGAAGTGTAAGTCACAACTATTTGCTTGTTTATGTCTTGTTATGTTTGGTTATTACCTTCTCCAAGGAGGTTATGTTTTCGCTGGCTCGAAAAGTACTGCATGGATTTGGATGAACTTTTCAGACAACGTGTGTATTTGGACAAGTAAGAACTGATTTAATTTGGTGATCCAGAACACCATCTGTGACCACATTGCCTTGGCGGAGGTCAGCGCTCTCTGAGTGCTTTTCTAGTTTTTATTCGTTTTTGCTGTGATATTAGTTTGCATTTGTTCACTGTACCAAGTGCTGTCCAACACATATATCTATAATAGTAATATTATTATATAATTTTTAATTTTATTTAATTTTATTTTATTATATCTGTTGTTTGTAGTGTGCAGGCTATGGGTCAGGTCTATGGAGAAATGGCCGACACCACCTTGGTCTACACAGATTTTATCGAGGTCTACCTAAACAAGTCCACTGCAGGTCTGTGACGTTCTTTTCTCGATATATATTCTATCTGATGGTTGTGTTGATGATGATGATAATGAAGATGATGATGATGATGATGATGATGATAAAGATGATGACTTTGGTGATGATGTTATGATGATCTGATGGTTGTGATGATGATGATGATGATGATGATATTGATGACTGGTGATGATTTGATGATCTGATGGTTGTGATGATGAGGAGGAGGAGGAGGGTAATGATGATGAAGAAGAAGTCAATGATGGTGATGAAGTATATTTGTGTGCACAGGTTGTACCGCTGGTATTCCAAACAGTGCTGTTTGGCTGGAGAAGAACTTTGGACCGTTCTCAGTCGCTGCCTCTGTTGTGGACTTGCAGAGACTACATGGCAGCTTTAATCTGGTACTTCAACACACACACACACACACACACACACACACACACACACACACACACACACACACACATGCAGCCTTTGGACACTATGTGTCAGATAGCTTGTAATAATTTTTGGTCATATTGTGCCTTGAGAAAAACATTCATACACGCATGGTATTTGCCCAAAATACACTCAGTCTCTCTCTCTCTCTCTCTCTCTCTCTCTCTCTCTCTCTCTCTCTCTCTCTAGATGGAAGCCCTGCCCGGACTGGACCTGAGACAGCTGGTGGAGGTCTCTGCCACTCCAGAACTGCTGACCACCGCTGCACAAGTCACCACCCTGCTAGGTTACGTCTCCAACCAAGACCTGGCCAAATACTTTGACATGCTGGCCCCTGCTGCTCAGGTGAGTTAGGGGTCACATGACTGTGGGCCAACTCAGGTAAACACACCCGTCCTCTCTGTCATCGACTGCTAATGTCTGGTCTGTATCGTTCAGGTGAATCCCATTCCTGCACCTCTGCGCTCGGCAATGCTGCAGCAGGTGTTCGACCGTGCCAACCTGGCAGACTCATCTGTGTCCGATGCTGAGGTGCTGGTGTGGCTGAACGACCGCTTGGCGTTCCTGCTGCCCGAGCTCTCGTCCAGCCATGTGGCGCCGTACTTCAACATCATCAGTGTGCGACAGTGCGACACCATACAGCAAGCGTAAGTAGCGGGAGAACAGAGAAACACATACTTATCCACATACTTCATTTGCAACATATGCAGAAGATGTACACACACACACTCACACTGTAATATATTATCAGCACCTGTTCAAAATGTAAATATACTGTACATACAGTATATAGCCTTTTGTCTGAGCTATCATACTTGCATTCATATTCTACAGTTGATTGTTTGGTCAATTATTTCTACACAATATAATATCCACTGCCAAAATCTAAGTGCATTTTGGGTATATTATATTCACAATAAACCAGAGAGGATTCAAGCGTAAACCCTCTGTCATTTATGTACAGTACCATATTTAGGAGATTATTGTCACCTGTCATATGACTGAATGTATCTTTACAGAGTGGGGCTACTGAACGGCACCCTGTCCACCCTTCCTGAAGATACTCAGACTGAGGTGTACAGTCAAATCGTCACAGTACTCAAAGGTATGAATTTGTGTAGCAAGTTCTATGATAAGATGAACAATATAAAGCTTAAAGCTATAATCCGGCATGAATCAACACCTTTGCGCATCGTAGACCGAGTGTTGCGTTAAACGGCAGCTAACACTAAGTGAATGAGCCATGTCAATAAACGAAACCTAATTGATTTGCTTTCATTCTGAAATGCCCCATTCTGTTAACGTTAGCTGCCGTTCGCTATCTCAGATCTACCTTGCATGAAATCGCAGTGGTTAGTGGCTACAATAGTGCTTTAAAACAGTAGGACTACGTGTTTAGTCACGTTGGCTTTCTCCTTTAATTCAAAGATCTGCGACAAGATGAAGCGGTTTTAGAAGTCATTGCAGCGGTCATCAATAATCAATGGCTTGTTGCAAGGAGTTTTAGAACGTTGCAGGTTTTTAGAACATATCCACCTTAAGACTTGTTTAAGACTAAACTGTTGTTGTTGTTTTTTGATTTGTTTTGTTTTGTTTTGCAAATAAAAACAAATCATTTAACTTTCTCATAGAGCAATACAGATCAGTGTTTGATAGTCGTTTTAGGCTAAATTCTTTCTTCCATAATTCTCTGTTTGTCTCCCCTCAGAGCCCTCACCTCTGCGTTGCTATGGCAGCGGAAGCTTCTATTCCTTCCTGGAGTCGTCCTTCATGGGCTTCCAGTTCCCCAACCTGACCACCTTCCTCTCTCTCATTCCCGCCAGCCGCAAGCCTGAGGTAACGCACAGGAAACACAGCGGAGGATTCATTATGATTTACTATAGAAAACATACAGTTTGTGAAATCAACCAGTTTGTGAAAGAAATCAATGTGGTCAATCACAATGATCATCTGTGAGAAATGGATGAATGATGGATGTTTTGTGTGTGTGTGTGTGTGTGTGTGTGTGTGTGTGTGTGTGTGTGTGTGTGTGTGTGTGTGTGTGTGTGTGTGTGTGTGTGTGTGTGTCTCCTTCTCTCCTCCAGCTGATGAACTCCATTACTCCAGCCCAGCTGGGCAGTTTGCTGCGAAGGCCAGACTCTGTGGACGACACGTCCAGACTCTGTGAGGTCTTTGATGGCTACACACAGACACTACAGTTCCTGGAAACGGTCAGTTATTTCATAGTGTTCATTCATGTGGATGTTTAGGCAGTGAATCTTGTGTGTGTTGGTATGTGTTGGTGTTGGTGAGTGTGTGTGTGTGTGTGTGTGTGTGTGTGTGTGTGTGTGTGTGTGTGTGTGTGTGTGTGTGTGTGTGTGTGTAAATGTCCTTTGGGGGCTTTTTGGTTCAGTTCTTGAATAATCTTTTGATATTTGTGATCGATCATATACATTATACATACATGTATAAATTTAAGTTATAGTCTGGGGGCTGGTTATTACCTGACTAAATTTCTACCCTTTTGTGACCAAACTGTGCTCCATGCAGGAGAGCCTTCCAGAGTCGATGCGTCCACACATCCTGCCCTGCGTGTGGCCCCAGGCCCTTGCTGCCAGCACCACGGCTGACGTAGACCGCTGGTTCGACTCCGGCTTGAGCTCCTACCTCCGTTACCTGAACAAAGACCTCATCAGCTACGCCACACTCAAGGACACAAACTGTCTGGCCTTCAGCAAGTTGTGAGTGCTGCCTAGGAGTGCACACTTTTCAGATTTAGTGTCCTTGGGTACTCTGATACTGTTCTAAGTAGTTTGCATTAGCGTCCCTGGGTAGTGTGTACTGTACTTTTGCTTAATTAAAAGGATCCCCGGCTAGTTTGGCATGTTAGCGTTATAAGATTAGTAATGACGTCAACTTTAGTTAACGTTATCCCAAAACATTCAACAATTAAAGTTGACGCCAATGCTAGTCTTATAATGCTAACATGCCCAACTAGCCCGGGATCCTTTTAACACTTATAGAAGAATATGCACATGGTACTTGTGTAGTATTTACTTATTACTTTTTATTATTAATATGTGTGCATGCTTCTTGTAGTTTAATACAGAATTAGAATTGAATGAAATGACTATTTGTATTTTTTGTTTTCTTTCCCAGTGTTGCTTCAGTAGGAACCCAAGACTTAAGCTCCTCAGACTTCACCCAGCAGGATGTGTACTCAACCATACGCAGCTACCTCTCCGCAGGTCAGTAAACAATCACATCAACAACATCACAACTATTGTATATCATTTTGTTTAAAGGTGACATCAGAGACGGTTGATGAAAGCGAGACCATTCATTAGGAGCTCCTTCCTGTTTCCATATGACGTTGGGTTCGAAGCTGACACGCCCTTTAGGAGACCGGTAGTAGACAGACCTTCGTTAAACCCAATGTGGAGTTCGTGGGATTTTACTAGATTTCTCCAATAAACTAAATTCCCTTATTTGAGGAAGGGCTTTGGACATTTTTATACCCCTAGTCACAATGAGCAGGTAATTGTTATCAGAACTAGCCTATAGATAAGAAATGTAAGTTAACTTAATGGAAGAAAACGAACTTTATTTAAGCCTAGGCAGCTAGAAAAGTGCCCTGCTGTCTGATAACAAGCTGGCTAAAAAGCTAGCGATAGCCACAATAAAGTTGTTAAATTTACAAATCACACTCTCAATAAAATGTCACCTTCCTAGACAACATTACTGATGCCAGGTAAATGAAAATGTCCATGTCAAGTTCGTTTGTAGCAATATAGAAATTTAACCGAGGTTCTCAGGTGCTAGCAAGCTAGCGATATTCTAGCCATGTTCTCATAGTAACCCAGGCAAAAACGGTTGGCATGTTAACGTTAGCTAGCTTGCTAGCTCGGTTAATACATAAAATGAATTATTTACCCCGTGCCTGAAAATGTACTGAATGGGAATTACAAACAAGCAGTGGCAATAAAACGACACTGGAAATTATATTTTAATTATTTAACTGCTTATTAAGAGAAAAAGTTAATGTTACGACGTCTATGACGCACCTATTTAGGAGACCGGAACTGTATCCCGATTTTTAACGTTGGGGAAGCCTAGAACGATTCATCTCCACATAATACAGTATCTCTGGTGACATAGCATGAATTAATTCAGTAGTGCACCTTGTTCTCTGATGTTAAAATACAATATATTCAATTGTATTTTGTCAAAAATAAAGTTAAGTGATATTTTACAAGCCTAATTAACACCTCATATTTAGGATGTGTATTGAAATGGCCCTTTTGCCTAAACTACGCCCTCCCTGGCAACCTCAATTGAACTGCAATGGCTTTGTGCTATTTGACATCACTTGTAGGCTTTGTTCTGATTTGCCCATGTTTTAGTGGCTATTTCTAATTTTTAGATTTCAATATGAAAGAGGGCAGAACCATGCCTCATGTTCATGATATCTCTTTGACCATGTACAACCTCTCTTAATTAATCAAACACAATGTAAAATTGGTTTTCCATTCTATGTCTCCTTTAACCATTTCAATATATCGGGAATTGGCATTAACCCTTGTTCAGTATTAATCCTAGCACCAACACTACTGATTACTTATTTTTT
>JAODXP020000033.1:13245807-13270807 GCA_027497455.2 Sardinella longiceps | reverse complement strand
TTGATGAAATTGTCTTTTGGAACTGTTTCCGACTAATGTCACTCTTTAAGATTCTATGGGCAGTAAAATGTGCTTAATGCCAGCTGAAATGCGGAGCACTTACTAACCCTTCTGGTTACATCAACATCATGTTTGTCTAATGTTCCTGTGTGTCACCATGGTAACATGTCTGTTGTCTCTATCTGTTCAGCATCTCGTTCCAAGTGCTGCAGGGCTTCACCTGCACGCGTGTGCAGACCTTCACCAGGATCAAGATCAGAGGACTCATCAGAGCCTGCAGGCGACGCGTGAAGCGGAAGCTTACTCTCAGGCAGACACAGGTGTGTGAATACACACACACACACACACACACTCTCTCTCACACATATACACACACACACACATACACACAGGCCACTCTTACAGCAAGTAATTCCTCAGCATCAAAGACTGAGCAAACAAAAGCAGCGCCATCACATTTGGCACATCACTCCAGAACCAAACAAAAAAACATACACACCACAAGAGTAGCCTGTTTCCACACGCTCACATACAGAAGCACTTGCACACATGGACACACTGGCTATAATGTGACATTGAAAGGATGTTTTTATCTTTTTCCACAGTTGACTTGCATGTATAACTATGTGAAAACGGAGATCACAGAGGACTACTCTTCTTACAATCAAGATCTGCTTCTGTATTTCGAGTACGTACCTTAACCCCCAATTCCGGATTGAGACATTACTGTAAAAAAAAATAATTTAGATTAGAATCATCTATCATGATTCTATCATCTATCATTCTAGAATACTTCATTACTGTAAATGTGTTTGCCACCAAAACAGCTGACATGCGGCTCTGCTTTGTTAGTTTGTGTGTCCATTAGCCTTTTTGCGTACTGCACTGCAGCTAACATCTACTGCCATTATGATAAACATTTTTTTGATCTGCTAAATAATATACCTATGATCTGAGAAACATTTAAAGCCATTGTGTTGGATATATGATGAGGTGTATTCAAACTATAGGTTAACATTTTCTTCCCACTGTGTGTGTGTGTGTGTGTGTGTGTGTGTGTGTGTGTGTGTGTGTCTGTGTGCATAGTTACTCTCTCGTGACAGACTGTAGAAGCTACTTCACTGAGCTGGGCTTCGGAAACTTCAATACTTTATCCGGACCCTATATCTCCCGCCGGCAAACACTTGTCAACAATGCCAAAACCTGCCTGGTAAGTCACCCCTTTTTTAAGGTCGAGACTTCATAAGACCTCTTTTTGTTTGAACTATTACGACTAACTTAATAGTTCCAGTTAAAAAGTGAAATCAAATGATATTTCAGTTTGATATATCATGTATGCACATACATATAGAAAAATACACACACAAAATACAACAAACAAAAAATCATTAAAACATAGGTGTTTACATAGACTTCAGTTTCACAGAGGTTATCAAAATGCAAAGTTGAATAGAAATTCTATGCTGTAAGATATTGCACTCATAATTTATGATCTGATTTCAGGGAGTCACTGGTTTTAGCTTCAATGCGACGGACCTCAACGTAATCGGCAACATGGTGTGTGTTCTGGACGGCTCGTATGTCGTGAACTCTGACCCCACCATCATCGAGAAGCTCAAGAACTGTGATGATGTCTCGATATCCCTGGCCTCTGGCATGGAGACGGTCCTCCTTTCGGGCAACACTACATACGGGTACATCATGGACGTGTCCACTCACAGCGTTAGACATTTGAAAAACAAGGCGCTCACTTAACAGAAGCCCAGGATACAACTAGAAAAGATTTGGATAAAGATTTCTATTAAACAATTATTCACAAAGTATTATAAACACATGAATAAAGGGTTATGATGATCTTACAAAGTCTTATAATCAAAGAAGGCCAAAGAAGCTTAAAAAACACTTCATATTGGAAAGGCTTTACATTATACATTATACAGAACATTGTAATGTATCAATGCATTAAGACTTTATGAGTGCATTTATAATGCTTTTATGAATACTGGGTTCATTGAATGTGTGTCCAGGAATTTGTAATTATGAGAAGCCTACTGAGGCCCTCATTCACTAAAACTAGCGCTATTCGCACTGCGTCTATTTATGGAATGCGTTTTAGGAAGGATTGTTCCAGTGTACATAGGCTGTCGTTGTAAAGGTGAAGGGGACTCTAGCTATGACCGAAAATTCTCGGAACAGCAGCATTTGTCAGAATTTCAATCTTTATCATTGTATTTCATTGTAAATGATCCCAAAACAAGTCTTATGTCATTTTGAGCGAATCTGTACTTTAAAATGACATATCTGCTTTTTGTTTGTTTGTGCTACCAGTATTCCATCAGAATGGACAGAAGAGACTCTGAATGACTTGAAGCCTCTGCCTCTGTACTTCACATCCAATCTCTGGAAAGAGATCAACAGGGTAAACATGGATGGTCTTTTTTAAAACCAGAAACCACAGACCAGATTTTTAGCATGGCTCTACACTTCCGATCCTTGAGAAATGTGTCAGTCAACTATTAGAACAAATACATAAAAGATTTTGGTCAGTGTGACCTCCCTCAGTGAATACTGTGAGTTGGACTGAACTCAAAGATTTGTCCTCTTAGGACTTATTCTCTCATATAGACTCTCATATAGACTATACTTTATCTCATACAGTACATACCAGAGGAACTTCACTTGTAATGCTGTCATTACGGATTGTTTATACATTATCTCTTTACTGTACATACCAGAGGACCTTACATTGTCTGGCTGTCATTACGGATTGTTTATACATTATCTCCTAAAGTGCAGTATACATACCAGAAGAACTTCCGTTGTCTGGCTGTCATTACAAATAGTTTATATCTTTTACTGTAAATGGATAGAGCTGCTTAAGGAAGTCTCCAGAAATGCCACTGTGTCTTGTGTGAATATTTAATAATTGTTTGTATGTTGTATTGTTTGCTGTTTACCATCTCTGCAGAGGGAAGGCCGTCGTTTCTTTAAGAGTTTCATCAGAGAGCTGAGAAGTCAAGGTGCTCCGAGGAGAAAGAAGAGATACATGCGGAGACAATACCGACAGGGCCGCCGAGCCAAACGTGAAACAGGTTAGTGAAGCATCGAGTAAATGTATTTATGTTGTATTGCATTATGGGTACAGTGAATATTTTGAAATGTGTAAAAATGCCTAAACATGGTTTGCCCTTCATTATTGAAGAGACAACACAAATCATTCTCATAAAATCTTACTTAAAAATCATTACACATCTAGGAAAACAAGTTACGAGTTTCAATAAAGACTCATTGCATTATAACTATAGTTTAGTATGGTTTGCTTTGGTTAACTGTTGTCTTTAATAGTAGGCTATATTTAATTGCTTTTCCCACTGGAAAGTTTTGAAACGGTATGAGGAGGGACAAGGTGCTCATGCATTTGGAGTTCAAGTCAGTTAAACATTTTACTTGAAGGCAGTTTTTTTAACGGAGTACACAGGGACGAATGGGGAAAATGAGAGAACTCGACCAAATATTTCACTCTAAACTTTTCCAATATCTCTGAGTTGTCTGTTACACATCTTAAAACTATCTTTGGTTTTACAGCAGTTGAGTGCACGGTGGGAACCATCACCCAGGTCGAAATCAACGACGATGCCTTCCCCATCGATTACGACACCACACAGTTCAATGCCTGCTTGAGCGCTACAATCCTCAAGGACAACCTTCCAGCCGTCACAGACAAGTTAGATGATGAGGACTACTATGAGATCGTCTTGCAGAAGTTAAATCAGGTGATTTCCTCAAACAAAATGGTTGCTGTCGTGGATTAGCCTGACATAGCCCGCCCATAATACTACTTTTCATCTGTATTCATGGTCTGGAGGTTCTTTAACCTGAAGCAATTATAGGGCGGGGGAGGGCACTCAGCTCTGGTTTGAAACGATTGGACAGCTCACCCAATCAGCCTCACTGATTGGTCAGTTGTTTGTTAACAGACTAAACCCTCCCCAGAAGACTGTCTCCAGACCATGAATACGGATGAACAGTAGTATTATGGGTGGGTGGGCAATGTCAGGCTAGTCGTGGATATCAACAGAAAAAGAAATTTTCTGATCTGATTTCTTTGTTGACTAGGGAACCAGTATACAACAAGAGACCTCCACTTTCAACTGTTGTTGTATACCGATAGTTGTACGTTTGTTGTAGTTGTACGTTTGACTTTTAGTGTTTTTATTTTGGTCTGTTTTAGGCTGGTGTTTGTGTGTATGTAAGATAAGATTCCTTCATGTTCCACTAAAGTAATTATTTTGATAATTAAAATTTAACCTCGTTCTCATCCAGGCTTACTCAGAAGGCATTTCAGACGACATTCTCCAGATGCTGGGGCCAGTGTCACGGGGGGCGACCATTGATGACATCAGCAAGTGGAACGTGACCAAAATTGACACTTTGGCCTCCTTGCTGGTGTCAAGAGATGGAGTCTGGTCAGAAAACCAGGTTAGAGCCAGTTAAGGCCAATTTTTGTCGTAAAGAGGAACTTTGATGCAAACTGACACTCCAGATCCATGCACACATGACATTTCTATGGGCATTTTGTTATTTTGTTGTTTGTTGTTCTTTACATATTTAAAAAATACATTCAATAAGTAAAACAATATGGGTTTATAATATATATCAATAAAAAAGGGGGTCTATAAAATGAATTTACCAAATGTTTGGTAACGTGACATGACTGATGTGTTATCGTTTATTCCACCATTGTGATTGTAAAATAATATGGTATACAGTCATTAACTCACTCTTTCTCTCCCAATACTCCCCCACTAGACCCAAGCCCTCATAACCAAGTACCTTGCAGCAGGGAACAGTATTGACAATTCTGTTCTTAACTCACTGGGAGGTTCTGGTGTCTGTTACTTGGAGACCAGTGTGCTGGAGGCCATTACTTCCAACAGCCTGCAGTGAGTATTATGGTCTGTTTGATAGAGGATTTAACATCACAATGTGGTGCTCTGACGATGGGTTGTGCTGTTGGACTTAATTATAACATTTCTGACCATTTTGAACTCTCCTTGTGACTGTAAAAAGATCATTATGTAGGAAAAAGCACATTTCTATAAAATATTTAAAAAATATATTTCTATAATGCACATCTGAAGCCCACAAATTGAGAAGCCCCGAATAGATAAAAGCTTTTAGAATATTCATGCATAAAAAAAAACACTTTTATCTATTTGGGACTAACCAATTTGTGGGCTTCAGATGTGCATTAGTTGAAAGAAAGTGAATTTAGACATATTTGAAATGTTGTTACCCATTTTTTTCAAGTCAGAAAGAGGGATAAATTCAATGCATTTCAATGATAGAATGTTCAGTTTACTGTAAAAAACAAAGTAATATGCACACCGGAGCTCCCATTTTTACCGTTTTAATTCGTGTAACGTTTCGGAGAATGTTCAGTTTACTACCATGGAATAGTTTTAGAATCTCGGAATGTTCAGGTGTGAAATAAGCCCGTTGTGCTTGGTGTTTATTTGCTAATCCTGTGCTGTGCTTATATTAAATTACATTCTGTTTGAACGACACAGGATGGTTATTTATTTGAACAGTAGCACTTCCTTGTGCTTGGTGTTCATTTGCTAATCCTGTGCTGTGCTTCCTGCCTCCAGGCAAGCAGATGCTCTGACCATCAGCAGCTGCAGTCTGGCCAAGAAGAAGCTGCTGTTCCCCATCGCCCAGGCAGCCTTCATCGGGCAGAACACTAGCAGCACCTCAAGGTCAACCACAACGTCAACAGTCACCTCCACAGAGTACCAGCTCATTGAGACCTACCTGGGTAAGGACAATTACTGCTCTATAAATGTTGCTGTTGTCATTAATTAACTAATAACACACACTTAGAGGAATACTCCGCCAACTTATTGAGACCTACCCAGGTATTGTATTTTTTTTTTTTTTTTACTGTCATTTATCTTTTTTTTTTTTAATTATTTCTTATTTTATTTTGGACTATCTCTTTTTTTCTCTCCTTTTAGTCTTTGTCTTTAATAATGCAATTTCACTCCATGTCTTACACAAGTATTTCAATGTATGTGACAAATAAGAACCTTGAACCTTGAACCTTGAACCTAACTGCAGAATGTTCTTGATCAGGTGGTGCCCCAGAGTCGTTTGTGAGGACACTGGTCTCCTCCAACGTCAGCATGGACATGGACACTTTCCTCGAGCTTGATCAGAGTGTCATTCAGGTAAGCGAGGGACTTGAGTTCTCAAAATGTATCGTAATCAGAGCAGAATTCAACTTTTTGGAAATACTTTTATAATATAAAATTACGACAGTTTGCTCTTATGCTACTTTCTGTACGGATTTGACCGATTTAAAGGACACTTATTTACACTGATGCATGACACAATACTCAATTAATAGTAATTTATCTTTTAAGTCAAATGCAGCTACACCCTTGTTACTCTGTATGTTGTGTAAGGTTTTTTCTCCATAACTCTAAATTATTATTTTACTTCTATAATTTTGTCAGTGGGAAGAGCTCATCAAGAGCTTTCATTTGATAACTCAACTTTGACCAAAACGTCACTTACACCCTTTAGGTTTTCAGACCTTGATATTTAGTCCCTTACATACATACACTTACATAGAAATACTCACTGTCCCAAACACACACACACACACACACACACACACACACAGACTCCATCATACAGACGCTCACATACTTTAGTCACCTAACTTGCAATCTCTCTCTCCCTGTCTCTCTCATCTCTCTCTCTCCCCTCTCTGCCCCTGTCAGACGCTGAGCGTATCAGACGTGAGCAACCTACTGGGCGACACCAACGTGAACGACCTGCCCACTTACTCCAATAACGCGATCGTCCAGGACTGGATCAGCCGCCAGTTTCAGACCGACCTGGACACACTGGGCTTGGGGCTCACTGGCGGTCGTGCTACCCCTACCACTGCCGCCACCGCCGCCGCCGCCACCACAGGCGCAGCAGTAGCCCCAGCCAATGATGCGACTACTGCGGCAGCTGCAGCCACTACTACTACCACTACGGTGGCAGCCGCTGCGACGAACGCCACTACAGCAACAGGAGGGACAACAGCTAACAGCACAGGTAATATAATAATAATAAGGGCTGTGCAATATATCGAATTTAAATTGTGATTTGGATTTTTGGGTCCAATGATATCCAAACTCAAAAAATCGAATTGAAGTGTTTGATCGACAACATGGGCAGAAAAAGTTATATTGTAAGGGAAAACTTTTGATTGAAAAAAAAGCCTAATTTTGGTGCGTTTTGGGTCACGACAAGTTACATTGTGTGTGTGTGTGTGTGTGTGTGTGTGTGTGTGTGTGTGTGTGTGTGTGTGTGTGTGTGTTCAAACTCAAAAATAGACGTTTGAATAAGCATGATTTCAATACTTACCAAAATAATTGTGATGATGATTTTTCCATAAGCAAACAGCCCTAGGTAAGAGTGTTGCAGATACTGTATGTTTAGTTAAAATATGTGAGTCAATGGGTGTGTGAAGCGTCTACGTGTGTGTGTGTGTGTGTGTGTGTGTGTGTGTGTGTGTGTGTGTGTGAGAGAGAGAGAGAGAGAGAGAGAGAGAGAGAGAGAGAGAGAGAGAGAGAGAGAGAGAGAGAGAGAGAGAGTGAGTGAGAGATGCAGCAGTTTTTAATCAGAGGTAAGCTGTGAGCATTTTGATCCATTTTTGTATTCATCACTGACCCTTTCCCTCTTTCTTTGTCCTTTCTCTCTAACAGCAAGCGGAGCGGCCTTTGTCAGACCTGCCAGTGGACTACACTGCCTCCTACTGGCCACAGTTATCTCTGCACTCTGCACTTTCTTACTCCACTGATGAAGCGCTTATTACTAATAGCAGAGTGAAATCTGAACAAGTTTACACTTATATTTATATGGAAGGTACAATGTAATGTGATCTTAGTAAAACTGGAACAAGACTTTAAGAAAACGATGTAACCATGTCATGAAGATGTATCAGGCTGCTACATGTATGTTATAAAGTCATATTGTGTCATGATTCAATGTCGTTATTGTGACTGTTTACATCATTTTAAATTATTAATTTCGAATTTCTGAAAGCCTATAAGGGCTGCTGTGACAGGTTTATGTTGTTTTTTCAAAGTATGGCTCCAGTAAAATAGCACTTTCAGCAAACTGTTTGTGATTGAGGGTATTCTAGTTATTTTCTTTTCACCCTCTCTTGTTGTTTTCTTTTTTTAACCTTTATAAAATATAATGCATATCTGAACTGTTTCTCAGGTTGTCAGTTGAAATGTCACTTTAAGTGGGACTAGACTGTTTTCTTAATTTGTCAATGCGGGACTAGATTCTTAATATGTCTGTACTTCTGTGAACTTCAGGTGATACAAAACACTGTTGCACTTTTTTAACAGATCTGTACTTTTATACTTTTTAAAATTAGTACTTACTTTTTTTCCATGGAAAATGTGATCTCATAATTAAAGCAATCTATCTATCTTTATGAGCACTCTGTGTGTGTCTGTGAAAAGTGGTTCTCCATCACTACCAATTTTCCATTTGCTCTGTGTAGAGTTGTTTATGAATATTTGTTTACATTGGAAACAAGCAAAGCAACTAAGGTGTTATTTCAGGTGTTAATGATCTGTTGTTTTGAAATGGGAATCAAGCAAACAGCTAAGACCAATCTTCACACTATTCCAATAATAATACTATTCCAGTTATAACACCATGACAGTTATAACACTATTCCAATTATCACACTATTCCAGTTATAACACTAATCACAGTTATAACAGCATTCCAGTATACTGCATGTATAACAGTAAGATTTTCCAATGCTGCTTCACCCTTATGGAAAAGATTTTCTTTTTTTTTTGCCATATTTTAATCAGAAAACAGTCGATCAGATTAGAAGATTAGATCTGGAAGTGAAGTCTGGGAGTCTGCACACAAGAGCTAAATCATATCATTGTTTGTAAATAAAATAAATCATAATAAAATAAATCATATCAAAAGATAAAAAGTGTAGATCTGGAACATCAGATGGTGTTACAGATCACCAATCAATCACTACCAAAATTTTAATCATCTTTTCTTTGTTCCAAATGGACACGTAGAAGAATAATCTTCCTAATCTCTAATAATCTTAAAAACATACAGTAGATTTTTAAGTCATCTTAAACACCAACAACCAAACCAACAGAAAAAGCAATGTCTGCGAAAACATAACCTCATTGGCAAAGGTACATATAACAGCCTCAGACAGTAAACCTACTGGAGTATCCCTTAGCACTGTGGGCACGACTGAGGCATCTTAAACAAGATATGCCATGGAAAAGATTTTCATCTGGTGTAATAAAGGTCCACTTTATTAATAAGGTCCACTCCTCATACACGTACAGACTGTATATAGTATACATGATTCTGTGTAGTATAGGATATACCATAATAATGCTTAGCCCTCTATGGTACGCATTATGATCTGATTGTAAAAAAAAATGTTTGTAGTGTTTTTCCTGCTTAAAATGGGACACTTTAACAATATCTTTGGAAATTTTTTTAATTTTTATTTTTTAAAAGATTTTAAAAATTTGTTGCCTCAAAGCAACATTGTACCGTAGTGGAAAAAAGTGAAATACTTCATATTTCTAAGAAATAAAGCAAACTTTTTAATCTAAAATACCATTAGTTAAAGCTAAACACTATAGTGAAATGTTTTATCTGGTTTTAAATTAAATATATGTCTAAAATATTGAAATAAATGAAATTTTAAATTCAGTCGTTGCCCTCAGGCAACATTGTACCGTTCCGACCTGAAATTCAACATTTTGACATATGAACTTAAAATGATTATTTTACACTACACATCAAATATAATCAACCAAATTCCTTTTTTTCCATAATTAGAAAGTATCATAAACCCATCCAAATATTCCAATATATGCATAAATATACACAAGCATAACCATACATCTATGAGTTTGCACATAAACATGCACATGTGCACACTTGTGCGCACGTACAAAATAGCCTCCACTGTTGCTTCCAGATATGTTTTCTAACTTTTTGAAAGATTAATAAGCATTGCTTCTCATCAGAGAAACAGTTATTTAGCTGAACAATTATTTATACCGTATAGTAGATAGATAGAAAGCGGTCAGGTACCCAACTTGGGGCTACGGGTACCAAACCTGTAGGTTCCCTGAAGACCCCTATACAGGACTCCAACAGCTTGATGGTTCCACAAAAGGCTCACAATTTGACCAAACATTCTTTGGCTTTACTATAAGCCATTTTATTACAGGCAGCTTGTAGCAAATGAGAAAAGCAGTGTCAAACCTGGCCTCACACCCCTGCACAAATCCTGCAGCTGTGATCGCAACACTGAAAAGCCAGGCTTTTGGGGCTAATATTACATAGACTTATCTATATTTTAACAGATATTGGTACTATTTGTATATTTACTTACAAATATAGTCAAAACAATTGTTTTTTCTCTCCTTGCTCTACAAATATAATGTATTGTCTTCCCTACTTAGTATATTTGCTATGGCCTCATGCTAGTCCGCTACGGTACAATGTTGCCTCAGGGCAACATGCAGTTTTTTATAATTTTCTAAGAAATCTTGATTGATATCTTATCTAAAGTTGTTGGTAATACCTCTTGACTTATTTCTCAAGGTTACTGATATTTTGTCTTTATGATTTACTTTGAAATTATAACTGAAAAAAGGCAATTTCTGTGGGCGGAAATGCAGTACCACAGGCTACCAGCACAGTCCCTGAACAAGGAAGTAAAATTACTTCTTTTGAGTCACATGACATTATTTTTGCAATTTCATTGGATAGTATAGGGGTTCCCACCCCTGCTGAAGAAATATCCAATCAGTTGCATGTTTACTTTTGATTTAATAAGTCAAATAAGGCCATGTTGCCTGGAGGCAACGCCGTACCATAGAGGGTTAGCATAATGCTAAAATTTCTATGTTGGCAAGACCCCACAAAGGATGTAATTTCATTGCCTCGGGAGTTCAAATGTTGGTAACCTTTCACCGGATTCAAGGACGGTACTGAAACGTCAACATCAACAACGTTGTTTGATGAAGTTCATAATGTTTATTGCCAATTTGTAACCAGGATAGTAGAGTCAATTGGCAGCAATGCCCAAATGAATTACACCAGGTGATGACGGCATGGTTAAATGGTGATGATGATGTCCAGTAATATCTTCAATGATCAGAGAATAGGACAGAAATATGCCATGGTAACAGTACAGGGATAAACAAGAAAGTTCTCACATTTTGCTCCAGCCCTATGCAGATTTTTTTAAACTTGTGTACATTTTAGTTGCCCATTTTTGCTGTCATTTGGAGAAGGCTGTGAACATTCACATTGAATTGAATTGTTTTAGCATGGGTGTTTGGGACTCCAATATGGTATGGATGTGAGAACCAATGTCTGTACTAAAGGGCTGTTTAAACCAAGAACGGAAAAATAAATATCTTACAACACAGCACTGCAGTGTCTGTGACTACAAATGACTAAAATAAAGTGGTTAAAACTGTTGTTTGTGCAAGAAGCCAGATAAATATTGTGAACAAACAACATTTAGCTGCTTGCATGCTGTGCTGTCAGCTTCTGGAGTGACATTTGGAGCAAGTTAAGACTTTCAAAACAGTTTAAAGTTCTGTCCTTTAAGTAGTAAGCACTGTATTTATTCCTTGAAGTTGATAGTTTTTGTTACGCCATTATTTCCCCCTCCTTACACAGTGCTTTGTTGGCCGTAACTGAAAACATTACCAAAAATGTCTGTTAATAAAAAATATGTAGATATCTGTAATCAACCTCCAAAAAAAATTCACATCCTGATGTACCTCCATTTATGTTGCGGTTTTTGAGCCAGCCTTAGAGGTCTAATCCATACTTGCTGCTTGGTGACCGACTCCCCTGACTGTGGGTATGTTGTGTTTCAGGGCAGACTTCACATTAGTGTGTGTGTGTGTGTGTGTGTGTGTGTGTGTGTGTGTGTGTGTGTGTGTGTGTGTGTGTGTGTGTGTGTGTGTGTGTGTGTGTGTGTGTGTGTGTGTGTGTGTGTGTGTTGGTTATCCCTGCAGTAGCAACAGAGAACAACAAAAAAGCCAAGACAGCAGAGCTCTAGAGCCGAATCAAAGGCGTGGTCACTAACTGTAGAACTTCTCTGTTCTCCCAAATCAAATCAGAACCAATTTAAGACCTAGCCGTCTCATGTGGTTAGACACACACACACACACACACACACACACACACACACATCAGAGAACAGCTTCAGGGAGAGGAAGGAAGGGGGGATAACTAGTGAATAAAGGACAGGAAACATAATGTAAGTCAGGAGGAGAGAGTGAGACAGATGATGTGGCCTGTGTGTGTGTGTGTGTGTGAGTGTGTGTGTGTGTGTGTGTGTGTGTGTGTGTGTGTGTGTGTGTGTTGGGTTATAGACGCTTGTAGACCCCAAGCACAGCTTTGCAGTTGGAACAGGTGTGTTTGGCATCTCTCAGACGATCAACACAGAACGGGATAAGACAGCAACCAAGGACAAACCTGGAGGAGTGGAGAGAGGAGAGGAGGGGAGAAGAAAGGAGAGGAGGGGAGAGGAGAGGAGAGGAGAGGAAAGAACAGGAGAGGTGAGGAGAAGAGAAGAGATGAGGAGAAGAGGAGAGGAGGGGAGGAGAAGAGGAGGAGAGGAGAGGAGAAAGCAGAAGTGAAGAACGGTGGAATTTATTTTATTTTGGAGGCTGACTAATAAGAATAGTTTAAAACTGTAAGCTGTCTTTATGTAACTGATAAGATTTATTTTTCTGTATTTGTTTTTTTTCAAGCTTCCAGAACTTACCCACACATGAAGAGTCCACCACAGAACAGGTAGGTGAGTAGCCCAGAGTTGAACTCCACCTTGGTCACACTCGTCTGGTGACAGCTCGGACATGTCACCTGCACCGGACTATCACCGAACGGACCAATGGCGGCTGCGAAATAAAAATTGCTTAATGGTGGTTTTTGCCCCCAACGGTACCTCCCAGGCAGCACAGCCCAAAAGGCACTATCTTCTTCACCTTTGGGTTAGGGTTAACCCTAACCCTAAACCTTACCCCTTCAACCCTCATCCTAACCCTAAATTGGGGGCAGAAATGCCTTAAGGGCAGTGCTGCCTGGAAGGCACCGTTGAAGGCAAACATTACCAAAGACCATAAAAGTTCTTTCAAATTTAGTCATCCAAATGTAGGTGTCAACCATTCTCTTTCGTCCTAGAAACCCCAGAAAAGAGGCTAAATGCCGGAACATACCTTTAACCACACATGGGCCTAAAGAAGCCCCTCCATTCCATTTAGAACTTGGAAATTGGACTGGGGTCCTGGTATTTCGGACACCATTCTGTGAGGCCAACCTCCCCTTGCCATTGATATTATAGAAAATGGTGCTTTGTTATTAGTCTGTTTCTTATTGGTCCTTTCCTTGAACTCAGTTTTCCAAATTAAAGTGAACATCAATGGCAGTGAATCATTCCTGTGTGTGTGTGTGTGTGTGTGTGTGTGTGTGTGAGAGAGAGAGAGAGGGTAAGTGAGTATGTCTGAGAATTACTAATTAATTTATCTAATCTAATGTTGTGAGTTCCAGAAATGAATGGAAGGCTAATGGACTGGAATCGAGGCATGGCCACACAAACACGCCCATCATGAATACGACAAAACGTTTCAAAAACACCAATCACAGTGACATGTGTGTTACCATAGTTAGAAATTGTCATGACACCTCTCAGGATTCTGAACGTCACGACAGTATGTGTCACATATAGTAACAAATGAAATCCAAATTTAATCCAAATGCGCCCCCTAATCCTCCAAGACTTCAAACAGCCAGTCATGACTCATGAGGTCAAATCATCCATTGAAGCCTTTGAGGGTTCAGGGCTTAACTCTTAATGGAAATGGTATTCAGACAGTGGGCCTACGTCTTATCACAGGATTACAAAAATTACCGACTATTCCCGACTATTAATACATTGATTTTGCTAAATGTCTTCCGCTATGAGGTTAAAACAGGGGGGCAGTTAATATGGTGTTAATATGTTTTTTTTTTTTACTTGCATAAAACACTGTCCTGCGGCCTATACACAATGCGGCTTATATGTGGGAAATTACTGTATGTAAACTGTCCTGAGAAATACAATTACATATAGAAGTATATATTCTGCATATATTACATACCAACAGGGACTTGGCCTATGATGTTTGCCATAGCTCTGTAGACAGAAAATAGTATCAATCCAGACATTTGACCATTCCAAAAATATTCTTAATGACCAAACAACTCATCTAGTCCTAAACCAATGACAAATCACCTGGACATGTGACAATGCAAGAATTAACAATCATACAGGGACTTGGCCTATGATGTTTGCCATACCTCTGTAGACAGAAGATAGTATCAATCCAGACATTTGACCATTTCAGAAATGTTCTTAATGACCAAACAACTCATCTCTTCTTAAATAAATCACTTAGACATGGGACAATGCAAGAATTAACAATCAAGACATAATTTTCTTAGATTCTTAGCTGAGATTTCTATCAATAAAATTCATGCAATTAATAAATACGTAACTTAGAGCTAAAGTTTCTTTCAAACAGTGTCGGTAAACTCCAGTACTTACTGAGCTGGTCAGGCTGAGAGTTCTGGAGGCGTGTGAGAAAAAGCAGGATGAATAACAGGCTTGTGTTCGTGTGGTGTCCTTGCCTAGCCTATCCCAGTACAGCTGGATGGTCAACAGCAACAGCAGCAGCAGCAGTAGCAATGGGACCTCTGCCAGCTCGTCCCTGACCCCAAATGAAAGAGTTCTCTATCCACATCTCTCACAAGACCCACATTCGGATGGACTTTTCAGAAGAGAGGAGGGCGGACACGGGAGCGCTCGCTCAAAAAGCAGAATGGGATGTTGGGGCTTTTTGGGCTGTGCACATTTATTTGCTGGTTATTATTGGCTAAGCTAAGTTATTCAGTGTGGTTGTGTGTCAATGCTATACAGGAACCCTGTGACTTAGAAGAGCTTGTGTGGCTCACAGTTTCAAGGGTGATGCCATGAATTTGTTGTAGTTTTAATTTTTAATTTGTTTTATTTCGTTTACTGTACTGTGTTTAGAGACATATGTCTCTAAAACCCTGGAGAACATAGCCTTAGAATTTCAAGAAGTTGTCTTATTTCTTTAAATGTTGTAGTTGTCTGTGAGAAAAAAATGTCATAACATCTTTAATCCGAATAGATCGAGATAGGATCAATAGGATCAGATTTTTATGTCTTAATGTCTTAATGTCTTAAGGTTCACTAAATTGCTTTGATTCCGCTCCCACCGGGGAAAACACACTGACGTCATCAACATATAATGGAACTAACCGGTAATACACTTTTCTCTTGAAAGCAACGTCAACGCTTGACTGACCAAATAATCCCCAGGTCCCGAGACCTGTTGACTTCCCAGGAGAAAAAAAAGCTGAAGTTGTGTCAGTCAGAGCGAATTTGGAGGATATAAAAAGGCAGTGAACGGGGAAATCACTCGCACATGTCCCTAGGCTAAATTTTATTAGCAGCAGAGCCAAGGGCTTCACACATGGTTTTACTGGCAGTCATTTTTACAGGGTCAAAAAGCAAAAAAAAAAAAAAAAAGGTACTCACAAGAGGGTTCAGCCAATCTCTTTCTTTTTCATCAGTTCGTCATGGGAGCCTGCTTTCAAAATGCAATTTGAATTGGACTTGGAGTCTTACTGTACAAGAGTTTACAGCTGTGTACACATTTTGGAAAGAGGGTGGCAGGATTTAAAAAGGATGTGTTTTGTATAGTCCCAAATAGTCTTATTTCAGATGCACAGAAAAAAATTGTACATCTAAATAAAATCAACAAGTCCATTTGTTCAGCTAAACAAAACAGCAAAAAAAAAAAAAAAGAATTAGCTCCTATGTACAATGCAAATTGATAATGGATTTATTCCATTCCATCTGTGGTGGTTCTGAGAGGCGCTTTTGCAGTCAGAGACAACAACTCAAATTCAACTGTGTGGAAACAGCAGTTTCCGGTATCAGAGGCCTTTCCCTCGGCACTGAAAAATACACATAATGAAAGAACTGATGTTGCCTAACCCTGCATAAAAAAACAACAACTTTTTCCCTCGTTTTGTTTGAATTGCTATTTAATTGATCCAAATTTAACCTCATCCTTCTCTGTTTCAGTCAGAGGTTTCTTGATTTTTTTTACTTGTAAAGAAAAATCTAAATGATTTGGGAACTTTATTCATTTGCCTGTATCCAATCAGATCAAAGAGATGGAGATGCATTTAAATGAAATCAATTTAAATTAAATTAAATCGATTTTTAACAGTTTGAATGCCAGGTGTTTTTAACAAGCTTTGGCCCAGAGTGCCAGCAATCCAGGCCACTGTTGCCTATTTTTATAGAGCCACAGCGTATTCTGTGTTATAGCTATGGACACATACTATGGGTCATTTGAAAGGTAAGACTCTGAGCTCTCAGTGGGTGAAAACCGTTTATTTCTACATGCCTCCGTTCCTGAGAAATCCCAAGCTAAATAGTGGGTAGTTTTCATCAAAATCCTTGTTTTTTTTCTAGAAAAGGAGATATCACCGACATATTCGGCACTCTGACAAGGCCTCTTGCATGCGCGTCGCGGCCTGTCACTCACTCCACTCGGCCCTGAGACTGCCATCTAGTGATGAACCCGCGAAAGGACAACATGACATGACGTGCATTATTTGACACAAATGCTGCAATAGTAATCAAATGCTGCCTTGTGATGTGAAAATGTCCAGACAAAATGTGCAGATCGTGAGTTTTTATGAGTTTCCGATCGTAATTTATTTCAGTTCTATTTATCACAGAGTTCCAAAAATCATATATAACCTGTGTGAGGGTTTCTATTTTCGTAAATTAAAAAAAAGGCAAAAACGTAACATTACGTTTTTGGCACTCAACGCATGACAAGTAATAACGGCATATTACGTTTCTGGCATTCAAAGTGTTAATCAGTAGTAATCAGAGAGAGAGAGGCCATTAATTTAAGTTAAATTAGACAGACTTTAATCAGTAGAAATCTGTACTTCACCAGCTCATGTAAACAGATGCAGCAGTTTGCTTTTCATACCTGAATACACACATGAGAAATAGTCGCTCTCATGTTATTAGTGATTCCAGGATCAGTGTAAAAATAGATAACTTTTTATGACAAACATTGCAACAACATTATCTGACAAACTGCGAAAAGATTAAACCAAAAAAAAAAGAGAGAGAGAGAAAAAAAAGAAAGGATGGATCAATGGGATCAATGTTGCCATCACTAAAGTAACAATCAATTACAAACCCTTTTGCATGTACTGAGTTTTTTTTTTTTTTTTTTTTTTTTGTGGGGGCTGTTTGGCTGTAGGGGAAGATGCCAAATCATTAATCAGTTAGAGGGTTCCATGTGTTTTTTCACTGATTCAGTCACCAAGACATACAGATTGTCCCATCTGCCCTTGTGTTGAAGGTCATGAAGCAGAAGGCCACGGATGACAAAAAAAAAAAAAAAAAAAAAAAAAAATACAGCTACTTCAAAACAACATTTTTTAAAGTGGTCCATAAGGATGTGATCAGATATTTCCATTCCTGCCCCATGTAGCCTGGGCCCATCTAGGGTTATTTAGGGTTCATCAGTTCATCGGGGGCCTCTATCGGCTGAGCAGATGTAGTACCCTGATCTTCCACAAGGTGGCAAAGTCTCTCCTCGTTTCTTCACCTTTATTCAGCCTTCATTTGGCTTGACTCTTTTGTTTAATCTCTCAAACTGTCGTTCCCCATCACCAGCTCCAGCAGATGCGGCGACACCACTAATGGGCTTGTTCCATCAGGGGACCCTCTCAAGACATCATCTACCTCGTTCCTCTTCGCTTCGCTTCTTCATCCTCCTCCTCCTCCTCCTCCTCTTCTTCTGTCACGAAACCTCATGATTTACGATCTCTTCTCCATCCTCAGATTCTCCCTCGCTTCCTCCTTCCTGATTATCATCTTCTAAACTCCCCCCTTCGTCACTCCTTCCTCCTCCTCCTCCTCCTCCTCCTCCTCCTCTCTCCCTCAAGGCGGCGAGGAGCACCTTGAGCGCCGTGTTTTCGGCGAGGAGACCCCGCGAGGCGTCGGCGAGCTCTCGTAGACGCTGCACGGCCTCAGCCAGCTCTCGACTCTTCTCCCGACGCTGCTCCTCCAGCTCGTCGCCCCGCCGCCGTAGCTCCCCGTTTTCGCTCGCAAGTGCCCGAGCCTCGAGAGACAGCGCCCGGCGTTCGCGCCAAACGCCAGCCAGCTGCCGTGAGAGACGGCCACGTGCCCAGTGGAGAGCGCGGACCTCGCCGCGGAGCGCGCGCACTTCCGCCTCCAGGAGGGAGCGGGCGGCTGAGGAGGAGAGAAGGAGGAGGAAGATGGTGAAGGCTCTGGGAGGGGATCGTCGGTGGTGTGTGTGAGAACGAAGCGGAGCAGGTTGGGAAGACTGAAGCGCAAGTCATCAGGAAACTTCAAGCTCAGGTGCTTCCTGGGAGAGAAAGAGACAAAACGAAGAGATCAAAACATTAATCATTAATAAAGGGAAGAGATAGAGACAGAGAGAAAAAAAAAGAAAGAAAGAAAGAAAGAAAGAAAGAGTAACCCTAGGACTACACTGGATGCGTTACGGAAGTGTTGAGTCAAGTACAGTCAAAAATACAATGAAATTAATGGTGGATTTTTTGTAGATAATGGAAAGATTTTTTTAGAATGTTGGCTGTGCTGCAGTGCCTGGTGTAGCCAGTTCCATAATAGTGGAGCTAATTGCTACAGCAGATAACTTTTTGACTTCACGCATCCAGTGTAGCCTCGCATAAGATTGCTACTGTAGCATTGCTGTAATGGGATAGAATGGTAATGGTGTTTCAAACGTCGTTAAAGAGGAAAATAATGTTACAATATCGACACACACTAACTAACCGCAGAATGTGTTTGTACACACACAATCTACACTCCCACAGCCGCTCCACACACACACACACACATACACGCACACATGCATTTTACCTGTGTCTAGGGAAGAGCAGGATGGAAGGGAAGTGATCCACCATGAACTCCCAGGGCAGGTCGTTATTGGCAACATTTACCCTGGCGACCACAAGCAGGAACAGAAACAAACATAATCAGTGACTTATCGGCACACATGGCATCACAAAGCCTAAGCAGCAGCTAGATAGTGCTGAAACTGACACAACAGAACAAGCAGTGGAATTAATTTGCATATCCACTATAAAGCACACTGTATGTCCACAGACAGTTCCTCATCTGAGAGGCAACCAAAAAAAAAAAAAAAACAATCACACACAAGAAACAAATTCCTCCAATCATCTCTACATCACATGACTTGAACCCAGACGAGAGGGTCTGCTATACGAACCAGATCTGGTGCTTGCACACACACATATACGTACACGTATTTGCACACACACATACACACGCACATCAGTAATAAAGGCTGCAAGTACCATCAGTGAGCTCCTGTTTCTACTTTTAAGACTTTCAGTCCAAATGAGAGGCACCTGATGTTGCAGGATGAGGATTGATGCGTGAAGTGCCCTATTTCTAAGAAAATACACACAACAGTTTTCGCCACATTCGCTCCTCCTCTGCGAAGCTCACCTGGCTACGGTGAACCTGCTGTTGCTCTGAAGGAGTCTGGCGAGTTGGATGAGGACGTGGTTCAACACGGAACAGAAACCACACCAGTTAGTGTAGTACAGCAGGAGCACGTCCTACAGGGGAGAGAATTTTTGAATTAAACAACACTTTAATGAACTAAAAGTTCACGATACACAGGAAGATTTCCTACAGGGGAGAGAAAGAGAGAGAGAGAGAGAGATAGAGAGTGGCACAGAGAAAGAGACAGAGAAAAAAAGAGAGAAAGATAGAGAGGGAGATAGATGTCCAGTAGAAACACAACAATGTAAAATCATAAATTAGACACTTACAAAATTGCTTCACATTATGATCAAAGTTTGAGTTTTCACTTAATTGAAACCCCAGATGAAAGAAACCAAATGTTATTCCAATCCTTACCCTTTTGGGGTCCATGACCGTATCCAGGAAGGTGTCTGTAGTCACTTCCTGAATGAGGGATTGTGGGGGTTGGGGTCTTTTGTCACTGACCAGGTGCCTTGTTAAATGGCTATGAGGTGTACTGAAGTTTTGGATAAAGGGTTCTAGAGAAAAGACAAAAAAAAAAAAAAAAAACAAACATGTGAGAGGTCATATGGAACGCTCATAAAAAGCTAAAATAAAAAAAAGAACTAAGGAGGAAAAGGGATCAACAAATTTCCAAAAACATTTTCATTCTGATTAATACAATTACAGCTTTCACCGACACGGTTGGAAAACGTGGCAACATACTGTGTTCTTTCAGTGTCTTTTTAACTCTACACACCATTTTAAAGATCTACTGTACCTAGTGTCTCTATGAGGCCTCCTCTATGATCCAGAACATAGTGTGTTTCGTCTTGGAGATCGACAATTGCCGCAAAAGTCTGATCGCTGTCGTTCCGGTTCCCGGTCGCTCCGAGGCGAGCGGCCAGTTCCCAGTGCAGGTGCGAGTCGAGCAGGTAGAACCGAAGCGTTTTGTTAGTCCGACAACGGAGCCCCACGATTCCATCGACATGCAACGTGCAGTTCTCAGCCTCGGTAGCCTTGGCCACGGGAGGCGGTGTCGTGGAAGTAGCGTCATCATCCGACTCGTTTAGCGACGGCTGCGGCTCCCCTGACTTGTCCGAGGAGGCGCGGGTGCGGTTCCCCGTCTCGGCCTGCAGAGGGCGACAGCAGGCACTGTAGTGGCTGAAAGGGCTGTAGGTGTTGCGAACATTACTGCAAGTGGGGGCAAGAGGCAGGGGTGGTGTGTGTGTGTGGGAATGGGGGGTAAGGCGACCCCCTGAAACGGACAAGTGCCGCAGGTACGACTCAAGAGCCGCCTCCAGCTCGAGGAACGAGCAGCGCAGGGAATCGCGGTCATCGCCAACAGCTTTCCCAGTCTTTTCCGGAAAAGCAGCTCCTGCTGGGTCCGCTGATGAGGCTAGCTAAAGATCCAACAGAGCGGTTCAGGCAGAGCTCGCAAACGTTCTGGGCCGAACCAGACACGGAACTCCAGCCGGGCAGCACCAGTGTGTTGCAACAGAGCGGGCCGGTTGGCACGTTCGAGAGTCCAAGGCCGTCCTTAGCGTTCTGTGAGGTCACATCCTCTGAGCAGGAGTGATAGCGCACTGCAATGTCCGCAATCTGAAAGAGGACAAATGTGAAAACACAATGAAAACGGCTGTAAAAAAAAAATGTCTAAATGTCTAAAAAAAAGTCTAAAAATGTCTAATAAAACAATTTCTCAAGACTATGCCTAAATTTAAGATTTTAATATGAAAGAGGGCAGAACCATGCCTCATGTTCATGATAGCTCTTTGACCATGCACAACCTCTCTTAATTCATCAAAGCCAATGTAAAAGTGGTTTTCCATTCTATGTCTCCTTTAAAGTCAATTATTTCTATATAGACAGTCATTGGCTAAAATCAAACCATCCCAAACAAATCTCAATCAAGGTGCGCTAAAATCCCAATGTAATCCAAGTTCAGGGTACGCTCCAATCTCCTAGCCTCATTGTCTGTTTTTGTGCATAATGTGTGTGTGCAGGGGGCCCTTCACCTTCCATAAACACCTACATGAACCACATTGTTATAATCTTTAAGCATCTTTCATTAATATAATTATTTGTGTTGAATTTACAGTTGCCCAGCTCTAGCATTATAGTCATATTCAATTGAAAAACACCACCAATTGCCTGGTTTGCATGTCCTGTAGCGACGGCCCTGTGTGTGTGTGTGTGTGTGTGTGTGTGTGTGTGTGTGTGTGTGTGATTTGTGACTCACCTGGTCCTGCAGTGGGTGTCTGTGGGCCAGAGGGTCGTGGGGGAGGAAGAGGAGGAGGGCGGGGCCTTTGCGGAGCTCCTGTTCCAGGCTGCGGCTCTTGGCGCCGGTCGAGGGCAGCCACGGCAACAGACTCTCACGGTGCTGGAACACCCAGCTGCAGATGCTCTCCGCTGTGAAATTACGCTCCAGGCGTGGGAAGATCTGGAAAGAGGAAGAAGACGATATATATACATCTTGTCATTTAATTCGTTTTTAATTTTCCTATTTATTGCTACAGGCTCTCATTTAGAGTTGTGATGTTTTTATTTTATTTTATTTGTTATATCTTATGTCTTTTATGTCATTGTATGCTGTATACACCTGCTGCACACAAATTGCCCTTTTAGGGACAAAGAATAAACTGAACTTGAACTTGAACTTGAAGAGGATGAAGGAAAAGAGAATATGGAGGAAGGAGGAGGAGGAGGAGGGAGAGCAGAAAAGAAGGAAGGAGGAAGAGATGGAGGAGGAAAAGAAAGGATGGAAGGACGAGAAGGAAGAGAAAGAGGAGCGAGAGCAGAAAAGAAGGAAGGAGGAGAAGGGGAAAGAAGGAAAGAGAAGGAAAAGAAGGCATGTAAGAAGGAGGAGGAGGAGGGATGGAGGTGAGGAAGAAGAGGAAGAAATCAGTGTCAGATAATTCAGTCTATAAGTGTATACATATTCAATAGTGTAGCAACACCAGCATGGACACTGCTATTAATATATGGATTGGCTGGATTGGCGCACACACACATACACACACACACACACACACACACACACACACACACACACACACACACACACACACACACACACACACACACACACAGATACTCAAGGCTGTGAGCTACTTGGCTGGAATTGGCACTGTTCTGAGGTCAGTTCAGGCAGGATTTACTCACCAGTGAGGAGTTGAAGTGTCTGTGCAGGTAGACTGTCTCATCCTCCTCAACAGAGATGGCCTCTGCTACCCTCCGATTGGTCACCACACCAAAACGCACCACCCCCTGGAAATCTGGACCAATGAGGGACAAGCATGATGAGATGACAGACTGAATTCACCAAATATACGAGAGAACAGGTAAGGTACATGGTAAGTAATGTTGTTGTAAGGTTACTGTATGGTTGTGGTTTGGTTCTGTGGCTAGTAAGTAAGCTTACTGTATGGTTGTGGTATGGGTCTGTGGCTGGTAAGTGAGGTTGTTGTAAGGTTACTGTATGGTTGTGGTATGGTTGTGGCTGGTAAGTTGTTATGAGGTTACTCTATGGTTGTGGCATGGTTGTGGCTGGTAAGTGTGTTCTTTCTCACCTCTCTTGAGAGCCTGTAGGGCTGAGGAGAGGAAGGTGACGTAGCCAGGAGGCTGAGGAGAGGAGTTGAACTCAAAGAAACCCACCACCCCTGGCTGGACACACACACACACACACACACACACACACACACACACACACACACACATAATTTTAGGATAAATATATTCAACATAATATTTATAGTGTCTTTGTGTAATGGTGTGTTAGGCTAATTCTGGGGGAAAAATTAATGATAAAATATTTTCGAGCACAACAACATATACAACAAAAACAATAACTTTTGCCGGTGAGAATGCTTGAGTACATGACATAACTTGGTGCAGATGCCCTCATTCAAAGAGCCTCAAAGAGGGAGCAGAAATCAGGTCACAATCATACATATCCATGAATCCATTCATCAGATGGGACGGAAAGAGTTCAAGTACAGTATACACTAAACGTACAAAAACTATATACATTATATTAACTATAAACTATATTAATTTGTAAAAAGGAAATAATAATTCCTATTTTTCTTGTCTTCTTTCCTACAAACAGAACGTTAAAGGCCCTTTCATTTCTATTAGCTCTACTAACTGACATTTTATTTGCATAGCACAAGGCAGCTAATCCATTTGAATCCCCTGTTGAGCTGTGTGTTCATTGTAGCAAGACAAGTTTGTGATAAATCAGGTGTTATATGAGACTTGAGCTAACGCTTTAGCTACTTCCTAAGGTCCGTTGTTGCAACGGTCAACGCAGGCATATTTAGCTCTCTCTAAAGAAAACAGCGTTGCTACAGAAATCACTCGCTGTTCTCTAGCTGTTTCAGACAAATGTTTTGGTTCACTGGTCCACTGGTGCGAAGCAGCATGCAAATGTTCTGCAGAGATTTCATTACTGAGACAGACAGCTACCAGGAGGAAAGCTAGTGGATCACTGAAACCCGTTTGGCTGTATCTTTAACAAATATCACAAAAACATGCCCCAGATGTCAATCAAATGAAAATTCTATTGGAAAAGTGAAAAGGCTATTAGCGCAATGAATTACAAAATGTAATATTGCTTTTGTAAATATAAAATGTATCGCTACTGTTAGTTGTTGTTTTAGCTGGGTTTTTGTTGTTAATAGATTTTCTTTTTTTTTGGGGGGGGGGGGCAAAAAAAGTCAGCAGGTGTAGCGATGAACACAATGAGGTCTGACTGGTATTGGAAATAAAAGACATCCTATGAGAGCCGCCAGTGACAATATCTCTTAAAAAAGATCTAGTCCACCTATAGAAATACTATAGACCGTAATATTCCGTACATCACACAGTAAGCTGAATGCACTGATCTGGACGATAAGATAAGGCTCATAATGACTTAGTCAACCTGGGGAAGGACACCCTGTCAAACCAGTTTAGTGGCCAATGTCAGGTTGTGCCTTTGTTTACAGTACAGGGTGCCTCCCACCACCAAGTTACTCACACAGTGTAAGACTGTGGTAACTTATGAAGAAGTAAGAATGACTTACAATAATGTTGGAGTCTGTGTGATATTTCATCACGCTGCCTGAAGAAGACCATAAAGGCTCGAAACGTTGCTTTTTAATTGAATTATGGGAGTATAATCAGTGTTGCGGACATTTCCCTTTCTTCTGCACGATACTTCATTTGTCCTGCACCTGGCCTAACAGGTGGGATGTGCAC
>JAODXP020000033.1:13200807-13238307 GCA_027497455.2 Sardinella longiceps | reverse complement strand
TGGGCATGATCCATGACCCACGGGTTTATCTTTGGCTCTATATCTATTGTTGTTGTTTGAAAAACTTAGAAAATTATTGCAGCCAAACTTTTCAATCAGGGTGACGTTATAGCCTATGCCAGAGCTATTGAGAAGCTTGCTTAGAGACGCTCTCTACAGCATTCGCCCTAGGCCTAAGCACAAAGTTTACAAAACACTTCCCCAAACAGAAGGCTAGGTTGTGGGTTGCCAGATGTTTTCACCATATCAATATTTAGGCTACATAATCTAAAGAAAGCAATTAAAAAAATTGTGATGTCAGTATGAAAAATGCCCACCCTACAAAAAAGTTTATGAAACACAGGAACACACAACTAGGCCAATATGGAAATTTCACACTCAGATCCAGTCCTACGTAGGCCTATCTTATGTCACCTAATTGAGAACTTTTAAAAAATTCTCATGACATTGAAGGTCACCAACCTTGATGATTCAGTCATGCATTCTGAGTTCTCGGCAAGGTGTCTGATTTGCTCTGTCCATGAATAAGCCTACATGTGGAATGCAAACATACAGTTGCAGAACCGCCAATTCGTGACTTAACAGTAGTCTAGTGTCTTTATTTTGTATTCTCATCAGTTTTATAATGTCACAGTTTGCATTGAACAACCATCTCTCTCTCTCTCTCTCTCTCTCTCTCTCTCTCTCTCTCTCTCTCTCTCTCTCTCTCTCCCATGAATGCACTTTTGGTTGTGGCTTTACGAGAATTTGAGGGGCTGTCTCCAAGTCGCAGACGGAGTGCAATGACTAACCAGTTAGACCACTCCTATAAAGACACCACAAGAGCTTATGTTTCCACGGGCTGCGCTGCAGGTGTATCTTGAACCGAGCGGCAGGTAGCCTATAGCGAAGCCATGCATGCGCTTCACTTTTACGCACTGGCCATTTCAGTGGGTAAGTCGGATTATAATGTGAATATTTGTATTTGTCTTGTCAATTGTCTTGTCGAGAGATTGTTGCCTAGAACGTCCTCAAAAATAACCTACATATAACTAAATTTGTGTGTACATTTTTAGACGAGAGTTAACTGTATTTGTTGGATAAATTTAGCTCAAACGTGGGTCAATTATAACACTTTGTCTGTTAAAAAAAATTAAAAAGCACTTCCTCGTCATTTTTTTTTTTTTTTTAAATTTCCTTCTTGTTTTTGTAGCCGTGCTCTCGGTCCCACCGGGTTTAGCGCAGCCCCGGCGGGAGAAGAGGGGCTTGCTGGAGCTCGCCGGTGTTATCAAGTGCAGCACTGGGAGAGCGGCGATGGCTTACATGATGTACGGATGTTACTGTGGGCTCGGGGGTCAGGGATGGCCACGAGACAAAGCGGACTGGTGAGAAACACGCATCAAGACATTCCTTGAGAGGATAGGACAGGGTTTTACAAGAGTAGTGCGTATGCGCAAAGAAATGCGCTTGGATGGCACGCAGTATATACGCACACGGAGAGAAACAAATAGCCTGTAGTTACATACAAAAAATAAAGACAAAATTGTTTCCAGTAGAAATGTAGCCAATTTCATTGCGAACTTTGCTTCACTTTAAATTCTCCTTGCTGATTGCTTTTAAGCATTTATTTTAATTGGCTGCTTATATTCAATCTCGGTGGTGGGTGCCTGGGTGTTTTCCATTTTAATGTAACCTGTTCACGATGACAATGGAGCTTGGAATGAGATAACACGACACAACCATATCCAAGCCTAGTATTTGCTTTCATTAGCAATATTTGGCAGCTAAACAGAAATCACTAAGCAACTAAAATCAATTTCTCTCTCTTCCTCTCTGCCAGTCTGACAGTGTTTTAACTGACTGAGTATATTCAGTCTCGATGGTGGGTGCCTGGGTGTTTCCTATTTTAATCTAACCAGTTCTATCACACGATGACAATAGAGCTTGGAATGAGATAACATTACACAATACCCAAGGCTAGGATTAGCTTTCATTCGCAATCATTGGCATCTAAATAGAAATCACCTAGCAACTAAAAAATCTTTCTCTCTCCAGTCTGTTAGTGGCTTATCTATCTATCTATCTATCTATCTATCTATCTATCTATCTATCTATCTGTCTATCTGTCTGTCTGCCTATCCATCCATCCATCCATCCATCCACCAATAACCTTCAGCATGGGTAAACAGGGCTAGAGGGTCTTTGGTTCACCATGGCACCCAGCTGGCCTAGGTCCCTTTGTTTTTATTGGCTAACAATAGCTTTACTTTTTCCAGAGTTTTAGAGACACATTAGGAACACATGGGTTGTTTTCTATGTTGATATACTGTACAGTAGCCTATGCAATATTGGATCAATATATTTTGACGACAGAAGGGTTAAAAGGGTTTATAATGAAGACTTTGCCAGTGTTGTGTCAATGATGGCTTTTGGTGGACTGAACTCCCCACCCCTGTAATTCATGGTCTACCTCAGCAGTTCTAAACATTATTCTCAGTCTGACTGATGAATACCTCTACCTATGATTACAGTAATGATGCGCTTCTTATTCGCATTTATTGGATAATAAGGCTTAAATGAAAGTGCTTACCTGAGATATACTCTTTTTCTCTGAGATATATAATGTCTTTCTCTCTCCCTCTCTCTGCTCAATATGATTACAGTAATGTGATTCTAATTCATAAATTGAATTGAATTGAATTGAATAAGTCTTAACTGAAAGTGTGTACCTGAGTGCTTACTCTCTTTCTCTCTCTCTCTGTCCCTGTCTCACACACACACACACACACACACACACACACACACACACACACACAAACGCACACACACACACACACACACACACACACACACACACACACACACACACACACACACACTGATGTCCAGGTGTTGCCACAAACACGACTGCTGCTATGGCAAGGCAGAGGACATGGGCTGCCAGAGCAAGACGGAGAAGTACTCCTGGTCCTGTGACGACCACAACCCAGACTGTGGTGAGCACATCCATCATGAACACCTACAGACCAAAGATCCGCAACGAGCAACGTTCTAGAAACGTTCTAGAAACCAGCCGCAACGGTCTAGAAACCAGCCACATTCTAAAACTCTGAAACTGCGATTTGACATGTTAAATCTTTTGCGACGGCTTGCAACTGCTTGAAACAACCTGCAATGATTGATTCACACCGCCGCAACTCCTCTCTAAAACCGTTACATCTTGTCGCGGATCTTCAGTCTGAATTGCCCTTTAGATTCATTCTAGTGCAATCAAACTCACTATGACACAATATGCCAACACTGTACGCAGCTGTACACAACCAAATTCACATTATGACCAAAATCACATTTGATCAAAATCACATTATCTCTCTCTTATTGATGATGTACTTGCAGTAATCCAATCGGATGGTTACATGGCTTGATGACTTTGTTCATACAGACAATCTAAAAATAGAACTAACACAATTTTTTTTATAATTTTAACATATAGTTTTTTCTTAACTTTATAACACGTGTAGTGTGTGCCTCTGTTAGTTGAAGGGGCTGAGGTTGAGTGTTATGTGTGCAGGCCAGTAAAAGTTATTCTAATCTACACAGACACAGGGCCGTTTCAAGGTACTTGGGGGCCCCAAGCAAACATGGAGGCCCTTCACTCCCCGTAAATACTTACACGAACCACATTGTTATAATTTTCAAACATCATCAATATAATTATTTGTAAAGTACAGTTGTCTAACTCCCGTTTAAAGTCATTTTTTTGTTGAAAAACACCACCAACTTAACTACTAAAATGATTAAACAGTCAATCTTGGGGGCCCCTTTCAGCCTGGGGCCCCAGGCAATTGCCTGGTTTGCCTGCCATGTTGCGACGGCCCTGCACAGACACACACACACACACACACACACACACACACATCAATGTTGACCATGAAAGGCGCTCTTTATTTTTTTTATTCACCTGGGACATGAAGAATGGACTGTAAGTAATTAATTGTCTCAGATATTTGGTTCTTTTTTTTTCTTACAGTGTAAACAAGCCAAACCATACTACGTGGCCTATTTTGTGGTCTAACACTTTGTTAACTGGAGGGCATTGTCTAGTAAAAGCTCTTGGGGCGAAGGTCTGAAATTTGAGAGCACTAAGCTTTCTGTCCATTGAGCAGGCCAGGACAGTAATAATATTCCTGCCTCGAGTGGTATTACAGGTTATGGAGCTAGTGTCCAACAGTGTGAAAATCACTATAAACATATGAGCTAGGTGTAGGGTTTCACAAACATGGTTACATACATTACACACACACACACAAACTCACACACACACAGACACAGTAATTAAATATGGTGAATCCAGATTCCATGTTTTAGTCAGTTTTGTTTGGCCAAACACACCATATCTGATAGTATGTTGGGAGCAGGGTGTCCTGTGGTGTCTAAAGTGCGCTTAAACAGTCGATTAAACTTGAACTATGGAACTATTTTTAGCTTAATTACAGGCTACCTTAGCATAAAAGATTATTAGTAATTGTGATGCTTTTATAAAACTTAATGGTTCGATTGGTGGCAGTTTTGACTCCAAATAGCACAGGGCTGGGCAATTATTTTGGCTGAAGGGCCACAACCACATTGAGTTTTAGTTATTGACTGATGGGCTGGTTGATGGAGGTTGATGCCAGTAAATTGGCGAATCTCAAACCAGTAGCCCCACTGTCTTGAGAGAACATGTTAACAGGTGGGATTTAAAGGGGGGAATTCATAAATACTACAAATGTGACTAATCAGGCCTATAATCTAATTCATCATTTGACTGAATGAGAAATAGATCTATTTTGGGAAGGCCCCTGGGCCTTAGTTTTGCCCACCTATGAACTAGCACATCTTGGCAAAGATGGGGAAGATGCAAGTTTTGTGCCGTGGGTTGCAGCCATGTGCCTTGGGTCGTGAACAAGTGTTGTGGAGCTGCTCTGTAGAGAAAAATGTAAGCACAAAACAATAGCAAATAAATGATAAAATAACACCAAAATTAATAGATTTTAATTATGGGGAGCTCTGTAGATAAAAATATGAGTGCAAACCAAGACCATAGCCAATCCTACAGTAGCCTACATAGGGAGCCTTTATTTTGTTGTGCTTATATAATGGCTGCACATAATTAAGATCATTGACCATTGACAAGAGACCAGTTACTTCCGGCAGTCTGTGCTTGTCTAGGGATCAGAGGGATCATGGGTGTGTTGTGAAAACAATAGTGGTAGGGTACTTGTGACATACTTTCTGCACACTGTGGAGGTAGGGGGACAATGTGGTGGGTGATCAGGGTGTCAGATGATTCTATGGTGGTTCTGACAATATGGCAATGATGAAATGGATGATAAATGATTCTGACACCTCAACTCTTGACAGGTGTTTTCCTCAGCGTGTGTGTGTGTGTGTGTGTGTGTGTGTGTGTGTGTTATACCCATGCCACTTAACTATGGAACTCTGGAACCTTGTTCCACCAGTTTAGCTGCCTATATTGACGCATAGCTTCGGGGTGACTGCATCATCAATGCATCACAGGAGCTCATTCTCATGTTCTCTCTCTCTCTCTCTCTATTTCTCTTTCTCTCTCTCTCTCTGTCCCACCCCCATCCCTTCTATCCTTTCTGTTTCTATCTGACTATGAACTGACTGTGTGTAGACTCGCTGGAGGACAAGTGTGCTCGGATGCTGTGTCGCTGTGATCGTGAGGCTGCCCAGTGTCTCCGGAGGGCGCCGTACAATCCTAAATATGCGCTGTGGCCCGACTTCATGTGTGGGGATGACCACCCTACATGTGCATACAAGTGAACACACACACACACACACACACACACACACACACACACACACACACACACACACACACACACACACACACACACACATATACACACAAGGGACAACTGGCCTATGGGTGCATATTGTTGAGGGGATCGGAGGGTAGTCAGGGCACGGGGGGTTTCCCAAAATCATAATTGCTAATTGACATCGTTAGTTACAATTAGTTAGTAACTTTGTTGGTTACAATGCAATTTTCCATTGACAACTCTTGACAACAACATTGACAACTGGTTAGCAACCATACTTTTGGGAAACGGATGCAAGGTCAGTTCATGCAGAGACACCGAATATCTACCAATACATACAGACATACAGTACACACCAGCTACTCCAAACATCACTTAAAAACCTTAGTAAAATTATACTTAAAAAGATTTGTGGAAGATAAATTCTTTATAATAAATAGATTTATGCTGTGGTATAATAGGTGAATGAACTATATTTCTATTGTATTTGAACTGATATTTCTATACTGTTTATATATATTCAAAATGTCTTTTATATAATGGTGTAGAAAATCTTGCAAACCTATGTACTGTACTTTATCTATGTACTGTACTTTATCAAGTAAGCACTTTGTTTATTATTGTCAAGTTTATAAGATTAAAACAAATGCAAGACACTGGCAATGTTTTATTAAAAAAAAAAAAGTTTTATTCCTTTTCTGCTCACATTTATGTCTTGCATACAAACGAAAGGTTTATATTCTTGACCACAGCTCGGTCACCATTGGTACACTATACATTTAAAAGTGCATATGAATCACATGAAAAAATAAAGATTTTTTTTTCCTTTCAAAACCAATGAACTTGCAACAGAAAACGGGGGCAACAGGTGAACATATGAAGAAAAAGACAAACAAATGGCCTTAAGGCTTAACCGAACAAATTCTCTCCACAATTCAATTACACACTCATTCATTCAATCAATCTATCCATCATTACAATCACTCACTCTCTCACTCACTTTTTCATTCATTCATTCATTCATTCATTCAATCACTATATTCACCCTCTCTCTTAGGCCTCTCTTTCATTCACTCAAATAAGGAAGTCTTCGGAGAAGTCATATTTGACAATAGCCCTTATTAAAGATCTGAATATTTACATTTCATTTACATACTGATAAAGCTTTAGTGTTGGGTGTATCCATAGATAGGCATTACTATTAAAGGAAACCAGCCAATCCTTAATATTGTTATTGGTATTTGTGGTTTTGATATAGAGTGTATTACCAATGTACAGTATAACGGTAAGCATTGGATGTCAGAGTGAAGTTGTCTATGCAAACTGGCAAAATGGTTTAGGCATCAGATTCAGGTCACATTTTTCTAGGTCTCTGGGTCTTCAATAAGACTGGCACGTAATAGAATAAGTTTCATTAAACTGAAATTGATATAATAATAATAATAATATAAATCAACAATGATCATTCATTTTAAATGCTACAACATCTGTTACTATATGCTTTTCCATTCAATGCTTTAAGCATTGTTTGCACATATTTTTCCTTGATCAAATCCTATTTTTGTTTTTCTTCAATTATTCAAAACACAGGACAGACAGGCAGGCAAGTGTCTGAGAATTGTGTACACAATACAGCATTTGTATTCCAAAATGTAATCGCTCGTCTAAAGGGTTTGTGTTGTGTGTGTGTGTGTGTGTGTGTGTGTGTGTGTGTGTGTGTGTGTGTGTGTGTGTGTGTGTGTGTGTGTGCATGAATGTGATGTGTGTATGCATGTATGCATCACTAGTAAATATGTTGTGACAGTGCAAGAAAAGAGTATTCAGAAACGGTGCATGGAAGCGGTTGACATGAGAACACGCAAGACACAGAGCATTTGTGTAACACATACTGTACATATGGGTTATTATGTGCTTGAAACTGCCTGCCTTTGTGTGTGTGTGTGTGTGTGTGTGTGTGTGTGAGAGAGACTGTGAATGTGTGTGTGTGTGAGTGTGTGTGTGAGTGTGAGTGTGAGAGAGAGAGAGAGAGAGAGAGAGAGAGAGAGAGAGAGAGAGAGAGAGAGAGAGCCACCAAGACAAAGAAAATGTACTGAGTGTGTTTGTGTGTTGTGTGTGTGTGCGTCCGTATGTGTGCTGGATGTGTGTGTGCGTCCGTATGTGTGCTGGATGTGTTCATGTGTCCGCCTGTCTCCTGGTCCTCATGGCACTTATGTGTGGAGCTGTTGCACCACCAGTGTGTCTGTGTATGTGCACGTGTGTGTGTGTGTATATGTATGAGAACACATACTGAAGTGTATGTGTGTCAGAAAGAGAACATGTATTCAGTGTGTGTGTGAGTGTGTTTGTGTGTGTACTGTATATGTGTGTGTCAGAAAGAGAACATGTATTCAGTGTGTACTGTGTGTGTACTTTGTGTGTGTGTGTGCGCGTGTGCATGTGTGTACTTTGTGTGTACTTTGTGTGTGTGTACTTTGTGTGTACTTTGTGTGTGTGTACTTTGTGTGTACTTTGTGTGTGTGTGTGTGTGTGTGTGTGTGTGTGTGCGTCACGTCCGTCCCTCAGGGCACTTGTGTGTCTGGGTGTCGTAGCTGCTGCACCACTAGGTCTATGTTGATGATGGGGTTGAAGTAGAGCGCCCAGTAGAAGAGGCAGTTGCACACAAACTGGGGGATCATGGGCCACAGCAGGATGAAGGCCAGACCCTGAGACAGCATCTTCCAGAAGTGGCTCCACATCTTCTTGGGGAGTGTCCTGAACACACGCACACACACACACACACACAGCACACACACACAGGCACGCACACACACACAAACGCACGCGCACACGCACGCACACACACACACACACACACACACACACACACACACACAGAATTGCATATGTAAATATTGAGGGAGAGCGAGAGAGAAGGGAACTAAGCATTTTGTATTGAGGTCATGCTAATGAAACCTGCTCCAAATGGAAATTTGCTTGTAAATAAACAAAGGTAGACAACAAACAACAACAAATAAATGGATGTGGAGTAAGAGAGCGACCAGTAAGGGAGAATGACATCATGTGGAAGCAATGAAATAAGTAGCTGGCAATGGGTAGAGAAGTAGTGTATGTGGGGTGGTCGCTGGAGCCTCAGATCTCTGAATCCACAGTATTTACTTCAGTATTTACAATTCTGATCATCTCCCATGGCAACTGTACTCTCCAGTGCGCTATTCAAACACGTGCGAATAGATGCAGTAATAAAACAAAGACGTTTTTGTTTACCACTGCAGATCATATGATATATATGAATAACTCAAACATGATCATAGTTCCATGGTCCTATCACCCCGAGTGCCAAGACCTACTCTTCCACATCCCACTGAGTGCTATCTACATTACATATATACGTTTCATCTTACATTACATCACATTCATGCATTAAGGCTTTTTATGCAAAGTGACTTACATTTATCAATATATACAGTACATTAAAGGAAAATACCTCCTTCAGAGTGCAATTCTCATAGCTGATTAGCCGCTAGTTGACAATGATTTCCAGATAACTGGCTGCTTAGCAAGTGGAACAAAAATAACTCATCAGTAACTGATTACAGTCCACATGAATGCCTTCAGAATGGTAACTGTAACGACAATAAGCGAACTTGTAGGTCTACTTTACACTGAAAGTAGTCAAATGGGACCTGGCTGCTTGGAAACCAAAAGTTACAGATTCTTTGAGGTTATATTGCTACTTCAAATGTACGAGAGTAGTTTGCGCGATTCGCGTTAGGATCTATGCTGTTCAGAAATTCTTTCATTTCATGCGAAATATATTGCTGTCTCCAGAAGTGCTCGTCGCAGCAGTGCTACTCGCCTTAAACTTACTAACTGGTATCTTTTCCTTTAATATACAATACAATATACATTTGTGTTCATTACATTGCATGCTTCATGCTGTCCTGTATCTTATATATATGTGGTTCTATAAATAACCACCCACCCACCATGCATCAATCCCTGTAGGGGGGAACTTATACTGTTGGCTAATTTGACAACTGCTGCCAAAGTTATTATTTTACAAGCAGCAGAGCCTCACCAGATGACGTCTGATCAAAATCAGATCAGATATTCAACCAATCACAAGACCAGAGCCAGACAGGAAAAATGATAATGGGGCACGTACTGTTGCACCCTTGTAACAGGAAATGGCAGAGATCTGATAAGAAAGCGATAACAAACTGTTGGGCAGCAGGTCACCTGATCTGAGTACAGCTGCTGAACCTTCAGAAGAGTTACTGTACAGCGCATTAGCTAAGATACTGGAGAGCCAACACAAGACTGTGGCTGTGTCCGAAAACGGGAAGGACTAGTGACCTGCTGCCTTGCCGTCTGCCCTGTCTAACAAGTTATCTGCCATAGAGGGTATCAAGGCACTGGCTAAAAACATACCTAGATAGCTGATTAGAAGGCCTTTCTGTTTACCTAGTGTAATTCTTCAGGCTCCATTGCCAAGATACGGACTGCTGACTACATAGTTTAATAGAATGTTGGACGTTGATGGCATACATACATCATACGTTCTTCAAAACTGGGGAGAACAAAGGTAGAATTGTATGCATATATCTGATCCACATATGCCTTGCTGACACCAAATGTTCCCTTTGAAGGCAGCATTATTTCATAATAATCTTAATTGGTGCTGTAAGGCCGGTATTCTTTTCTTTTTTTTTTTTAAGATATTTTTTTTGGGCTTTTTGCCTTTAATCAGATAGGATAGTGTAGAGATGACAGGAAACAAGTGGGAGAGAGAGATGGGGTGGGATCGGGAAATGACCTTGGGTCGGAATCGAACCCGGGTCCCCGGAGTAATGGTCTAGCCACTGAGCCACGGCGCCCCCAAGGCCGGCATTCTTAAGTCCAAAAAGCTCCAGGCCTCTCAGCCTGCACTAAGCACTTTTTCGGACTTCAACACCTGGGAGAATACCGTCCTACGTGGATAAAAAGGCTTACTAAACCACAATGCAAGGACCTCCTTGGGATTCAACCGATGAAAAATTGAGAAAACAATAAACTAACAGGAACCAATAAAGACGGGGTTAGAATCACTGAGAGCCAATGAGAAGCCGGAATGCAGGTCACCTGATCTGAGAGCGGCTCCAGAGCCTCCAGAAGGCGCAGCCCTCGAGGACGGACAGCAGCATGGCGTTGACGATGACGAAGCGGGAGGTCCAGTAATGGACGCCCAGCCAGTCCCAGGCGAACTCGGCGATCAGCTGGTACGGCAGCAGCGCGTACTTGACCAGGAACTCCGACCACTGCTTCCAGTTGGGGTTCTCCTCCTAAAGTGGGATAAGGAGAAAGAGACAGATTAAGATTAAGTCAAGAGAAACAGTCAGATTATATTTCCTTTTGCTTTCTCAACGTCAGAGATATAGTGTCTGTTTGGACTGTATATTAGCTTTGGCAACACTATTATTGAGTCATGCCTATAAATCAGATCTTTTGAATATGACTTGTGACAGAAAGAGAGAGACAGGGAGATAGAGAGAGAGAGAGAGATTATAATGCTGCCATTGTTCTTCTACTTTTGTTCATCAATGTCTGCAAACTGCTTTATGGCCATCCTTAGAAATATCTTTGTTTGCTGTATCAATATCAGAATTAGAAAAAAATTGGGACGGTAGATTTTTTTTTTAGTCATCATCAGTCATATAATAAAGACAGACTTGCTGCGCTCTCAGGGGGCAGACAAACTTGACAGCCGGAACTAGGAAAACTTTCTTGTGCCGCGCACGCCTCCTACTGATTGACGACTCAATCAATATGAGTTTTAGTTCGTCACCAATGTGCATGTAACTGCTCAGGTTCAGATTTACATATAATATATGTGTTATATTCTTTTACAGCACAGACATATTAATAATTAATATGCATTGTATGTTCAAAACAAGCAAAACACATCATTTTAATGGCAGACTGTTACACTACTATTACGCAACTAAGTTAGAAACACTTGCATGAATTTGCATCGGTCCCTTGATGCAAATATAAATTTTATTCTGTCGACAGGAGTGGATTATAGTGTAACTCTATAAGGCATAATGCGAATATAGACAACGAAAAGAGTTTAATATGGGTATGAGCATTTACCGCATTTAGGTATGAACCTCAGGCTAGTGTTAAAAACACAAAATGTGTATTAACTAGTGCTGCCAAAATGAACGCTTTCACAAAAAAATTTACTCAGATAATTAATCATTGCAAAAATTTGTGATTAATCAGACTATTTTTTTTTACTTGTTTGACAGCACTAGTACTAACCACTGTTTACAGATCATTACTCACTGAATCAGATCAGCACAGTTACCGGTAAAGGTTGTTTGCTTACCTACTCTACAGTATAGTCGTTTCCCGAATATGAGCCACACTGTGTACAAGAACACTGACCTCAGGTCAGTGTTTAATGCAAGCTAAAGACACAAAACCATGCACTGACTAACTGTATTAAGCACGGTTTACAAAACATTCATTGAATCAGACGGGCACATTTAAAGGCAGGGAGACGGATGCGATACTTAAGAGAACAAAAGGAGCAAAATGGATTGCAGAGAGAGAGAGAGAAAAACAAAGAAAGAGAAAGAGAAAGTGAGCAAGAGAAAGGGAGACTAAGAAAAAAAAAAGCAGAAGGAGGAAACCAGCAACTTGTTTTGGCTGAGAGGTGTGTGTGTGTGTGTGTGTGTGTGTGTGTGTGTGTGTGTGTAGTGTGGGGAGGGAACCATCTTAAGAGGCAGAAAAAGAACAAAAAGAAAATGGATGTGCACTGATGTTTTGATGAACTGTATTGAGAGGAAGACCACACAACCACACAACACTATGCATATGTACTGTACTACTTGGGCTAAATAAATCTTCAATCTCTCATGGTAATAAACCATTTCTAATCTGCAATTTAAAAAACGTTAGTTAAGGGGGGTGGATAAATATTTATGGGTAAGAAAGTGCGCAGTTCTGACCGGTGTTTTGGCGGGTCGTCCATCCAGGGCCTTGTGGAGGCGTTGCGCAGGGCAACAGGTGTGGATGAAGGGCAGGAAGGTGTCCTCGTAGTCAAACAGGTAGAGGTAGAGCATGGTGAGGCGCGGGGAGCCCTTCAGGGCGTACAGCAGGAACAGAGACTTCCCACCGTTCACCGCCTGTGGAAGACGCACACACACACACACATGCACACACACACACACACACACACACAGAGAGAGAGAAAAGCAAATTGATGGATACAGAGTGACAAAGAGAAACCTGTGGAGAGACATTATGATGCCTCACCTTCTTAATCAGAATAGCCACAGTCCACACAGACATGCAGTACATACACTCACATACACACACAAACATAAAAGACATGCAGTAAACTCACATACAGTGCATACAAATACACTTAAAAACACACACACATACACACCCTGAATTATATAATCGATGAGAGACAGAAAGACACAGCGAGATCTTTAGATAGCATGCATGCACACACTGCAAGCACGCACGCACGCACACACACACACACACACACACACACACACACACACACACACACACACACACACACACACACACCACATGGCGTGAAAACAGATGGTGTGGCTGAAGGACTAGGAAGTGTGGCATAGCCTATGGGAACATAAGGAAATGTCCCACACCAGCCTGTGGCCAGGTCACTTCCCTGTGCAGTTTCCATTCACTTCTCTACACTCAACATGTTCTCACAATCAAGAGAGAGCACACAAACATCCAACTACAGTACACACACACACACACACACACACACACACACACACACACACACACAAGCTTCACTCTGTGTTACACACTCATGCACGCACAAATACAAACTTACATATAGTACACACAGACACGCATACAGAAGACATGCATCAACAAACCACACACACACACACACACACACACACACACACACACACACACACACACACACAAATACAAGTATACAGTACATACAGTATACAAAAGCATGCAAAAGATGTGTACACACAGACACACATACAAAAGACATGCATCAACACACACACACACACACACACACACACACACACACACACACACACACACACACAAACACACACACAGAGACACACACACACACCTTATATTCCCAGAGGTTCTGCGGTGGCTTGACGCCCAGGGCTCGGACCCTCTGCAGCTCCTCGAGGATGGCCCTGCGGTGGGCATGGTTGAGCACGCTGTAGGGGGGCCGCGTCAGCTCCTCCTCATCCAGCAGGGTCAGCAGCCTGCAGGGACCACAAGGAGAGGAGGATGGTTACACACACACACACACACACACACACACACACAAACACAAGGAGAGGAGGGTGGTTACACACACACACACACACACACACACACACACGCATAAACACAAGGAGAGGAGGGTGGTTACACACACACACACAGACACACACACACGCACACATAAACACAAGGAGAGGAGGGTGGTTACACACACACACACACACACACACACACACACACACACACACACACACACACACACACAAGGAGAGGAGGGTGGTTACACACACACACACACACACACACAAACACAAGGAGAGGAGGGTGGTTACACACACACACACACACACACACACACAGCAGTTTATGGTGGTCTATACATATACGGTACTTACAATACAAATCAAGAAGAAAAAATGTTGGAGGGTGGAAGGTGGTCACACACACACACAGACACACACCTGACCTGGCAGTTTATGGTCAACTATAGATACACTTACAAATCAAGAAGAAAAAACCTTGGAGGCTGGACACACACACACACACACACACACACACACACACACACACACACACACACACACCTGGCAGTTTATGGTGGACTAATAGATAGACTTACAAATCAAGCAGACAAAACCTTATGTAACGATATGCCCAACTCACATACCCCGACAGAGACAGATACATACCGCCAGCCTCAGTAAGTACCTGATAACAATGCAAAATAGTGCACTCTGTATGTAGGCGTGTGTGTTTGCAGGTGTGTGTGTAAAAGAGAGAGAGAGAGAGAGAGAGAGAGAGAGAGAGAGAGAGACTGCATTCCTTACAACCCAAGTGACAAGCCAAGTGACAAGCACAGGTAAAACACCTGACCCCACCTCATTACCTCAGGCTGTTTCCATGACATTCCAGCTGTGTGTGTGTGTGTGTGTGTGTGTGTGTGTGTGTGTGTGTGTGTGTGTGTGTGTGTGTGTGTGTGTGTGTGTGTGTGTGTGGTTCAGTTCATGCGTCTATGTCAAAAGCGCAAATGTTAATTCTGTATCAATGCCTGTTAGTGCGTGCGTAGAGCAACTAAGTGCACTCCAGAAGACACCTGTCTTCTGTCTACCCTGATGCGTACAGTGTGTGTGTGTGTGTGTGTGTGTGTGTGTGTGTGTGTGTGTGTGTGTGTGTGTGTGTGTGTGTGTGTATATATATATGAATGTATGTATCTGTGTATATGCAATCCTAGTTTGCCAAGCACATGTTTACCATTAAGGCTTTTAAGTAAACACATATACCCTGATGTGTGCAGTGTGTGTGTGTGTGTGTGTGTGTGTGTGTGTGTGTGTGTGTGTGTGTGTACTGTACACACATTGCCAGTGGGCTCACCTGCCGTTGACCTGCTCGGAGTCGAAGCTGTCCCTGTAGAGTGCGGCCCAGGGCCCCAGGTGTTCCAGCCACAGGGCCACATCCTCCGGACTCCAGCTCGACACGGGCTTACTGACCAGCAGCTCCTGCACCCCCTCTCTGCTGCTCCAGTGGTACACCAGCAACATCACCTACAGGGAACACACACAGTCATTATATATACACACACCCCCTCTCTGCTGCTCCAGTGGTACACCAGCAACATCACCTACAGGGAACACACACACACACACACACACAATCATTACACACATACATACAGTCATTACATACACAAACACACACACAGTCATTACATAAATACTGTGTACACACACAGTCATTACATACATACACACACACACAGTCATTACACACACACACACACACACACACACACACACACACACACAGTCATTACATACTGTGTACACACACACACACACACACACACACACAGAGAGAGAGAGAGTCATTACATACATATACACACATAGACAGAAGCTCATGGGCAGAGCTTTGCCCAGAATAGTGTTCATTGTGCAGGCACACACACATACACACACACACACACACACACACACACACACAATCATTACATACATATACACACACAGACAGAAGCTCATGGGCAGAGCTTTGCTCAGAATAGTGTCCATTGTGCAAGTGCACACACACACACACACACACACACACACACACACACACACACACACACACACACAGAGTCATTCATTCTATATATAAACAGACAGATGCTCATGGGCAGAGACAGCATCTCCTAAGTACTGTATACAGTACAGTACATACAAGCACACTGAGTGCATGGACCTAAAGTGTGTTTAAATACAGGTAGGGCATGTTTATGTATTATGTAATCATGCACACGTTGGGCCATGTCTACAGTATATGCAAACACAGACGTGCATGTGTCAATAACTCTGAACGTGTATGTGTGTGTGTGCGTGCGTGCGTGCATGTATAAGTCTGAGTGTGTGTGGATGTGTGTGTGGATGTGTGTGCGTACGTGTGTGTTTTTATACTCACAACCACTGCAGTGTGTGTGTAGAGTGTGTGTGTGTGTGTGAGTGTGAGAGAGAGAGAGAGAGAGAGAGAGAGAGAGAGAGAGAGAGAGAGAGAGAGAGAGAGAGAGAGAGAGAGAGAGTGAGGGTGTGTGTGTGTGTGTGTGTGTGTGTGTGTGTGTGTGTGTGTGTGTGCACGTATTTTTATACTCACAGCCACTGCAGTAAGCGCTGTCAGCACCCCGGAGAAGAACCCCCCCGCCCCTCGCCTCTGTCCTCCGCCCACCGAAGCGCCCCGATTGGCCTGCTCGTCGCCGTGGCGCTGGAAGGCCAGCACCGAGTGCGAGACCCTGGGGTTGGCGTGGATCTGGTCCCGCCGCTGCCGTACTGCGTCAGGGAACAACTTCTCCACCGCATCTCTGGGGACACAGACACAGACAGAGGTCAAAGATCACTCGAATCTGACCTTGGGTGTGTTGGACTTAAGCCATCCGCACACCGGCTCCGACAGCATTGCGAAGCACTTTCGAATTTGAATATCAACAATGAATAACAATGAATGTCGATGGATGGCTCTGGCAAAATAGACTTCAATCGTAATTCACAGTCGACGGTGGAAGAGTTCGGCACTGGTGTGCGGGGTTGCACTGAAAACAATGGAATAGAATGTTGGAAGAGGATTGCTCAGCACTGTGTTGGAGCCGGTGTGCGGTCCACTTTAAGGTAGCCCCTGTAAACTGCTTGCCTAAAGCATCGCCTTCCAGGCTTCACTCAATAGAACTTCACAGAAAATACTCAAAAGCCCATCATGCATTGCTTTCACAGCCAGCAGCTTAGAGAGCTACCTTAAGTTGGCCATTGAGATTAAAAGCTGTGTACACAGATCATGCCTCTGATGAAAGCTCTACTCTGGCGAAACCGCTAATCACATCAACTCGAAACGGCCTGTAAGCAGAACCAAGTAAAGTACAGTGGAACTGAGTAACTCTCGTATGGATAAGTGCCATAAAAGAACTCAAATCATTCAGAGTGCCAGCTCTTTCTTTCTACATTCTGAGATATAAAGTCAGAAGTCAAAGCGAACTTTATTGCCAATCAAACTCTGCAACAGTACATTGCAAGCGTTTATCCAAACTCCAAATGTGCAACAAGTTAATTTGACATACAACTAAGATATATAACGGTATTAAGACATCACAACTCACTAGAACATAAAGTGCAATACACACCTGATATTACAAACAGGAGCTCTGTAGTTGTGCTGGTTGTTATCATTTTGTTATCTGAGAATAAGCCTGCAAACATTTTATGATCTAACTAGTCCTGTTAGCCACGCAGGAACAAGCTGCAGATCTACTCCCAGCCCTTATTTTGTTAATATGAACAAAATTACATTAAGAAACAAAATTAGAGGTTTCTTGACATCATATGGGGCACAAAATCCTCTGGACAATGCTGCTTCTGTCATTAGTTGACAGAATTATGAAAATTCAAGTAAGATATTGCTCACTGACTAACAAAACATCCCAAAAAAAATCACAGTATTACGTCCAAAGTAACCCTTCCGGCTCGTTTAACCCCCAATAACATACGTGTGTGTGTGTGTGTGTGTGTGTGTGTGGGTCAGTATGTACTGTATCTGGGTGTGTGCATTTTCATAACAACAGCCACTCTCTCTACACTACTGCAGAACCTGGAATTGGATATTGTCCTAGCTGTCTTTTCTTGTAGACTTTTCTTGTACCTACCAAGCACAACCAGAGCAGGGGCGACCCTCGCTGTCTTCAAGAAACTCTTAAAGACCCAGCTCTTCAGAGAGCACCTCCTGTCCTTGCACTACCACACTCTAAAGACCCTCTAGTGATATTTTCTTCTAATACTCCTGATTGTGTAAATCCTCTTGTGTAAGTTGCTTTGGATAAAAACGTCTGCTGAATGCATAAATGTAAATGCAAACGTAAATGTTTACTTGAGTTCTATATATGACTTCAGTAGTAGAGAATGACTTCCCATGGCCTCCATCTATCCATGCAGAACAAAACAAAATGTCTGCAACACTGATTAAACTCTTCATATTTATTTAAAAAGCGATGTTTCGACCCTTAATGGTCTTCTTCAGGCAAATGGTTTGAACATTTGGTGAGTGGATTTATATACATAGGCCAAGTGATCAGCTGACCCATGAAGTGACCAATGGCAGCTAAGTTAACAATAACTAGGCTAATTGCCCTAATTGCCCCACTAATGACTTTTAAAGTGTGTCAGGTATAAGTCTAATATATGATAATGCATATTTCCAAAAAAAGGGACATCAAATCCAAACATCACCAATTAAACATAATACATTGCTATGGTAAAAGAATAAGAAAAACAAAAAGAGAACTCATATACAAACATACTTCATCCATCCATCTATCCATCCATCCCTCTCTCACCTCAGTAGGATGTTGACTCGGGGAATCCTTCCCACTTCTCCCGACACTCTGGGCACTCAGTCTTGTGCGAGGACTCCCACCATTGAGCCAAGCAGTGGCGACAGAAGCTGTGTCCGCAGGTCAGCGTTGTCGGATCCACCAGGATGTCATAGCAACAGTGGCACGAGAACTCCCTCTCAGTGATGCCGCCAACGCCACCGCTGGCATTTCTCTGCGGCGAAGATGATGGTGGTGTCAATGGTTTTGCTTGCGATTTGACCAACAGTGAGGAAGGTGTGGAATCTTCTTCTTCCTCAGTGTCGGCGAAGAGTTCGGCGTCCGAGTCCACATCAGTGTCAGCCCCCCTCATCAGACAATCTGTGTGCAGGGGCCGGAGAGGCCCTCCTGAGGCATCAATATACTGGACGCACAAAAAGAAGAAAAAGGAACAAGTTAGGTGTGTGTGTGTGTGTTTGTGCCTCTGTGTGTGTGTGTGTGTGTGTGTGTGTGTGTGTGTGTGTGTGTGTGTGAGACAAAGCTAAAGTAAGTGGACAGGAATGGGGGTGTGTGGGTAAGACAAATGAGAGGAAAACCAAATACAGACCAATTGCTTTCTGTGGGTAGCCAGACTGACAATAACGGAGAAGACACTGTACGAGATATACTAGTCTGACTACTTGCTGGTCTTTTTGGCACGTGCGGCGGCTGTGCGGTCAGAGAGGAGTGTAGGAGAGAGACAGGACGTATGGGAACAGCAAACATCACCCCATCACATCACACCACGCTTTACATATGCTATAACGTACACGACGGCGTGCCTTTACTATCTAGCTGTACTCTGAACTTTGAGACAGTATCAGGGATGTTGGCAGAAAGAGGGCGGGAGAAAAAATATGTCAAGCTGCCCTCTCGAGGTGACACGGTCGGCCCGGCCGGCTACCTGAAAACTGCACACCGTGTTCTTGAAATGCCACCGGCGACATTGAGTGGTTTTTTACAACCCTGGTTTAGTTCTTTCCCGATAAGACCAACTTCAGTACACGGAAGTAGTCTACCCCGATAAATTAATAACAACTAACGTTAGGCTATCCCTTTCCCTGAAACAGAAAGTAGAGGCAATAGATATGCATCGTGTTATGTCAATTCAAGCGAAGAGCTGGCAATGAGACAGAAGATTACCACATTGTTACACACCCCTAACACACACCACACCAGTGCGGCATTTAAAGATTTATTTGCCAGCATGGTTCAGGTGTTTATGTTGATTCTACCTGGCCAACAACAAACACTAGCTAGCTATTTCAGTGAAGTGAGGTGAACTCTTAGCTGGCTAGCTTACTGGCTTCCGGGGTTGTTTCTTCTCTCAAAGACACCATACAAGTAATTTAGGCAAAAGTCGTGGTTAAATTACACTCATGCATTCCTACCTTTAAAGAACGATGGCAGGGAAATACCGCGTTTCTCACATTACGGCCCGGGACATGACATCTGCCTGGGTGATTCGTGGACTCCTCGGTCTAGGCACTACAAACGCCCCCCTTCAGAGTCAAGATGCGTAGGAGGGTCTTCATAGATTTCTATTGGTCCGAAAGCTAGTCTCTCTTGTGTATGTTACTTGTTGATTGGACTGAGGTAATGTTCGTCCATGCGGCGTCCTGCCCCCTGCTATGTACAAGATGCACACAATATTATGCCATAGTTTTGCCTGTCACTCTTACTGTTCGTTCATTCCACTTAATTACTAACGGAAAAAGTAAAGAAAAAGTAACTTCTTGCAACTACACTGAGTGTGTGACTTCAACCCTGTCAACCACAGACACTTTGTGTCAACTCACTTTGCCTGTACGCCGCAACAGTAGGCGGTAGTCTAGAGTCTGAATAGGGTTGTAGTTTCCGGAAGTAGTCGGTAAAAAAAGGTTAAAGAGCACCAGGGATACCTCAGCTATTGACAATTGTTTGTGATTCTGCAGGGATGGAGGTGACGAGAAAAAGTAAGTATCTTCTCTTTGCAAAAACGCAGAAATCAGGCATTGTGGCACAATCAGCGCATGTCACACTACTGATTCTGCAAACTAGGGTTTTGAATCGTACTCCTTTTCCCTGTGGAGCGTTTTCTGCGCCTAGCCTGGCAACACGCGCTAGCGCGATGCTCAGTTTGTTACAGCCGTCGAGATTTGGTCTTCTGATGATGTTTGTGCTCCTGTCCCTACAGATTTTAAAGACAGTTTAAGCGTTATATACAGTGCAATTGACGAAGCCGACTTTCTTGCCATAGACGGGGAATTTTCAGGTAAAGTAAAGGAGAGCCGGTGTCAACTTCATTAAAGAATCACGAATGTGTTAATGCAGTGAAAGTGTGCGTAGGCGACTGTTTGTTTTCCAACAAGCATTTAACAATCTCATGTTTTACAGGAATTAGTGATGGACCATCAGTCAGTGCGCTTACTAATGGTTTGGATACGCCGGAGGAGCGCTACGAAAAACTAAAAAAGGTAAAATAATGCCAGTGTTTGAACGTCTTCAAGCCGTCTTTGCAAAATAGTTACTCATTCATGGTGGTCTGGTGAATGAAACGCCTCCCCTTTCTTCTCATCTCCAGCATTCCATGGACTTTCTCCTGTTTCAGTTTGGTCTCTGCACTTTCAGATATGATCATTCAGAATCGAAGTGAGTGGTGCTATCCATGCAATCTAGGCTAATGGAATAATAAATGCTTATTTTTGATAGCCGTGATTCATTCTCATTTTACATCTTTTGTCTTTGCAGGTATCTTACAAAATCTTTTAATTTTTATGTATTTCCAAAGCCATTTAGTAGGAATTCACCAGATAAAAAGTTTATTTGTCAGGTAAGATTCTTTCATTTAACTGTATAGCCTGTGTGTTGTCATTATTGACACAAGCTTTCGTTATTTTTCCATATCTAATGTATTGATTGTGCTTGCTCCTGTCCCTCAGTTTCTAATGTAACGTTATTGTTCTGCTTGCCTCCCCTCCCTCAGAGTTCAAGCATAGACTTTCTGGCCAGTCAGGGATTTGATTTCAACAAAGTTTTTCGCCATGGTGAGTGACCCAACCGGCCTGCCTGCCTTCTATTAAGTTAGAACTTCCTCAGTCATGTTGAGATTCCGCTGAACCTTCCAAAATGGTGTGTGTGTGTGTGTGCGCGCTAATTGACCGTTACATTTTCAGAGCTATAACACTGTGTTCATGTTTTGCGTCACATTGACTCACACACACACAAGAGGCTGCCATAGACATTGTGTCATTGTGAGGTTAACTGTGCAAATGCTCTTCATAAGTTATATGATGCGTCACAAATCAGTGGTCCGAGTAGAAATTCCCCTGCTCCCTTAAGTAATCTCTGGAATTCTGTGTTGGCCACAGGGATTCCTTACCTAAACCAGCAGGAGGAAGTTCAGCTGCGGGAGCAGTACGAGGAGAGGCGGAATCAGTCTAATGGCGCCGGTAACAATTCTTTCATCTCGCCATCTTCCAAGGGACCCTGCAACGTGCCAGACGAGCACAAGGACTTCATCAACCGGGTGGTGTAAGTGGAGTGCCTGTGTGTGGTGTGTTTTATCATGTGTGTGTGTTTGGTAGAGAGGAATTTTAGGTCTAAGACTTTATTTTTTTATTTATTTTTTTTTGCTACATATTATAAGTGTACATATTGTATGTATATATTATGTTTTGTACATATTAGAAGTGTACATATTATAAATGTATTGTGCTTCCGGTGTGTCCATAGAGAGAAAGTTGAGGCCCTTCTGAACGACTCGGAGAAAACAGTGGACTTGGATCCATGTACCGGGTAAGAATTATTGCATTTATATGAAGAAATGGTTTTACAAAAATCAAACCATTGTCGCTGATCAGTTAGCAGCAAGTTGGTTGGCAGTGGGCGGTTGCATTGCAGCCAAAAAAGTGTAATTTTTGGAAATGCACCTCTGGGAACTAGGTGGAGAAATATTCACAATGCTCAAATGAAATGATGCTAGTTGGTATTCATTCAGAGGGTGTCTGTGTGTGTGTGTGTGTGTGTGTGTGTGTGTGTGTGTGAGGGAGGGAGATTGAAAGAGAAATGGCTGACTTTTTATTTGTTAACTCAAAGCATCATTTGTCTTTTCTTCAATGTTGCTTTAGCTTCCAGAGGAAACTGATTTACCAGACCCTGAACTGGAAGTAAGTGTTCATATTGTATATTCTGTTTTGTAACCAAGTTGCACGTAGAATGACCATATACACTGTACATTATGGTTCAGTATCCCATCATTGTCACACCGTCTCTTATTCTCAGGTATCCCAAAGGCCTCCATGTTGAAACGGTGGAAACTGAAAAGGTAAGATTGATTGTTACCTCATAAATTGTCACTTTTCTATTTACACAGACATACAGGTTAGCAACTTCAGTTGCTTTCTTCTTCAAGCCTGACTGAAATTTTTGAAAGTGTTTGTGTTTTGTTTGTTTTTTTTCCCTAGAAAGAGCGTTTTATTCAGATCAGTAAAGTGGATGACGAGGAGAGGAGACGGAGGGAACAACAGAAGCAGGAGAAGGAACAGGTGAGCCAAGAAGTTCCTTGCAACTCGGAAATGAAACCACCTGAATCCCAGTGTCCATGTTAAGCCCTAAGATCCACATTGCTTAAATTTCACTGGTCAGACAACCATGAAGCTGAATTCATGAATCATGAACATAAAATAATTATGTTTTTAGGGATTAGAAGGTGGGACGTTGGCATTATTAAAGCAATATACCGGAGTAAGTTTAAGCATAGTCCTGCTGCACAAGCCTTCTAACAGCAATATATTTCGCATGAAATGAAAGATTTTCGACCAGCACATACCTAACGCGAACGCGAAACACTTTACATTGAGTTAATGTAACCTCAGATCTTGCTTTCGGTTTCCAACAGTCAGGTCCCATTGATTCAGTGTAAAGCGCCTGTTTGCTTCTGCGTTCGCGTTAGGTCTGTGCTGTACCAAATTATTTTGTTCCACTCGCTAACTACGCATTTAGCAAGCTCTTTCAACAGGGCTATGCTTGAATTCACTCCGATACTCTCCTTTAAAGGAGACATAGAATGGAAAACCACTTTTACATTGGCTTGATGAATTAAGAGAGGTTGTGCATGGTCAAAGAGCTATCATGAATATGAGGCATGGTTCTGCCCTTTCATATGGAAATCCTACATTTAGAAATGGCCACTAAATCATGGGCGAATTGGAACAAAGCCTATAAATGATGTCAAATAGCAGACATTGCAGTTCAATTAAGGTGGCCAGAGTGGGGCGTTGTTTAGGCATAAAACCCATTTCAATACACATCTTAAATGAGATGTTAATTTGGCTTGTAAAATATCACTTTCTTCTTTTTGACAAAATACAATTGAATATATTGTATTTTAACATCAAAGAACAAGGTACAATGCTCCATTAATCCATTCTGTCACCTTTTAAGTCTGTGACCTGTGCCTATCCTAACTTGTCAACATTGTGAATGTTTTACTTTCAGGAGGAACTGAATGATGCTGTTGGCTTCTCCAGGATTGTGCATGCCATTTCTAAATCTGTAAGTACATTTCGGTAACTGCATAATGATTTTCTCAACCTTGTAATCTGCCTTACGGACCATTCAGGCAACGGCAACACTCGGCGTTAACGCTCACATCAGCCAGTCACAAGCGTGGATCTTTTGAAGCTGTGTTTTGATAGGACAACGTTGGCTGCCGCTGGCACGGCATCCGGCAAAAGTTTCAACGCTCTGCGTGCCAGCGGCAGCGAGCGGTAGCCAGCTGTGACTGGCTGATGTGAGTGTTAACGCCGAGCGTTGCTGTTGGCCTGCCGCCCTGTCTGAATGGTCCGTTAGAACAGGGCTTCTCAAACTTAATCGGGCCGGGAACCCCTCATGGATCCGAAAATTTTTCAAGGGCACCTTGATTGCAAAAAAAATGCATAGCTATTTGTTCTTTCAGGTGCAACAGTTTATAAATTGGCATGTAATTGCTTGTAGCAAAATCTGACCGGGCAGGCGTGGTTTTCTGTAAGCCTGCTGTTTTAAAAATTTTTAATAGTATTTCTATCCCTATAAGACAAGTTCATTTTTTGTAACAAACTTTTTCAATGACCCCCTGGCAATTTTCTGCGGACCCCTGGGGGTTCCCAGACCTCAGTTTGAGAACCAATGCCTTAGAAGGCTTACACTTGGCCAAGTATATCTATGGGAATTTTCTCATTGCTGTAACAGGATCTCACACTCTCACACTCTCATATTTCAGGGAAAGCTGGTGGTTGGCCACAATATGCTTCTGGATGTCATGCACACAATCCACCAGTTTTACTGTCCTCTACCTGAGGTAAGTCAAGTGTCTGTCTGTCCATAGTCCTTCCTCAAAACACTGGACAGACAGAGTAAACATAATGGGATACTTTAAAGGCAGGGTGCGATTTATGAAAAAATCAGAGGGGGGGATGATTCTGAAACGGCATTGCGTTGGTGACGTCATTACTAGACACTAAAATGCCCCCCCCCCCCCCCGCCAAAAAATAAATAAATCTGCTATTAGTAGCCTATCTGGGTTACAGCGCAGTGTCTGATGCCTCCTGAAGTCTACTGCAGTTCCTGTGACTGCTGCGTGTCGAGCAACATTTTTCACAAAACTTTCTCGTTCAGACTTAACTCTCCTGCTGCTTACTGTGTGTTAAATAGTTAAATAAAGTGCTGCAGATTACATTGTTTAATGTTGCCGACAATAGCCAAATTACTTTGATATCTCAGAGATGTGTTGACCCAAGTCATTCGTTGGATCCAACGGTATGCGCGGTATAGGGCGCTGGAGACTGTAACCTAAACAATTTGGTTTTTGCAAATGTGAGGAAAGCCAGGGCATTGAGCATAAAAATAGCCAATGCAAATAGGGCCAGCTAGGCATTCCTTAGGTATTGTTTAAGCATTTTGCCTAGATTATGCCATTTCTTGGTCATTTTTCACTACTGGCTGAATGACCTAAAAAAATTGTCATCCCCGCGATTCAGAAGGATATTTTGCCTGATACGTCAATACATGCATTTCATATCAAACTTAGATTATGCCTATGACAAACAGTTCGTTTTCCTTTGCACAAAGTTGTTCAAGCAATGTGATAACATCACGAAGTTCCCTTTCGTTTTCCAAGCTTTAGTCTTTCCAGTGAGAAAAAAAACACCTGCGCATAGGCTGAAGTTCGCGGCAAAGTTCGCCAGTTGTCACGCACGCAATTCAGGACACAGGATGCATTTTTTACATTTTATAATTAGCTTGTTTATGCGCGCTAGATGTTCTTTAGTCACATCACATGGCTTGCATACTGTCATGAGATATCAAGGGGGGATAAATGTTATCCCCACCGGAGATAAAATTATTCAAGCAGAGGGAGGGATACCAAAACCAGAAGTGGGGATTTCTGAGCCTTCCCCCCCGACAAATCGCACCCTGTTTAAAGGTATATCTATCTAGTTGTCTCAACAGCAAACCTGAGGGTTGGCGAAGCACGTTCTTTCCAAATTAAGTCTAGAAGTCTGCTCTAAAGACTAGAAGTCTATCTACCTAGTTGTATTTTAGCTCTTGTAATTGGCCTTGGCTCTGATCTTTGCTTTTTGCTGTCTAGTCCGCTCGGTCTCTAAGCACATGTTTTAATGTAAGCTATTCTTTTCCAGGACCTTACTGATTTCAAAGAGGTGACTATGTGCGTCTTCCCCAGGTATGTTAGTGTGACTATATATAATTAATGTGTAGATCATGTTCTATGAAAACAACAAAAAATGATGAACAATGAAACTTCTACTTTCCACTTTTGTGCTTCTTTTAGGCTTTTGGACACAAAGCTGATGGCATCTACTCAGCCTTTCAAGGTAATTCCCACCAATCTGTTCCGATTTTTTTTTTTTTTTTTTTTTTATGTTTGTTTTAAAGTAAAATCTGGCTATGTGTTATATGGTATCTCCAAACTCTGTACTCTGTCTTTTGTTGGGTACTCCCCATTGGGAAAGGTTTCTAATGTATCCCAACTTTGCATTAAAGGAATTCCTGAGTAAATCAACACATAGCCCTGCTGTTATCGCGGTAAGCGCTATTGATAGCCACTAGTTGGACCGAATTTCGTGCAAAGCAGACTGAATAGCTAAACGGCAGCTAACACCAACAGAATGGGGCATGTCAAAATGAAACCAAATGGAAATGGGTTTCAATTTGGCATGCCCCATTCTGTTAGCTGCCATTTCACAAACTTGGTCTGCTTTGGCACCACAATTACCAAATTTTGTGCAATCAATAGCGCTTAGCACTATAAAACAGCAGGGCTATGCGTTTATTCACTCCGGATAATTCCTTGAAGTGAAATCATGGGTCCATTCAGAGATTTTGAACCTCACTATCCTACTTCACTACTAACCCTTGTAAACTAAGAAGGAGGATGAGAAAGATGATTCATCCACATCAATATTGAAACTAACATTGATATTCTCTCTGTTTATATGGAAGTGAGAATATTGGATGCTGGCGTCCGTTTCCCAAAAGCATATTTGCTAACTTGGTTAATTTGCAACTTTGTTGGTTCCTATGCAATTTTCCATTGCCAACTAACTTAATTGCCAGCCAAGTTAAGAAACAGACGCCTGGTTAGTTTGTCCTCATTCTAATGAGTAACGTCTAGAGATGTGTCTCATGTACTGTATGCGTGTTTCTCGGTCTTATCTGCAGGAGCTGATCACAAACACATCATTGGCTGAGCTGGAGAAACAGCTGAAAGATGGTCCATTTAAGCCTCCTAAAGTTGGTACGTCAGCCAATTCTATGCTGTGTGTGTGTTGCTTGTTTTTGAGGTTGAAGTTTCATTGTTCTTTGTCCCTTTTTGTTGCTCTGCACAGCAAAGAGTTAGGGAGCCCTTGGTAAGGGTGTTGTTTTTCTCTAGATCGTGAGACCCTCCTTCCTTTTTTAACTTTATAGTGGGTTGTATGTTGCCGTCATAAGCATTAGTCATTATAACACTTATCTCAACAGTTCCAATTCTTTTTCCTGTTGTAGAATGTTCTGAGGGGTTCCAAAGCTACGACACAGCGACCGAGCAGCTGCATGAAGCTGGCTATGATGCCTACATCACAGGCCTCTGTTTCATATCCATGGCTAACTACCTGGGTAAGGTGTGGGTGTGTATGCACCTGATTGACATTGGCAGTACAATCAGGAAAGAACAGCATGTAGTTAATGCTCCAAAACTCTTCTTGCACAAGTCAAGTTATTTGTGGATTTATTTATTTATTTATATTCTCCCCAGGTTCATTCCTTACTCCCCCCAAATCTCACATTTCAGCCAAATCCAAACTCATCGAACCATTTTACAACAAGTAAGCTCCTTCCTTTTGTGCTCGCTCATCTTATTCGCTTTATTTGTTTATAAAAAGTTTTGCCTTCATGGATGCCAGTACACCACAATTTAAACATTGTGTTAACTGTTTGTTTATGTTTGTCAGGCTTTTCCTCATGCGAATCATCGACATCCCCTACCTCAACCTTAGTGGACCAGACTGTGAGTGTGCAATCTTATTTTAACTGTGTGTGTGTGTGTGTGTGTGTTCCACAGAGTTGTATAATTCTATGGTGTGTTCCTTCAATATATTTACTGGCATCTCTTCTCTAGTGCAACCCAAAAGGGATCACGTTCTCTACGTAACTTTCCCCAAAGAGTGGAAGACCAGTGACTTGTACCAGCTCTTCAGTGCCTTTGGTAATTATCCCCCCCCCTCCCACAATGTTTCAATAATTGCTTTCAATAATAATTATCCCAATACCCCATACACCTATCCTTCTATTGTTTGATGTCCGTCCATCTGTTATACCTGTATCTATCTGACTTACTGTGTTCACATTAATAGGAAACATTGTGGTGTCGTGGATTGATGACACGTCGGCATTCGTCTCTTTGAGTCAGACAGACCAAGTGCAGATAGGTGGGCAGCTTTTGCTTGTTTGTTTACAAGTTTTATTTTGTCATTGAGGACATTATTTTCCCCGACCTGTGTGTGTGACTAAATGTGACCCTTTTTGAGTGCCCTGAGTATCAAAAAGATATCAAAATCTTGTAATAGAAGTTCATGAGGCATTCCTAGAGCCTTTCAGTCAATTCGTTACGCTGCAAACTGTTTAGTAATGTAGTAATGACTGCTTGGCTTTGTTTGGGATGCCCTGTAGCCATGAACACTAGTGAGTTTGCGGAGAGCTACCGCATCCAGACGTACGCAGAGTACATGCGGGCCAAGCAGCGAGACAAACATCCGGGGCGACGTTGCCCGGACGACGGCTGGAGCGACACGCCATACTGTACACAGGCTTCCATGACGACGGCAGCTTACACCTACACCCACAACAGGTGTGTGTGTGTGTGTGTTTAATTCTTCTGAGCATGGCAAGATGGCAAGGACAACAAAAGCATTTGGAACATAGACTAATGGGCAAATTGGAACAGGGTGTTTACTAACTACAACTAAACGGAACCAAAGTCTTAAACAACATTGACTTGCTATAAACGGCGGTGTGTTCATCATTGTTCTTGGTTTCTAGATTCTTTTATTCTCCTTGCTGTCTATCCATCCTTCTGTGTGTCATTTTATTTTGTCTGTCTCTCCAGGTTTGATTGTTTCGGTCTCGGGTCACATGCATATCCCTGAAGAGATTTCATGTTTAGTTGTTTTGTCGCTGGATTGTCAGTAGTTTCTTGCGTTTGTCCTTGCACCTGCTGTGTAGGTCTCTAACGGGGAAGCGCAGCATCAGTCCGATCCAGGAAGAGCAGGGCTGTGAAGGAGATGACATCAACAGCGGCTGCGGCTCCAGTGGCTGGGCTAACTACAGCAACGTAGACAAGGGCTTTAAGAAGATCAAGATGGACGGTAAGGAGGTTGAGGTGTGTGTGTGTGTGTTGTGTTGTGTGTTTTTTGCCCCCAACGGCACCTTCCAGGCAGCACAGCCTAAAAGGCACTACCTTAACCCTTACCCTAAACCTAACCCCCTCAACCCTTTATCCTAATCCTAAATTGGGAGAAGTAATGACTTAAAGGCAGCGCTGCCTGGAAGGCACTGTTGAGGACAAAAGATGCCAACGGCCTTTGGAAATCTGTCTCTAGATTGTACGTTGTCTGGATGGAATCCTTGGCTTGATATGAACCCAGAGATTTATCACCATCCGTAGAACAATGAATGTGAGTTCTGAAAATGGCAGGTCAATGCAGTAAAAGTCTTTTTCACTGAGGAACAGTGTCTGTACGCAGCCTGTTTGCAGCCTATGCTCTGTTTAAGCTCTGTAGATACTGTTTGAGCAAAATCTCAAGTGGTTGCATTTTATGCTGTGTGTTTTTAAATCCCTTTTCTTTGTTAGGGGGAGGTTTTGAAAGTGGGAGTGCTCAAACCTACGCTGACGTTGTGGAATCTAAGACGACTGACAGCTGGTTTAAACAGTAAGTCTGCAATTACTTTTTAAAAGTTGTACGTCCTGTGTTGATATTCTGTTGCACTGGTCAGTCATAAAATACCAGCGTGTGATTGGCTGACTCTCTTTTGCGACAGGCCGGCTGTACACAGACCCAGCATGAGTCCCATCCAGGAGGAGGCGGGACCTGACGCGGCCGATACAGATGAATGGCCACAGCCGACAGCCAATCAGGGTAAGAAGAGCGGTAAACACAAGAAGAGGAAATCTGAGGGTGAGCGCTCTCTCTCTCTCTCTGACTCCGCCTCACTTTCACTCTCCAACTCGCTCTTATGATTCCTCCATTGATCACTTGGTCCATTGATGACTATGGTTGCATGTAGGGAATATCCAGGTTTTTGTTAAACAGAATATCAGCAATATTTTGTTTGTGACGAGTCCTGTACGTCATCCTGTACGTCATCCTGTACGTCATCCTGTTTTGCCACATTTCCGTTTCTAGTACAAAATAAGAGTATTAACTATATTTGGTTTATAACTGGAATATTCTCTGCAGGTAAATGTAGTCTATCTGTCCTTACATTCTTTCTTTACTTTCTCTCCTACCCCTTTTCTCACTGTCCCTCACGTTCTTACTGTGTGTTTTTTTTTTTTTTTTTTTTTTTTTTAGTGACACTTGCCAGAATTGATAGTTAGCAAGCGTGTGTATGCTTCACCAATATTTGCACTGAACCAGTATAGTTTTAATGTTGGTCCTCATCTTATTAGACATTAGCCTGGCTTTTACCTGACTGTTGACTCCCGTCATGACGTATTCTGTGCACTGCTCTCACACTCACAACTTCCACATTCAGTAATAACGAATTGCTGGCTAGTTTCTATCTACAGTATTTTGACATCGTAGTGGCAAGGAGTCTTCAAGGTGTTGATGGATGTTAATGACGCATGCCGATTTTGTAACTTTTTGGGACCATGTACTAGACCGAAATCTTTGGGCGTAGGTCCGTAGGATGACGTTGCCAGGCTAATGAGACATATGATGGTGCATAACTGTAAATATAATTGTAAAAGTGTGTACAAACATATGTGTAAATATGACGGCAAATGCAAAACTGAATTTGTCTAATTTGACCTTAACCCTTCTCCCCCTCTCGTTCCCAGAATCCCAATCATCTGGTCTCTTCGACGTTCCACAGGTCTGGTAGCAGGACGAGATTCCTCTCTCAACATTCAACAAACAAATACAAATCTGAAAAACAAACAAATGACTATAGATAAATGTAATAAGCCATAAAACCTCTTTTGGCACAACAACTACATGGGAGAGATTTTTGTTTTGTTGTCGTTGTTGTTTGTCGCTGGATTGTCAATAATTTTCCATTTGAATTTGTCCTTTCACCTGCCGCCACCCCCCACAACCCACGTTTATTTTGGTCGTCTTGTCTTCAGAAAATTAACAGCACTTGATTATACATTTTTCTTTTTCGAAATGTTTTACAATTCTCCATTTTGGTACATGCTTATGTGATGTGCATGGTCACAACAGAATATGGTGCTTTTAAAATAACATTTTTTTTTTTTGTCAGGGTAACCTTTCAAAAATGCCAAGATTCCAAGCACTTTTTGAAGTCCCTGTTTAGAGAATGAGAGATTGAAGTCTGTGCAGATGCCCTTGCATGCTTGATATGAAAGACCCTAAGGAAAATTTGAATCAGAGGGAGGAAGTAAGTGTGCTTCAGTGACCCAAAAGCATAGCCAGTTAGCAACTTGGTTAGTTGGCAATGGGAAATGGTATTGCAACCAACTTAGTTGCTAGCTTGGTCAGCAACTATGCTTTTGGGAAAACAAATGTCTGATTGGAAACACTGGGACAAAGATAAAATATCATTCAAAGTCTTGTCAATGTTTTTTTTTCCTTTTAAAGTAACTTTAATCCGCGAGAACACACATGGCACTCGGCTGCACTGCTTATCTGACGTGTGTTGATTTAGTTATATAGTTTCTGTGATGTCACAACAATCACACTTCATGCAAGATGGTGTAAGACCAAGTTAAAAAAAAAGGCACTTCAATTGTCAGTTATACTTTTGGTTTCAATTTTAACTGTGGATGTAATTACTTTGTTTATGTTGTCATTTTGGGATTGTTGTATGTATGCGTGCGTGTATGTGTGCGTATGCGTGTGAATGCATGTTTCAACGGTGGAACTTGACCGATTCTAAACCTAGTTATTGTATTGTCAGGGTTCTGTGAAGTTTTAAATGCCGTTCAATATTTTGTCATGAAAATATTTCTTTTTTTTTCTTTTTTTTTTTAAAGACTTGAGTGTATGCAAACCACCTGCAGGCCAACTTCCTTTTTAAAAAGTAGAAGTCATTAATGTCATTTAAGATTAGTCTGTATTTATTGACCAGTTATAGGAACATAGACATGGATATTTTTGTATGTAAATGTAATTCCTTTTTTTTTTTTTTTTGGTGTGTGTGTTCCTTTTTTGGGGACTTGACCTGTTAAGCCACTCCCTGCAAAGCACTTGCAAAAAAAAGAAAATGTCAAAGGAATGTTTAAAAAAGTCAACATGAATATGTATACATGTTTGTGATGTTTATTTTCTTCCTTTTTTGTATGATCAGCAGATGTCAAACATCCCCTTAATAGAGGGGTCAATATTAAAGAATGTTTCTTAGTAAGCCAAATGTCTGAAATCGTCTTACTCTTTCAGAACAAGTCTTTTTTTAGTTGCGTGGGTTATTTTTTTTTGTTGTTCTAAGACAATCAAGTGTTTGACAATCGAGCCAAGGACCTACATCTTTGAATGTTGTCGGGATATGTAGCATTGATTCATATTCGTCTCACAGACCTCCATGTTGAGCTTGAGTTTTGAAGTAAGAAGTGTTGACTGTCCTTGTGTAGTTGTCTTATCCCTTTTCAGCATCTTTAACATGAGTCAATCAAAACTCGAACTACTAAGTCTTGACAGTTATTTCAAATCGAGACTGAACATGCTGGTATAAAATCTCATCGGCCTAATAGAATACTTGCCGAAGTCATTTTTAGTGTTTTTGGGAAACGAAGAAAAAAAACTTGACCATAGTGTGACTTCAGCCTTGACCAGGTGTTGGCATCTGCAGGAAGCAGACTGGCTTACTCACTTCACCCCACCTACAGACCTACACCCCCCCCCCCCCCCCAAGTGGAGTTTGAGGGTGAATCCCTGTGCCTCGGAAGACGCAATTTTTGGTTAAGGTTGAAGCAGAGACGGTTGATGAAAGCATAATACAGTATCTCTGGTTGAAGTTAGTTATGGTTACGGTCATGTTATATTCCTCACAATATTTATAAGGCTGGTATCCTGACAGCTTCTGCTGAGGCTGTTGGCTGTAGTCAAATGAATGAGTGTTATATGGCAGATAGTGTTTTGGTTGTTTATCTCAGTGTTGTGAATGGACAATGAGAGAGGGACAAAGACAGGGCAAGGCCAGGCTAGTGATTCATCCATTTTGTCTGACATTTTGCTGATCTAAAGTCTAATGATAATCAAGGAACTTATCCAATTATTTAAACATATTAAAATAATCCAAAGCCCTACTATCTATGTTGTTATTAATAGTGGAAGAACGCACCTCGTACCCAAATGTCTGTCTGCAAGTTTGTCTGTCGGACCTAGGATTTACCTGTCATAGCTTCACTTGTATTTTCAGTGAAAACTTTTTAGAAAAAAAGACTCAGTACTCGTCATCTTCAAAAATATCATTTACCAAAAACACTCTTAAGTCTCATACAAACATACGATTACATAGTAATCACATAACTCTGGAGGCACACACCATTTCTAACATTTTCAGAGCTGTGTCATATTGTTTTCAAATTTAATGAAAACAGCCCAGCCTCTACACCAGAGTTCTGTTACAGTGTATTAAAAAATGAGACTAAAATAGGCACATCATGTGGCCCAAATTATTATTTCATATGTTCTGCGTGTTCTTTATATTCTGCTTGTTTGTTCTTTAAGGTTCTGCATCAGGTTGAAGGGGAGCCACTCGACCTCTGTTTGACCTCTATGAAGCACAGACCTGGTAGAACTCTGCCATGGATGCTGGAAAAAATAAAAACAATTAGTGATTCATTAGTTGAATAGAAAACAATCTACTGTACATCCATTATGTCTGCAGATTATAGAGGCAAGAACCTGTTTGTATACATAAGCACAAGTGCATGTGTGGTTATGTAGCATGAGAATTTTTTTTTTAAAATGTGTGTTCAATTTGCACTGTCAGCTAATTATGTGTGCGATTACCAGTGTGTATTTGTGTGTGCGTGTCTGGAAATACATAATACATGGAAACATTACTACTGAAATAATATAAAACCAAACTGCCTTATCAGTCAATTAGGCAAGCAAATGGGTGATCATGTACAGTAGTACTACTACCTCTTTCCAGGCAAGATGACGACGCTGAGCATATTCTCAGGTAAGGCCTCAAATATCCTTCCAACCTTCGAGTCCAACTTCCTCATAATTTGGACTGTTTCGCGGTCCGCCTGCATGTCCAACTCCTATACACATGGAGTAACAGAAAATGACGTTCGGCAGTTGTACAGAAATTGTCACAAACTACAAGTAATTTCGCAAATCTGCAATAGCCCATTTGAGGTCTTGCAACGAAGAACCATACAAGTCCATTTTTTCCAACATGCCTTGCATATAAAGTTACTCTGTTAAGTAATTCAGGAACATTATTGCGTGTCACGTACACAGAAACACTACGTACACACACACACACACACACACACACACACACACACACAACCTTGCCCAGCTCATCTATTTCATCATCCGCTTCAGTCTGTCCATCATCTCTCCTCCCCTCAGTGCCATTCAGTCCGTTGCTCTCAGGTGGTGTGTCAGGTGTGTCTGGTACCCAGGTGCACAGGTGTGGAGGGGTGAGCGCCCGACACACCTTTACCTGTCCAAGAGTGAGCTCTGCCGATGGATCCAGAGCAGCCTCAACAGATTCCATACTGTGATATTCTGCAACCACAGAAACACACACACACACACACACACACACACACACACACACACACACACAAACACATACACAAACACATACACACACACAGTTACATATATTGACCCTACAGGCAGTAACACTTAAATTAAACACTAAAATACACCGTTATGGAGTGGAAGGAAATCATGTCTTCTCTTTGGGTCAGTGTTAAGTATGTTTATGTTGACACACACACACACACACACTTACTGTAAAGGTGCACACACAACTTACACCATGTGCTTTCTGTGGTCAAATTTTCCTCAATGTCATTGTCACATATCTAATCATTACCTTAGAAGTCTAGACATACCGCTAACAAATCTCCCTGGCGTTTCGTCTGAATGTCCTGGCTATACCCAACTATCTAGCTACTGTATTCCTCACTCACTGATAAACGCCTGCATTCTTCTTCTCTTCTTCCTGGGCTGTCGAATGCTCACTCCCTCCACAGGGCCAAACTGGCCGAAGGTCATCGCGTCGTTCTCTGTGACACTGGCAGCGTAGATCAGGTGCTCGTTAGAGTGGTCCTCGAGCAGGTCACTCAGGTACTCCTCCATGTCTAGAGTGAACTCGTTCACTGGCCTCTGCACCTGAAGCCATAGAGCAGGGGTGTCAAACTCATTTGTATCAAGGGCCACATGAGCATTCAGATTTTCCTCAGAGGGTCACCACACCAAGTCTACCTGCGACCACATTGCCTTATGATTCTGACCATCACCAACACAGTCCTAATGCCCTCCCACTTAATTTTGTATTCCTTTCCTGTTGGAAAGCAGTTATATGATGCACCTCATTGAGAGTGGCCAGGATTGTCTTGCGGAAATGTGACAACATTTTTTGCATCGCTACAAGTATTTTCAAACGGGTAACATATTGAGGTTACAATTCTTTTAAAGATTTTTAAGGCGGGCCTCACCACGCCTCTTCTTCCAGCCACAGAGGCAATTCACATATCAACGTAAACAGCGCAACAAGTTCTTTCTAATGGTGCGATGGCTCTAAGGCGGTATGATGAAGGGTTCCCCCTTAAGTTTGCTTTGAATTGACACGAAAGTACTAATATTAATACAGTTCTAACTTGAAATTGTCATTTCAGCACCATGGACAGCAGTGGAGGGGAATATGATGCAGCCTTGTGTCTGTTACAACTACATTCTTCTCTGTGTATAAGAATATGAATCAATCATTTACGGTATCCTTTTTATTTGGCAGTTTGCCTTCATACCAATTACAAATGAATATAGATGGCATGTAGTCATATCAGGGGTGGATGAATAAAGTATCATTAGTCTTCTGCCAGCTATTTCCCAAAAGCATAGTTAGCATAGCTAACCAGTTAGCAACTTTGATGGTTGCAGTGCATTTTTTGCTGACCCACCATAAATAAGATAGAGCCTTTACAGCATGGCGGCTGATTGTATTGCCATCAAACACTGATTTTCTGCATTTTCTAGCAGTACCAGATTACAATCTGGAAAATGTTTGGGGAAGAAAAAAAAAACCTGGTTGTATTTATCTGCTAATAATTAAAATATTGTGTTGTGTGTATATTAACAAACACAGATTAACTGTATCTAATTTAATTATGTTATTGTTATGTGGATAAACTTTGTTGCAGGGAGGGACTGTGTGTTTCTGTACCTTCACAGCACATCCCTGTAGCTCACAGCCACTGAGTCTTTCCACTGCAAGGGCCGCTCCCTCCAACAGCTCATACTCAACTACTGCATGGACCTGGGAGGAAGAAGGGAGAAAGAAAAATAACACCTAGATAAAGCAATGCAAGTTTATTTATTTATATTTTAATTACATTTAAGCATTTAGCAGATGCTTTTATCAAAAGCGACTTACATTTGTCAACTATCTATTAGTTGATGAGTGAGTGAGTGAGTGTGAGTGTGTGTTGTGTGTTTGTGTGAGTGAGTGTGTGTGCCTGAATTTACCTGGTGTGTGGAGCTAATCATCCTCACTGATCTTGTGACCCCACAGCTTCTGCAGAACCTGTTCACGTCCTTCTCAGTGCAGTCCGGAGGCAGCGGGCCCACATACACCACACACATCTCCCTCAGGCCA
>JAODXP020000033.1:13185450-13200707 GCA_027497455.2 Sardinella longiceps | reverse complement strand
ATGTTTGATTAAGTCAAGAGAAACAGTCAGATTATATTTCCTTTTGCTTTCTCAACGTCAGAGATATAGGCCCAATCCCATTTCTATTCCCTAACACTAGCACTCGTTTTCGAGTTCCCTCCAAGATGAGACACCCCTCGATTGTGTAGTGAGAAGTGCGATCTTCCCCTAATAAATGGGACAGCACTTCGCATAAAAACGTCTTCGCCTGTTTCATGCGTCTATCGTTAACACTGAACGGATATAAGGCTCTTAACCGGGGTAAACTGTTCAAAAGCCGTCATCGAAAATTATCATCACCCACATGAGAGGCTCTGGTAATTCTGGTGAAAGATTTGCGCACTTTGAAAAATATCAATCTTTCTAATAGTCATGTTTTAACACACCAGTGCGGAATTCAACTGAATTTACATCAAACTAAGATATCCCAACATTAATATATATATATACATGCTTAATTGCAATAGTAGCTATATTTTTGAAGTTCTTATCCAGAGCTGAGAGAACGGGACACAGCTCGGGCAGTCGGACACAGATCGGGTACCGACACGCAGTTCGCAAAGAATCTTGGGTAATTTCATCTTCACTTCAACTTCACTTCGTTCGAAGTCTGCACCAGACCTCCCTCCGTTTGAAGGGGCGATTTGAAGGGCTGAAAGCCACTATCCCTCGGTCCCGAAAGTATTGGGACACCCTACACTTACACATGAACGCGCAAACCGAGTGTTAGGGCCAAAATCGAGGGGAAGTGATAGTGAAGTGATAGAAATGGGACTGGGCCATAGTGTCTGTTTGGACTGTATATTAGCTTTGGCAACACTATAATTGAGTCATGCCTATAAATCAGATCTTTTGAATATGACTTGTGACAGAAAGAGAGAGACAGGGAGATAGAGAGAGAGAGAGATTATAATGCTGCCATTGTTCTTCTACTTTTGTTCATCAATGTCTGCAAACTGCTTTATGGCCATCCTTAGAAATATCTTTGTTTGCTGTATCAATATCAGAATTAGAAAAAAATTGGGACGGTAGATTTTTTTTTTTAGTCATCATCAGTCATATAATAAAGACAGACTTGCTGCGCTCTCAGGGGGCAGACAAACTTGACAGCCGGAACTAGGAAAACTTTCTTGTGCCGCGCACGCCTCCTACTGATTGACGACTCAATCAATATGAGTTTTAGTTCGTCACCAATGTGCATTTAACTGTTCAGTATCAGATTTACATATAATATATGTGTTATATTCTTTTACAGCACAGACATATTAATAATTAATATGCATTGTATGTTCAAAAGAAGCAAAACACATCGTTTTAATGGCAGACTGTTACACTACTATTACGCAACTAAGTTAGAAACACTTGCATGAATTTGCATCAGTCCCTTGATGCAAATATAAATTTAATTCTGTCGACAGGAGTGGATTATAGTGTAACTCTATAAGGCATAATGCGAATATAGACAACGAAAAGAGTTTAATATGGGTATGAGCATTTACCGCATTTAGGTATGAACCTCAGGCTAGTGTTAAAAACACAAAATGTGTATTAACTAGTGCTGCCAAAATGAACGCTTTCACAAAAAAATTTACTCAGATAATTAATCATTGCAAAAATTTGTGATTAATCAGACTATTTTTTTTTACTTGTTTGACAGCACTAGTACTAACCACTGTTTACAGATCATTACTCACTGAATCAGATCAGCACAGTTACCGGTAAAGGTTGTTTGCTTACCTACTCTACAGTATAGTCGTTTCCCGAATATGAGCCACACTGTGTACAAGAACACTGACCTCAGGTCAGTGTTTAATGCAAGCTAAAGACACAAAACCATGCACTGACTGACTGTATTAAGCACTGTTTACAAAACATTCATTGAATCAGACCGGCACATTTAAAGGCAGGGAGACGGATGTGATTCTTAAGAGAACAAAAGGAGCAAAATGGATTGCAGAGAGAGAGAGAGAAACAAAGAAAGAGAAAGAGAAAGTGAGCAAGAGAAAGGGAGACTAAGATTAAAAAAAAAGCAGAAGGAGGAAACCAGCAACTTGTTTTGGCTGAGAGGTGTGTGTGTGTGTGTGTGTGTGTGTGTGTGTGTGTGTGTGTGTGTGTGTGTGTGTGTGTATGGGGAGGAACCATCTTAAGAGGCAGAAAAAAAACAAAAAGAAAATGGATGTGTGTGCACTGACGTTTTGATGTACTGTATTGAGAGGAAGACCACACAACCACACAAACACTTTTCATATGTACTGCTTGGGCTAAATAAATCTTCACTCTTTCATGCTAATAAACCATTTCTAATCTGCAATTTAAAAAACGTTAGTTAAGGGGGGTGGATAAATATTTATGGGCAAGAAAGTGCGCAGTTCTGACCGGTGTTTTGGCGGGTCGTCCATCCAGGGCCTTGTGGAGGCGTTGCGCAGGGCAACAGGTGTGGATGAAGGGCAGGAAGGTGTCCTCGTAGTCAAACAGGTAGAGGTAGAGCATGGTGAGGCGCGGGGAGCCCTTCAGGGCGTACAGCAGGAACAGAGACTTCCCACCGTTCACCGCCTGTGGAAGACACACACACACACACATGCACACACACACACACACACACACAGAGAGAGAGAGAGAGGAGAGCAAATTGATGGATACAGAGTGACAAAGAGAAACCTGTGGAGAGACATTATGATGTCTCACCTTCTTAATCAGAATAGCCACAGTCCACACAGACATGCAGTACATACCGGTACACTTACATACACACACAAAAAACATAAACTCACATACAGTGCATACAAATACACTTAAAAACACACACACATACACACCCTGAATTATATAATCGATGAGAGACAGAAAGACACAGCGAGATCTTTAGATAGCATGCATGCACACACTGCAAGCACACACACACACACACACACACACACACACACACACACACACACACACACACACACACACACACACACACACACACATGGCGTGAAAACAGATGGTGTGGCTGAAGGACTAGGAAGTGTGGCATAGCCTATGGGAACATAAGGAAATGTCCCACACCAGCCTGTGGCCAGGTCACTTCCCTGTGCAGTTTCCATTCACTTCTCTACACTCAACATGTTCTCACAATCAAGAGAGAGCACACAAACATCCAACTACAGTACACACACACACACACACACACACACACACCACACACACACACACACACACAGACACACACAGAAACAAGCTTCACTCTGTGTTACACACTCATGCACGCACAAATACAAACTTACATATAGTACACACAGACACGCATACAGAAGACACGCATCAACAAACACACACACACACACACACACACACACACACACACACACACAAATACAAGTATACAGTACATACAGTATACAAAAGCATGCAAAAGATGTGTACACACAGACACACATACAAAAGACATGCATCAACACACACACACACACACACACACACACACACACACACACACACACACACACACAAAACACACACACAGAGACACACACACACACCTTATATTCCCAGAGGTTCTGCGGTGGCTTGACGCCCAGGGCTCGGACCCTCTGCAGCTCCTCGAGGATGGCCCGGCGGTGGGCATGGTTGAGCACGCTGTAGGGGGGCCGCGTCAACTCCTCCTCATCCAGCAGGGTCAGCAGCCTGCAGGGTACACACACACACACACACACACACACACACATAAACACAAGGAGAGGAGGGTGGTTACACATACACACACACACACACGCACGCATACACACAAGGAGAGGAGGGTGGTTACACACACACACACACACACACACAAACACAAGGAGAGGAGGGTGGTTACACACACACACACACACACACACACACACACACACACACACACACACACAAGGAGAGGAGGGTGGTTACACACACACACACACACACACACACACACACAAACAAACACAAGGAGAGGAGGGTGGTTTCACTCACTCACTCACTCACTCACACACACACAGCAGTTTATGGTGGTCTATACATATACGGTACTTACAATACAAATCAAGAAGAAAAAATGTTGGAGGGTGGAAGGTGGTCACACACACACACAGACACACACCTGACCTGGCAGTTTATGGTCAACTATAGATACACTTACAAATCAAGAAGAAAAAACCTTGGAGGCTGGACAAACACACGCACACACACACACACACCCACACCTGGCAGTTTATGGTGGACTAACAGATAGACTTACAAATCAAGCAGACAAAACCTTATGTAACGATATGCCCAACTCACATACCCCGACAGAGACAGATACATACCGCCAGCCTCAGTAAGTACCTGATAACAATGCAAAATAGTGCACTCTGTATGTAGGCGTGTGTGTTTGCAGGTGTGTGTGTAAAAGAGAGAGAGAGAGAGAGAGAGAGAGAGAGAGAGAGAGAGAGACTGCATTCCTTACAACCCAAGTGACAAGCCAAGTGACAAGCACAGGTAAAACACCTGACCCCACCTCATTACCTCAGGCTGTTTCCATGACATTCCAGCTGTGTGTGTGTGTGTGTGTGTGTGTGTGTGTGTGTGTGTGTGTGTGTGTGTGTGTGTGTGTGTGTGTGTGTGTGTGTGTGTGGTTCAGTTCATGCGTCTATGTCAAAAGCGCAAATGTTAATTCTGTATCAATGCCTGTTAGTGCGTGCGTAGAGCAACTAAGTGCACTCCAGAAGACACCTGTCTTCTGTCTACCCTGATGCGTACAGTGTGTGTGTGTGTGTGTGTGTGTGAGTACGTATATATATGAATGTATGTATCTGTGTATATGCAATCCTAGTTTGCCAAGCACATGTTTACCATTAAGGCTTTTAAGTAAACACATATACCCTGATGTGTGCAGTGTGTGTGTGTGTGTGTGTGTGTGTGTGTGTGTGTGTGTGTGTGTGTGTGTACTGTACACACATTGCCAGTGGGCTCACCTGCCGTTGACCTGCTCGGAGTCGAAGCTGTCCCTGTAGAGTGCGGCCCAGGGCCCCAGGTGTTCCAGCCACAGGGCCACATCCTCTGGACTCCAGCTGGACACGGGCTTACTGACCAGCAGCTCCTGCACACCCTCTCTACTGCTCCAGTGGTACACCAGCAACATCACCTACAGGGAACACACACACAGTCATTATATATACACACACCCCCTCTCTACTGCTCCAGTGGTACACCAGCAACATCACCTACAGGGAACACACACACAGTCATTATATATACACACACCCCCTCTCTACTGCTCCAGTGGTACACCAGCAACATCACCTATAGGGAACACACACATACAGTCATTATATATACACACACCCCCTCTCTACTGCTCCAGTGGTACACCAGCAACATCACCAACAGGACAGGGCACACACACACACACAATCATTACACACATACATACAGTCATTACATACACAAACACACACACAGTCATTACATAAATACTGTGTACACACACAGTCATTACATACATACATACACACACAGTCATTACACACACACACACACAGTCATTACATACTGTGTACACACGTACACGTACACACACACACACACACACACACACACACACACACACACAGTCATTACATACATATACACACACAGACAGAAGCTCATGGGCAGAGCTTTGCCCAGAATAGTGTTCATTGTGCAGGCACACACACACACACACACACACACACACACACACACACACACACACACACACAATCATTACATACATATACACACACAGACAGAAGCTCATGGGCAGAGCTTTGCTCAGAATAGTGTCCATTGTGCAAGTGCACACACACACACACACACACACACACACACACACACACACACACACACACACACAGTCATTCATTCTATATATAAACAGACAGATGCTCATGGGCAGAGACAGCATCTCCTAGGTACTGTATACAGTACAGTACATACAAGCACACTGAGTGCATGGACCTAAAGTGTGTTTAAATACAGATAGGGCATGTTTATGTATTATGTAATCATGCACACGTTGGGCCATGTCTACAGTATATGCAAACACAGACGTGCATGTGTCAATAACTCTGAACGTGTATGTCTGTGTGTGTGTATATATATTGTATATGTGTGTGTGTGCATACAAGTCTGTGTGTGTCTGTGTGTGTGTGTGTGTGCGTGTGTGGAGTGTGTGCGTACGTGTGTGTTTATACTACAGCCACTGCAGTGTGTGTGTGTGTGTGTGTGTGTGTGTGTGTGTGTGTGTGTGTGTGCGAGCGAGAGAGAGAGAGAGAGTAGAGAGAGAGAGAGAGAGAGAGAGATGAGAGTGTGTGTGTGTGTGTGTGTGAGTGTGTGTGTATTTTTATACTCACAGCCACTGCAGTAAGCGCTGTCAGCACCCCGGAGAAGAACCCCCCCGCCCCTCGCCTCTGTCCTCCGCCCACCGAAGCGCCCCGATTGGCCTGCTCGTCGCCGTGACGCTGGAAGGCCAGCACCGAGTGCGAGACCCTGGGGTTGGCGTGGATCTGGTCCCGCCGCTGCCGTACTGCGTCAGGGAACAACTTCTCCACCGCATCTCTGGGGACACAGACACAGACAGAGGTCAAAGATCACTCGAATCTGACCTTGGGTGTGTTGGACTTAAGCCATCTGCACACTGGTTCCGACAGCATTGCGAAGCACTTTCAAATTTGAATATCAACAATGAATAACAATGAATGTCGATGGATGGCTCTGGCAAAATAGACTTCAATCGTAATTCACAGTCGACGGTGGAAGAGTTCGGCACTGGTGTGCGGGGTTGCACTGAAAACAATGGAATAGAATGTTGGAAGAGGATTGCTCAGCACTGTGTTGGAGCCGGTGTGCGGTCCACTTTAAGGTAGCCCCTGTAAACTGCTTGCCTAAAGCATCGCCTTCCAGGCTTCACTCAATAGAACTTCACAGAAAATACTCAAAAGCCCATCATGCATTGCTTTCACAGCCAGCAGCTTAGAGAGCTACCTTAAGTTGGCCATTGAGATTAAAAGCTGTGTACACAGATCATGCCTCTGATGAAAGCTCTACTCTGGCGAAACCGCTAATCACATCAACTCGAAACGGCCTGTAAGCAGAACCAAGTAAAGTACAGTAGAACTGAGTAACTCTCGCATGGATAAGTGCCATAAAAGAACTCAATTCATTCAGAGTGCCAGCTCTTTCTTTCTGCATACTGAGAAATAAAGTCAGAAGCGAACTTTATTGTCAATCAAACTCTGAAACAGTCAAAGCGAACTTTATTGTCACACTCAAAGAGAACAAAGCGAACTTTATTGTCACACTCAAAGCGAACTTTATTGTCAATCAAACTCTGAAACAGTAAATTACAAGCAGACTTTTGCGTTTATCCAAACTCCAAATGTGCAACAAAGTTGCACATTGCAAGTGACATCACAACTCACTAGAACATAAAGTGCAATTAATATCAAGATATCAAGCATGATAAGAGATATCACTAACAGTAGACAGTACTAGATATCAGTAACATAATAGCTGTTCTCTTGAACAATACGCACCTGATATTACAAACAGGAGCTCCTTAGTTGTGCTGGTTGTTATCATTTGTTATCTGAGAATAAGCCTGCAAACATTTTATGATCTAACTAGTCCTGTTTAGCCACGCAGGAACAAGCAGCAGATCTACTCCCGGCCCTTAATTTGTTCATATGAACAAAATTAAATTAAGAAACAAAATAAGAGGTTTCTTGTTTCTCGACATCAAATGGGGCACAGTCAGTATTTGTTCACTGGCTACAAAATCCTCTTGACATGCTTCTTCATCATTAGTTTACAGCACAGATTCTATAGTGGTGCGTAGCACTCTAGAATCTTTAGTTTACAGAATTATGAAATTTCAAGTAGGCCTATTGGTCACTGGTATTGGAACTGATCTTTAGTTGGGTTCTTAATGAGTTCTACAGTATACCTTGCACAAGACAATCCAGATTCTTTTCTTGTGTCGTTCCACGTTGGTGGAATGACCTACCGAGCACAATCAGAGCAGGCAACAAATTCTTGAAGACTCAGCTCTTCAGAGAACATTTCCTGTCCTAGCACCACCACACTCTAAAGACCCGAGTGGTATTTTCTTCTAAAACTCCTATGTAGCTTGAGTGTTAATCCTCTCGTGAAAGTCGCTTTTTATAAAATTGCTAAATGCATTAATGTAAATGTAAATGTATACTTGGGTTCTATATGAATGGCTTCAGTAGTAGAGAATGACTTCTCATGGCCTCCATCTATCCATGCAGAGCAAAAGAAAATGTCCGCAACACTGATTAAACTCCCATATTTATTTAAAAAGCAACGTTTCGACCCTTAACGGTCTTCTTCAGGCAAATGGTTTGAACATTTGGTGAGTGGATTTTTATACATAGGCCAAGTGATCAGCTGACCCCTAACGTGACCAATGACAGCTAAGTTAACAATAACTAGGCTAATTTGCCTAACTGCCCCATTAATGACTTTTAAAGAGTGTCAGGTATAAGTCTATGATATATCGGTAATGCATATTTCCAAAAAAAGGACATGCATAATCCAAACATCACAAATTAAACATAATAAATGTCTAAATGTTGTGATGTCTGTCTTGTTATGTTTCTTTTTTATCTACTTATTCTGTATTTACATTTTATAAGATATGGACCCTGGTATTGGTGTCTGGAATAAAGAATTGATTGATTGATTGAATAGATTGCTATGGTAAAAGAATAAGGAAAAACAAAAAGAGAACTCATATACAGTACACAAATACTCCATCCATCCATCCATCCATCCATTCATCCCTCCCTCCCTCCCTCTCTCTCTCTCACCTCAGTAGGATGTTGACTCGGGGGAATCCTTCCCACTTCTCCCGACACTCTGGGCACTCAGTCTTGTGCGAGGACTCCCACCATTGAGCCAAGCAGTGGCGACAGAAGCTGTGTCCGCAGGTCAGCGTTGTCGGGTCCACCAGGATGTCATAGCAACAGTGGCACGAGAACTCCCTCTCAGTGATGCCGCCAACGCCACCACTGACATTTCTCTGCGGCGAAGATGATGGTGGTGTCAATGGTTTTGCTTGCGATTTGACCAACAGTGAGGAAGGTGTGGAATCTTCTTCTTCCTCAGTGTCGGCGAAGAGTTCGGCGTCCGAGTCCACATCAGTGTCAGCCCCCCTCATCAGACAATCTGTGTGCAGGGGCCGGAGAGGCCCTCCTGAGGCATCAATATACTGGACGCACAAAAAGAAGAAAAAGGAACAAGTTAGGTGTGTGTGTGTGTGTTTGTGCCTCTGTGTGTGTGTGTGTGTGTGTGTGTGTGTGTGTGTGTGTGTGTGTGTGTGTGTAGACAAAGCTAAAGTAAGTGGACAGGAATGGGGGTGTGTGGGTAAGACAAATGAGAGGAAAACCAAATACAGACCAATTGCTTTCTGTGGGTAGCCAGACTGACAATAACGGAGAAGACACTGTACGAGATATACTAGTCTGACTACTTGCTGGTCTTTTTGGCACGTGCGGCGGCTGTGCGGTCAGAGAGGAGTGTAGGAGAGAGACAGGACGTATGGGAACAGCAAACATCACCCCATCACATCACACCACGCTTTACATATGCTATAACGTACACGACGGCGTGCCTTTACTATCTAGCTGTACTCTGAACTTTGAGACAGTATCAGGGATGTTGGCAGAAAGAGGGCGGGAGAAAAAAATATGTCAAGCTGCCCTCTCGAGGTGACACGGTCGGCCCGGCCGGCTACCTGAAAACTGCACACCGTGTTCTTGAAATGCCACCGGCGACATTGAGTGGTTTTTTACAACCCTGGTTTAGTTCTTTCCCGATAAGACCAACTTCAGTACACGGAAGTAGTCTACCCCGATAAATTAATAACAACTAACGTTAGGCTATCCCTTTCCCTGAAACAGAAAGTAGAGGCAATAGATATGCATCGTGTTATGTCAATTCAAGCGAAGAGCTGGCAATGAGACAGAAGATTACCACATTGTTACACACCCCTAACACACACCACACCAGTGCGGCATTTAAAGATTTATTTGCCAGCATGGTTCAGGTGTTTATGTTGATTCTACCTGGCCAACAACAAACACTAGCTAGCTATTTCAGTGAAGTGAGGTGAACTCTTAGCTGGCTAGCTTACTGGCTTCCGGGGTTGTTTCTTCTCTCAAAGACACCATACAAGTAATTTAGGCAAAAGTCGTGGTTAAATTACACTCATGCATTCCTACCTTTAAAGAACGATGGCAGGGAAATACCGCGTTTCTCACATTACGGCCCGGGACATGACATCTGCCTGGGTGATTCGTGGACTCCTCGGTCTAGGCACTACAAACGCCCCCCTTCAGAGTCAAGATGCGTAGGAGGGTCTTCATAGATTTCTATTGGTCCGAAAGCTAGTCTCTCTTGTGTATGTTACTTGTTGATTGGACTGAGGTAATGTTCGTCCATGCGGCGTCCTGCCCCCTGCTATGTACAAGATGCACACAATATTATGCCATAGTTTTGCCTGTCACTCTTACTGTTCGTTCATTCCACTTAATTACTAACGGAAAAAGTAAAGAAAAAGTAACTTCTTGCAACTACACTGAGTGTGTGACTTCAACCCTGTCAACCACAGACACTTTGTGTCAACTCACTTTGCCTGTACGCCGCAACAGTAGGCGGTAGTCTAGAGTCTGAATAGGGTTGTAGTTTCCGGAAGTAGTCGGTAAAAAAAGGTTAAAGAGCACCAGGGATACCTCAGCTATTGACAATTGTTTGTGATTCTGCAGGGATGGAGGTGACGAGAAAAAGTAAGTATCTTCTCTTTGCAAAAACGCAGAAATCAGGCATTGTGGCACAATCAGCGCATGTCACACTACTGATTCTGCAAACTAGGGTTTTGAATCGTACTCCTTTTCCCTGTGGAGCGTTTTCTGCGCCTAGCCTGGCAACACGCGCTAGCGCGATGCTCAGTTTGTTACAGCCGTCGAGATTTGGTCTTCTGATGATGTTTGTGCTCCTGTCCCTACAGATTTTAAAGACAGTTTAAGCGTTATATACAGTGCAATTGACGAAGCCGACTTTCTTGCCATAGACGGGGAATTTTCAGGTAAAGTAAAGGAGAGCCGGTGTCAACTTCATTAAAGAATCACGAATGTGTTAATGCAGTGAAAGTGTGCGTAGGCGACTGTTTGTTTTCCAACAAGCATTTAACAATCTCATGTTTTACAGGAATTAGTGATGGACCATCAGTCAGTGCGCTTACTAATGGTTTGGATACGCCGGAGGAGCGCTACGAAAAACTAAAAAAGGTAAAATAATGCCAGTGTTTGAACGTCTTCAAGCCGTCTTTGCAAAATAGTTACTCATTCATGGTGGTCTGGTGAATGAAACGCCTCCCCTTTCTTCTCATCTCCAGCATTCCATGGACTTTCTCCTGTTTCAGTTTGGTCTCTGCACTTTCAGATATGATCATTCAGAATCGAAGTGAGTGGTGCTATCCATGCAATCTAGGCTAATGGAATAATAAATGCTTATTTTTGATAGCCGTGATTCATTCTCATTTTACATCTTTTGTCTTTGCAGGTATCTTACAAAATCTTTTAATTTTTATGTATTTCCAAAGCCATTTAGTAGGAATTCACCAGATAAAAAGTTTATTTGTCAGGTAAGATTCTTTCATTTAACTGTATAGCCTGTGTGTTGTCATTATTGACACAAGCTTTTGTTATTTCCATATCTAATGTATTGATTGTGCTTGCTCCTCTCCCTCAGTTTCTAATGTAACGTTATTGTTGTGCTTGCCTCCCCTCCCTCAGAGTTCAAGCATAGACTTTCTGGCCAGTCAGGGATTTGATTTCAACAAAGTTTTTCGCCATGGTGAGTGACCCAACCGGCCTGCCTGCCTTCTTTTAAGTTAGAACTTCCTCAGTCATGTTGAGATTCCGCTGAACCTTCCAACATGGGACACGTGTGTGTGTGTGCGCGCTAATTGACCGTTACATTTTCAGAGCTATAACACTGTATTCATGTTTTGCGTCACATTGACTCACACACACACACACACACCAGAGGCTGCCATAGACATTGTGTCATTGTGAGGTTGACCGTGCAAATGCTCTTCATAAGTTATATGATGCGTCACAAATCAGTGGTCCGAGTAGAAATTCCCCTTCTCCCTTAAGTAATCTCTGGAATGCTGTGTTGGCCACAGGGATTCCTTACCTAAACCAGCAGGAGGAAGTTCAGCTGCGGGAGCAGTACGAGGAGAGGCGGAATCAGTCTAATGGCGCCGGTAACAATTCTTTCATCTCGCCATCTTCCAAGGGACCCTGCAACGTGCCGGACGAGCACAAGGACTTCATCAACCGGGTGGTGTAAGTTGTGTGTGTGTGTGTGTGTGTGTGTGTGGCGTGTGTTTTATCATGTGTTTGTTTGGTAGAGGGGAATTTTAGGTCTGTAAGACTTTATTTTTTTATTTATTTTTTTTGCTACATATTAGAAGTGTACATACTATATTTATTTGATATATTATATTTTTTACATATTATAGGTGTACAAATTAAGAATATATTGTGCTTCTGGTGTGTCCATAGAGCGAAAGTTGAGGCCCTTCTGAACGACTCAGAGAAAACAGTGGACTTGGATCCATGTACCGGGTAAGAATTATTGCATTTATATGAAGAAATGGTTTTACAAAAATCAAACCATTGTCGCTGATCAGTTAGCAGCAAGTTGGTTGGCAGTGGGCGGTTGCATTGCAGCCAAAAAAGTGTAATTTTTGGAAATGCACCTCTGGGAACTAGGTGGAGAAATATTCACAATGCTCAAATGAAATGATGCTAGTTGGTATTCATTCAGAGGTGTCTGTGTGTGTGTGTGTGTGTGTGTGTGTGTGTGTGTGTGAGGGAGGGAGATTGAAAGAGAAATGGCTGACTTTTTATTTGTTAACTCAAAGCATCATTTGTCTTTTCTTCAATGTTGCTTTAGCTTCCAGAGGAAACTGATTTACCAGACCCTGAACTGGAAGTAAGTGTTCATATTGTATATTCTGTTTTGTAACCAAGTTGCACGTAGAATGACCATATACACTGTACATTATGGTTCAGTATCCCATCATTGTCACACCGTCTCTTATTCTCAGGTATCCCAAAGGCCTCCATGTTGAAACGGTGGAAACTGAAAAGGTAAGATTGATTGTTACCTCATAAATTGTCACTTTTCTATTTACACAGACATACAGGTTAGCAACTTCAGTTGCTTTCTTCTTCAAGCCTGACTGAAATTTTTGAATGTGTTTTGTTTTGGTTTTTTTTTCCCTAGAAAGAGCGTTTTATTCAGATCAGTAAAGTGGATGACGAGGAGAGGAGACGGAGGGAACAACAGAAGCAGGAGAAGGAACAGGTGAGCCAAGAAGTTCCTTGCAACTCGGAAATGAAACCACCTGAATCCCAGTGTCCATGTTAAGCCCTAAGATCCACATTGCTTAAATTTCACTGGTCAGACAACCATGAAGCTGAATTCATGAATCATGAACATAAAATAATTATGTTTTTAGGGATTAGAAGGTGGGACGTTGGCATTATTAAAGCAATATACCGGAGTAAGTTTAAGCATAGTCCTGCTGCACAAGCCTTCTAACAGCAATATATTTCGCATGAAATGAAAGATTTTCGACCAGCACATACCTAACGCGAACGCGAAACACTTTACATTGAGTTAATGTAACCTCAGATCTTGCTTTCGGTTTCCAACAGTCAGGTCCCATTGATTCAGTGTAAAGCGCCTGTTTGCTTCTGCGTTCGCGTTAGGTCTGTGCTGTACCAAATTATTTTGTTCCACTCGCTAACTACGCATTTAGCAAGCTCTTTCAACAGGGCTATGCTTGAATTCACTCCGATACTCTCCTTTAAAGGAGACATAGAATGGAAAACCACTTTTACATTGGCTTGATGAATTAAGAGAGGTTGTGCATGGTCAAAGAGCTATCATGAATATGAGGCATGGTTCTGCCCTTTCATATGGAAATCCTACATTTAGAAATGGCCACTAAATCATGGGCGAATTGGAACAAAGCCTATAAATGATGTCAAATAGCAGACATTGCAGTTCAATTAAGGTGGCCAGAGTGGGGCGTTGTTTAGGCATAAAACCCATTTCAATACACATCTTAAATGAGATGTTAATTTGGCTTGTAAAATATCACTTTCTTCTTTTTGACAAAATACAATTGAATATATTGTATTTTAACATCAAAGAACAAGGTACAATGCTCCATTAATCCATTCTGTCACCTTTTAAGTCTGTGACCTGTGCCTATCCTAACTTGTCAACATTGTGAATGTTTTACTTTCAGGAGGAACTGAATGATGCTGTTGGCTTCTCCAGGATTGTGCACGCCATTTCTAAATCTGTAAGTACATTTCGGTAACTGCATAATGATTTTCTCAACCTTGTAATCTGCCTTACGGACCATTCAGGCAACGGCAACACTCGGCGTTAATGCTCACATCAGCCAGTCACAAGCGTGGATCTTTTGAAGCTGTGTTTTGATAGGACAACGTTGGCTGCCGCTGGCACGGCATCTGGCAAAAGTTTCAACGCTCTGCGTGCCAGCGGCAGCGAGCGGTAGCCAGCTGTGACTGGCTGATGTGAGTGTTAACGCCGAGCGTTGCTGTTGGCCTGCCGCCCTGTCTGAATGGTCCGTTAGAACAGGGCTTCTCAAACTTAATCGGGCCGGGAACCCCTCATGGATCCGAAAATTTTTCAAGGGCACCTTGATTGCAAAAAAAATGCATAGCTATTTGTTCTTTCAGGTGCAACAGTTTATAAATAGGCATGTAATTGCTTGTAGCAAAATCTGACCGTGCAGGCGTGGTTTTCTGTAAGCCTGCTGTTTTAAAAAAATGTAATAGTATTTCTATCCCTATAAGACAAGTTCATTTTTTGTAACAAACTTTTTCAATGACCCCCTGGCAATTTTCTGCGGACCCCTGGGGGTTCCCAGACCTCAGTTTGAGAACCAATGCCTTAGAAGGCTTACACTTGGCCAAGTATATCTATGGGAATTTTCTCATTGCTGTAACAGGATCTCACACTCTCATATTTCAGGGAAAGCTGGTGGTTGGCCACAATATGCTTCTGGATGTCATGCACACAATCCACCAGTTTTACTGTCCTCTACCTGAGGTAAGTCAAGTGTCTGTCTGTCCATAGTCCTTCCTCAAAACACTGGACAGACAGAGTAAACATAATGGGAT
>JAODXP020000033.1:13132271-13182029 GCA_027497455.2 Sardinella longiceps | reverse complement strand
TTTCTTTTCCCTATCTTTCGCTATCTACCTGAACTGCACTGGTGATCGACTGGTAGATCGCGATCGACTGGTTGGGCACCCCTGCATTACACTCATTACACCCCCCTTTATCCTCACTCTAATCCAGGTCAACGGCAGCGACGGCCGAGGTTGGTTTGACCGCTCAAGGGGCTCGAACCCGCCACTTTGTCGACTACAGCAATGTATGGGAATCGTATGCTCTAACCACTGAGCTAAAAAAAAAGCCAACTAATTCCAACTTAGCGGTTAGAAGTATTCTTAAGGTTAGGGTTGTGAGGATTTACATGTACTGCCACCAGCTAGTCTAGCGTAGAACTCTTGACAAATTGAACTGCTCATCGGGGATGTCTAGCAGTCAGCCATAGAGAACCCCTGTTCGGACATCGGTGGTGTCTATTCAATCTTGCGGACAGGGAGTCGTTTGACTGGCTTAGCGTTAGCGTCTGACTTTGTTGTTGTTTGAATCAGCTTGTTCGTTGCTCAGATTGGTCATAGCTAGAGCCGTACAAAAGCTTTCAATGGTTCATAGCACTTTCCCTTAATAGTCCTAGTCTGGCTTGTCAGGCAGCTTGCCCAGTCGAGTTGGCATCTGTTACACATCTGTTACACTTGCCCAGTAGCCAATTTCACAGGTCCTAATCTAAAACAATACCATACTTCATTTCTACACTGTAAAAAATAATTTGTAATGGTTAATTGAAAAATGTGTGGAGACTCGTTGCCTCAAATGAGTTAAGTAAATTAGTTTTTTTTTAAGATGTAAAGCAATTTGAACTTGAAAAACAGAAGTCATATTTACTTAACTCATTTGAGGCAACGAGTTTTCACACATTTGTCAAGTAACCATTACAAATTCTTTTTTTTACAGTGTATCCGCTTTGCATTTCCGTGTGGTTGTCCTGAAATAACAGTTCTTGTAAATGCCCTCTCTGACAGGACGACAGGAAAATCCCAGAGGCTATCCGAGGAGCATGATGACATCCAAAATCGGTGCCAGATTGTCTTCTCTCTCTCTCTCTCTCTCTCTCTCTGTCTCTCTCTGTCTCTCTTTCTGTCTCTCTCTCTCTCTCGGCGCTGCTAGGCATGTTTGTTTAGAAGATTGGCAAGAGGAAATGAGTGAAAGATATGGAACGGGAGCAAGGGAAGAGTGGAAGAGAGAACAGGAAAGAGAGAGAGTGAGTGTGTGGTTGAGCAAAACTAAAATCTGGACAGAGAGGGAAGGAGAGAAGGAGACGTTAGACAGAAAGACGGTTAGAAAAAGAGTGAGACAAACAGAGAGGAAAAGAGAGAGATACAAATTTGGACAGAGAGGGAGAGAGAAAGACAAATAAAAAGTAAGCAAGAAACAGAAAGCTGAGGGAGAGAAAGAACACAGCACCCAAAAAAGGAGAGGGAGTGTGTGTGTGTGTGTGTGCTTGTGTGTGTGGGAGGGTGGGCTGTGAATAGCCTCGGCATGCTAACGGTCTAAGGCTGGCGTGAGGTCACGTATTAGTGGGGGTTTCCACTTTGAACACCGTTAAGACTCTCACAAGTGCAGTCTCATTCAGTCACACTCACACACACTCTCTGCAACACACAGCTCAGGCAGTTACTCACTCACACTCTCTGAGGTCGGACTGTGGATTAAGCTCAGGATGATCAGAAACTTTGTGCTTGCTGGAGGACTCCTCTGGACGATACTTCTGGTGACTACAGTGGCAGGTGAGAAAGATAATTTTATCAGCTGCATTAAATGGTCTACTAACTAACTAAGAAACTCATGGCTTCTTTTTATTACCTGGATTATTTTTTTCCTGTTGGCCCATACACTCATCTCTCTCTCTCTCTCTCTCTCTCTCTCTCTCTCTCTCTCTCTCTCTCTCTCTCTCTCCCCTAGAATTTGTTTGGATTGTAATTATGTATTACATCAATTATTTTGGTGTATTCTATAGCGGTAGCATATTAGCATATTGTGTCCATTACCAGGGAAATGGGGGCAACTTGATGACTCCTGGACTTCAAAGTGTTGGTCAGTGTCTTATTGGTCATCTGCATGTAGTATATCTGGGTATATCTGCCCTGTGTTAAAAGAATAACAAAAGAGACACACACAGAAAACAAAAAACCCAACAATAACATAAAGTTGGACGGTTCTGAGATCACTGTCACAGTGTTGTGCGGCATGTTTTGCTATGTTTATGGGAGTTCTCTGGAGATTAGGAATGTCTGATAGGGAACAAACCCATAATGTCACCTCTTAGGGGCACAATACCAGGAAATGTTTTGGTTGGTGTCGTCGGGGTTACCACAGTGTGCCAAAAATTTTGGTCATTGTTGGGATGAATACAAAAGCTAACAACTGAACCAACATGAACTATGAGGCTGCATACTGTATGTAGGACAAATTAGACAAAGCACTTGACGTGATGTGAAGAGAGCAACAGTGTTATACAAACGTTCATGAGGACAGGGGAAAAAACTATGAAGTTAGGAAAACATATCCATTCTAGGGGATCTTGTGATATGCATGTACTGTAGGCTACAGGGTCGCTAAGGCTGATGTTGATGAGAGTCTCAATGCTAGTCAGGAAGAGCGGCGTAGCGGACGTGTTTATTCTATCCTCCCATGAAATGAGCGGATTTGAGATAAGGAAGGTGGACTGACCGTCTCGTCCCTGGCTCCGTGGGGGTTTGTATATTCAGTATTAGCACCACTCATATCATTTTGTGTCAGCAAATCCATCAGATAGCCTAATGTCAATACCTTCAGGGTTAGCTTCATCTGACAATTCAAGTGTTTTGATTTGTTTTTACATCTATTTTTCCAGTGTTGAGCACTACTTTCAGGATTTCTTTTTTTTTTTAATAATGATCGATGAAACAAATTATTAAATGCCATCACATTAGTTAGAAATGTTTGATCTGACACCTTTAGTGAATGTTTTCAGTGGTTTGTATTTTCCCTCAAATGAAAGGAAAAGGGTTCAGATAAGGAACAGGAACTGGCCCTTTCCTCCCCTCTTCCACAAGAACCAGAGTGGGTTGTGGCGGAGGTGGATGTTTTGGTCTGACCAATGTCCATACCACGAAAAGGGTCATAGTCTTTCTTTCTTTCTTTCTTTCTTCCTGTCTTTCTTTGATTGTTTGTTTAATGTCTGCAAAAAACAGCTAAACACGGTATGACCCAACCCTTCCCCTCTATGGTCCCCAGATGATTTTTAGATGCCAATTTTGGGTGGTACTTTTGGAAAACTGACACACTTCTAGGGAATGTGTTACTTCCTACAGCCTATCAAGCACCAGTTTTGGGAGAGAGAGTAGTTAGTAGGCATGAAGGCATAGTAAGATACCTTAAAGTACTGTCGAACTGCAAACCTTGAACTACATTGAATCTGTGCCCGGTGGAATCACTCAGTGAAATTACAATGTTGTAACAACATTGTCTGAAACTCCTCCTGTTTGGGCAGGAGACAAAAATAACATACCCGAGAAGAGCCTTTGGAATAAACAACTAAGAAGGAATGCAGCCCCAACACAACTCCCACAGATAACAGGCTCTTGATTTGGAGCTTCACTCCCATAGCGACAGGGAACGGGCAAACGCTTGACACTCGAAATTGCCAAAAGGTTAACTTCCTGTGTGACACAAAGCTGGCATGATGTCTGAGACACATGACTTGACATGACACAGACACATGATGTAGACATCAATGCTGATGAGGGGTTAGAGGATAGGAAATGACATGGCAGCATGTTGTAATGGCTGCACCGTCAGATTTGAAACTCATGTGAAACCTGAGCAGATAAATTATTGGTGTGACGTGTGAGGTCATGTGAGGTCGCCTCAGCAATACTAAAAATGAAATTATGAATGTGTCAAAACAATTGTTTCCCTGCTGTAAAGAAGAATACAATGTTTGTAGTTTTAAGAGTTACAAGTATGAGTGAGTAGGTTTACTGTCTGATGGTACATATTTTTACGTGAATGCTGATGTTTAATTGATTTTTGCAGCCCAACCTAGTCTTGCATCCCCAGCATCAGGCTGGGCTACCTAAAAGAAAAGGCAGAAACAAACATTAGCCCACTCCTATGGTGCAACATTTATCTGAGTTAGTGTTGGGTCACATACCTCAGCACAGCCCAAAGGGCAGTTTGAGTGGAGAATGTTACCCTTTCCATACAAAGACGGCTGGGGTAGGCACAACCAGTTACTGTACATTACCACACAAGTAAAAAGAATCAGTGAATGCTCAAAATAAATCAACATAAACACAGTGGTGGCTCATCATACCTGATGGCAGGCTCAGTAATGGGGACAGGGGCAGAGCCAGAGGATCCTGTGAGGCTGTGTGCTGCATAAGCTCTTAAATAGGCAGGTGCCAATTTACCAATTAAACCCACGGCCCCACCCACTTGTTAACTGGAGCAAGGCAGAGAGGAACAAATGACATGTATGGCGTTTTCAAGACGACATAACTTTACAAAACGTTTACTACGTCATCCATAGGGATGAATGGGAACTGTTACGTTACGTTACAAAACGTTACGCTCGTTGAATTCGCCAGTAGTCTAGTGTTACCTGTTACATATATGTACGAGATGTGGTTGGATCTTCAAACGAGATAGAAGCACAGAAGAGATGATAGCCACATAGACACAGATGTGCATTTTTTTTAATTTTTATTAATTACTCATTTATGTGCGTGTTTTTTGTGTATGTTTTTGTCTGTGTGTGTGTGTGTGTGTGTGTGTGTGTGTGTGTGTGTGTGTGTGTGTGTTTGGGGCTACAGGACAGAACTGCACTGGCAATGAACCCATCGTTGACCCCCCTGTTATGGTGGTGAAGTATGGAGGTCCAGCCAAGGCCAACTGCAGTGTTCCATACCCAACTTTAAATTTGGGCTGGGAGGCAACAATGGGGGTTACAAGCAAAGCAAATGCAATGCAGCTGGACTGGAGAGTGGACAAATCTGACTGGACACTGGGGGATGGCCTACAGTGCTATGTCAACTCTCATCTTCATGGGCAATGCTTAACCAAGCTATCCATTACCATTTACAGTGAGTAAAACTTTCTGTAAGCTCTTTCTGTTTTCTCCCATAGATACTTACTTGAATAGCACATTGCACAATACTTTCCTATCCAATCATATACTGACCCTATACTTTCATGATAGTAAAATATTAAAATATTGGTAGTGCCTAGAGATGTATGGAATTCTGTATCTTGGCCACTCACCACTGCAGCTACAGGACAGAAAAGTAGAATCCGATATCATATATAGAAATTCTATATATGATATCTATGGTATAATCTACCATTACACAGTTTGTGATATGCAGCCATTCTAAATGATATCTAACACAGATGAACGGTCATGGTCAACGGTCATGAACAAATTCTCCAACGATAGGGAAAATATGACTTAATTTTAACACACAAACTATTGGCCTACAATTCCACATGCAGTGACAACACATCCCATCCACAGTATAGAGCAGTAGCCAGAGAGTAAGGCACACTCAATACTATACAATGTGGCCAATCAAAATCAAACACAAGAAAAGCAAATGACTATTTGTGACAAAGACTTACACTGTAGCCTACATCAATGATAATCTTTTTTTTCGTGTGTGTGTGTGTGTGTGTGTGTGTGTGTGTGTGTGTGTGTGTGTGTGTGTGTGTGTGTGTGTGTGTTTACAGAGATCCCTGAGAGTGTCTCTCTTTCCTTAAATCACACTGGTCCACTGGTGGAGGGACAGCGGTACCTATTACAGTGTGACGTTAAGAGTGTGGCTCCAGCGAAGAATCTCACCATCATCTGGTACAGAGGAGACACTAAGCTGGAACAGTCAGACTTCACTCAGTTCAGTTCAGAGGGCAACCTGACTAGGAAAAGTGACATCAATGTTACAGCTGATCTGTGGATCACAGCTTCCAGGGACGACCATGAAGTCTCCTACAGTTGTGAAGCCAAACTGAATCTGAACACAACTGAACTCATTCCTGGCACCAGATCAATTGCACCTCCGCTGGAAGTACTATGTATGTCTTTTTAAAATTACTTTTCAGATTTTTTTTTCCAATATTGTTTTATTTTGAACTAATTATCTTTTGCTAACTCTGGACTCGGGAATCCTGTATTTAGATACAAATCTGCTGTGAGTGTCTGCAAGTTGTGATGTCTGTAATTCTCACAAATGTCCTTTTTCTCTCTTCTCTCTTATAGACCGACCCACAACAGTGAACTCCACTTCAAATGTGATTTTAACAGAAGGTGAACGTCTGGTGTTGGAATGCATAGCTAACGGAAACCCCGAGCCCACATACGAGTGGAGGCATGACAATTATTTTCTGCTGAACGCGACCAATAGCACTCTCATCATTGAGTCCACAGAGACAAGCAATTCCGGTTCTTATAACTGCACTGCCAAAAACATTATAGGAGAAATTTCTGCAAAGATAGATGTTCAAGTCTCAAGTGAGTTTCATAGCACATATTCTTGATATGAAATTGATTGCTTTGCTCTCAGCATTGCAGAGTGGATTGCGAATTACTTTTAATGTGGCACTAACCATTTCTTCCCTTCTCTTCACCAGCAAACTATCTGCCTTGGATTGCCATTGCGGTGGCAATAGCCATAGCCATCCTACTTGCAGTACTCATTGGCATGTACTGCAGTTACCACAAGAAGAACAAGACTGGTGCCTACATCCTGACAAAGTTCAAGTTCGGGGCCAGTCAGAATGGACAAGTGGCGCATGCCAATGGATATCCTTAACTTAAGCAGTGAGAGAGAGGAGAGAGACTTGTGAAAAAAAGAACAATGCTTGAACTGACGACCACTCAATCAGGCGTGGTAAATCGATCAAATTCACAAAGCAGTTTGTCGAAACCAGCATGACTCAAGAATGGACCCAAATGGACCCGACTTAAAGAGATAACAGCTTTGCCAGTTTCTGTTCCTGTGCCTAGCCTACAGGCCTACAGTCTAGCACAACATCAATAACAGCAAGTTGGGCAGTTTAGTTTGGATTTGGATCAATTTTTGAATATAAAGAAAAGTCGAAAAGCACATGAAGAGCACAGACAATGTGGTCACAGGCACAATATAAATTCCAGATGGTGTTCTGGATCAACAATCCCCACCAAAATCAACAGTTTTTACCTGTCCCAATACACACATTGTCTGAAAATGTCATCCAAATCCATGCAGTATTTTTTGAGTTATATTGTATACAGACAGACACACACACAGAGACGCTGGCAATAACATAACCTCCTTGGCGGAGGTAATAATTATTGTTAATATTCTAGGCTATTTCAGTTAATAGCACTGAATTATGTTTATATGTTCATTGGTGAGGTGCTTAGACAAAATTTTCTTGTACATGGCGTGTACATATTTTTGTAAAAAAAAAAAAAAAATCCACTTTATATATTTCTAAAAAAGAAAAAAGATATAAACCTTTGTGTCACAGCAAACATACTGAGAGGTTTGTGTATTGTATACAGTATGTGTGCTACCTTGGAGATAATAAGCTAAATATTTTTTGTTTTGATACTTCGATACAAAATTCAACATCAGCCTGATCTCTGCAATAAGTGTTTGCTGCAGTGTTTCCTAGAATGGGTGTGTTTAGTATATTTTAGCAAAAAAAGAGAGAAAGATTTATTTGTTGTTAACTTGGTTGAAGAAATTTAGGGCTAAATAAAGCTTTACTTTTCCTTAGGAAAATAACTCTTACTCCATAAAACAAAGCCCACAAAAAATAACCTCTCGTTTTATGCCTCAAAGTTTTACACGTTTTGGTCATCAATTAATTCTGTGAGAAATGGAAGGAAACACATGCAGTACAAATTCATGAAGTAATAATGCCATTGACTTCCATAATTGACCTGTGTGTTTGTCTTGATCTGTGCCCAGTGTAAATAAACAGACATGTAGAATAACAAGGATATGTGCATATGAGCATGGTCAATCTATGCATCAGACTTTACGGATACTTTATTAGGCCCCAGGCAGGTAGGCTGAGTCCATGAGGCGTGGATCTGCCCAAGGTTTCTTCCTACATAACAAATTATTTACAAAGCGAGGGAGTTTTTCCTTGCCCCTGATTCTCATGGATGCTTCCCGTACTGTCTGTAAAGCGCCGTGAGACAATGTACTGTATTTGTGCGCTATACAAATAAAATTGAATTGAATTGAATATGCTGCTAGCCTCTACTAGTGTACAGTGACTGAAGAGCTGTATACAGTAATACTGATGAACATAAAGGGTTAATAACTACTGGGGCTGTCACAGTCAGCAGATACTTAACATTTTTTGGCCGGGGGAAGGAAGTCTGTGGACGTGTGGGAGTCAAGAGCTCAGAGCACACACACACACACACACACACACACACACACACACACACACACACACACACACACACACATCCTCACAGACACACATAAACACACACTCACTCATCCTCATCCACTCACCCTTACACATACACACACAATAGACTTTAAATGGAAAACATGTAAAGAACATTGACTGTTTGTGTGAACAGTTTAATTTGTATGTGTGTGTGTGCCTTGTTAGGACTTTTTTGTTGCTTTTTAAAACTTTCATGTCACTGTGTCACCTTCATAGATTTCTAACCAAAAAAGTCTTTAGGCTTTTACTGTAAGTGAATGTGAGTACCTTATGCGGAATGTTACTCTAATAAACTATTTGGAGATATATTTTTATGGAGGCTTTGAACTATGAAGCATGAATGAACTGATCTACTGATGTCTACATATCAAAACACAATACTTTTGTTTCTGCTCTAATTTTTCATACATTGTAGAAAAGGATGTGATCCTTAGTTACTACAGAAAGGTTTCTTAGATATTTTGTCTAAGAAACTTGCCTTTATAAACAACTGTTCATGTAGTCTATAGGGCTGTTTTGTTTCTAGCAAAAATACAAATTATTTTTCAAAAACAGATGTGGTTTGTATCGCCATTGCAATCCAAGTCTGTAAACCAACATTGCTACAGAGGTTTAAAAGGAATCTTCCACCTTTTAATGAAAATTGGTTATTCACCCTCTTAGAGTTACACATGTCGATAAAAGCATTTTGCTCTCAGTACATGTACTGTATTTTCCCTGTCTGGCAACCCCAATTTAGCAATGTAGCTTATCTGACAGCCATCAGGTCCTGCAGAGAAAAGCGGTGAAGATGGTATGGGGTGGTAGCCTGACATAGCCCGCCCATAATACGAATGTTCATCCGTATCCATGGTCTGGGAACGGTCTTCTGGGGCGTGTTTACATCGGTAGAGAGTCTACCGGCCAATAAGCGAAGCTGATTAGACGAGCTGTTCAATCGTTTCAAACCAGAAGTGAATGCCCTCCCACCCGCAGTATAATCGCGCCAGGTTAAAGAACCTCCAGACCATGAATACGGATGAACAGCAGTATTATGGTCGGGCTATGTCAGGCTAATGGGGTGGGGGGTTCAGGGTCAGTGAATGCATATGTGTATGTACCGGTATGTGGGCAATGCAAGTGTATGAGTTCATGTCTATAGTATGTATGCCTGGGGAGTTGCTTTTGCCTGGCACCACTAATCAAGATGCCACAGTCCACAGGTTGGCCTGACAATAACATAGCACGCTGCCATGGAAACGGCACCACTGAGCATTCAGTGATGTCGAAGTTTTCTACTGAAAAAGGAAGCATCATTCTCGGTACATTATACAGCACTGTGTACATCTTACAGCAAAACAAACAGCTTTAATAAAAACTTGCATAATTTAAAAGAATCTTCCTCCTCTTTATGAAAATTGGTTATTCACCCCCTTACCTGGGGTTACATATATGGGTAAAAGCATTTTGGTCTCAGTGCATGCATTTTCCTTGTCTGGCAACCCCAATTTTACCCTTAGCTTAGCATAGGCACTGGAAAGTAAAATTGCCAAAGAGTTGCTATCTGGCCTCTTTAAATTCTAAAGCCTATACTGCATGTGTTCTGTGTGTGTATTCTGCGTGTGTGTGTGTGTGTGTGTGTGTGTGTGTGTGTGTGTGTGTGTGTGTGTATTCTTATAGAACAGTTAAGGAATGTGAGCTGAGAGATCTCACACACATCTGGGATATACAAAGAGGAAGAGGAGTGATGACAAGTTCAGGAAACACATTGCCCAGGGTGACAGATGTATTATTCCAAATTACAGGAGTAGGTGGAAGCCGGAATATTCAACCGGAATATCTTGAGTTTTCCTTGTAACATAGCACTTTGTTGTGGCCTTGAGAAGAAAAAGGAAGAGTGTAGCAGCATGTGATATTGTGACAACCATGTCAGCAAAGCGAAAAATAACAGTTTTTTTTTTTTTTACTATAAAACGCTGACACGGCTATTTGAGACAGTGGCAGTATGACAGTGTTCCTGTCTTGTGATCTGGGATCTTTTTTTTTTGTTTGTTTTTGTATCATATTGTCTGTTTTTGTCTATGGAACAGGGCTATTGCAACAGGACAGGCAACCCAAGCAATTGTCTGGGGCCCAGGCTGAAAGTGGCCCCAAGATTGACTGTTTAACCATTTTAGTAGTTTAGTTGGTGGTATTTTCCAATAAGAAATGACTTCAGACTGCAGTTAATCAACTGTTCAATACAAATAATTATATTGAAGATTACAGTATAACAATGTGGTTCATGTAGACATATATGGGGGTGAAGGCCCCCCATGTCCTGTTTGCTTGGGCCCTGCTATGGAACACACATTATGATAAGTTATGTGTGAAAGAAGGACAGAACATCTAGTGACACTATGTTTAGAACATTGGTTCTAAAACTGTGATGTGATGTGATGTTCTGAAGTTATTATGTTGCTATGTTTGAGTAGTGACTTAGTATCCTGTTTAAGCCCCTTTTTCTAAGATTTGTTTGGTATTGGCATTGATAAATGATCACCAGCTGGAAGTGTTTATAAAATATATTAGATCAGCTCTTGATTATTAAAAACCTGAACTTTTCTTGTGCTGCATTTACAACACCTCCTTTTGTTTGCTGATTGGCCAGGGGGTATGCATACTGGGAAATCAAGGCCAATGGCACAAATCCCAGACAGTTTCAGTGTGTGTGTGTGTGTGTGTGTGTGTGTGTGTGTGTGTGTGTGTGTGTGTGTGTGTGTGTGTGAATCAGAGTATTTAAACAATCATGGGACTTTTGGGAATGAGAATGTTGATTGATTATAACTATTTCACTAAATGTTCAGAATGGCATATGAATGTGTGTGTGTGTGTGTGTGTGTGTGTGTGTGTGTGTGTGTGTGTGTGTGTGTGTGTGTGTGTGTGTGTGTGTGTGTGTGTGTGTGTGTGTGCGAGCGTGTGAGAGTATATTAACAATCATGGGAATTTTGGGAATGAGAGTGTTGATTGATCATAATTAAGCTATTTCTCCGGAATAGGGCTGCACTACAGTATGAGTCCAGAATGGGCGTAAAAAGTGAAAGCAGGGTAGCAGACAGACTCCCACTCCTGCATTCCTGTGTCTGATGCAGTGAGGTGGAGACCACAGGCCCACAGATCAGCAGATAAGGAACACAAAACAGGAGGAAGGGTGGGGAAATAGGAACAATTTTCAGCCTTCCGTGATGGGAAAGTGTTAGTGAGTGTGTGTGTGTGTATGTGTGTGTGTTTATATGTGTGTTTATGTATGTCTTTCAGAGTTTGTTTATAAAAAATTACTCAGCGAAAAATGTGCAGCCTTCAGTATTGCTGAGTGTGTGTGTGTGTGTGTGTGTGTGTGTGTGAGAGAGAGAGAGAGAGAGAGAGAGAGAGAGAGAGAGAGAGAGGGGGGAGTGTGTGTTTACAGAAATAACTATGTGAAATAATTTGCCGTGCTCAGGCTCCTCTGTAGTTTACAGATCTCGCTGTGGTTAAGAGGTCCCGTGGAGAGTGTGCACAGGCCCTGTGTGTGACCTAAAATTGCCTTGTGTGCGTGTGTGTCCTGTGAGTGTGTGTGTGTGTGTTTCCTGTGAGTGTGTTTGTGTGTGTGTGTCCTCAGATTGCCTTCTGTTCCAATGACTTATGATGACCAGATGCCACTACAGTAGAATCTGTTAATGCCCCCAGTATGTACAAATACATATTCTGGGACATCTGCCTTTATGTGTGTGTGTGTGTGTGTGTCAATACTTTCAAATATTAGAATGAATGTGTGTGTGTGTGTGTGTGTGTGTGTGTGTGTGTGCACACGTGCATGTGTATTTAATAAGCATAGGCCTACCTATCTATGTCTTTTTTTGAAAAGGGTATTTAGTTTTTGATTAATCTTATGTGCAGGAATCACTGTCTGATGATCTGTCTTCAGGTGAAAATAAACCAATGGAACACATAGTTCACATGCCATCTGTTTAAAGCCAGACAGTTTCCACAAACTTCAAAATTGCTGGGAATTGAAATGACTTAGTATCACCTAGAAAGGTCTATGACTGGAATTTTTTTTTGCTCACTTCACTATCGCAATCACCACCCTTCCTTGATGTAATACACTCCCTTCAAGTTGCTCTATCGCCACCTACTGGATAATTATTTGTAAGAAAACATTGCATAGATCAATCCCAGGGCAAGTGTAAATAAAAACGAATCACCAAATGACAAATATATAAATATATTTATTATGTAAAATATATATTTAACACCCCTCCATCCTGCCAGTCTTTCCTTATTGCTCTTAAACTAACACAGAGAGTCAACCTACAGCCAAGGCCATGGGTTGAACTGGGTTGAAGCCTTTGACTTGAGCATCCTAATGGGAAATATATTAATCTAATATAATACATTATCCCTTACTTATGTAACAAAGTTTACATTTGCATGCACTTTGGAACAGTAACCATCTTGAGTAGAGATTACAGGATATAAAGCTTGACTGAGCTGTCAGGTAACACCCAGTGCGTGTGTGTGTGTGTGTGTGTGTGTGTGTGTGTGTGTGTGTGAGAGAGAGAGAGAGAGGCGGGAAATGGATGCATTCATGTCAGGTTCACCTTCTGGCCCTAAGATGGGTGGCGTGAGCTGGAGAGAAGATAACGGGACCAGACTGTACCTAAAGCATCCCTGACTTAATATGGCGTGACGTAGGCTACAATATTTGCTCTGATTACTACGGCCTTTCCTGCACACACGACGACCCATCACCATTTACGGTAAGTGAACGTGTTTTATGTCAGGGTGGAGTCCTCTTTGTATCCGAAATGAAGATTCCAGATGGCAGTATCAATTAGTAGTTATGTATGTAGTGAAAGAGTTGTGAATCATTCCTCATGAACACAAATGAAGAGTTCAGATGCACAGCCCCCTAAACACCATTTTTGTGAAAACTGAGTTAATGATATTGTGTGAATCCTGTATAAATCTAGAATATGGAAATGAAATGTTTTTGTGAAAAAATAAAATAAAACCTGTTCCCCGCCGTGTCTAAAATATCTGTTTACAATCAAAACACTCTAAACGCCTGATAAAAAATGGCCTTTTTCTCAAAAAGTGGTCAAGTGGAGTTAGGGGGTTTTGCATCTGAACTCTTCAAATATACTTCTGTAAAACTGCTATATACTTCCACCAAGGAGGTTATGTTGGAATTGATTTGTCCGTCTGTTTATTAGCAACTTTGTGTCAAACATAATTGACTGATTTGCATGAAATTTTCACCAGAGATGTGTCTTTACCTAAGGAAGACCATTCAAGTTTGGTGATAATCTGGCGAAAATTCATCATTTATCGCGTCCATCTGTAAAGGCGGGAACTCAAGGAGGCATTGATGAACATACAGTATTGCCTTGGCGGAGGTCTGCACTCTCTGAATGCACTTCTAAAGTCAATAACAACGATAAGCAAATAAAACTTGTCTGATGTGTGTGTGAGTGTCTGATGTGTGTGTTTTATGTTTCTATCATAAATACTTGATCAGTAATGGCCAGCTTAAAGGTAGCCTGACATAGCCCGCCCATAATACGAATGTTCATCCGTATCCATGGTCTGGGAACGGTCCTCTGGGGTGTGTTTACATCGGTAGAGAGTCTACCGGCCAATAAGCGAAGATGATTAGACGAGCTGTCCAATCGTTTCAAACCAGAAGTGAATTCCCCCCCCGCGCAGTATAATCGCGTCAGCTTAAAGAACCTCCAGACCATGAATACGGATGAACAGCAGTATTATGGTCGGGCTATGTCAGGCTAGCTTAAAGGTAGGATCCAAGATGTTTTCCTGGAGCACTATATAGTACTATTCTAAAAATTTGAAGAAATGTGTATTTTCAAATTTAGCCTGTGCAAACGTTTAGGATCTTGTACCTTTAAATTCAATCTCTGATCGCTTTAAATTCAACACATGTGTATCATGCAGTTCACTTTTAGTTCATTTGTTTACTGTATGGGTTGGGTTCCTATCCCTCCCTTTTGTTTTTATACAAAGTAATGGACCGTTCTTGTCTTGATCTCGTATGTGTCCATGTGGAATACTGTATTCAGAATACAATTATGAGTAACTGTATTCAGTTACAGTTACAGCTAAAATGGGTGGTATTTAAAATACAGTTAGTTTGTAAAAATCAAGGGATTACTCAGCCTTGTTGTGGTACTTCTAGCTACCAATCAGCTTGCTGTCAGAAGCAGCCAGATAATGGGGCAATTATCCATAGATAATTATTGGTTAATTGTGGACGATACCGATACGGCATAACCAATATTCTTATACAGTATGCTTAACAGACTACGCCAGAGACCTTAAAGATATCGGATTGAATTATCAGCCAAAACTATGATATCGGTTTAATAATAATATATATATTTTTTGCACTTATCGGCCACTAATGTAATACTGTATGTCGACCACCGATATATCGTGCATGTCTAGTTTCAATGTAAGCAAATGTACAGCTGAGGAATAGAAAAGTCTGAACAGACAGAGCAAAAGACAGAGAGAGATTATAAGGGCAGAAGAAAAAAGAGGGACACCATCATTAAAAGAAACGAAAAGAAAACACAGAGATTGTGGTATAAAAAGAAGAAAGAAAAAAAAAAAGCTTCCTGAGGGTGCTTGCACAATTAGAAAGGGGAGTTTCCAGTATAGCCTACCGGACGTCCAGGTTTACAAGAAGTCACACACGCTGACCACTCTCTCTCTCTCTCTCTCCCTCTGACTCCCTCACACTGAAACACTCTCTCAGCTCATAACTCAGCTTAGGCAGCTACTAAAGCACACTTTGAGGTCGTAGTCTTTAGTCGTACTGTAACTCAGGATGATGGGATACTATCTCACTGCAGGACTCATCTGGACGACATACCTGTTGTCTCTGTTGGTGACGAGAGTGGCAGGTGAGAGATCACTTTGTTAGCTGTGTGTTGAATGAAGGTCTTGTGTTGATTACTAGAGCCTACGATTATTAGTGTTCCCTTGTGCAAACGAATTATGTATTACAGTCTTTGGTAATCCTTTCCCCTCTTGTTAGGTGTGTGTGTATTGAGTGTGCTGAGCATTTCTGTCTAGCAAAATGTTTTAGTACTATACTTTTATGATGTGTTGTTCGAGCAAAGCTGTGTGACTGACTACCACATTATCTTCACTTGTGGAGGTGGAAAAGACCATATTATTTTTATTCCAAACATCCACTAAATAAACCACCTCATTTTGACTATTCACAACTATTCAGTCAGGTAAATCTACAATAAAAATCTACTATAATGCTAGTACATTGTAAGAGCAAAGAAAGTAAGTAAAGTAAAGTAAGTAAAATCAACACGTGGCAGGACTTCTGCTTAGAAGTCGGATCTTTCTACTGTTTTTCTACTGTGTAGTAGCAGCAGACAGAAGCTGCTGTGTGAACTTAGATGTCAATGTGATCTGTCCATGTCCATGACACTAGCGCATGTGTCAGTCTAATTTGGGGTCATCTGGGTGCAGGCAAATCTAATGTTATTAAAATAATCTATATTAAAGGACAAATCAAGAGTGAAGCTATCTATTGCCCTATTGTTCGAGGTCATTGAGAGCTCTTAATTTGAAGTATAAAGAGAGAATTTGATAAAACACAGACTGAAGAATGAACCAGCTGCTAAGAAAGTATAAGTCAGCACAGCGATTTATACTTTCTGTTTTTTATTTTTATTTTTAATCCTTATGCCCCATTCAGTTAATGCTAACTGCCTCTATTTTATTCATTCAGTTTATGTTGTTATTCAGTCTACTGTATTTCTCCTCAAGTGTACAAGCAGAACCACCTCTGTTTACTAACGCAGCAACGACCAGAAGCTGCCGTGTGATCTGCGACCTCTATGTGACCTATCCATGACCTCAGAGCGTCCATCATTCTAACATGGGGTCATCAGCGTATTCTGGGATTTCCATCCATGTCTTCCTTTATCTGTCTAAAAAGCATGACAAAAATGAATACCGTGACCGGAGGAGAGAATTGACTGGACATTTCCAAGAATCCTAGATTCAGCGTTAAGACTGGACGTTTACAAGAATCCCAGATCCAAACCATTAGGAGAATTTCCACTCTCATTTCAACGAGTCAAAGCTGCTGCATGAACTATGACTCATCCACGACCTTAGCCATGCGTCCATCACGGTCAGTCTATCTTAGGGGTCACCTGCAATAATCCTGGATTTCCTTCCATATCGTCCTACCATTTTTAAAAACACAACTAAAAATTAGCCCTTTGTGACATGACAGGGCATTTCCGATATTCTCGAGTTCGGCGCCCAACACTGTCCCAGACCCAAGCCATTAGGAAAAAAATTTCCACTCTGGTTTCATTGTTGTTAAAGATGTCTGAGGGCAGGAATGTTTGATGTGTGGGGGCACCGGCACACAATCACAGGAAATGGTTTGTGGAGGCGTCGGCAAGTACATAGACAATTATTGTCGATGGTATAATGAGATTTCAACGAAAGAGCACATTTCAACGAAAGACGTACTGATTACACTGAAAATACTCTTTCTTTCTTTCATTATTTCTTCCTTTTTATTGGATGAGGGGGTTATGACTGCACTGAAATGCAGCCATTCAATGTATTCATCTCTTTGAAACTGATACCAAATTGAACCTGCTGAATTATTGTGTGTGTGTGTGTGTGTGTGTGTGTGTGTGTGTGTGTGTGTGTGTGTGTGTGTGTGTGTGTGTCTGTGTGTTTATGTGTTTATAGGTCAGACTTGCAGTGGGAATGAACCCATTGTTAATCCCACTGTTCTGGTGGCGGAGTATGGAGGTCCAGCCAGTGCCACATGCAGTGTTCCATATCAAACTTTAAATATGGGATGGGAGGCACCAATGGGGAATGTAATCAAAGAAAATATACAGGAGCTGGACTGGAGTGTAGTCAAGACTAACTGGTCACTGAATGATGGCTTAAAGTGCTTTGTCAACTCTGACGAACATGGGCAATGTACTACCGATCTACCCATCACCCTCTACAGTAAGTGAAACTGCTGTCCTCAGCCGTGAAGTTAACCAGTTCAGTTTAGTAGGCCTATTATGTAGATCATGTAGCTTTCCCTGTTCATTCATAGAGTACTCTTAACTTGTTAATGGTTCTACATAAGGATCAGCGAGAATATAGATATATTTTACAGTACGACACAAATTTATTTGATGTTATGTTTATGTTTGTTACGCTTTGTGATATATTCTACTTTTATTAATTTTCTGCTCATGGAGTGTCCCATAAACTATACAGATTATGTATAATATGTACATTGATCACACAGTGTGTGTGTGTGTGTGTGTGTGTGTGTGTGTGTGTGTGTGTCTACAGAGATCCCTGAGAAAGTAACGTTTCTTTTAACCCACACTGGTCCACTGGTGGAGGGACAGCAGTACTCTCTGCAGTGTGAGGTTCAGAGTGTGGCTCCAGTTCAGAATCTCACCATCATCTGGTACAGAGGAGACACTGAGCTGGAACAGTCAGACTTCACTCAGTTCAGTGTTGATGGTGACCAGAAAAAGGATGTCAATGTGAAAACTAATGTGATGATCACAGCTTCCAGAGAGGACCATGGATTAAACTACAGATGTGGAGCCAGACTGGACCTAAAAGCAGCACCAGCACCCATTCCTGTTACAAAATCTCTTCCTATCCAGCTGGAAGTACTGTGTAGGTCTTCATTTATTTGTAGTATACTGCAAAGCACCTATAATTTGCTGTGATTATTATGTGAAGTCATTCATTCCGTATACTGTAGTATTCAGCATCAGATGAATTTTTTGATTGTGATGGAAGTTTCTCTTGTTGTTCTCTCTCCCCTTCTCACAGACAAACCAATAATCGTGAGCTCCATTCAGGACATGAGTCTAATAGAGGGTGAAACTCTGCAGTTGAACTGCACCGCTGATGCCAACCCCAGTCCCACATATCAGTGGAGACACGACAACAAGCCTCTGGAGAACGAAAATAAGGATACGCTAACCTTAAGGTCCATACAGCGAAACAATGCGGGTGTCTACCAGTGCGCTGTCAGCAACACACAAGGAGAAGATTCAAGAGAAATGACACTGGATGTCTTGTGTGAGTTGAACTTTATGCCCTCTTGGTTTACTTGTTCCTATTACTGTAACACATGTCTAGTCTGTCTGTGAATGTTTCAAAGTCGCGATTGCTGCCTTTGTAGAATGCTCGCCTTTGAAGTTGTACGTTACAAAGACCAGTTTCCATCAGGGCAGCCTTGAAAAACTTACTAGGTCCTCGATAGAATTTAGAACTATCCTTGACATTGAAACAGCGCTTGGCAACACGGATGTGGAATACTTTGCCTCACTTTGTTCGCTTCCTGCCCAAGAACCCCCCTCAGCTGTGCTATATTAACAATATAGAACAGCATTTTGGGGTTTATTGCTTAAGTAATTAAGACAGTGGCATCTTGGGTGTTTCCATCCTTGCTTGAGATTACGGTAACATCCTGCCAAACTTATCCAGTGATTTTCTGCTGTTTAAAGCAATTTACTGAAAACTAAATGTAATGGAAGCTAGCTAGCCAGGGCTAGAAGGCAGCAGTACATGTAAATCCTCACAACTCTGTCCTTCAAGAACGCTTCGAACCGCTGAGTTGGCAACCTGGGCTATTTGGCTCAGGTTAGCTTAGAACATTCGACTCCCATGCCGTGGGTTTGTTGTAGTTGACGTGGTGGAAGGTTCGAAACCTGAGTGTGGTGAGAACAGTCTTGTCTACATAAACACAGCATTTTTACAGGTTCGAATCTGCACCGTTTGTTACAACTGTCATCAAGATTTTCTTTGTAATTCTTTTGCCTCTTTTTCCTCTGTCACAGACAAACCCAGTATAGTGAGCTCCACTCAGGATGTGGATTTGACAGAAGGTGAAACTCTGCAGTTGAACTGCAACGCTTATGCCAACCCCAGCCCTACATACCAGTGGAGACACGACAACAAGACTCTGGAGAACGAGAATAAGCCAACTATCCTGATTGAGTCCGTACAGCGGAGCAAAACGGGCATCTACGAGTGCATCGTCAGCAACAGTGTAGGAAAAGCCTCTGCAGAAATGAAATTGAATGTTTTGTGTGAGTTGAATCTTATACATTTCAGGGTGTCCTCATAGTTATAATACAGTATACTGTATATAATATAGATATTATATTGCCACACTCTTTGTGACTTTAAATTCTCATGGCAATTGTCACATCTCTCTCACAGACAAACCCATAATAGTGAGCTCCATTCAGGATAAGATCCTAAAAGAGGGTGAAGCTCTGCAGTTGAACTGCACCGCTGATGCCAACCCCAGTCCCACATACCAGTGGAGACACGACAACAAGACTCTGGAGAACGAGAATAAGGATACACTACTCATAAGGTCCACACAGCGGAACAATGCGGGGGTCTATGAGTGTGTCGTCAGCAACACTGTAGGAAAAGACTCTGCAGAAATGAAATTGAACGTTTTGTGTGAGTTGAATCTTATACATTTCAGGGTGTCTTCATAGGTACAGAATACACAGTATACTGTATATAATATATATATTTTTAATATCAACACATTCTTTGTGACTTTAAATTCTCATGCCAACTGCCACATCTCTCTCACAGACAAACCCCGAATCGTGAGCTCCGTTCAGAAGGTGGCTTTAACGGAAGGTGAAACTCTGCAGTTGAACTGCACAGCTGATGCCAACCCCAGCCCCACATATCAGTGGAGACACAACAACAAGCCTGTGGCGATTACGAAAAGTAGCACTCTCCTTTTGAAATCCACTCAGCGGGCCAGTGCGGGGGTCTACGAATGCACCGTCAGCAACATCATAGGAAATGTCTCTGCAACTATGACTGTGGCAATAAGGAGTAAGTTGAATCTTACACATTCTGGTAGTGTTGGCACCCTGTTTTACATACCATCATAACCATTATGTCATGCTGCTTAAGGTTAGGTTTGTAAATTGCCGCTCCAAGCATATGCCGTCACTTTTAAATTGATCGTAAATTCAGAGTGTGGATGGAATTCTGTTTATCCAGAGTGCCAAACCTTTGGTGCATTCAGAGCACATTCCATGGACTCCAACTGAAAGGAGAGAGCAGCGGAGCATGACATCAGTCTGACTGAAAGGAGAGAAATAAAACAGAAATAGAGACATTTTTGGAAAGTGTGACAGCTGTGGGCTAGTATCTAGTGTTATTAATCCCCAATACAACCATTCGTTAACTTGGAGACCAACAGAAGGCTCATTTCTTTATTCTATTTGATATTAGCGTACCAGATTAAATTTGCAAACGCTCCCTTAAAGTATAAATGACTGACTTAGGTGCTCACGTTCATCGAGGTCAAAGGTCACCGTAAAATTCTCCCAAGAGTATACGCCTACCTAGCTAGTACCTAGTTTGCTGCGATTATTAAGTAGAAGTTAATGACTTTGAGATAACTTTCATTCAATATACTGTAAGTGCTGCTATTGAGTCGTTAGCATATCAATTTAGTTTTACACCTGCTCCAAACTGCAAGTGACTTGTCACATTTTCACATATAGATTGTGTCACATTGTCACATATAGATTGACTGTTGTTTTTTGTTTGTTTGTTTGTTTGTTCATTTTGTGATTTCAACCTAAGCACTAACAGCAGTGCACAGGGCATGTCATTGTGTCAATACAAAACACTATTTTTAGCAAACATTACACTTTTATGGTAATGAGTTGTTCTCTCTCCCCTTCTCACAGACAAACCAATAATCGTGAGCGCCATTCAGGATATGAGTCTAAAAGAAGGTCAAACTCTGCAGTTGAACTGCACAGCTGATGCCAACCCCAGTCCCACATACCAGTGGAGACTCAACAACAAGACTCTGGAGAACGAGAATAAGGATACACTACTCATAAGGTCCACACAGCTGAACAATGCGGGGGTCTATGAGTGTGTCGTCAGCAACACTGTAGGAATAACCTCTGCGAAGATGAGGGTGGATATAAGCAGTGACGGTAAGTGAGTCTTTTGCAGAATATCACATTTTGCTACAGCATAGTCAAGGGTCTCTCCAAAAGTCTAAGGTTACCTTTCGACAATTTTTTTTGAATGTCCAATCAGTGAAGAGAGTAGCCTGGCAAGCCATCCATTAAAATGTGTAGTCTGGCATCGATAGATAGATCGGAACAAGGGCAGAACAAGGCAGCTATCTTTCAAACTTCTATAGGCATTAGGAGAGCCTAAGACCAATCAGAGAAACAAACAAGATGTACACCAACTTAAAAGGCTGTTGTTTTCGGTGAAGCCCGCCCTAAACAGCGGCGTCATCTTATCAAATTCCCTAAGCTTGCTACTAAATGTACTGGCGAATCTATTTTTACTTTGCCGCTAGAGTTCGTCTCGATTTCTAGGCTATGGGGAGAGGACTCTGTAGCCTGATTTGATCATCCACTTTCACATTGTTTCACTTCCAGTAGCTTTAGAAATCATAGAAAGTTTCTGCCCACGCAACACGACCCTTACAACAATAAATTATGCATGTAACATTATTGCTGCAATTTTGCCACAAACTAACTTTAAAATTATGTAAACTTGCCGCAAATGTGCAAAATTGTGGGGGCAAACCGCAAATTTGTTGAAGCACAGCATGCTTTTGCCATTTAATGTTACACTGCCATGAACATACTATATGTCTCTTTCCTCTTTCCATCAGGGAACAGTTTGCCATGGATTGCCATCATGGTAGCAATAGGGACAACCGTTCTCTTACTAGCGGCCGTTTTTGGTACATACCGAATCTACCAGAAGAAGAAGAGGCCAGGTAAATGCTGGATAACAAGGTTTACAGCTGGAACCACCCAGATCAGACAAGAGACTGCCCTCAACGGACATCCAGAGTAGGAGGGGTGGTGGAGGGGCGGACAGAAGGAGCACTGCCAAGGGAGGAGGAGGAGGTGGTGGAGTGGCGGACAGAAGGAGCACTGCCAATGGAGGAGGTGGTGGAGGGGTGGACAGAAGGAGCACTGCCAATGGAGGAGGTGGTGGAGGGGTGGACAGAAGGAGCACTGCCAATGGAGGAGGTGGTGGAGGGGAGGAGCACTGCCAATGGAGGAGGAGGAGGTGGTGGAGGGGTGGACAGAAGGAGCACTGCCAATGGAGGAGGTGGTGGAGGGGTGGACAGAAGGAGCACTGCTAATGGAGGAGGGGTGGACAGAAGGAGCACTGAGAATGGAGGAGGGGTGGACAGAAGGAGCACTGCCAATGGAGGAGGTGGTGGAGGGGTGGACAGAAGGAGCACTGCCAATGGAGGAGGTGGTGGAGGGGCGGACAGAAGGAGCACTGCCAATGGAGGTGGAGGGGTGGACAGAAGGAGCACTGAGAATGGAGGTCCCGCCGGGGTTGTAAAAGAGGGTGTGAGACAGACTGCTGGAGCTGGCCAGAGTGAATGTAAAGGATTAACTACTGACTTACTGTATCCTGCGTGTGGATACTTTACACTCTCTGTCCGAAGGGAAGGAAGTCTGTGAGAGTTGATAGCAGTGAGTGCTAAATGAAAACAGACATCCACACCCACAGGCACACGTGCACTAAAGCACACACACACACACACACACACACACACACACACACACTGTATATGGACTTAACTCGTTAAACATATGTTTATACTACTGAGTCATCTTTATTGATTAAAGATGCAATGAATGGTTTGCAAGAAATTTAAATAAAAATTTTCTACAGACAATAACTTGATGAGTGAGTGGTGTGTGGACGAACTGGCCATTTGTTCTCTGTGGACACTTGACGTTAAATTAAAGACCACAAGCAATGTCTTGACCTATAAACTTACATCATGATAAATCTAGAATAATAGTGTCTTTTTTATGTAAGTACCATTACGTTTAACACCCAAAAGCCCCAATGTGTAGCCTTCGAGAAAAATTAAGGCCAACGCATTTCAAATTACATATTACAGCTACGGTAGCCTGCATGTGGATGTCGGTCTATTGTCAGTCCATAGCGAAAACGCGAAAGATATGACCGCTTTCAGCTTCTGTATTCCAAGATGGAGGATTTACATGGAGAGTCTACCCCAGTTAATGTGCATGCAAATGCGAAATTTCAAGCCAATACAGACACACAGAATGTATAGTGGTGGTTAATATTTGAAAGGACAAGCTTGTTAACAGGCAAGCAGATTTTGATATTGGAACGATAAAAACGTTACACATTGTACCTTTAGAGGAATATGTTACCTTTCAGGCAAATTTACTCATCCTCTACCTTCTTGAGTTGAGTTGAATAACTTGCTTCAGTTCATCCAGATGCTGCATGCTATGTACCTTGAGTTCTTTACTTAGCATCACCCATAACTTAAAAGTGTCCTAATTCAGCTTTTTCCTGTTTAAAACTGAAACTTAAGACTCAGATGATCACAGTTACAAAATAGTACAATTCAGAACAGGGGGGGCTCCAAGAATGACCAAAAAAATCTCGAAACAGAAGCATTTGTCAGAATTTCCATCAACCATTGTATTTCGTTATAAACAATCAGAAAACAAGGGAATAATGTCAAATAAACCGAGCTTGTACTTAAACTAGACTTTAAACATATTGCAGTGGTAGCTTGATAGCTTAAGTAAACATACAGTATCACAGTAAATATGCTGGAATTAAGTAAGAGGCAGCTCTTTAGAACACTTGAATGGGGTCCAGCAGGGGACTGCCCATTGCCAGCTGTGGTCGGGAAATGCAGTGCCATCATCACCTGCTGACGGAGGTCATGTCCGGTGTAGTCAGTGGGATGAGCAGAGGAACCACACAGGCCTCCACCCATGAGACTCATGTCCTTGTCTGGTCATATGTACTGTGGCAGAATCACAGTGAAATAACAGAGAGATGTACTATACTACGGCTTTTAGAGGTAAGACACATGCAGAATTCAACATTAATTTTTTTCAAATTCTATTTCATTTCATAAGATTTATTAGCCTAGAACTGTAGATGCACTAGCTGCAAATTGAATTTGCTCAGCGAGTCCGTCTAGTGATGAGCCATAGCTCAGACCCCGATTGCGTCTGAGCTGTTTACGCTCTAGGTTGTATTCAGACATCGTGGTGGTTAGCTAATCACAACGTGATATCTGGACAGGGAGTTATTGGGCAGCCTTAGCGTTGTTTGAATTGCTTGTCAGTTGCTAGTTGCGCTGATTAGTTGGACACTGAAAAGTTTTATTTGAAATTGATGGATCATTTCAAACTAAAATTAAGTAAAATAAATTTGAAAATTAAGCCTCTTTCATGACACTTTCATGTTCAGGCTGTCTGAAAATATTTGGCAGTGTTTCGTACTGTACATCCCCCTTGGGGGCTTTGAGGAAAAAATCAGCTGAAAGGGGGACATTCATCCACAAATAGGAGGCACTGGTGTAAATTTGCTATCACAAATGTTAAAAATATATTTGTGAGTTGGCTGCCCACACCACAAAGCTTATGCACTTGATTAGGCTAACAAGTGCTATGGGCTCACTCACCTTTTTCACACCTGAACATTCCAACATTCCAAGGTGGTAAATTGAACATTTTATCATTGGAATGCATTGGATTTATGCCTCTTTCTGACATGAAAAACAAGTCCTGAATAGATAAAAGTGGTTTTACATTTTTGTGCATGAAGCTTCTATCTATTTGGCACCTTTAAGTGATAGAATGTTCAGTTTACCACCTTGGAATGTTGGAATGTTCAGGTGTGAAAAAGGTGAACTCCTGCTCAGATACACTGTAAAAAACGATTTGTAATGGTTACTTGAAAAATGAGTGGAAACTTGTTGCCTCAAATGAGTTAAGTAACTATTACTTATCTTTTTCAAGTTAAAAGCACATAACATCTAAAAAGATAAGTTATAGTTACTCAACTCATTTGAGGCAACAAGTTTCCACTCATTTTTCAAGTAAGCATTACAAATCGTTTTTTACAGTGTAGCAACAGAAATTGAAAGCATTCCATTTGTAATCCCTGATCCATCTAGCCGAGATAAAGGGAGGAGGAAAAGACGTAAAGGGAAGGCGTGTTAGCTCACTGTAGGAATGTTCCATCCTGCCCTCTTTTCATTTTAATCTGAAATGAATCATCATCACATTTCATCTTCGTCATCATTTCATCTAGGCTACATCTTTTTAAAGATAATTTTTCTTTTCTTTTTCTGTAATTTACTTCTGGAAATTGATGTGAAGCACTTCGAGCTGTCGATCATGAATGTGAAAAAAAGTGTGCCTTGCCTTGAAAGAGATTGTTTCTTTTTGTCTGTTTAGGGACTCTCTCTCTCTCTCTCTCTCTCTCTCTCTCTCTCTCTCTCTCTCTCTCTGTCTCTGTGTGTGTGTGTGTGTGTGTGTGTGTGTGTGTGTGTGTGTGTGTGTGTGTTTGTGTTCACACGTGCAAGAGAAGGCAGATCATTTCAAAGGGGTCACTTAGAGACAACCGGAGGAAGTTTCAGTTCAGCAAAAAAAAAAAAAAAAAAAAACCTCACCCAGAGAAAACAAGGACACACAGTTCAAAAGCCAAAGGTCTGCATGAGTGTCTCAAAAGTCATTATGCAAAACCCCCTCACTGAAGACCTATAAAGAAGAGCCCAGTAGCTCTACTGCCACCTATTGGAAAAGTTGTTTACAAACACAGCATACATACAGTAATGAAATCAAACATGGGTTTAATATATCACCAGAGAGTAGCCTATTTAGCATGTTATATGAAATATTGTTGTACTGATACAACTTGACAAACTATCACATAAATGTATAGTCTGGTCACGAGTGATAGGCGCTCGGGTAAGACGGCTCAAACCTCAGCGCAACTAACAACCCGATTCAAACAATGCTAAGCCTGCCCAATGACTCCCTGTCCAGATAGAACGTTGTGATAAAACACCATGATGTCAGAATATAACCTAGAGCGTTGTGTTTGGATTTAAACAGCTTAGACACCACCGATGTCTGAGTACAACAATGGCTGATGGCTAGACGTACTCACTGAGTAAATTAAATTTGCTACCGCTAGAGCAGTGGTTCTCAAAGTGTGGTCCGGGCACCACTGGTGGTCCGTGAGCAAGCTCAAGTGATCCGCCAGAGGATTTCCCCCCTAAAGATTTGTGAATTTAATTTAGTCTACTTACTAACATTATTTGAATGCAAAAGATGAATTGGTCACTGAATACTAAGAGGCAGCCCTGTAATTTGTTAAAAACTTCAGGCTATCTGAATTTGAAGTGCATAGAAAAGCCTTTTAAAAAATGCTTTAAAGGATAAAGGATAGGACAATGTGAGGGGGCATGAGGGCAGGTGGTCCCTGAAAAAAATGTTGGGGGAAAAAGTGGTCCTCGGTCTGAAAAAGTTTGAGAAGCCCTGCGCTAGAGTATGTCTACATTACTAGGCTAACATCTTCATGCAATTCTCCAAGGACTATATTCCTGGACTTCCCTGTCAGTCACACATGCGATAGTGAGTCACCTCCTTTTAAGGCTGGCAAATGGCAAAGGTTGGTCAATATACTGGGAGCAGGCTTCCGTTTTGGTATGAGATGCCGTGAAACCGGTGGAATTTTTCACACTGACACTGGCAAAACAACAGATCAGATGTTCCAATTTCATGACAACCACATGTTTATGATGTCCTGAGGATGAATATGTTCAGAGGAAATATATATCAGTTCATAGTCTCAGCCAAAATAAAGAGGAAATTCACGAGATTGTACAGTAATTTGTTGGTCAGACGATACAATGGTTAAATGGGAAAGCTTTATTGCCTGTCACAAACATAAGGGGATGGAAATGTTTTAAATTTACACCAACATACCAGAACAGATTGCGTAAAACGAATGGTGCTGGAGGTCGTTACTCACTCTTCTGCCCACCAGCGCAAGTATATGTCTGTACCAGTCTCTGTGGAGTATAGGCCCACTCCTCCTCTGACATTCCAGCTGACTGCCAGTTTGAGAGGAGAACCACGCGGAGCAGATGGATTTTATTGTGTTCACACTTGGACCAGTTTTCTGGATGGCGCTTCTGATTTTCATTAACCTGCCACCATCAAGTAAGTGTTGTTCCGTGTTTACACTTACAAATTATTGTTCTTTCTTTCTCTCTCTCTCTCTCTCTCTCTCTCTCTCTCTCTCTCATGCTCTCTTCATGTCCTATGATCTTGTTTCTCTCTTGCTCACTCATTTTAATTACACATTGAAGTTCTTTCTCTCACTCCCTCTCTCTCTCACATTTATTTCATCCTCTTTCATTCCTTCTTTTTGGATGTTGTTCATCCTTTAATTATTGCTCTCTCTCTCTCTCTCTCTCTCTCTCTCTCTCTCTCTCTCTCACACACACACACACACACACACACACTCACTCACCCACTGTTTTGTTTAATTGTCTGAAAATTCCTTCCTTCTTTTTGCATGTTCTTCACCCTTCCCTTTGTCTCACAAACTACCTCTCTGTCTATTTCTGTTTACACAAGCAATTCCATGGATGTAGCCTAATTGGTCATTATCATTATTATTCCAACATTATTTCAATGTTTTTTAACATTATCTTCATGTTACGTCATGTTACGTTTCAATGTTTTCACGTCACGTCACGTGTCAATGTTTTTTTTAACATTATCTTCACGTAATTTCAATGTTTTTTTTAACATTATCTTCATGTGTACAACTGAACACAGTAAATCCTTTACATGATCACACAGATAATGGCATATTATGGTCTCTAAGGATTTAACAAAAAAAAGACATTCCATACATGGAATTGCTCCATCACAGCTTGATTTGGAAATAATTTGCAGGCAGACAATATTTTTCATAGTACCTATTGACTTATTATGGGGTGCTAAATGAAAGGGGTGATGCTCTTGCTCATATCTATATGAGACTGATAATGACACATTATTATAAGTCCCCCCTTTTCTCTCTCACCCAACGTCTTAATCAGTATAACACAGATCGCTGAACTGACAGCAAATAATGTCAGTTTAGGAAGCCTGAGAAAACTTACATCCTTCCATCCTTCTGTATACAAACAAGCATAAAAACTTCTGTGAGCGTGCCAACAACGTTGATGTAGAGCAGTGTTTCTCAAACTGTGGGGCGGTCCCCTCTAGTGGGGTGCAGACACATGACAAGTGTGGCACGAGACATCTCTTTGCGATCAACCATAGTCGCTCCCCGAATTCACAGCTATTTGTCAGATCGGATATGCGCATATGACAGTAAATTAAGCTTTCCAATGGTGTTATTTGCTAGTTACTGTGATGGTTGGTTAGAGAGAAATTTGGCTTGACTTAGTAATATGAAAATCCTAATGTTGACAAAAATTGTGCACAAATTGAGCTTTTCAGGTGGGGCGTGAAAATTCTGTGCCTTCCAAAGTGGGGAATGACAGAAAAAAGTTTGAGAACCACAGATGTAAAGTGACTAAAGAGCATCTGTGTCGAAATACTTTGTTTGCGTGTTGCTCTCAAAGTTACTTTTTTTAGTTTGAGGAAGCCATAATTACACCGCGGCGGCACTCTGGCTTGGTGTTTGAGGCATGAGGGAGTCATCCTGACAGCATAGAGGAGTTGTTTTTAAGAGGGGGAGGGTTACATGGATTTGGAGTTGACACAGACACTGAATACTGAAGCACATTATTTGAAATTATGTAAGCTTTTTTCAGGTTTTTTCTTTTTTCATTTATACTACTACAGGTGGCTGTATGTAATTCAAATAAATAAATAAATTGTGCAACAGAAAAGTTGCTCTCTAGATCATTCAAACCAAGCCAAACAATTCATTGTAAACATTGAGCTCTCTTTGGTATTTCCACTGACAACCTGCCTGTATATGGCAACTGTCAAACACGAGAGTTAAGTTAAAAGAATTATCCGGAGTGAATCAACCCGTAGACCTGTAGTGATATTGAGAAGACCAGAAGTGCATTATTGAGAATCCCATCTTTGACCGACCCTCTCTCCATCTGGATGTCACCAAAAAAAAAAAGACATTCCATGGAATTGCCCACACCATGCCAGGCGTCATGTGAAAATAATTTTCAGCAGATGACATATTTCCATGCATCATTCACATGTATATTGTCTTTTGGGTCTCAGATTCAGATGAAGACATTTGCGATATTGGGAATCCCATCATTGTCCCGAAGAGTCTGGTAGTGAAGCACGGTGACCCAGCCACGGCCACTTGCAAGACCCCGTTCCGCGTGGACGTCATAGGCTGGAGGAACACAACAGGAGTTATAAGTGAGGCGAGATTCCACGAGCTTGTCTGGAGAGTGGACAGCGTCACAGACTGGTCAATGGACCGAAACTTAACCTGTTTCGTCAGCTCAGAGCAACTTGGACAATGCCAGACTCGTCTACCCATCACCATTTACAGTGAGCAAATTTGAGAGACACAACTGTTAATTACACTCAGTACTACATTTAACATTATATTAACATACATTTATCAAACATGTTATAAACAAAAAGTAAATATTATTAAATTATTATTACATACAATGTCAGAGAAGAACTCTTTGATGTTAGCATCAGCTTTGGTCTGTAGTGTCTGAAGATAATAGAAGATATAAATGTTCATATAAACTCACACACCTGTGTGTGTGTGTGTGTGTGTGTGTGTGTGTGTGTGTGTTTGTGTCTTTCTCGCAGAGGTTCCTGAGCGAGTGTCCCTCGTCCTGTTGTACCCTACTGTGCCTCTGATTGAGGGGAGGAAATACACATTCAACTGCATAGTTCAGAAAGTGGGTCCCCTTGCCAACCTCACCGTCAGGTGGTTCCAAGGAGACAACGTGCTGGACACAAATTTGGACACAAATGGCACCTTGGAGGAGGGCACAGAATCAGAGATTGCTACAGTGAAGTATCGCCACGTCATCACAGTCTCCAAAGAAGACCACGGAAGTTCTTACAGATGTGCAGCCAAACTGGATATGGATGCTGCCGAATACCCATCGAATTCTATTAGAGTGGAAGTATTATGTATGTACATGCAGAACATAATTCTAATGATATCTCAAGTCTCTTGACTAAGTTATGTTATCCAGTTTTGTGGCTGAGACCCAGTGAGACCCACAGAGTATTCCTTTAAAGTGAAGGTTCGGTGTGTGCGGTGTTACTTTCGATTTGAATATTTTATGATCCATTGACTCAGTGTAAAGTGCTTGTTCACATTTGTGTTCACGTTTGACCTATGTCTCTCCAAAATATTTCATTCCACTTGCTATCTTGTACAGTCAGCAGACTCGAACAACAGGGCTATGCTTGAATTTACACCAAACCTTCACTTTAAGGGGAAGATTCAAATTCATCCTTTGACTTTCAGTGGTGCTTTTGCCCTCTCCTTTACTAACAGATAAGCCCAGGGTGACCAATGCCAGTGAGGACGTGTCCCTTAAACCAGAGGCCAGACTGGACTTGGTCTGCGAGGGCGAAGGCAACCCTAGCCCCTCGTATCTATGGAGACACAACGGGGTGATTCTACCGCACGAGAACAAAACCTCTCTCTCGATTGAGTCGGTTGATGTGAGGCACGCTGGAGTTTACGAGTGCATCCTCAGTAACAAGCAAGGAGACGTCACTGTTAGCATAAAGGTCGACGTTGAAGTTGAAGGTGAGAGAAGTCTGGGCCGCCCTCTGATGCATGCAAAATTCTAATGTTTTTCCCGCCATTTAGGCCTAGATGATATCCCTTACTCATCTGTTATCAGTACTGTCCTTTAAAGGAATATTTAACCTTTTTATAAAATTGGGTTATTCACCTGGAGTAACCTATGTGGGTAAAAGCATTTTGGTCTCAATGTTTGCATTTTCCTAGTCCGGTAACCCCAATTTTAGCTTTAGCTTAGCATAGGCGCTGGCTGGCTACTACATTCCAGCTTCAAAGCTAAGCTAAAGCTTAAAAAGAACTAAAATTGAGTTTGCCAGAGTAGAAAAATGCATGCAATGAGACCAAAAGCTTTCACTCGCCTATGTAACATGTAAGGGGTTGCATAGCCCAATTTCATAAATGGGTGAACTTTTTCTTTAAAAAAGTAAAAAAAAAAGTTCTTGGCCTATCCTGTAGTGGAGCAGACAACCAAAGGATAGATTAGATTAGATAAAGGCAAGTTAAAACTGATGATTTTATTTTAATATAATGAATCATTCAACGTGTGGAAGGGAGGGTTTTATGACTTACACAGTATATTTCTTTTTCTCTCATGCAGAGTCAATGGCCACTTTGCCTGTCACTGGTGTCTTGGTGGCGATAGCTGTGCTGGTCATCATGGCCATGGGCATTGCCACATACTGGATCTACCACAGAAAGAAGAAGACTGACAACTACCACCTATGGCAGCTCAGTGCCAGAAGCAAATCGGTTGTGGCAACAGCACCGCAAGAGAACGCGCTGTTTGGCCAAAGTTGACTTCAACAGGGGTCTACAAGGAGAAAGAGCAAACACACAGACTTGACCACGGACAATATAGAAAAAGCACTGGACTTTTGTCATGTTTTGAACCTGAGTTGTTTTTTTGTTTGTTTGTTTGTTTTTTTCTTACAGATGGAAGCTCTAATATTTCACTTTAATTTAAGTCTTTTTAAGGAGAAATCCGGTGTGAGTCAATCCATGGCCTTCTTTTTACAAGTCACAGAATGCTGTCAGTAGAGAGCATGACTCTATGACTTCTAACCGGTTCTAGCATTGTTTAGATTTCTTGTGAGTCACGTATAGGGCCTACTTCCCAGCAGACAATGCAGTTGGACAACAAACTACAATGAAACTTGCAAAAAGTCATATTTTCTGTCAGCATATCAGTGAACACTACAGACCACTCTGAGTTTCATATCTTTGTAAACAGATGTTTAATGTGTTTTAGGAAGGGTTGTTTGACTGAACATAGGCTACCGTTGTGGAGGTGGGGAAATGCTCCAGCCAACAACCAAAAATTTTCTGAACAGAAATTTCAATCTTATCCATCGTATTTCATCGTAAAACAATCCGAATACAAGGTTTAATGTCATATAAACCAAACGTGTGCTTTGCACCTGGGAGAATACAAGCCTAGGTGATTTTCACCATGTCCCCAGTGTAGCCTATAGGCCTGTAGCTGCCACTTCACAGTTGCGCCTGATAAAATTTTTGCATTCTTCTACCTACCATTGGTTGGTGTGGAATGAAGGGCATTTGTACCTTTTCGGAGTGTTATGGCATTTTCTCATTCTTTTGTCTAAACTAACGATATTCCTATAGCCTACGCCGAAATAGGCAAAGCCTAGGCTAAAGTCTCAGGCTACTGTTAAATGTGTGATGTAAGCTCGAGCGAAGTCCTTAAAAGCCTATGCCATCAAGTTATGTTATTGGTAGGCTACTTTGCTGACACTGGATTATAATGAATAAAATTTGCCTCATGAAATCCTGTTGGGGGTCTTATTGTTTTTCTTTTCTTTGATTTAGTGTGTCTGTTCTGAAAGTTAAACTTTCTGCTCTGATATGCAGGCTTCAATTTACTGGCATGTCAGAGACGGGTATGCATCCACCTCAATCTACTTGCTATGGTCTTTTATCGACCTCTTGTGGCCAAATAAGGCTAGATCCTAGAAGACCATCCCCTAAACTTCTTGACACGTCTACTAACTTATGTAAACCACAATAACGTATTACATGATATAATGTTATTAAACTTGCTGTTATTAAATATTGAATAGAATTGGGCCTATATCTTTGATCTATGGCATGCCTGACTCCTGACAAGAGAGGAGTGACCTGCTGCCGACGGCTGCTGCCAGAGGTGGCGCAGGATTATTACGTCTTCAAACGGAAGCAAAGAGATTTCCAGAAAAGACTTGTGGAGCTCAGAAGCGTCGGTTGTAGTTTCTCGTACGGGCGTGGATTATTAGTTTACTCTCAAAAGCCGCACGCAAGCATTTCAAAGGATAGAGTGTATTTTACCATCTCTATCGTGCTTTTCGAGTTTGAATTGTGTGGGCTCGTTGTAGCACACAGAAAGTTAAGACCACCAGTATGACGACCATTGACTACAGCGTGTGGGACCACATCGAGGTGTCAGACGATGAGGACGATACACACCCTAACATTGATACGCCTAGCCTTTTCAGATGGCGACACCAGGTTATTCAAAGTTATACTTCTTCTCAACATTTTAACGCGACATTTGTTGGCATGTTTACAAGCAGCATCATACGGAAATTTCTAGTAGCCATATGAGCAAACATTAGCTTGATGGCTAGCTAGCTAGCTAGGTAGCTACTTGGCTAATCAGTTAACGGTGTGTCCCCACTCGACACAATAATAACGAAACTGTGGAAAAGTTTGCCTTGTCTGGTTGAAATGTCACTCTAACAAGACTTGACATGACCACTTTTCAGTCATAAAGGTTAACTTGTCAAACTAAGTGTGCACTATCAGAAAGTACTTTGCTGTGAGGCTAACGTATTGGTTCATTTCTATCATCGTCCTTGTTGACCATCGTTAACAAACCACAAAAACGTATGCAGTTATAACTAGAGAGTTGCGAAAATTAGGTTATCAACATTAATATTTTCTATGGGGTGCACAAGGTAATGTCACTCCTGCCAAAATGTGTTTGATCATCTTGTTAAAATCGCCCATCGGTGTTAGCTAACGTTATGGATGGCCTTTCATTGGGTAAGATAGCTAAGATGAGGTTGGGGTCCTGTCATCCTTGTATTGGCGATTTTGAGATCTAACGTTAGCAATGGAGACATACAGTAGTAGTCAATAATGCAGACATACACAGTTATACCACTCACTCTTTTTAGAGTGGCCACGATGTTTGTATCCTAACACATCGGTTATAGGCCTACCCAAAACGCTGATGTTGAATAGAAACACATTTAATGGTGCTGATGATATAGACCGCTGCCAGGTTCACATGTTCTAGCTAGGTTGTATACAGTATTATCAGTCCATATCAGCGTTCAGTCTTGCCCGGTGGCGCGGAAATCTAGTCGCTCCTTTAATATTTTGTCAGGTCGTGGTGCAGAGAGGAGAGAATGTGTTGGCACAGCACCCTCTTTCTTAATAGGCTAGATGCCCTGACCATGTTCGAGAGGAGAGTACTCGGTTACTTGGCGAACTTGAGCCGAGTTGTTCGAGGACAGTTTGTCGTACTTGGTGTGGTTTTAGAGCTAGTACAATGCTTAGCTGAGATTAACCTATGTCTCCCATCACGCCCTTGCTCCCTCACTCTCATTCCCTCTCCCAGGCCCGAGTGGAGCGGATGGAGGCTTTCCAGAAGAAGGGCGAGGAGATGGAGAAGGCCCTGGCTGACAGCAAGAAGAAACTGATGGAAGCCCAGAAAAAGGTGAGGCTGTTATGGGAGCTAACGGTGGCTAGTTGCTAGCATTTACCATATCACTAACCTGCACATTCACATAGGCTAGCCCATACAGTACACTACTCCGCAACACTACTCTGCACATCCATATGACTTAGCCTACAGGACTTTCACAACACTATTCTGTTGGTAGAACTATAGAGATATTTTGGACTGCTATTGAAGGCCTTTTGTATTTTTGTGAAAAAACAAAAGGATTTGCACACTGCCTTCAAGAGACTCAACTTTATTTGTGCAACGTTTCGGTGTCTTGATCTTTGTCTTGACAGTGTACAAATCCTTTTGTTTTTTCATTAGTTTATCCTTTTGATTTAGCACCTGCAATAAGATATTTGGATGTGTGTTAGGATGATTGTTGAGGGGCTTAGGGTTAGAGTTAGGGTTAAGGTAGTGCCGTTTAGGCTGTGCTAGCTGGAAGGTGCCGTTGGGGGCAAAAAACACCATTGATGATGATGATGATGATGATGATGACATATACTTTCTTGTCCCAGCGGGAAATTTGTCCTGGACTTGTGCGCTGAATAAAATGTCCAACAATAAAAACACTTACAAGACAAACAAAGCGCTTTTGAGCACAAATTTGCACTCGCATTGGGTTCAATACACTTGTAGCACCTGTAGTAGTGCCTCTACTCTCTGCTACTCTTACTACTCCTCACCTGTGTCAGGTGCGTGATCTGGCGGGTGCCGCCACAGATGAGGCTAAGGCGGAGCTGGCCAAGGCGCAGGCGGAGGAGAAACAGGCCAAGAAGGAGGAGCGCTCCTTGGAGAAGAAGCTGGACGAGTATCGCTGCGACGAGAAGAAGCAGCCCTGGAACGTGGACACGCTCAGCAAGGAGGGCTTCAGCAAGGTGGGGCTAGCACAGGGACACACCACACACACACACACACACACACACACACACACACACACACACAAAAACTAACACAGGCATGCTCTCATTTTCTCTGGGAAACACATTTCTATACATTCTCATCCTCTCTCTCTCTCTCTCACTCACTCACTCACTCACTCACTCACACACACACACACACACACACACACACTGTTCTTAACTGTTAGGCAAAAAGACTGCACATTTGACTAATTGGAAAGCACCTACAGTATTTCTCACAACAGTGTCCCTTTACACAATGCCTTTCTCCTTCCCCCTCTCTCTCCCTCACTCTGTTCCTCTCTTTTCTCTCTCTCTCTCTCTCTCTCTCTCTCTCTCTCTCTCTCTCTCTCTCCCCACCCTCCCTCCCTCTCTTTCTTTCCTCTCAGAGTGTGGTAAACATCAAGCCTGAGAGTAACGCTGAGACGGAGGAGGAGAAGGAGGAGAAACACAAGACCTTTGTGGAGAAGTACGAGAAACAGATCAAACACTTTGGTGAGTTGAGTTGAGCATAATTACGAGAAATTATGAGAATTACGAGAATTACGAGAAAGAGATTTTGTGCGTTGACTCAACGTAATTTACAAAGATCTGAACGAAAATGACATGGCATTCCTCACATCAGTGTTAAAGCAATACAGTCCATATAATGTGGCCACTGTTCTATATTTACATCTCTATAAATCTGAAGAAATACGGAGAAAATTCAAGGCTCCTAATGCAACTCTATGGGGCTTACGCCAGCGAATGTCGGACCCCTGCCGGACAATGAATCATTTTGAACTCCAATTGGTTTATCTGCGTTCGATGGGCGGGGCTTAGCAAAGGTGAATTACGAGAAATTACGAGAATTACGAGAAAGAGATTTTGTGCGTTGACTCATGCACTGAAGACATTCCTCACTGAAGATATTCCAAACCACCCCTACTTTGGACTTTGCGACCACTGAAGACATTCCCCGCTAGTAAACATGTCATGTCCCATAGGGTCACTATTCCAAATGTACTGTATGTAGCATAATATGATAGAACAATTCAGTGTAAGACAATAGAATAAAGAGAGTTAAATAAATATTATGTTGTACTATTGTCAATAATAGAGTATTTTAATTGAATGTCACTAAGTTGTAGGAATGTAAAAATGTTAAATGTAATTTGTCACAGGCATCCCAACTATAATTAAATTAAACTAGAAAAGCGCTCAGAGAGCGCAGACCTCCGCCAAGGCAATGTGGTCACAGACACAATATAAATTCCAGATTGTGCTCTGGATCACCGATCGCTACCAAAATCAAATCAGTTTTTGTCTGTCCCAATATACACGTTGTCTGCAAATTTCATCCAAATCGTGCAGTAATTTTCGAGTTATCTTGTACACAGATACACACACACACACACACACACACACACGCACACACACACGCACACAGACACACACGCCGAGCAAAACATAACCTCCCTGGCGGAGATAATTCAATAAAAACAGAAAGAAGAGTGAATAAAAAGACCAACATTTATGAAACCGTTTTAATGATTTCTCTTTCCCCCTCGTCTCTTCCACAGGTATGCTGCGGCGCTGGGACGACAGCCAGAAGTACCTGTCGGATAACCCCCATCTCGTGTGCGAGGAGACGGCCAACTACCTCGTCATCATGTGCATCGATCTGGAGGTGGAGGAGGTGAGGCGCTCTCACACACACACACACACACACACACACACACACACACACAGGGATTAAAGTGGGGGGGAACACGGGGGTACGCAGTTCTGGCACCTCAGATAAATGAACAGTATTATCCCATTCTTCTTCTATACATTTTCTTTCTTTGTTTGTTTGTGTCGACACAAGTTCCCAGTCCTGCCAAATCCCACTGTTACCACTGCGCGCGCGCACACGACACACACACACACACACACACACACTGAGATTTGGACACACCTGTTTGGCTCTCTGTGTGTATTGATAACCATTATTTCATCACTACTTTCTCTTTTCATGCGGTTGTGTGTGTGTGTCTGTCTGTGTATGGTGTGTGTGTGTGTGTGTGGTGACTCACTACCTTTGCACTTTCATCTTTCAGACCACAACTTCTTTTATGAAGTGTGTGTGTGTGTGTGTGTTAGTGACCTGTCCTGACTTGCCCTGATAGTGTGTGTGTGTGTGTGTGTATGTTGTGTGTTGTGTGTGTGTGTGTGTGTTTATGTGTGATGCGTCCACTAACCTCTCTCTCTCTGTCTCTCCCTCTCCCATCTCTTCACTCTCTCGCTCTCTCTCTCTCTCTCTCTCTATTGTAGAAACATGCTCTGATGGAGCAGGTGGCTCACCAGACCATCGTCATGCAGTTCATTCTGGAGCTGGCCAAGAGCCTCAAGGTCGACCCTCGCGGATGCTTCCGCCAGTTCTTCAGCAAGATCAAGGTCAGCAAACATTTTAATGCAGGAAAAAGTGAATTCAAATCCCCAAAAGTTTTATTTGCCCTTTAAACACGTCCGTAACCAAGTCTCCCCGTAGACCAACCAAGTGAACTTGGCTGTTGTGGTAAATGGTTATTAGAATTTAGTAGTCTATGTCACAGGTAGGCCTACCTATTTCAACAACCGAAAGTGAAGGCATCCTAAGTTAATATGAAGTGCTCAAAGCAATGTGGCATATTTGGTGCATATTTTGCTATGAGAGAATAGCATAGCAGAATCATCACAGCCTAGATACAGCCAAGACTGGTAGGCTAATGTCAGAATCAGTCGTGATTGTCGTGTAGTGTGTGTGGTGTTCCGTTGTGTGAGCGTTCTTACGATCGAGGAATGAAAATATTCTCTTCATGTGTTCGGTGTAGTCACGATCCAAAAACGTATAAAATTATAAAATTGTGTAGTGTGGGGTCAGTATAAGAGGCACTTCAACAGGTCGTAGCTATGGGTTGCAGCCATGCTACAAAGCTCACTCACTCACACACACACACACACACACACACACACACACACACACTCTCTCTCTCCTTCATTACACATAGTACATGGGGGACACTTCACTGCATCTGTCTCTCACTAGCAGCAGTCTGGGCCAGGAATGGCAGCCATGCTAGAAAGGAGGCCAAGTCCTATGGGGTGACAGTGAGACCTGTGTGTGTGTGTGTGTGTGTGTGTGTGTGTGTGTGTGTGTGTGTGGCACGAGCTCAGAGGAAGCCTGTTGCTGTGGGTAATTAATGCAAGGGCTGGTGCGTCCTGCAGACGGCCTCATGGCACTGAGATATCGGTACTGTATGTTGCAATATGTTCTGTAACTTGAGATCCAGAGCAGTTGTTTCTCATTTGATTATTTTTATTCATCAAGAAAGGGAAAGCAAAACCTGAAAGGAGAACCCTGGAAGAGTTTTATCCTAGGGTTCCGTTGCAAGAGAGCTTTGCTTACTGTGGACGTTCATTGAGGAAATGAATGATGAAAATCCATTCAGAAACAAGCAAGCTTGTCTGCTGTTATCATGTTGTTAAATGGATGAGGACGGATGAGCAGACGCTAAGGCTATCAAAATTAAAGTTTGCCATTTCCCCCATAGCTAGCAAATTCATATTAGAAAGTTCACTCTTAGCCAGAGCCACTTAAGATGCCTCAATCTCTGTCTTAGTAGTAATGTCTGTCTCTCGCTCTCTCGCACTCCCTATGCCTGCCTTTCTCTCTCTTTCCTTCTTTCTTTCTTTCATTCTTTTGGCTCTTTCTCTGCCTCTGCCTGCCTTTTCTGTCTCTATTTCTTTGTCTCTCTCGCTCTCTCTCTCTCTTTCTCTCTTTAGACTGCAGACCAGCAATACCAGGATGCCTTCAACGATGAGCTGGAGTCGTTCAAGGACCGTGTTCGTGGCCGGGCGAAGATCCGCATCGAGAAGGCCATGAAGGAGTACGAGGAAGAGGAGAGACAGAAGAGAATTGGTCCTGGAGGTCTGGATCCCGTGGAGGTCTACGAGTCCCTCCCCGAGGTACACACACACACACACACACACACACACACACACACACACACACACACACACACACTTAAATCATTCCTATACTTACACCCTCTAGAGAGATCCACTGAATACTATCCAGAAGTGATGGGCATTTGTTCATGTATGATGTCATATCCTGTCCATAGGGGATGCAGAAATGCTTTGACGACAAGGACATCCAGATGTTGCAGGACGCCATCAGCAAAATGGACCCAACGGTAAGTGTGTGTGTGTGTGTGTGTGTGTGTGTGTGTGAAATTCTCTCTAGATACATTGTCATATCTTCTTCCCAAGTATGTTTATTATCAGGTTTTTTCACCCACTACACTCTCCAAAGTGAATCAACCTGTTGCCCTGTAGTAACATAGACCAAATAAACTCACTGAGATACTGTAACACTTGGCAGATTAAAAAAGAACAGGGATGCAGGGTTTCTCTAACATGGCAAAATCACTGTTTAGATATTTGAACAAAGAAATGTTCTAAATTCACTTTTTTCCCCCTTTCTCACTCTACTTTTCTTCCTCTTTTTCTATCCGCTCTCTCTCTCTCTCTATCCTTCTCTCTCTCTCCTGTCTCTCTCACACACACAGGAGGCCAAGTATCACATGAAGCGCTGCATCGACTCGGGACTCTGGGTTCCCAACTCGCGGACTGACGGCGGCGACGACGACGACAAGGAAGAGGACAAAGACGAAGAGCCAAAGTACGAAGAAGTGAAGAGAGAAACAGCGGAAGAAGAGAAATGACTTTGAAACTCCCCCAAAACCCTCCAGCCCCATATTCCTTGTCTAACCCCACATCCCATCCCATTCCCATTCCCAATATGAACCTGTTTCCCGCCCTATCAAACGCCACCCTTGTTACCCCCCCAATGGCCCAAACCAAAAAACTACATTTCCCACAGTGCTCTCTGCCCTCCTCCTCCCCACCCACCCCAACACACTTCCTTATCTTGTATTAAAATAACTGGCTATGGTTTCTAAATGCTTCCAGTGCAGTGGTATACCAAAAAGAGTGGTACACCAGAACAGTTAGAGATAGTTCCTCAGAGCCCTCCTGCAAACCAACAATAAAACAATGGCTGAATCATAATGACTTTCCCCCCTGTCCCCGACCTTTAACCTCTGAGTTTTCTTTAAAGACTTAACGGGAATGTATCAGCCAATCAAGACGTTGATGCATAGCAGTTATGTCTTTAAGGGTTCAGGAACTTAGGGCTTAGGACATTAGGATCCAGTCATTGAAGTATCACACACACTATACTAAACTTATGTGTGTTGTTAAAAATGGTGGGATGGGTTTCTAACCAGCTGATTAGCTTACACTGACCAGGGCTTAACCGCACTGGGCCTGAAGCCTTAAGCTGATTCGCTCTCGCTGCGCTTAACGAGCGTCGGTCATCCCAGAGCTTCCTCCTGCTATGCCGCTGACCGGCCGTAAGCCAATATCTTAAGCATTAGTCCATCCAGATATTCTACCAGATATTTACATATTCTACTGTTGAGGAACTGGTGGACAACAATGCCGGAGTATTAAAAGAAAGCCATATGCCAGGCTGTTAATTTAGATATGATAGTTATGGATGGCTGTGATGGCAGCATTGAAAACTAGTGACACTGAGGGCCAATGACATTTTGCTCTCCATTCATAAAGTAGGTGTTGCTAAGGTAAAGGCTAGTCGTGCAGTGTAAATGCATAAACGGGTATGCATTTATATAGTATATATAACCAACTGCAGGATATGTAGCATATACCGTATGTATGTATGTATGCGCAGTTGTTGGTTTTCACAAAATATAAATATATATTTTTTGCTGCTAGGGGCTAAAGCAGGATAAGGAAATGTGATTATCAGCTTTCAGAGATGCACTCTCTCTTTCTCTCTCCTCTCTCTGCCTCTCTCTCTCTCTCTCTTTCTCTTTTTCTCCCCTCTTCAATTTGACCCATAATCCTGTTTGTCCTGCATGGCTGAAGCCACACCCCTTCCCCATCCCCGCGGTAACCCACTCTCTATTCTCCTCCCTCCCTCTTAGATGCACAACGCCTATTTGAAGTCCATTGGTTATGTTATTTTTGGTTATGTTATTTTTTGGTTTAAGTTTTATTTTATTTTATTTTTCTCTTCTTCTTTGGTTTGTTTTGTATTACTATGATTGTCACTGTCGGTTAGACTGGAGCTAGATGTAGTTCCAAGGGAAAAAAAACAAAACAACGCAAAGCAAAACTAAAAAACCTTCAGGTAATGATGTCATGACAGGTGAATGGGTGACCTGTCCAAGAAAAAAAAAAACAAAAACTAATGGCTGTGTTGACGCCATAAAAATAAGACTTTGCTCCGAACAAAATGAGAACATAAAAAGTATGAGGGTGTGAATGTGACGCCTACTCCTCCCCTTACCCATCTTCACCATCGTCGTCATCATCATCATCACCACCATCTAACCTCACACTTATGTCGTCACAGGTGATCCTGATGACCGATACATACTATTCCTTAAGTCTTTCATTTTACCACCCCCACCCCACCCCACATCACCCCCCACCCAATTCCTGATCCCGACCCGGCGTCCTTTTTAAACACCCACACACATATACATACACACACACACACTTTTTGCTAGGACTTGTGTTTTGTGTCTCTCAGTAAAGGTTCTGCTCTACAAAACTATGCACTGGTATTCCTGGTGGTTCTTTCGACACTCTTTTCGTCACAACTTTCACATCGACAGTACAGAGCTTTTAATTAATATTATTTATTTGTTTGTTTGTTTGTTTGTTGTTGTTTTAAGCCTGGCCACAAGGTGGCAGTCCATCGACAAGGCTCTGAAATAAGCAGATACTATCTGACTTACAGTTCAGGAGAGCTCTCCCAGTTTATTAGGCCTAAATATTTCTTACCTCCACCAAGGAGGTTATGATTTGGATGAAATTTTCAGACAACCTGTGTATTGGGACGTAAGAATTCAATTTTGGTGGTGATCCGTGATCCAGAACATGTTCTGGAGACTGGAGTTTATATTATGTCTGTGACCACATTGCCTTGGCGGAGGTCTGTCCGAGTGCTTTTCTAGTTCACTAATGCGATTTTGCCCGGTGGGTGTGGACATTAACTTAAAAAAAAAAAAAAAAAACAAGCCTTGTAAAGTTTTTCGTTCATGTGATATCATGTAAACATGTTTCACAATAAGCTGACATAGTGCTGTAGCCTATGTTTAAACTTGGCCTAATTGTTACAATGACAATTCACTTAATGAGTTTAGGAAGACAAAGGATTTGAGTGATCCAACCAAAGTTTTAGAATAAAAGAGTTGGATGAAAGTAACCTTTTTTTTTGCCACTGCCAGGAATAATAGGGGGGGACAGCTTGCAAAAGGTTGAGAACCCCTGAAATAGATGGTTGGTGCTCACTGAGTAATAATACATTTCATAGCGTGTGTGTGTGTGTGTGTGTGTGTGTGTGTGTGTGTGTGTGTGTGTGTGTGTGTGTGTGTGTGTGTGTGTTTGATACGGTGTATAATTTCACATCCAGTACAATAAGATAATAACTATCAAATTCAGTCATATAAAATTTTCCATAGCCCTACCACTGCTGTAAAATATCACAAAATAATTGCAAATCTGTATAAGGCAACGACATCTGTCTACGATCTCTACGATGGTACGGGCTACTCATCCACAAAATGCATAGTTAAAAGCACCCTTTATCCATAATATCCTGCTGCCTTTATTAATTTAGCCGATATTACCACCCGGTGCTTTCCATCACGACTAGTCACGCTGGTCCACAAGAAGACCCGCGAAGCTGGACGACTCGAGCATATGTTCAATGTGTGTCGGTGGGCAAAATGCGCAACTACTGCCACTGGGATAGCCTACCTCTCGTTCTATCACAGGAGCAGTAGGCTATCCTCCCAGGCAGACAGAAATTTTGTGGGTTGGGATGCCGTATCCCCCCACCCCATCCCCATCCCTTCCCGACACACACACACACACACACACACACACACACACCATCTCTCCCTCTCGCATGCGTGATGCACCGCAGTTGGCGCGCGCGTAGCCTATGTGTCTGCTGGTTAGTGGGAGGTGTACCGTACGTATGCGCGCGGGGAGACTAGTGGAGAGCCGTAGCGTATTGGAAGGGGGGCGCACTAGCACCAGTCTCACGGAGCAGCGGATATTCCCCAAGCCGTTGTGTGCATTTCTATTTTTTTCCCCTCTCCCCACCGCCCTGACAGACTGGTTCTCTGCAGAGAGAGAGAGAGAGAGAGAGAGAGAGAAGACACAATCTATCCATCCATTGATCTTGAAGGGATCAAGGTGAGTGTGTATGTGAGTCTCTCTCTGTGTGTATCTGTGTGTGTTTTCACACCCCTGTCAGTGCGGTTAGTGTCAGATCATCAATGTGACAGCTCCCGCGCTGTAACAGATGTGTATCGGTCGGCGCTGAACGTCTGTTGAATGTGTGTGTCTTTTGCGGTCATGTGTATGGAGAGTGAGTATCGAACCTCCATGTATGAAATATGTCATCGATGCCCCTGTGTGTTGGTGTACTGGGGTCCTTGCGGCTATGCGAACGTATTGGTGTCAGTATGTTAGGAATGGCGACATGCTGTATTTTGACGCGTTATTGCGTTATAAAGCAATTACTTTATTGTTTCGCTAGTGAGGGTCTCTCCCTCCTTCTTTTGTGTCTTTCTTTTCCGTTTTTTTCCCCCGGTTTGTGCGAAGATGCTTGTTAGCTTCACAGTGGGTGTGTTATTTCGTAAATTGTTGATATCTAGGCTGTAAAGACACTATTAGGCTACCCATCGTTGGTTAAAAGGTGCATCGCATTCAGATGTGCTATGAATGAGTGCCTCATAGCCGGTGGTCGCACTCGGAAAGAATAGCCAAGGCTAGATTCAGGTGAGTAGTGTCGGTTGTAAGTGATTTGACCTGGATTTGCCTGTCATCAAACTCAGTGATTTGTGCACAGCAGCATCCGTACGCAACCAGAGCAGGGCAGAGAGGAGAGAGGCCTGCCTACCACAATGATTAATTGGGCCGGTCTGGTCTGACCGTCTCCACTTGATCCCAGTATGGACTGTATAGCTAGTGAAATAGGCCAAAGCTAAGCACACTATCGCAAAACAACCATTGAACAATTTTTTTCGTGTTTTGCCTTGAATCTACACATCTTCAAATGAGATTATGCTTTTGAATAAGCCTAATGTTAAAGGAGAAATCCAGTGTAAATCAATCCGTGGCCCTGTCGTTCAAACTCACCAAATGCTGAAGGTAAGGAAAAAGAATAAGAAAATTTAATTCAACTTAGACCAGACTGTGAACTGGCAACTAACACCAAATGAATGGAGCATAACAACTTCCGTTTCATTTCATTATGCCCCATTCAGACAGGATTAGTAGGTAAGCATCAGCTTGTTATTTGGTCTGTGTGGCATCAAATTTTCTTGTTCTTTTTTTCTTAAAGACAGCATTCAGGTACCTGGAACAACAGGGTTATTGACTGATTCACACCAAGATTTCTCCTTTAATTATTTACAGTGTGTTAAAGGGGAATACCAGAACATACAGCTAGCTTTCATTACATTGCTAGAAGTTGTTGAGTACGGTCATTTGTCAAAATTTGAAACAAATCCATGTTGCCTAAGCTGAGATATCAGTTAGCAGCAATCCTGCCAATGCAGCCACAAAGCTAATCTATAGGGCAAGTTTCTAACTGTCTAACATCAAAACAAATCACGACCTTGTGAGTCTGAAGAGGCTACAAACTAATTTTTGTTCCTGTGTAACATAGCCACATGTGTTACGATCAAAACGATATGCATGGTTAGCCCAGTAGTTGTACAGAAATGTTTACACACAGCGTTTAAGAAGTCTGCACCTTACCTGCAACCGTACCACCTAGGCAACATGGATTTGTTTATTTTTTTGACAACTGAAAGTATTCAACGACTTCTAGCAATATAATGACAGCTATACGTACCGGCGTTCCCCTTTAATCTATATTATTAGGTTTAAGTGTTTGCCTGATGAGTTGACAAGTAAAACCAGATGCTCTAAACTCTTAAAAGGGAATTATTTATATGAAAATGTAAAATAAATAACCATATGCATTTTCCATCTTTTTTTAGGCCACCCAAGGCTGAAACAGCTCTTAGTCCTGATCATGGTGTCTTCTGCCAGCTCCTCTGGATCAATCAGCCAATCAAAGCTTGGATTACTGTAGAGTCCTCACAACAAGGAGAACACGACAGGATGGTAGCCTTCACGTTTGGATATCGAATAACCAATCAGCAGTGGGATTACTAACCAAAGAGAAGAAGGAAGGGAGTGATCAATCGACATCCAGGAAGGGAAGGGAAAACCCTGTCTGTTTTGTTTTGTTTTTCCCCCCTTTTGTTCCCTCCACTTGTGATTGGTCGACGTTTTGGCTCCAAGGGCTCCCTGGGTAACAGAGGCAGATGGGGGTGTAGGTGTGAGCCGGTGTGACCCTGGTTTGACCCTGGCGCGACCCTGTTTGACCTGGCTCTCCACCTGCTCTGCTGCCTGGGTTCCGCTCCGGTTCGTTCCGGGGCCAAGAACCAGCCAATCAGGATGAAGAAGAGCCGCAGCGTGCTGACTGTGACTGGAGAGGAGGTAGAGAATGTGTACACACACACACACACACACACACACACACACACACACACACACATACTCTCTCTCTCTCTCTCTCTCTCTCTCTCTCTCACACACACACACACACACAAACACACACACACACATACTCTCTCTCTCTCCCACACACACACACACACACACACACACACAAACTCTCATACTGTACACAAGCACACTCTCTTTCACAAACCCACTGTCTCACACACACACACACACACACACACACACAATCTCTCACACAGTTTTTCAGGCCTGGTCTGGCTGGATACTCAGCCTACTTTCTTTGATCCATGCCATGCCTGACTCCTGACAAGAGGGGTGACTATGGGTACATTTAATATGTTTCCTCGGACTCTGTCCTCTGTCCTCCTAGCCTCGTGAGACCAAACTGATCTCGCGAGCTTCAGGTCTTCACTCGCAGCTCAGTCTGGCTACTCTCCATTGACGAGAATTTGGAGCAGGTTGGTAAACAAATTAACCAATCAGCGTTGGCTTTGAGGTGGGCTGAGGTGTGGCGCAACGAGAAGCGGGGCTAAAGAACATGCACGTATCTTAGTACGTCATATACTTCGTTGGTCTGATTGGTTGATTTGGCCCGTCTATCACCAACATAGGTGGTGATAGACAGATGCCTTATCCAATCAGCCAAAACTAAACTAACGAAAACGAAACCAAACGAACCAAAACTTCTTCAACGGATTGTTCCCAGATGGAATTGCAGGAGCAAGTCCATCTGGCGTAGTCAGGTTACTGTCCTCCGTCCTTGTGCCCTGGAAATCGTCCGAGGCACAACATTATCGAGGATGTCTCAATTGTCTAATTGCTATGAGAAGGAGAGAAGAACGAGGACAGAGGAGAGAGGAGAAAGGTCCGATAAGCGAGGAAGCACATGGGTCTATTCAACAGCGTTACGTTTTGCACCGGTGTGTAACGTTAGCCTAATTAGATGATGAGTTTGCCGTTATGCTCCACACTGGTGCGCAACATTCACTCTCGTTTGATGGGTGTGTCAGAAGTGTTCACCAATCAGCATGTAAGTGTACTGGACATTCTGAGATTTAAAGCTCTAGTGCTAAATATTACACAAATTCATGTTGTGTTGGATTGTCCTCTGGTGACAACAAAAGCAGTGGCAATATTATGATTTTGTTGTATTCCTAACAATGATGCATTTAACCTGCAGAGGTTGTTGTCCAGTTCAGCTATTTCCTTGACTATAACACCGCGAGCAGAACGGCCGTTCCGGCTTCCATTGTTGCTGCACTGATGTGACACAACAGTATGTTCAGCCTAACATTGTTTATGTTAGATTTTACGTAATGCAATAATTCCCTTTGATAAATTATTTGAGACTTGGAGACTTCAGTAGCCTTTTGATTGGCCTATCATGTTTTCATTGTATGACAAGAGGTGTCCCTCATGATTTCATTGAAGACACAAACCTTCTCAGGAACAAAAAAAGAACCGGTATTAACCAGTTCCCACTAACAATAATTTCTGTTCCAGAACATTAAATGATACAGATGGTTTCTGGTTTCTGGTTCATTTTTGTTCCTAGTGTAACGGAGGCCAGCTAGCTCGGCTAGCTTGGCAGCAGTATGTGTAAATCCCCATCACCCTATTCCATGGGTGCCTCTAACGGCTGAGTAAGAAGCTTGGGCTTTTAGCTCAGTTGGTTAGAGCGTCCCACTCCCACGCCGGGAGTTTGTAGCTTGCAGGGTGGCGGGTTCGAGACCCATGTGCGGTGCGGACCACCACCGGCTATATTGGTGCCGTGACCCGGAAGGGAGTGAGGATTTGGAGGGTGAGTGTAACGGAGGCCGACTAGCTTGGCGGCAGTACGTGTAAATCCTCATCACCCAATTCCATGGGCGCTTCTAATGGATGAGTTAGCTCAGTTGGTTAGAGCATTCCACTCCCACGCCGGGAATTTAGTAGTAGTAGCTTGCAGGGTGCCGGGTTTGAGCTCTGTGTGTGGTGCGGACCGCCACACTAGCAAAATGGTAAAAGTTTCTGGTTTTCATTTTCATTCCATGAACCAGTTCAAAGCCTTGCCATGAAAACTTGATCCTTTTGAGGTGTCTAGCAAGACTTGATCCATTTGAAGTGTCTACCAAGACTGGATCTATGGTAGTGTAAGCACACCAGGCTGACCTGAGTGAACTGACAATGTTACAGTCAGTACACTAATGTCTTAGTACTACACCAAGCAGGGCCGGTTCTAGGCATAGACAAACTAGGCGATCGCCTAGGGCTCCAAATATAAAGCGGACATAGCAATACATTTATTACTTCTTTTCTATTGTTTTTCACTTGTACTTCTAGAAAAGGAGGCAAAACTCAAATCTGGCCCAGGGCAACGAATAGGCTTGAACCGACCCTGACACCAAGGGACATAAATATAAACCCTTTCAGAAAGAGTGTTGCTTCAACACATCCATTGGCTGGGAACATAAGATAAGACACACCTGCCCCCCCACACCCACCCATTACCGCCCTCACTGCCTCCCTTAGGTCCTGATGGGATGACCTGACAACAAGAGGTTCCCCTATAGAATCCCCCTCTCACTATCCCGTTGGGAGGAGACAGGTCGTTATGGGATGGTTTTCCTCTCACATATCGACCCTGGATAGACGGTTTGGGTGAAGGGGTGGGGGTGGGGTCAGGGGGGGTAGGGGGTTGTTTTAGCCTGCAAACAGCCATTTGAGTTCCAAGGTCGTTAGCGGTGTTGGCATGTTGGCATGAAACCGTAGCCGCGGTCAGGAACTATAAATACCCGGTAAAGGGAAACCCTTGCTGCTGGGAATCAGCCATTGTTTTTGATGCCCCATCTTCTTCTTCTTCTTCTTCTTCTTCACCACCCCCATGATCCCTCCTTCTCCATCTCCTCCTCCTCCTCCTCCCACTCTTCTGGGTCAATATGGCGCTCTGTGTTGAGGCAACATGGACTTGATGTGATGTACATGTACACACAGATACACAGACACACACATACACATAATACACATATCGACACACACACACAAATACAATGCACTACCCCACCCCACGCCCGATCCCTCCTTCTCCTCCCCCTCTGTGTTGAGGCGGACTTGAATATGTGACGTGTACTGTTTGCAAGCGTCTATACACACATACACACACACACACACACACACACACACACACACACACACACACATACACATACATACACACTCCGACACACACACAAACACAATACACATGCACACACCCACACAATACACACTCGGGCATACACAAACACACCAACACACACACACAAACGCACACACACACACACACACACACACAATGCACTCTCATGCACACATACATATGGACAGACACACACACAATACACAAGTAATTTCAATACTCACAAACA
>JAODXP020000033.1:13084771-13122271 GCA_027497455.2 Sardinella longiceps | reverse complement strand
ATCATCAATACCAGCAGTTAGCGCTGGAGACGCTTGAGGAGCTGGACTGGTGTCTGGACCAACTGGAGACCATTCAGACACATCGCTCTGTCAGTGACATGGCCTCCTGCAAGGTATAGCTAGGACACACACACATACACACACACACACACACACACACAATCATCCACACGCAAACACCTATACACACACACACACTCACACACACACATGAGAACAGATGAGAAGTGATGTTTTCATTCATTCATTCATTCATTCAGCCTTTGTTGTGAATTAATTTCACACATCCTTTAAGGGATTAATGGCAGAAAAATTTAATTCAATCATATTCCATTTGCAAGTTCATTCAATGAGAACTGTTTTACAATCAGTAGATGAAAGCACTCATTTTCATTCATTCATTCATTCATTCATTCATGTAATTTAACTGTTATTCATTCATTTACAATCAGTAGATGAAAGCACTCATTTTCATTCATTCATTCATTCATTCATGTAATTTAACTGTTATTCATTCATTTACAATCAGTAGATGAAAGCACTCATTCTCATTCATTAATTAATTAATTCATTCATTCATTCAGTCATTCATGTAATCTAACTGTTATTCATTATATACCCACCCACTCACTCATGTCATTTCTGATAGTTCTGTATGGTCAAAAGAATGAACGTAGATGTCTTCTTTTCCTCCATTCTTAACTCATTCATCCTCTCATCTTTGCCTGAAACATTCATTAATTCTTTCATTCTTTCTTTCAATTTATTAATTAGTAAATCACTCATTCTATTCTATAATATATACACTTTTCCTGGTTTTGTTTTTACTTCAGCTTTATATGTCTTTAAAGTTTTGCCATTTTTGTTATTTTTTTTTAATCTCTCTTTGGTATTCCCTCTCCTCCTCCCCAGTTTAAGAGAATGTTAAATCGGGAGCTGTCTCACCTCTCGGAGATGAGTCGCTCGGGCAACCAGGTGTCTGAATATATCTCCAGCACGTTCCTTGGTAAGCGAGAGACTGTGTGTGTGTGTGTGTGTGTGTGTGTGTGTGTACTGTATGTGTGTGTATGAATATATCTCCAGTACGTTCCTTGGTAAGTGAGTGTGTGTGTGTGTGTGTGTGTGTGTGTCCATGGTGCGGTTCATATCACGGTTTTAGGGTAATGGTTTTCGATTCATTAAGGTCACTGAGGTCACATTCTATCATTGCGCATGCAACATGAACCGCCGAACCGAGCAACACACACACGTTCCGAACTGTCACATGCAACCCGAATGGTTCAGGTATTTTTCAAGAACCAGACCAGCCCTTGTGTGTGTGTGTGTGTGTGTGTGTGTGTGTGTGTGTGTGTGTGTGTGTGTGTGTGTGAGAGAGAGTGGGAGAGAGGGAGAAAGAGAGAGAGATGTTAAAATACTTATACATAATACATATTGGCATGCCTGTGTGTGTGTGTGTGTGTGTGTGTGTGTGTGTGTGTGTGTGTGTGTGTGTGTGTGTGTGTGTGTGTGTGTGATCTCCAGACCAGCAGAATGAGGTGGATCTCCCGTCTCCCACCCTGAAGGAGAAACCCATGAGTCATATCAGCGGCGTGAGAGAACTCGCTCACACACACAACCTCTCCGTTGCCAAGCTGCCACGCTTCGGAGTCAATACAGAACACGAGGATGAACTGGCCAAGGTAACATGCACCACACACACACACACACACACACACACACACACACACACACACACACACACACACACAAATAGTTTGTTCTATACAATGGCGTCATGCTTCTGACTCATCAGGTAGCTACAAGATCACATACACATTTATACACACATACTTACACACACACATACACATACACTCACACATTCACACACACACACACACACACACACACACACACACACACACACACACACACACACACAAATAGTTTGTTCTATGCAATGCTGTCATGCTTCTGACTCATCAGGTAGCTACAAGATCATGCACGCACGCGCGCACACAGATACACACACACACAAACCCACACACGCACACACACATACACACTTATACAGCATTACTCACTTCCTCTGCCTCACACTGTGTGTGTGTGTGTGTGTGTGTGTGTGTGTGTGTGTGTGTGTGTACTGTAGGAGCTGAAGGAGCTGGACAAGTGGAGCTTTAATATCTTCAGAGTGGCAGACCTCTCCAGCAACAGGCCCCTCAGCTGCGTCATGTTCTCCATCTTTCAGGTATCAACCAACATGTATGTGTGTGTGTGTGTGTATGTGTGTGTGTGTGTGTCACACAGTGTGTGTGTGTGTGTGTGTGTGTATGTGTGTGCTTTCATATATACTTCTTGTCCTACTGTAATCAAGTACAATAAATACGATTGTCTCTCTGATGTTGCCCCCCACACTCCACCACCACTTTAAAGGAATACTCCACCCTTTTATGAAATTAGCCTATTCACTCCCACCTAGAGTTACGTACTGTATGTACTGTATGTAATCTCAGCACATGTATTTTCCTAGTCTGACAACCTCAATTTTAGCATTAGCTTAGTATAGGCGCTGGCAAGGTAAAGTAGCCAGATAGCAACGCTTTGGTAACATTAAGCTAAATGCTAAGCTAAAGCTAAAATTGGGGTTGCCGGATTGGGAAAACGCAAGCACTGAGACCAAAATGCTTTTACCCATTATGTAACTCTCAAGTGAGATGGTGAATAACCTAATTTCATAAAAAGGTGGACTATTCCTTTAACCCCAGGTTGTTGTTTGCTTCACTCAGCAGAAATGACTTCATTGAGATCTAACCGCTCAATGGTGTTTTTTGCCCTCAACGGCACCTTCCAGGCAACACAGCCTAAAAGGCACTACTTACCCTATTCCTAACCCCAACCCCTCAATCCTCATCCTAACCCTAAACTGAGTAGAGTAGTGCCTTGAAGGTAGCGCTGCCTGGAAGGCACCGTTGAGGGCAAACAATACCAAAGACCGATCTAACCTGTGTGTGTGTGTGTGTGTGTGTGTGTGTGTGTGTGTGTGTGTGTGTGTGTGTGTGTGTGTGTGTGTGTTTTTGTGTGTGTGTGCTTGTAGAAGAGAGACCTGCTGAAGACGTTCCGGATCCCTGTCGACACTTTTGTTTCGTACGTGATGACCCTGGAGGACCACTACCACTCCAATGTGGCCTATCACAACAGTCTGCACGCCGCTGATGTCACGCAGTCCACGCATGTGCTGCTCTCCTCGCCCGCACTCGATGTAAGTGGCTCAGCCAATCACAGTGACTTATGTCACTACTTTCTCACGATCCACCAATCACAGTGGCTTTTACTGGTGGGGAAAATTAATCAACGTCATTGATTGTGTTGACATTTTTTTTGTTATGATCATCCAATCACAAAGACGTAAAAATTGATCTTAATAGTATTGGAAATGAGTTATTGATTAATAAATCTGTATGACACATGTAAAAACTCACAGTTGAATAAACTTTAACCCCCTGGAACTTTCCCTTCTTTCCAGACCTGTAGCTTCTGAGCCTTTATTCTGTCTTTCTTCCTGACTTTCACTGTTCAAACTGCCTTCTCACCTCACCTTCTCTCTCTTTCTCTCCTTTCTTTACCTCTGTTTCTCTCCTTCTCTCTGTTTTATGTCCACTCTCTCCTTCTTCCTTTTCATCTCCCATTTTCTTCTCCTCTGCCTTCTCTCTTTCTTTTTTTTCTCTGTCCCTCTTCTTTACCTCTGTTTCTCTCTTTTCCCTCTATTGTTCTTCTTCATCTCTTGATTTTTCTTTTCTTCTGCCTTCTTTCTCTCTTTTTCTCTCTGTCTTCCTCCTCCTCCCTTCCTTCCTCCCTCTCCCCTGCAGGCTGTATTCACAGATCTGGAGATTCTGGCTGCTCTCTTCGCTGCTGCCATCCATGATGTCGATCACCCTGGAGTCTCCAACCAGTTCCTCATCAACACCAGTAAGACTCAAAACTCAAGAGTGTCTTGCCTGATTTTCTTTTTTTTTCTGTTAGTCTTTCTGTCTTTCTTTCTTTCTTTCTTTCTTTTTTTCTTACTTTCTCTCAAAACACTTTGGTAGTTGAAGTCCAGGTACAATCCATGTCCAGCTCTAGACAGTGTGTAGGCTATGAATGTAAGTGTGTATGTATGTATGTATGTATGTATGTATGTATGTTGTATGTATGTATGTATGTATGTATGTATGTATGTTGCATGCATTTCTCTTTAGGGTCATTCCATGTCAAATCACCCGATGGGTTAAACCCCACCCCCTCAGAAATTGATGAGATTTGGTGTGTTTTAAGATTGCTGACAAACGAAAGATATTATACCTCTGATTTTATTGATATTGTCTACAAAACATGTTGACCTAACTTTTAGACCAGGGAATCGCATAAAGGTCACAAGAGGTCAAAAGGTCATTTAGTCAAAATGGGTCTACATCATAAAAAGTAATCATAAAATCAGATTCCTGGAGGTCTTAGCTTTCAAAACGACACCAAGATTATTGAATTTGACCCAAGAATATAAAGCAAATTAGGATTAATGTCAATGTGAGTTTGTTAGGCCATTTGTGGCGAAGATCTGATAAATTTGACCTGGCATATCGTCATGAAACTACTGGTCCAATTGAGCTCAAATTTTCAGATATTAAATGTTCAGGTGTGATGATCGGTTACACCAAATTTCACCAGTTTCTGAGAGGGTCAGGTTTAAAATTCACAAAATTTTGGGTGATTTGACATGGAATGACCCTTTACCTCTATCCATGTCTTTTGATTCTCTGTTGTCCTTCGTTCTCACTTTCTCTCCTAACATAAAATTATATTTCAGAGGCATCACTAATTATAGAAAGTAGAATATGATCCCCTCTTATGTTCGGGGGTGGGGTTGTAGGCAGGCGTTTTGCTGTGGTGTAGAATATTGGTGTAGCTTTGTTAGAGGATACGACAAGGGTTTCATAAATGAGTTATACATTTTTCGCCTTCTTTCATTCTCTCTCTCTCTCTCTCTCTCTCTCTCTCTCTCTCTCTCTCTCTCTCTTCCTGTCCTCCTCTCTCCCTGTTTGTCATCAGACTCGGAGCTGGCTCTGATGTACAACGATGAGTCTGTGTTAGAGAACCACCACTTGGCCGTGGGCTTCAAGCTCCTGCACCAGGAGAACTGTGACATCTTCCAGAGCCTCACCAAGCGACAGCGGCAGAGCCTGCGCAAGCTGGTCATCGATATGGTGAGAGATACAGTGGGCTCACCTTAAAGGGATATTCCACCTTTTTGTTATGAAAACTGGTTAATCACCCTCTTACCTAGAGTTACATATGTGGGTAAAAGCATTTTTAACCAACTCTTTGGCTACATTATGTTCCAGCACCTATGCTAAGCTAAAGCTAAAATTTGGGTTGCCAGATTAGGAAAGCGCATACACTGAGACCAAAATGCATTTACCTACATATGTAACTTCAGGGAAGAGGATGAATGACCAATTTTCATAAAAAGGTGGAATATTCCTTTAACAGTGGGTAGTTTCATGATGTTCTGTGTGAAGCAAGGGCTCACATGAAATGTAATATTATGTAATTACAACTATAGCCACTAGGAGGCAGTCTAAGTCCACTGTGGCTCTGACTGTGGTGTCAGGGAGTAGCCGAGGCTACGACTAGCCTACTGTACTGTACGGTGAATCACCACTCTGAACGCCATCGTTTTTCATGTTGCATGTTTGTTAAATTCAGTGAGACGCCACTACTATTAATAATCATTGGAATTGGATGGACACTCCTGTTAGCCTTTAGTGTTTGTTTGCCTTGTGTTCCGTTAACAAAGGCCATTAATCTGACACTATAATTATATATTTTATAGTTCAATATGCTCATAGTCTAGCCTAGAAATCTAGCCTAGCATACCTTAGCGCTAGTAAATGGTTTTACTACTGTATGCAGGGACTACAAATGAAACATCAGGCCTCTGTTGCATTTTCTCCCAACTTTGGTCTGACCAATCACATTTCTCTATCGTTGTAGACTAGAGGGTCACTTAGCAATAGCTTATTAAGCTACTATAGCGTGCACTCCGTGCAGAGACAGTTTGAAAGAGGACCACTGATTCTGCTCCTTGGATTCAGACTATTGATCATATATAGACTACATTTTGATGTTACGGTCTTTGTTAGTCTACCAATAGTCTTTGACTGTGTTTTAACCACATGGAACAAAAAAAAGGGAAAATATCTCATTTGGGCTAGAAACTAAGAATCAAAAACAGTGTAAAAAAGGACAAGCATGGCCAAGATTGCAGCCAAGATTGGAGGTTGCCAGCATTAAATGAATGGGAATCACATGGAAATGAATAGGAAAAAGCACATTAGCTCACTGGCTCTCATCCATACAAGTCAAGTGATGCCCAGTGTCCAACCAGAAAATGAAAATGGTTTCTACCCAGTGCAGTGTTATTATTTTTTTTGTTTTTTTTTGGTCTGGTTTCGTTTACATATGCTATGCCTGCCCCCCTCCCTCTTACACATACAAACAAACTCTCTCTTTGTGTTTGTGTATGAGAGAGAGAGAGAGAGAGAGAGAGAGAGAGAGAGAGAGAGAGAGAGAGAGAGAGAGAGAGAGAGAGACAGACACACAAACTGTTCCTCTTTTCCACTCTGTGTCTGTAGATATTGGCCACTGATATGTCACTTGCTCTCCCTCTCCCTGTTCTGTATTGGCCACTGACATCTCTCTCTCTCTCCCTCCCTCCCTCCCTCCCTCCCTCCCTCCTGATCTGTAGGTATTGGCCACTGACATGTCTAAGCACATGAGTCTGCTGGCAGACCTGAAGACCATGGTGGAGACCAAGAAAGTCACCAGTTCAGGAGTTCTGCTCCTAGATCACTACACAGACCGCATACAGGTACAGCGTGTGTGTGTGTGTGTGTGTGTCTTTGTGTTTGTATATGGATTGAGCCGGGGTGCTTGATCATGTCACTTGAAAATTGCCACCATCTTGTGATGCAAGGTTGCTGGGATTGGAATCCCATAAAAAATGCTGAAAGTAGCATTTTTTGTTTGTCTTAATTTTGTGTGTGTGTGTGTCCTGTGTTTCTCCCTATCAGGTGCTGAGGAACATGGTGCACTGTGCTGACCTGAGTAACCCCACTAAGTCTCTGGCCTTGTACCGGCAGTGGACAGAGCGCATCATGGAGGAGTTCTTCAGGCAGGGGGACAAGGAGAGAGAGAGGGGCATGGAGATCAGCGCCATGTGTGACAAACACACCGCCTCCATAGAGAAGAGCCAGGTACACACACACACACACACACACACACACACACACACACACACACACACACACACACACAACGCCTCCATAGAGAAAAGCCAGGTACACACACACACACACACACACACACACATAGAGACAGACACACACTCACACATAGTGCCATGTGTGACAAACACATCGCCTCTATAGAGAAGAGCCAGGTACACACACACACACACACACACACACACACACACACACACACACACACACATAACACCATGTGTCACAAACACACCGCCTCCATAGAGAAAAGCCAGGTACACACACACACACACACACACACACACATTCACACATAGCACCATGTGTGACACACTAGGTGTGACACACTCAAACAAAGTATTTGAAGTGCTGAAGTGCATGCATTAGAGCAGACTTTAGACTACATTTTTTTCTTTCTTCTTCTTTCCCTCTCTCTCTCTCTCTCTCTCTCTGTCCATCAGGTGGGCTTCATAGACTACATTGTGCACCCACTGTGGGAGACGTGGGGTGACTTGGTGCACCCTGATGCTCAGGACATCCTGGACACACTGGAGGAGAACCGAGACTGGTACCAGAGCACCATGCCCCAGAGTCCCTCGCCACCTCCGGACCGGAGCGGACTCCACGGCCCGCCTGCCGACCGCTTCCAGTTCGAGCTCACGCTTGACGAGGATGCCCCGTCCGATGGCACTGTCGCTCTCCGACAGAACCAGATCACGTACAGAAATAACCACCACCACAAGCACGGGGGAAGTGAGGAAGAGGAGGATGAGGAGGAAGAAGAGGAAGAGGAGGAGGAGGAGGAGCAGAATGGCAATGGAGGAGAGCGGCAAGACCCCAATTGTAACCATGGCGGTTGCTATGGAGACGAAGAGGCACCGGAAGAGGAGGAGGAGGAGGAGGGAGTTGGGAACCATGTGGATCACAACCACGTGAACGAGGAGAACCAAACAGAGGGAGAAGAGGAGGAGGGTGAGCGGGGAGAGGTGGAGGAGAACGGTGCGGACGAAGAAGAAGCGGAACCAAACGAGAACCAAACAGAGGAGGAGAACGTGGAGGGAGAACCTGAAGAGAACCACTGTGAAGAAGAAGAAGGAGGAGGAGAAGAAGAGGGAGAGGAGGAGAAGGAGGAGACTGGGAATGCTGAGGAGGAGGAGGAGGAGGAAGAGGAGGTCAAAGATGAAGAGGGTAACGAAGGGGAGGAGGGTGTGGAGAATGGTGAAGAGGAGGAGAAAGGAGAGGAGGAGGAGGCAGAGGCGACGGAGGAGGATGAGAACAAGGGAGAGACGGAGGAGGGTGAGCAGGAACAAACAGATGAAGTGGAGGCTGAGGAAGGAGAGGGAGAGGGGGAAGAGAACCAAGAGGATGGAGGTGAAGAGAATGAAGAAGAAGAGAAGGACGAAGAGAATGAGTAGAAGAAAGGAGTTTAGACGACCAAGAGGAGAGTGACTGTCGGATGGACAGAATAATGGGAGAGGAAGAAGACTGATTTTTAAAAAAATAAATAAAAATAAAAAAGAGAAAAAAAAATAAATGTGTTAAACGGAGACACAGGAAGGCTGTATATGACAATGTTCCTCCATTCTTTTTTTTTATAAGAGCCTCACAAAAGGACAAAAACCTTTTAAATCCTGAATCTTATCCTTGCACTTTCCTGAGGATACAGTCAAGTCTCATACTGTACAGGACAGACCCCAATCTTGTCCGACTCAAGCCAACCCACACTACTGGTAGGCAGTGGAAATGAAGAGAAGCATCTTTTATCCTGTGAGGGCTTTGGAGAAAAAGCATCAAAATGGATGGAAGAGAGAGAATGGAGAGAGAAAAATCAGTAGAAAGACACAAGGAAAGAATGAAGGAAAAGAATACATGAATAAAAATAATCAAAAGAAAGAGAAAGAGGAAAGGAAAAAGATGAAAAGACTGATGAAAGGAAAACAAAAACGGGGCATGAAATCAACTAAATACAGAGAAGTTCTGGACAGCAGTAGGAATAAAGTTTTCACCAAGCATCTGTACATCTACCACTGCCAGAGAGGTCTGGATAACACCACAGAGGGGAACCGACCTGTACCATGGCTTTTGTAGCACTTGGGACATGTAACAATGACGCGCCCAATCTCGCATGCAAAAAAACTATCAAACTAACAATCCCTGCACTTGAACCACTGTCGCACACAATTGTGTGTGTGTATGTATGTATGTACTGTATGTATGAATGTATGTGAGTGTGTGTGTGTGTGTGTGTTGCTGTGAGTGAGTGTGATTATGTACGGATGAATATGAGTGAATGTATTTGTATGTGTCTCTATATATAATACATATATGTGTGGTGTGTGTGTGTGTGTGTGTGAGTGTGAGTGAGAAAGAGATATAAAGTGAGTGTGTGTTTATAGTATGTATATCCAGACTACAGGACTACAGACTGATTGAAGGACTAAAATTCCCTCACAACGGGACAAACACACAAACACACACTTTTATTTTCTTCCATTTTTGTCGGAAAGGAAAAAAAAAAACACACACACACACACACTTAATGAACACTCCTACAAATGCAAGGAGAAAAGGACGCTCCCATTTGGCCACACTGGCCGTTCTGAAGCAATGTATTGTGGGATTGGAGGGTTCTTGTCAGCCCCTCCGCCCTCCCCGTCTTGTTTCCCAGTCTGAGTTTTGGTTCGTTGGCACTTTGACGGTGCTCAGTGTTTGTTCCCTGTGTATAACGTACATGTATTTTACTCGTCAAACAAGGGCGATACTATACTAATAATAAAAAAAAATGACTTGATCCAAAAACTACTGCTCAGAAAACACTGGTATACAGGGAATTTCAATACCGGTTCAATAACGATTTCTTAACAAGTTCAGGAAGAAACAAAAGGTCCAATTCTAACCATCATCTTGCTGAAATTACACGTTTTTTTTATAGAATATAAAGGAGGATAATGCCAATAAGTGTCCTCTTTTTGCCACCAATTTAAACAACACATCTCATTTAAGAGTATATCCAGTATGCCAAGTTTGACATGAATCTAATAGACCATCTAAGAATTGATCATGTATCAAAACTATTCTTTCCCTGGTCAGCTGCCAGTGCTGTAGGCCTACTTAAGAAGCATCTCGGATGTCGAGATGTCATCATAGTCACATTACCTCTGAATTTTATGTCCGAATTTTTGTGATTACTGCTATTAATTTTTTGTTGTTGTCTATATTATTTGTAGATGTTAGTGCTTACCTGTCCCTGGATTTAAGGTCTGTTCAGTCGAAAGACTCACAAGAACAAGGAGTTTAGGCTTCTCCAGAAAACTGGAACCTCAGACAACAAACAAACAAACAAACTAAAAGGGTGTTGATCAGTGCTGGGGTAAGACCTACTTTTCAGCCTAGGAGTTTGATTTCTGGGAGTTATTTCAGTGTCATCAATATGAGAATAATGGATTCAACAGAGTGAAATGACTCCTCAAGCGTCACCTGGCCTTTTGATTTCTTCCATTTTGGGAACAAAATCTTCAGGAGGAATTTCCAAAATGTTTTAGAGCAATTTCATGGATTGTGGACTATTGGTCACATCCTTAAGTCCATCCAGATGCCATGGTAGCAGGCTTGCACTGGCATTTCAGAATAGGCATTTATAGGCACTCAAAAATTCAGATAGAATACATACATTTAATGTAAATAACAGGCCTCCCTCATGGTAGTCAGTGAACAACTCCTCTTAATCCTTCAAATAATGTTAGGTAGCTTGTCTGAGAAACATGGATTAAATTCACTTTTTGGACTAAATTATAAAAAAGTAAATGCCTACTGGCCTACTGACCATTTGATAATGCAGTAGGATTTGGCAATGTTAAAAGTTGTATTTGGTGGACAAACTCATTTTGCCAAATTTTGACAGGTGGATAGACTGCATTTACTTGCATTCAGTCACCACTACAGAACATCCCTGTTTAGGAGAATACAAAACATTTCAATCATTTTTTGATTTTAATCCACCCCGCCAGCCCAAAAATTAAGTGAAAGTGACCCAGTGTTACATTATGTCACATGTTAAAATATGAAATGTAAAAGATATTAATGTCTCATAAAAGTGGTTTTCTTCAGAAGAAACTATTTATTCAAAATGAACATGATAAAAAAAAAAAAAATTAAGTTACACCAAAGATTCCGCTTTAAAATCTTTGATTTGCACTTTATTATTAATACTTTGTTTCACTACCTGGACAAAAATTAACAATGACAAGTATCCTATTCAAAACAGCAACCAACCACAAAAAAGTACCCTATTAATTTAGCAATTCCTTCAGACAAACAGTAGGGGGAGTGCCATCAGACATGAGTCACAGTTGCATTGTCACTGGAAGTCAATCAAGGGCTGTAATCTCAGTAGTAGTACACAGACATACATTAAAGGTGCATGAACGTGTTTAGTGCCAAGTCAAATATGTAAATACTTGAATACCAATATTTTTTGTAAGCACCCTTGCCTTGCCACTTTAGGGGTCCAACTGTTTAGACATACATGTTTTTATACATTCATAATTTAACTTTTTTCTTGTAGATTAGATCCTCCTTATTTTAAGTCTAGAAGTTTAGAATCATATTGACACAGCGTACCTTTAAAAACAAACTCAGTGAGATGACAGGAGGACCTTTAATGAAACTTGAATATAGTGCGTAGGCTGCAGATGACATCAAAACAAAGCCTCTAGATTTGTTTACTTTGTTTCTCTGGATACCAGCATACAGGGTTAAAGCTGGGAACAGACCTACCTTTCTCAGTCTTATACGATTAGAACGCGATTGAGTGAGCCAATTGAGGGCGATTGAGGGGCGTTTATGAATTGGTATCATTGCGACCACAGAACGGACCGGTTAAGATCATATCAAACATGTTGGACTCAGTCCGACTCAGTCGTAATTGCATCAACAATGGAAAGAATTGCATTGTTACATATCTGTCACCCAAACACACATAACGACTCTTGCCCTGACTGAAACTTGCGACTACTCATGATTAGCCATGACTGGCCCTGACGTTATATCAGGGTTAATGATCGGTAGGTCTGTGGCCAGCTTAAGTGTCTGCAGCAGGTTTTTCTTGTTACAAAACAAACTACAGCTAATATAACATAGTCGCTGCAAGGACAACTTATTTGGTGTCAGCAGTTACACCCAAACACATAAACAAACAAAACTTGACCTTGGCCAAATAAATAAAAGCAAGTGCAGTAGAAAGAGGTCTGCAATGTTCAAAATACTCTTGTATAAAAGCATCAGCAGCTTGCAGATTCAAGTGTACCTCAGCCTTCCTTTGGAAAAATGCAGCAACTATGTGGGGAAAAAAATGGCTTGGCACGCTGAGACTGTCAGACACAATGCACTGCAACATGCCTGAGAAATAACTTAAAATCTCTATGGCTTCACTCAACAACCTACTGTCATGAGGCAATTGCCCTGCAATTTCTGTCCTACACACACACACTTGCAGATTTATCTTATTTGCTTGGGACAATATCATTATTGAACACCATCTACACACACACAAACACACACTCACTCTCTCTTTCTCTCTCTCTCTCTCTCTCTCTCTCTCTCTCACACACACACACACACACACACACACACACACACACACAAGCACAAATCTCTTTCTCTTTCACACACACACGCGCACAAGGAGTGGATTTGCCTTTGGCATTTGATGTCTGAGTCATGTTATATGACGTCACTGTGTCTGTTTCAGAGGCACTCAGTCATCTGTTTTTCGCTACTGCCCTGCCTTGACCTGCTCCATGGATGCTCCATAAGATGTGGGGAATCAGGATGTGGCCCAGGAGTGCCACTCTGGAAAATGGTCTATCTCGCCCAGCTCATTGATCTTCTCGTCACCGTGTGTGAGGGTCAATTTGTACCTAAGACGCACCGGTGTCTATACAGGACACAGCACAGAAAAAAAGTGTCAAATCAGTTCCTCAGTATATTGTGGTATACATACATTTTTTTCTGTGATGCCTTACATTACCAATTTACCACAAAAAGCAATGCATTACAGTAATTAGTTAATTTTGTAACTCGTTACTCCTACTTGAAGCTGTGACAGATCCTCAGCTTAAAAATAATTCAGACCAACTAGAAATGTAGGCTACATGTAGCCTAGACTCTAGACGTACCCCTAGCGGTAGCAAATTTGAATTTGCACAGAGGATACGTCTAGAGGCCACTGATAGAAACCCGTTGTATCCTTCCTCTGGCGGCAGATAACCAATCACAGCGCGGTATGTGTACAGGAAATCGTAAGGCGGGCTTTGTACGATGACGACAGCCCTGCTCAAACCAGAGCGGAATCGTCTTTGGCTTTAGTTTTGGACGAATTGCACTTGTCATTTTCTCTGAAAGTGAAACAAGAAAGTGCACTGAAGTTTTTCGTTCTGAAAAAGATGTCTTTGCCGTGTTACCGACGGGCTACGGGAAAAGTTTGATATACCAGCTGGTACCACTGGCCGGAACGCTAGCCTATTACGTGGAGAGGCAGTTTGAAAGACAACACAATCACCCGCCCCTCCATTGAGGTACAGTCTATCAGTGGTCTTCAGACTATACATTCTTATGATATAGTCTGGCGTGTCAGGCTAGGCTACATGGTAATAACATTATTATTAATAATAATTATCATAACAGCAGAAAATTGCATTTATTTTCTCCAGGTAATGATTACATTACATTAGTCATGATGATGAGTTGGAAGGTGTCATGGTTTATGTGTGTAAGTAAGTGTGTATGTGGGTGATTAGCTGAAAGGTGTCATGGTTTATGTGTGTGTGTGTGTGCGTGTGTGTGTGTAATTAATAGTCTCACCCTCTGTGGATTGGTGAGCAGTAGGATCTGGGAGATGGAAGCTGGAGGGAGTAGAGGATTATATGGGGGAAGGTCCTTCCCTGTGGACGGCTGTAACTTCACTGTCATACTCTGGAATGGATGCAAGAGTGGCCAACAATGTAAACAACAACGTCAACAACAACAATGTCAACATATTTCGATGCACACAATAACAAGCTATACTATTGTGGGCTCATAAGAAAAAGAAATGCTCATTTATTCATTTATAAAGTCATGCAGTGAGTAGATCAATTCCTCAAAAAGTTTATGTCATTTGATCTGCAATCAAGTAAGTCAGTTAGCCTACAACTCTTGATGTACCCTAGTGGTAGCAAATTGATTTCCTCATTAACAAGAAATATGGTATGATCACTGTCAACTGAGTGACCTGAAAAGTGATAGACATGATTTGTTGAAATGAGGAAGGTGCCCAGCAATCAAACACAGACATTGTGTGCTGTGTCACTGCACGAGACTGATTAACAATCAGTTGCTGATGTTTGTTACATTCACATGGAAAGAGGAAGCTGAGGTATGATGACTAGTCAAAAACAAAATAATGTGATAAAGACGTGTCCAAAATGCAATTTAAAACGGATAACGTTAGCAATAAATCTGTTACCACGTTAACTGGGAATGGTTTCATTAAAGGACGATTCAAGATCAATTCCTCCGCCAAAAATATATTTCCTCTTACAGACTGGTTGCCACGTAAAGCATCAGCGCAGCTCCGTTCACTTTCCTAAGCGCAACAGTTTACAACGAAATGCGGTTGGAGCGCCTTGTATTATAAGTGCAGTCAATGTCCATTAATTAATCTACCCTGATAACACTGATTACATGTTTAATACAGTATTTAATGGGCGTTTAAGGGAGTACTGTTCACAGTAAAGATTTTTATGACTTGTTGGAACTAGTGCTGAAAGAGGAGGTGAGCAGCTGAGCAATGCTCTTGTAGTGAGACTGACATGAGTCACTGGTATCACATCTAACAGTCTGGCCAGCTGACTCATAACAATAGTCAACCACAGACACACACACACACACACACACACACACACACACACACACACATCAATGATGTGTGATTGCCATTTAGAGAAGTGAATAAAACAACAATACAGCCAGGACACTGGTTTCTGCTGTCTAAAGACATTAAGCGCAAAATACTACTACACAACAAAAAAATTGTCAATTTTCTATCCGTCTAGTGTCCTGAAGTAAATATACTTTTGCTGAATTTGGAGCTTTTGGTAATTGTGCTGTATACAAACACTAAGCATAGTTTAGCTTAGCATGTCTGAAATTATAACTCAATGAAGTATGAAAGACAAATCTCAAATGATTAATATCTTAGGTAACAAAATAGTGATAATATGCTGATGACTACATACTGTATGTACACCCCAAAAAAGGATGGCTTGTACCTTTGGGACGGCAACCTGGAACTGGACGTCTGATATGGCCAGCGCTGATGTGTTTACTGTGGAAACTATGACGATAGCAACATCCGGGCGTGAAGGGGGGCTGTCCTGGCAGAAGTGCAAGCAAACGTGGACACCCCAGCGGTCGTACACAGTGATTGGTTCAAGTCGGCCTACGGAGGAGACGCAAATCCGCAAGTAATTCAATGGCTGAATCCCCCACCAAAACAAACCCACATCAGAGAGATTTCTAGTCTTGCCATAGGTGCCATGGGATCATGGATTGCTGCTCTCTGTGATCATCAGTTTCAATATACAGTAATATTTTTGATCAGTGCTGTTATTGAACTCACTTGGCTTCACAGACTCCAGTGACACAAAGATGTCCGTCAGCGATTTGTCTAGTGGCAGAGGAACATTCTTGGAGGGAGATTGTGACATCAGTGTTGTGAGATTCTGAAGGTTACTCAAAGCAGGTTGTGCCTGGACAGCTGTCCTAAAGAGAAAGGTTAAACAAGCAATGATTACTTAATTGTCAAATTAACCCCAACAATCTTTTTTCATGATTCCTGATAACTACTACAACATATCTCAGGCAGGTGTAATGATAAAAAAAAATACATGTCCCATGAACACCTACACTGAAGGTGCTAAGGACCCATTCTGGGATATGGAGTCCACTCCACATCCTCTAGCAATCAGAATGGGGCCTGTTCCATTAGTCCTTGGCTGAAATCCAGTGTCCTCAGCTGGTTGCTCTGGGGTCCTCACAATATCATCAAGCTAAAAAAGTTACGCAAGACAGTTATGTTTCGGTTTAAGTCTATGAAAAACTACATAAAGATAGCCCCAGACTGAATGTGATTTATTCATTTTTACGTTTAGTGAATATTTTGATAGCACTTTATAGAAACTGTTCTCTATAATTGGTTATGAAAAAGCTTACTATCATCACTTAGAAGTTAATTGGAAAGCTCAGAGATCAAATTCATATCAGTAAGGAGACTTAATTCCATACTTCCAATACTTAACTTTTTTCTATAATTTAAGACTTTAGCCATAACAAACTTTAAACTAACTGTTAACAAACCAATGGACAATTCTATGAATTTACTGTTACCTAATTGTTAACTGTTATCTATTAACACTTAATTAACTACTTACTGGTGTTAATAAGCTATTAAATGACAGTTATTATAAAGTGCGAACAATATTTCTATCAAAATATTATCATTTTTGATGATTACATTCCCTTCTTAAAATCTGTGAGACAACTAAAGTTAGTTAGACAGGATTTCAGTTGTACTAATTTCAAGAGTGTTGTAATTTTTTAATTCCTGTCAAGAAGCAAGGGGCGAATTGTACCTCAATCAGCTCCTCAAAGTAAGACTTGGACGGAGTCATGGGGGACGGTACAGGGCTTGCCACCCCTGGAGGGGACAAATGTGAAGGTTAGTGTCTCTCCATTGGCACATTCAAAAACTGTACTAACAAAACTCAGATTTTAGATTGATATATGTACAGCAAATTACATAGACATGATATATGAGGTGATTCAGATATAAAAATAGATTTTTTTTATTATTAATTGGGGTGCATATTTTTGATCATTCATTCCACCACCTGGCTGTGTGATTATTGCTGTGTATGATTACATTTGATCTTTCCCCATCATTTGATATGCATATGCACAGCACATAAGGACCACCACACAAACAGCACCAATCAAACAAGGAATTAGGGAATACCCAGAGACACCATGTCATCATCGAAAAGCAGCAGAGGGTTGGGGTCCTCGGACGAGCCGCGATTGGGAGAAGCGTCAGTGGGCGACGCTGATGAATTTGTTTGGGGTGCATCGAAAGCAGAGAAATCAATCAGATGGTAACTCCTGATTGGGCTTGCAGGCTCTGAAACTGTAGAAGGATTTTTTTATAGGATACTGACATAATTAATCTGTGTTTAATAATTATTAATTAGCCAAATAATTTGTCATTAAACAATTTTCTTCCCACTAGTATGTGTACACGGTCATTTTACATCAAAGACCATTTTGCTTGTTACTATAAGTTTCTCTCTCTTAAATGTAATTTTTCTTTTAGTGCTGCCTTTTCTTGGCCAGGGCTTATTTGCAAAAGAGATGATAGTGTCAATATGATTCCCCTAGTTAAACAAAGGATAAATAAAATAAATAAAAATAAAATAAATAACACCGAATGCCTGACTAAGGGACTATAAGGTAACTATAGAGCACCTGTATTGGCAGACGGCCCAGACCCGCCATTGCACGTCACTTCCTGTTTTGCTACTGTCTCTTTGTAGAGGTTAACAGCTGAGGTTAGCTTGTCGTTGGCCTGCAGAATTAAAGCTGAAACACAGATGAAGTATAGCAACAATATATTAATATATTAAAAATACATTAATTCATTAATTCAAGTCTGACAAGTATTGCTTTCATTTTTACACGGTGTACTTTGAAGACACAGTATTCAGTAAGCACACAGAAAGATCTACGATAATGATGTGAAGAACAGCATCAATATAAAGACATTCATTCATTATTTAAATATCAGGTAAGTAGGCTTCTACTATATTGCTTTAATTTTTTATACAGCGTGTTTTGAAGACAGTGCTCAGTAAGCGCACAGTAAGATCTACGATAAACATGTTGAAATATATGTAATTGTTTACCATTCATCATCCAGCTGTGCATGCAAATACAAGAAGGGATACAACAACAACAAAAAAAATAATTAGGTCAACTGCATGGTAGCGCTAGGAAATGTTTGTGTCTTTATATCAGGCCTCCACATCGCAATGATATAGTTATGAATCATTTCCAAGAGTCTTCAAGAGTAGCCTCGTCATTCTTTGAAAATAAAAAAACTACTCATTGCACCTCTGACACACACACACACACACACACACACACAGACAGACACACACACAGACACACACAGACACACACACACACACACGCCTCTCTTTAGACTGAAAAAAAGAGTTTTGAATTGAATCTGCGGTTTCCATTGTGGTGACTGTGAGACTCTCTGTCCATCTCCGGAGCTTTCCACACGACACCTCAGTGTGAATGTCATAGCTAAGGTGAGTAAAGATGACTCAGTTGAACTTACTGAACTGATAAGGCATGTGTGTGTGTGTGTGTGTGTGTGTGTGTGTGTGTGTGTGTGTGTGTGTGTGTCTGAGCATGCCTGCAGCAAAAGGGGGGTTTGGTTTGGCACTGTGTTCCTATAGCCTGTGAGGTGGACATGACTGATATAGCTGCATGGTTTCTGTGGTTGTGGGTTTGTACTTGAGAACATTTGTTTCATCTGTGTATTTTGTTCTGTGCATGACTGTCTGCCTGTATTACTACTGTACTTACTCTCTCTCTCTCTCTCTCTCTCTCTCATGGGGAGGGGGTTCCTAAACTTTATTTGCCTGTGTTAGATGGGGGGGGGGTCTGTCTGTCTCTCTCTCTCTCTCTCTCTCTCTCTCATCTCGGGGTCTCTCACACATGCATATCCTACACACTCACAGTTGTTGGGAGGTTGTGTTGTAGACTTTTTGGGGTGTGTACATCTGCGCGCGGGGCAGTGGGCTGTCTGTCTGTCTCTCTCTCTCTGGGGAGCGGTTCCTAGGCTTTAGGTGCCTTGCTCAAGGGCACGCATCCGTGGTTGCCTGACTGGGGGGCTGTCTGCTCTTCACTTCCCTCACCTCATTGAACCGGCAGTCTTGGTCCGCAGTCCGCTCTCTGACCAGTACACTACGAATGCCCATGATGTGAATATGTGTGCAAGTGCTATCTGTATGTGTGTCTACACAACTTTTCAACTGTTTTTTTTTTGTTTACCTGTATCTGCATCAGTGTATGTGCATATTTGTGTGTGTGAGTGAGTGAGTCAAAGAGTTAGAGAGAGAGAGAGAGAGAAAGAGAGACAGAGAGAGAGTCAGTCAATTAATCTGTGTGTGTGTGTGTGTGTGTGTGTGTGTGTGTGTGTGTGTGTGTAAATGACCCTATGTCACAGTCATACTGAACATACCTAAGGCCTCGTCGTCGTCCATGGTGTCACTGGCCAGGCGGAAGAGATTGGGCCTGAGCTTGTCACAGCGCTCATAGACAGTCTGGCCCAGAGAGAGGAGAGAGGACACATGCACTCAGTTACCCAGCATACAGTACCACACACAGGACAACTTTAAAGACTTAAAGGAATTATCCAGAGTGAATCAACACTTAGCCCTGCTGTTTTATACTGCTAAGCGCTATTGAAAGCCACCACAATGATCGAATTTCGTGCATCGTAGACCGAGTTTGCAAAACGGCAGCTAACACTAACTGAATGAGGCATGTCAAAAATGAAACCTCATCTATTTGCTTTCATTTTGAGATGCCCCCATTCTGTTACCGTTAGCTGCTGTTTCGCTATCTCAGTCTGCGTTGCATGAAATTCAGTGATTGAGGTGGCCATTAATAGCGCTTGGCACTATAAAACAGTAGGGCTACTTGTTGATTCACTCCCAATAATTCCTTTAGAGCAAAGATCTTAAACCCTCTCTGCTTAAAGGTACAGTTCATGATCGTGGCAAAACACTATTCATATTTGAATTCAACCATAAGTACTCAGCTACCCAGCATCCACATCCACACACACACGCAAAGCATGCACACACACAGACAGACACATACACAGGCATATGCACGCACACACACACTCGCACACATGCACGCACTCACACACACCCACATGCTCAGATTTGCATGCATCATAAAGGACATCTGCCCTTGCCTTTTCATACCTAGAGTACAGCAACACAACCCCTCCAAACATGCTCATTTATTTAAGTATGTAGTGTAGTTGCTTGATTGGCTTTCTGCCTGGACTCTCTGCCTGTGTGCACAAACACTCTCTGATAAAGTTGATAAAGGTCAGACAAACTCATTTCCTACCCCTCCCCTCGCCCATGGAGACAGCTAGTCTCTCCTTCATTTTTCTCCTCCTCTCTCTCTCCCTCTCTCTCTCTCTCTCTCTCTCTCTCTCTCTCTCTCTCTCTCTCACACACACACACACACACACACACACACTCTTCTCCTGCATAACACAAACACATGCACACACACCCTTCTGCACATCCACCATTTAATATCACATGTAGGTGGCATCATGTTTTCCACACATACAATATAAAACACTGTCTCTGTATTTAGTTATCTCCTTACTCCCTGCTTTTTTCTCATTGTTTACTCTGACATACTTTGTTTATTTTATGACATTTTTGCATATGATAATGCCCTATATGAATAAATGTTGCCTTGAGGCTGTCCCTCTCTCTCTCTGCTCTCTCTCTCTCTCTCTCTGTCACACACACACACACACACACACACACACACACACACACACAGTCTTGATGTTGGGTGTGGGTGGCATGGGATTCCATATGCACACAGCTTCCTTATTCTCACATATACACACACATAGACATACATACAGTACATACAGATGCATGCACACACACACACACACACACACACACACACACACACACACACACACAGACACAGACACACATCCCTACCTTGAGGTCCTGTGTGGGGGGTGTATGTGTCCCGCTGTTTTTGTGCTGCTCCAGAAGTTCTTGCAGCTGGGCCGTATTCTTCTCCACTTCCTCAAGCGTGCTGACCCGCCTACTCACTCGCTCAGCTTTCTCCTGCTCCTGAGTGTGTGTGTGTGTGTGTGTGAGTGAGTGAATGAGCAGTTAACTCTTCAGAAAGGTATACAGTCAGCCACAAACGTTTTATAAACTCAAGTTCAAATATCAGTGTAAGGGATTCCATACACACATCTATCGGAACGAAATACACATCCATGCATGTATGTACAAACACACACACACACACACACACACACACACACACACACACACACACACACACACACACTGGTTAAAGTGTGATTTGGCAGGAGGGGGAACTCTCAAATTTTGTGTCGGCATAAACAAAGACTAATGTATAGAAGAAGAATGGGGTGATATTCTTCATTTATCTAAGGTGCCGGAAAAGTGTTCCCCTGCATTCCCACCCCCCTTTAACCCCTGCACACACACACACACACACACAGCAGATACACATGACATCTGTACACACACACTTACTTAACGTCGATGTGGCACGTGGTCTTCCATGCAGTGTTTACCTCTTGGATGGTGTTCTTGATGAGGCGATTAGCGGTCTGCAGGTCCTCAGGTTTGTTGCTCTTCAGTAGCCGAGCCAGCAGCTGCAGCAGCAGCAGCATGTGGGAGGGGCCAAGTGACATCAGAGACAGATGATAAGTGAGCTTCAGTGACAAGGTGTCAAGTACTGTTTTACAATGCAAGACCATGCTAACTCTTTAAACCAGGGGTTTCCAACTGGTTCAGTGCCAGGGACCAGAATTCTGACAAAGTCATCGGTGGCCCACAGTCAGGGAGTGGCACGGGGTTGTTGTAAACAAGAGATTGCAACAAATTAGGCTACATACAAAAAGATATTTTAGCCAGCAACCACAACATTTACCCAACTATGCAGGGAGCTCATTCTTACACATGATTTGGAGTGATGGACATCTTATAAAACACCTGAAAGTACAGCTGTAAAATGATTTCTGTGTTCAAAGACCTGCAGTGTCGTCACGGACCACTAGTGGGCCAAGGAGTGAGCCAAGTTGAAAACCCATGCTTTAAACGACTATATGCTACACGTCACGTGACTGCAGAGAAACTTTTGTACATAGATACTAATGCTGGTATTCCTCCAGGTGCTTAAGTCCATGTGCTTGGCTCCATACAACATGTTTCAGCCTGCACTAAGTACTTTTTGGACTTAAGAATACCGCATATAATGATTAACGTATTGCAGGAGAAGAAATGCCACAACAATTTTGTGTTACACAGACATCACTGGCTGGAGCACATATAAAGCATTAAGCATTTGTAAGCAACATGTGTCATTTAGCACATACACAACAAAAGTGCGACACACACCTTAGATTTATCTTCATCTTCAAACAGAGAACCTTCTGGTCTTTGTGTTGGTGGCGGCATCACTATGGTGTCTGGTAGCTTAGGATCTTTCTTGATCACCCCTGGATGTGAATAATATGGATTAAATTAGACTAGTTTGAATTATAAATAACTAACACATGTAAAATGAACTCTGATGAGTCTCTATGCAACAAACTAGAATATATATTAAAATATTATATTTTAAAATAATAATAAAAAAGGATCATCAACTGATCTACATATACAAGTTTAAAATAAAATGTGTTCTACAAAACTTTTCTGGTCGTTAGCCTAATCTCAGGGTTTTTCACAAGCAACATTGGCCAAATTATCCATGCATAGTATGGATCCCATAAGGAGGTGCACATCCTTTGCTTTTATCCATTAGATAAAAAATAAGATCGATAAGCTAATTCGGTAAGCATAGGGGATCGGAGCAATAATAAAACTTGCCTTGTTTCTTGAGCATGCGGTAGGCCTCTTGGATCTTTGGCTCGTCCTTCAGCCACTTGGTCCAACTGTAGAGCACCTCAGTCACCCTCTCTTTTACAGGGGCTGGGCTATATGCACCCAAGTACTGAGAGGGGAAGAGGGTGAGAGAGAGAGTGAGAGAGAGAGAGAGAGAGAGAGAGAGAGAGAGAGAGAGAGAGAGAGAGAGAGAGAGAGAGAAGTGGGTGTAGTTAGACCAGGTCAGTGAGAAATATTTCTGACTCAAGGAAATTTCCATATTTCATTGATGGACACATAGATATTATATTTAGCTTTAAAAACAGGCAGCCGTAGGTTGACAGACGGCCCCATTTGTGAGCCGCAGGAAAGAGAAGGAGGTGGGAGGAGGCTGATTGAATATTGCTGAATGACATGCGCTGCATATTCAGAATAAAGTTAATATTCTGGAACAAGATTAGAGCAAAAAAATCCAGAATCATCCTTTTACATGTGAGGAACAGCAGTGTGCCACAGGAATATCGTTTGTGTAGTACATATAGTTTATATTAAATGCTATATTAGGTCACCAACATACTGTAGCCTATGAAGCTTCTTTGTTAGCTGCCTTGTGAAAATTGAAGATGCTCACATGCACATGCAAGCATTTTTCTATTAACCTTTACACATGACCCTGAATACCATTTAACTGAGGCATTCACCAGGGCTTACTTTTTGAAACCGGAATACAGCAAAATTCGTAATATGACAATCGAATTGAAAAGTTTGGAACCGGAATATTTCCTGCAAGTAACCATGGTCACCCTCCCATGCCTCCATCCATGGCTGAGGCACCTAACCTCTCTCTGCTCTCTCTCGGTACCACAACAGCAGCAAGCTGTCCACTGCTCCAGAGTGTGTGTGCTTCACCTCACTGTGTGTTCACTGAGTATGGTGTGTATCATTAGGCCTAATTTGGTAAATCGGTGAACTGCAGAGACCAATTTTTTCTCTTAAGAGAGAATAAGGTGGTTAAAGGAGAAAGCCGGCGTGAATCAACATGTAGTCCTACTGTTTTGTAGTGCCAAGCGCTATTGTTAGCCACCTCAATCACTGGATTTCATGCAAGGCAGACTGAGATAGTGAAACGGCAGCTAATGTTAACAGAATGGGGCATTTCAAAACGCAAATCGATTAGGTTTCGTTTTTGACATGCCTCATTCAGTTAGTGTTAGCTGCCGTTTCGCAAACTCGGTCTACGATGCACAAAATTTTATCATTGAGGTGGCTTTCAGTAGCGCTTAGCAGTATAAAACAGCAGGGCTAGGTGTTGATTCATGCCGGATTATACCTTTAAGATCTTAAACTGGCATAAAGCGGCCTACAATGTAAACATACAGCTACATTGTAATAAACTAACCTAAAAAGGATTTATAAGGTGAAAAGGTGGATAAATTGGCAAATCATTCCATTTGCTCATCAATCAACTCATGCATGTCCATTAGTCGTTAGTCTGTTTACTGTTTTCACTTCAGACAACAGTATAAGAGAGGGCCTTTTCATATAGCCTTTGTGCACAATGTAACTATAATTAAAAGGTGTAGATATTGATTGATCATTCTTCATTCATATTTAACACCGGCTAAATCAATCCATTTGCACAGGTTTTTGAAGCGTTACCTTTGGTGAGAGAACTTTGATGAGCTCGTTCAGAAATCGAAACTTAGCCGCTTCACCATGGAACCTCTTCCCACAGTAGTTCATGCAGGCCTCCAGAAGCTTTTTAAATAAAAGCAGAATGACAACAGGACATCAAACGACCAACAAAAAGACCATATTAGCAGCAGAACACATTTTAACATAAAAAAAAAAATTTAGGAAGGTGATGATATGGCAAATCGTATAATGTCAAACTTAGGATGGACTTTGTATAGAATTGCATGAAATAATTAACCTCACTCACGTCAGATGCAGCACCCCCTTGAGCGCAAGCATCTGATGTTGCGTCCATTGAAAGGGATTTCCGGACCGGTATTGAATGGACGGACTAACCAGGAGACCGTATGGCGTTATGGCGTTTATGTCTGTTTGGAACAGCTGAGAAACTAGAAATCGCTTTGCATCACGGGATGCAACGGGTAGGTTTCGATGTAAGTGGTTGAAGTAAGATGACAGACAAGTGGTTTGTCAAGTTATATGCAAGATTTTTTGATGATGTCCAGCCTTCTGAAACAAATCTCTTACGGAGCAAATTCAGATAGAAATTCAGATGCTTGCAGCTACGAATCATCTGACGTGTGTGAGGTTATGACATAATAGCATGCAGCATGAGAGAGAAGAGAGAGAGAGAGAGAGAGAGAGAGAGAGAGAGAGAGAGAGAGAGAGAGAGAGAGCATGGCTCCCAAAGGTTTTTTTTAAGAGGTATTTGCATTTACATACTCATCGGATCCACATATTAGTTCCACACATTTGCATTTACATACTCATCCACATAATAGTTAAAGTGTACTGGTGAATGTTTGGTGACAGGAAATGCAAGTCTGAACATGCATTCATTCATTCTTTCACATTTCTATTGAAATGACAAAAAGCCCCCTCTCCTAATGAAGGGGAGGAGGTGAGAAGAACAGCTGCAAGTTCAGAACCCTGATGTCTTGATGTACTGCAAGGGCGCTAAAATGACTAGATATGAAGATAGAAATGGGATTTCCTGCACATAAACACGCCCCCACCTCCAGCCTCAGCTGCATCTCACCCAGATCAAACTTGTAACTGAACTGGTCCATCCATTCAAAATGTACAGCATTGAAAATTAATTTCTACTTAAACTGTTCACAATTTGCATTAAAGAGGTGATTGGAACTCATCTTTCCAGTGAAAAGAAGCTGCCACTGACTAACTGACTAAAAGTGAGGAACTGACAACAGAGTCAAGATTCAAGAGTCAAGATTCAAGAGTCAAGATTCAAGAGTTAAGATTCTGGACTGACTGAACTTGGCCCCAGAAAGCCATGTGGAGCAGCAAGTCTTTCATTGCAGTAGGCCTTGGCTATAACACACACACACACACACACACACACACACACACACACACACACACACACACACACAGAGACAGACAGACAACACACACACACACACAGACACACACAGAGACAGACAGACAGACAGACAGACACACACACACACACACACACACACACACACACACCATTAGTCCCCTGCTGCTGCAACTGCCAGTTAGCGTTGTGCCAAAGGTTTGCAATAAGTGACTGCCATGGGGGAAGTTCAGCTGACACTTGTTAAATAAGCTTAAATAAACACTCTCCAGCAAGTCAACCCGCTTTCACACAGGCTACACTAATATATAAACTTTTCTTTTCTTGTTTTAAATATCTAGCCTTGAACAAGTGTAAGTTAAAGATCAAACAGGAGATTAGAAACAGTGCCTATAAATGAACCGTGTGGGTAATCCGGTACTACGGAAGAGACAGGCAAAGGACTCTGGGAACTGTAGTCTTTTGCATGGTAAGGTGGTTACAGACCAAAGATCCGCGACGAGACGGGCTGCGACGTTCTAAAAAACGGCAACATTCTAAAACTGCGATTTGACATCTTAAATCTTTTGCGACAGCTTGCAACTGCTTCCTTGATTCACACCACCGCAACTCCTCTTTAAAACCGTCTCATCTCGTTGCGGATCTTAACTTTGAATTGGCCTTTAGGCTACGTGTGAGGCCAGTGTGGGTGCAATCTTACTGTAAGGGCCTGCAGTGCCTCCTTCTCCTGTGGAGACTGGATCTTATGGGCCAGAAGACGGGTGGCATTCAGAGGCCTGAAGGAGAGTGAGGAGAAACAATACAAATACACCTTATACAAATGCATTGTGGACTGTGACACAGAATTTGTGCGTGTGTGTGTGTGTGTGTGTGTGTGTGTGTGTGTGTGTGTGTGTGTGTGTGTGTGTGTGTGTGTGTGTGATTTTGGGCCCCTCAAATATGGATTTTAATATTAAAATTTTCTCTTGGCCCTTCTGTCAGTGCCAGGCCCTTACAATCATCCTAACTTTTCCCCCTCTAGCGGCACCCCTGTGTGTGTGTGTGTGTGTGTGTGTGTGTGTGTGTGTGTGTGTGTGTGTGTGTGTGTGTGTGTGTGTGTGTGTGTAGTAGAGCATGTTTGAAGTGGTGTGGTGTAGCCTATGAGGTTGACACTGTATTTAAGCGAACATTATGAAACTCAAAACTGACCACAATTTTTTTTATCACACAATCGATTCAAACAACTCAGCTCATCTGGCTATGTGAAATACAGTAAGTCATCACAGTTTGTGACTGCACATAGTCTAGGCCCTACTCCACACAACTGTTCATAGATATTCGAGTTCCACTGAAATACAAAGAAAAGAAAAGAATCTTGAAATAAAGATGCCTGAAGGGAGGCTTTTAACATTCGACAAATAACAACACAGAGTATCCTATCCACGACAAAAAAGACAGAAGTAGGCCACTCCAGAGCAAATGAGGATCTGTAGGCTACTATACAGTAAGCCCGGAGGCCCCTGCCTTGATTACTGTTATGTCGACAGTAGGATGATGAGGCAATACTAACCCCTCTGGTTCTCTGTTGACTTGCTCATAGAAGCCTTGAATGCAGTCCCACCGTTCTGTGGTGTTACTTGGGTCTGTGACCTTATCTATAAGGGAAAGAATGACAGGTTTGTGTGTGTGTGTGGCATGGAGACAGAAAGGAAAGAAAGAAGCAGAGAGAGAGAGAGAGAGAGAGAGAGAGAGAGAGAGAGAGAGAGAGAGAGAGAGAGAGAGATCACCTCAACAAGTTTGTCAAGGAAGGAATAGTTTAACTTAGGCCTACTTTCAAGTGTGAAAACAACTTAACACTTTTTTTTTTTTACTCAACAAGTGGGTGGTCATGTCGCTCATGGTCACTGCCAACGTTAGGTTTTCTTTTTGTACGTTTGTTCTTTTTCTTTAGAGCTCGGCTATGTGGGGAGCCATGAGTAGCCTAGGTGTCGTGACCATGAATGACAGTCACGCACTGACGCAGCTGGTCGGATAATAAAGTGACGGTTGTTGGTGTCACACTCTCAAACCGCAGCGTATCTCGCTGCTCTTACGACTCTATGCGTCGCATGGAATTCAAAACTTTTGACGAGCACATGACAGCTAGTGCAGCGCTTCCTGTTTTGTTTTTCATCGAAAGATAAGCTATTCTACGCTACGGCTACGCACCTAACATATTCTTATAACTTTAACTGAGACCAGTTTCTTTTGTTGAGCAGCCATATCCATGATGGGCCAGATAATAAAGGGCAAGAAGAGCGTGTAACTATACCCTCCCTGAAAGGTGAGACAACTCTGCCACAGTTTTCAAAACAAATTGGCAAAATAAAAATACATATCTCTCTTATGTTTTCTTATCAGAGTCAAAATTTGGCAAGTTTGACAGCCGTGCTGTTGACAGTGACTCAGATCAAGCAACAACATAGCTGATGTGCCCGGTGCATAAGCTAAACAATTCTATTTAACACCACAGCATTACGCATTTCTAGTGCAAAGTCTGACCATTTAGGTTATATTATTTAAAATTTTAGACTTACTTAGCCAAGTTTCTAATGTGTCCGTGCTCTCGCCTGTCGCCATATTCGCGTAGGTTGCTATCGCACTGTTGCGCCCCAGTCGCAGCGACTTCCAGTTCGGCTGTGCTCTGCAACATGTGACTTACATTTCGCTGGTTCAGAAGTCACGCAGAAAATTACGCATCCACGCCCCCACCTTCTCGCCACAGTTACTTGCTTCTCTTTTTCTTTTCAAATCCTCTTAATCTTGGATTTAAAAAGGGATGAATGAAATGATTAAATTTCTTGAAAAATATATTTGGGCTAGTTTTGCTGATGCCATATGCTACCAGGGTTGTCACAGCGCACAACGCCAACAGCCTGTAAAGTAGGATCTCCCGGTTTCATCTGACTGCAGTTAATTCAATTATTTTATTGCCCCTTGATTCTTATGACCAAAACATGGCTGCCGGTAGGGGTTACTCACTCAACCTTTTTTTTCTACTTTTTTTTTTTTTTTGCAAGCCTTGGTCAGTTGTCTGGAAAGCCATAGGAAAATAATCCAATGTGCTTTTAAATCAGTTAACATGTTTATTAATTTACACAACTGTAAGACAGAGAACATACATTCAGACAAAAGGCAGAACACATATCACTTTTTTTTAACAAAGTCTTTTATCTTATCAGTGTTGCAGCACTCTTTGCAGGCGCTGACAGGTTTCTCCATTTCCTAAAGATACCATCATTTCAGCAACACTTGGTCCTTGCTGCAAGAGAAAAAAAAAGCAGGACACACATTCAGATTCAAATAGGATAAACACATTCAGAAAAACAAACAAAAACAAAACAAAAATTAATCTTTTTTTTCTTATTAAACTCTAAAAGCCTACTCTGCATGCTCAAGACATGCAACACACCTTGAACACAGATGTTATATATTCATTCAGTTTTGTTTAAATTAGTGGAGCTGATTAGGCTAACTGAATATTGCATTAATCTTACACCTCTTAATTCAGAGTCTAGACATTAAGACATAATTTCTGACTGCGCCTGGACATGGCAGACCAATTTTGACTGTGTTGAGTAAGTTCACCCTTCTCATGAACTAGTGCAAAGTTCAGTTCATTTAGGAAAAATGTAATTAATAAATTAATAATTTAATAAAAATGAAATTAATAAAGTGGCCAAAGCTTGGAGAGAGAAGTTGTCTGCTTGGAGAGAGAAGTACATGTACTTGCTTAGAATCGCCATAGAGACTGAGCAGTTCGGCTAGAGCTACCACTATGAAATGTTCTCTCTAGTTCTCACTTTTTCTCATTGTCACAACTGACGTGTGTGTGTGCATTGTGTGTGTGTGTTGATGTTGTGTGTTGTGTGGTGTGTGTTGCGCTGTGCGTGACTGTGCGTGTGTGTGTGTGTGTCGTGTGTGCGTGTGGGTCGCATTAGGATGTTTATGCATTGCCAAGGGGAGACAGTGTATGGAGAAAGTTAAGACACAAGCTCGACAGCGCTAAACATGACAAGCCCAAAATCTCGACAATCCACAACTTCTAGATTTTTGCAAAGCAACTTCAGAAAAATAATAATAAAAATAAAACCCAAAGTGAGCTTATAAGTAAGTAGAGAGAAGTTGTCTGCTTGGAGAGAGAAGTTGTCTGTTAGGCAAGCTAGTGTTCGGCTAGAGCTACCACTATGAAATGTTCTCTGTTGTTGTTACTGTACCTGCTGTCCACTGAGTGCCAGTCTAAGGAGCTTCATGACGGAGCTGTACTTGGTGGACTTCACCTTCTTGGCCACGGCCTTTAGCTCTGGGCTCAGCCAGTCTGTGGTCATAGACTTCCCACGGCCTGCCTCCATCAATCTAAAGCAGGGGCAGAAGGATGGAAGGGGGAGGAGGGGGAGGGGAGGGAGGGTGTTAAAAAGTTTGGTGATTTTTTTTTCTATCTTGACAAATGAAAACATGTAAACATACAGTAATGATGGAAGTCTTTCTCTGTCCTACTCTCTGAGAGACACACATACAGTATACACACACACACACACACACACACACACACACACACAGCCATGTCCATATTGGCTAACATTTCATCTTCTATGTTTCAGAAGTCAAAAGAATATAAAAGCCATTTCAGCAAGCACTGGGATATACTGTAGGAATGTTCTAGATCCGTTCTGAATACATATTTTTCCTCCTGTTTTTTACATGCTTTTTGAATCATTTGCAACCTAACCTGAACCGTAAATTGTTGTTAAGGGTTTCAGTTTTTTTTTTATCTGAGAAGAATCTCCAGATTTCTGTAGTTTAACCATTTAAACAGAGTGACCAAATATGTTGGTAAATACTGTAAAAACAAGACCTCAGTGTCCGAGTTTTGTTTGTTTACTAACTCACTCGATCACCAGTGTTGCGATGGTCGGGGCATCCGACGTCAGCTCCTCCAGTTGTTGCCGGGAAACCGACGGCCTGATCCACAGATATGCGTAGGTGGGTGTCACCAACTCACGCACAGAGGAGATGTGACCCTAGGGAGGGGTCAAAAGGTCAAGGTCATTCATCCAAAAAAAAAAAGACACATAAGGTCTACTGAACCAATTTATCTAAAATGTTTTGCAATTGGCTGTAGAATTTTACAAGGTTAAGGATCTCACAAACATTTTAACAAATATTCTGTCATACCTTTTGGGAAAGCATTATAAAAATGAAACTTTGATGTTACAGCTTGTATAGCAGTATGTTACTTAACATACAATCATTAGCATCTATACAACTAGCAACAAAAGTGAGTATTGGTGAATACAAATCTCTTCCTAAGAGTGGTTGATGAATGTGGCCCACTGTGCCCAAACTGCCAATATGTTGAGATAGCACCATTATTATGCACTGCACACTGGACACAGGGAGGGCAAAAGCAGAGTGAGTGGTCCAAACATGAGTGAGACTGAGTGGCTGAGATGTTGTAAACCTAAGTCCATGTGACCATGTCACACCAGATAGCTTGCAATATATTTTTCATATTTTTATCTGAATATAATTTTATTTATTTATTTATTTATTTATTTATTTATTTATTTATGCATGCATTTATTTATTTATTTGTTTATTTTAAGTCAGTTCCTGAGACTCTCAGCCAGGATGCATTATTTAAAATGTTTATTTGGCTACTGTACAGCATGTCTCACAGATCTACAAACAGACCTAGTTTTTCAACATATATATAATATTATAAATATAATTTTAATCCAGCCTATACAATTAGGGTCTGTATTTGTTTTTGTTCTACTGTAATTTACTGACTCTCTTGTTACTTGGATGCAGTTTATATGTGAATGGGCTGTTAGTTATCAGAACTAGGCCAGCTTGACATGTACTGTATCATTCTGGGAATCAGCTACTTGTGGGTTTGTGTGTTGATTGTCATCGATCACAAGATAGAGACGGGGTTTTTTTTTTTTATTTTATTTTTACTCAGGGCCACTTGCACAACAGCAGAGGCGAAGATGCAAAAGCAAAGAGCAGGCTAAAGAGAAAAAGCACAAAGGCACAGTGTACTATGAAAGCTGCAGAATATATACGAAGAACGAAGAGCAAGAACGCAAGTGTGAAAAACAAAAACACAGTTCAGGACATACAAGCAGAGAGGAGGGGGGGTTGATCTTGTCATTGTGCTTGACACAGGTTAACCTGGCCACCAGTTTTTAAGAGCATCTCAACTGTATGTATGGTGACCCTTAAAAAGGTGTGGGTATGTGTGTGTGTGTTGTGTTTGTGTATGTGTATGTGTATGTGTATGTGTATGTGTGTGTGTGTGTGTGTGTGTGTGATGAATTTGCGCTGCTGTGGTCAATGTTGGTCATATAGCTGATTCACTTCTGTGCATCTATTGCAGCTGTTAAATTTGTGTCTCTGTGCATCATTGTTTTGAATTGTGGACACAAATAAAGAAGTAAAATGTTTGGGGGGCTGGGGTGGTGGGGTGTGGTTGAGCATAATAGCCACTGCCCTAGTCAAGATCAGAAAGGGCGGCCTTTCAGTGTTTGTCTTCTTGTGACACATATTAACTAGCACACCATCATTTTTTTTTTTTTTTGCTTTAGATCACCCTGCCTGTCTGTCAATCAACGCAGCGAGCAAGCCGCTGACTACCTGCTACAGAGAGAGAGGGGTTTGAGCGTCCGTTGAGGAGCATTTAGAGACTGGGGGAGGGACCGAGAGTTGTATGATTTTGATTTTTTTTTTTTTTGCCTAATCCTCGGAATTACCTAAACTTGCCGAATTACGTAGACTTGCCAAATACAGCTTTAACTACAGTTAAACAGATTTTTTTTTTTTAATTGGCTCTCCAACAATAATTCAAAAGTGTGTGAATGTGCGTGGAATGAATATACTAAGTTGCAATAATGGTTTTGCAATATAATAAACAATAATCTTTATACCTCTACAGAAAAAAGTATAAATACACAACTATTACTGCTATAATACCCAACTACTCACTAATGACAACAAAGATAAACAATATTACCATTTCAGCTAGAGAGATGAAGATACTATTGCCTTCATGCCATTCTCATTCATTCTCTGTGCTCTGAAGAATCATTCTTTTAAGAATGATTAGCCGTCATGGTGGCGGTACCTTTCTGAGGTGAAGAACTCGTTGGATGTAGTCCTCTTCCAGGACGTCCTGTTCCTGGATCTGTGCACCAAATGTCTGAGTAATGTGCTCCCGCAATTCGTCCACTAGGAGGCGACAACGCTCTGCATCGTCTATCCTCTGCAAAAGATGGATCCTGCAAGAGCATAGACACACACACACACACACACACACACACACACACACACACACACACACACACACACAGTCATTTTTACACAAGGACGAGGTTTTGTCTGCCATTCCTTTATACAGCTTCTTTATTTCTGTTCAATCTCCAACACAGACATACATACACACACGCGCGCGCACACACACACACACACACACACACACACACACACACACAAGACCAAACTTATTTACAGTACTTATTTCCTCTGCCAAGAAAGTTATGTTTTCACCGGCGTCTGTTTCATATTGCATTAGTGACAAACCATATTGCCTTGGCAGAGGTCTGCACTCTTCAAGCACTGTTCTAGTTACTCTAAATATGAAACAATGGTATAGTCCTTTAAAGGAAAAGTCAGGCTGTTTTAAGGACCTTACCAGACATGCACATAGAAAGCCATTCTGAAGTAGACAGGGAGGATTCATATTGACCAGTCATCAAAATTTTGCATTAATGTACATTGTTCCATTTCATCCTAGACACCCCAGAAAAGGAGCTAAAATTGCTAAAAAAATAAATAAAAAAAAAGTACTAAATCTTTCAACAAGTTGGTTGCACAGTGCATGTTGTCTCACCTGTTAAACTCTGGTAGTTTGTCCAGATCTAGAAGTGCTGAGTGAGTTGTGATCTTGGACTCATTGAACTCAGCGATGAGCTCATCAAGTGTGCGACCCATTCGGTTGACTGGGTGATAAAGATATGGGACAAGTAACACTTAGATGAATAGTTCAGAAGATTCTGAACATACATCTGTTTCTCTTTTTTCTCCCTTTTTCTTAAAAATCAGGGCTGCTACCTATCTAAGCAAACGAACCCCATATTGAACCCCAGCCTAGAAATCTAGACGTTACCTAGTCGATAACAACTCTGCTGTCTCTCTCTCCACTCTGGGCCACTCTACTGTTTTCCTTATACAAGCTCCTCTTGGTATCCGTCTTTAGAAAATACAACATCACCTTCCATGTGACTGTGTATCTGTTTCTGTTTATCCAGCCCCCCTTTAAAAGCCATTAAACAACAACAATTGCCCTCTCTCTCCTTGACATAAACACATCTACTATTACCTTGGCACAGAAAATCCGCTTCTTTTTCACTTTTTTAATGTATGTCTATTTCCTTTTTTCTATTATGTATGTGTATTTACTATTTACCTGTTCCCCCCACCCAAAAAGTACTTTAAAACAGTGGGATCATCATCACTCACTGGTGAACCCCGAGCCGCAGTTCGTCACCATGTCCAGCAGTGCCTCAGGCAGCGCCCCCTTGCTGGCGAAGCTCTGGACGAAGATGTCGCCCTGTCGCTTGGACAGCTTGGCACCGTCACGGTTGAGAAGCAGCGGCAGATGCCCGAACGTTGGCGGCCGCCAGCCCAGCGTCCGGTAGAGGAGCAAGTGCTTGGAGGTGGATATGAGCCACTCTGTGCCACGTAGGACATGCGTCACGCCCATGTGATGGTCGTCCACTACGTTGGCCAGGTGGTACGTGGGGAAGCCGTCGGCTTTCATCAGCACCGGGTCGCCCTCCACTTCGGAGACCTCGTGCCGGGTGCGGCCGAACACCATGTCCTGGAAGGGCTCGGCCCCGGGATCCAGACGGAAGCGGATCACGTGGGGAGTGCCACGGGACAGGCGCTCAGACAGCTGGTCGGGGGTGAGATGGCGACAGCGGTTGTCATACCTGATGAAGGGGGGGGAAGGGAGAGTCTGGGTTAAAGCATAGTGAAGTATGATACTGAATTGCAAGTGTGTGTGTGTGTGTTTGTGTGTGTGTGCACTTGAGTTTGATTAGACACATGTGGATAGGGATGTGCATGTCTGTGTGTGTGTGTGTGTGGGGGGGGGGTTGTAAAGACTGAATCTATGTTTGTGTGGTATGGGTGTGTGTGTGTAAAGAATGTGTGCTGGTTTACCTGTGTGTGTGTGTTTGTGTGTGTGTGTGTGTGTGTGTGTGTGCAAGGTTGTGCGTGTGAGAGTGTGTGCAAGCAAGTTTGGCTTAACGTGTTTAGGATGTGCATGCATGTAAGAGTGTGTGTGTGAGTATATGTTAAGAGTGTGTGCTGGTTTACCCGTGTGTGTGTGTGTGTGTCTCACCGTGGTGTCTCCCCGTTCCTGAGCGCCTCCTTCTTGAGCAGCTCCAGACGCTGGGGCGAACAGAAGCAGTGATACGCGTGTCCCGTCTCCAGCAGCTGCTGTGCCGCCTCCGCGTACAGACCCAAACGCTGGGACTGCATGTACGGCCCGTGGGGACCGCCGTGTCTGGGACTCTCGTCGGGCGGGATCCCTGCAGGTGAGGAGAGACAGACAAATCAAGTCAAATGGGCAACGAATGACAGAGGTTTGGACAACGATGAACTTTAGTTTGTACATTGAGGAGCTTTACACATTTTAATCATCACACAGGGTTTACTTGGCAACGAAACAAAAGTTCAACGCTCTGGCTACAGGGCACAGGAGAATGGATTCTCACTCGCTTACAGAAAAACTTTTATGTTACAGTGTGACACTGACATCTTTGACTTCCGTTATCTGTCTCGGCAGATGTATGTGTTGTTCTCCGGGATGTGTTGAAGTTCTTTTGTCTGAGCACAGGATGTTTGGACATTGTTGCTAGTGTATAATAGTGTATTGTGGAGTGTTGAGTTTTTCAATAATAGTATAACATATTAATCTTACAGAATCTCCCTTCCTACCTGACCATTCCAACATGTCTTCAATGGCATCTGCTGCCCCGGGAACTAGTCTGTTCTGGTCAGTGTCCTCCATACGCAGAATGAAGCTGCCGCCATACTTCTTAGCAAAGAGGTAGTTGTACAGTGCTGTCCGAAGGCCTCCTAGGTGAAGGAAACCTTCAATTGCAAACAGAAGACAAGAATATTGAATCAGTAAACGTTACATTCAAAGCTTCTAAGGCGAGTAGGCTAGGTCTAGGGCTGGGTCTCTTATTTAACATACAAATTACACTTACACTCTTTACACTTCTGGGTGTTACACCACCTGAGTGCGTAGCTTACACACGTCTCAAACGGCATGGACCAGAATCAATCAATTCAGCAGTACGTTATAATGTTAATGAAGTGTTGAAATTTGAAGTTGGACTGTCAGACTCAACTCGGATGGGATGGCTTGCTTTGACAGCATGTCGATAAGTGACTTACCGGTTGGACTAGGTGCAAAGCGAACCCGAACCTGCCCGTGATCAACAGAATGATGCCTTTTCCAGGGTTCCAGGGATTTCTGACAGCTATGGTGTTCCAGGCGGCTGACATCTTTCGGTACGAGCTGATGAACAGATCGCCCCGTGATTGTCCAGTTGCAATGTTTACAAAGTTTCAGTAAGGCGCCAGGATGTCTTACTCGATTGCAAGGTAACGTTAATGTCACCGTTATGAGTGATGACAGAACCATGCCTTCTTATACAAGTTGCAAAACAAAACACAGAAATGTCAAATACTTCCACTGTCTAGATGCTCCGGCTACACATTATTTGATCTTTTCCTCTGTTGCTTTCTGGAGCTATGTCAGGTTTTGGATGCGTCATTATCGGTAGATTTATCAATAAATCCAAAAACAAACCGATTGCGATGTCCGCATGGTGGACATGACCTCAAGAATACTATGACGTTTCCGGTATTGCGCCGTCTTCAAAATAAAATCTCCTCTCTCGTAAACTGGGAATATTTTAAAATAAAAGCTAGTGAAATGGACAGTCCAGAGCGGTATAGAACACTGTCTCTATAGTAGGATTGCCAACCGTTCCGTATTGGGTATGACATCCCGTTTTTGGGGTATTTTCAATTTGTCCCGTCAGCGAATTTACAAAATAAGATGGTAGGGGAAGGTTCCGCCCCTTTCGCCTCCGATTGGTTAGAAGCTTGGATAACTCGAAAAGTAGCCTAGGCCTACTGCACGGATTTGGATGAAATTTTCAGACAATGTGTAATGTGTAGGCTTATTAATGTGTAATTAATTAGCATGATTAACTCTTGTCTACTTGCCATTGTCTTCTTGCCTAGTATACTGTACTTTACCACAATATCATACTTTTATTTGTAATTG
>JAODXP020000033.1:13071618-13084671 GCA_027497455.2 Sardinella longiceps | reverse complement strand
TTCATAGAAAATGGCGTGCTCTTATCCAAGTTTTTTCAGTTTTTTGGTTTTGGGTGCTCTTTTAGTCCAAGGTTCTAGATCCAAGTTTAAAGATTTGTACTGACTAAGGCACTCCCAGTTTAAAAAGTCTTTATTTAAATGACCAGTCCTTACATGGACAACTTAAAAACAAGGCCCACGCGTAGCGGCATGAGTGCCTTCTTCAGGGCAGTAACACAAAAGGACAGAGTAGTGCATGTTAAGAGTGTAGGAAAGGACAGGTGCAAACAACTAGACAATTAGTGCTGAGGTTCTCCACACTGCTGAGCCCGCCTCTCACACAGTTCCCAGCAGCAGAGAGCTGTCAATCACACTGCCAACAAACTTTGGGCCCGCCTCTCACACGGTACCCAGCATAAGATAAACAGTTACAAAATACAATTACAATGTCAAGAATGTATACATATAACACTAGCTGTAAGAATACACAACATACATACATGTACATAGAATATAAATTGATTCATTCTCTTACAAAACCATGCAAGACTAACAGTAGTCACAAAAAAGGTGCATAATCTATTTCCTCATTTAAGCCTGGAAATTCCATTGCTTTTAGTTTCCAAATCCAAAAGGTTTCCCGTTGTAATAATAACTTAAGTTTGTCACCCCCACGTATTGATGTTTTTACAATTTCAACCCCTTGAATTTTCAGGCTTGAAGGATCACTGTGGTGTACATTTTTATAGTGCTTGGCCATGGGATAATCTTCATTCTGGATCCTAATTGCATATTTGTGTTCATAAAAACGTTCTTTAAGTTTTCTTTTTGTCCTACCCACATAAAAACATCCACATGGGCATTTTAGACAGTACACCACATAGTCTGAATTGCAATTAATAAATCCATTTGTCCTGTATTCTTTCTGTGTTCTCGGATCATAAAAGCACTTACTTTGGACAACTCCTTTACAGTGTTTGCAAGAACCACATTTATATGTTCCCCTTAATTCTGTCTGTAGCCATGTTTTTTGTTTGGGGGCCGGTAGGTAGCTCCTTACGAGTTTATCCTTTATAGATGGTGCTCTCTGGAATACCGTAATGGGTGGGTCTGGAAAAACACTTCTTAAAAGTGGATCACTCTGCATTATCTTCCAATTAGATGTAATTAATTGTTTCATTCTTTGGGCACAACTGCTGTATTGAGTGACGAAACGGGGTGTAGAGGGGGTCTTGGCTCGATCTGTTTTCTTATTTTTCTTTTTTAAAAGATCAGACCGAGGTATTGAACGAGCCTTCGTTATGGCATTATCAATTAATTCCGGAGAATAGCCTCTTACACAGAATCTAGATTTCATATCCTGAGCTTTTTCTTCAAAGTCAGTGTTTTTATCACAGATGCGCCTGAGGCGCTGAAACTGGCCAAATGGAATATTATTTTTGAGACTCTTTGTGTGAAAACTATCAGCCCTCAATAGTGTATTTCTGTCAGTGTTCTTTCTGTATATAGAAGTGTGCAAGACATTATCATCCATGGAAATCAACAAATCCAAGAAACTGATTGATGTTTTGGAGTATTCTATGGACAGTTTTATGTTTGGATTCGTATGATTCAAGTACTCATGAAACTGTAATAGCTCACTCTCGGTCCCTGACCAAATCAACAGGATGTCGTCAATAAAGCGTGACCAGAACACAATCTTATCACATAGAAGATTTTTAGATTGATTATACACGTACAGTTCTTCCCAATAACCCAAAAACAAGTTGGCATAATTTGGCGCAAAGCATGCACCCATGGCTGTGCCCTTAAGTTGCCTGTACAAGGAGTCTTGGAAAAGAAACACATTATTGTGTAATGTCCATTCTGTGAGAAGAAGTAAAAATTGATTAGGTGGCAAGACATCAGATCTATATGACAAATAATGTTGGAGAGCCGCAAGGCCCTCCTGGTGGTCAATGTTGGTATATAAGGAGGCTACATCAAGTGTCACCATATAGCAATTTGTAAGATCTGTGATATCTCTGAGTTTGCATAATACATCAGTTGTGTCTTCAATGAAAGACGGCAAATCTCGCACTAAAGGCTTAATGAAACAGTCCACAAATTGTGAGCAAGGCTCAGTTAAGGATCCATTGCCTGAAATAATTGGTCTCCCTTCAGGTTTATTCAGGTTCTTGTGAACCTTTGGGAGCATGTAAAAGCATGGGATCTGAGGGTTTTCATTCAACAAAAAGGCAAATTCATTTTCTGAAATCCAATTTTGGTCTTTGGCATTGAGTAAAATGTCCCTCAGTTCATTTTTCATATTTTCAATAGGGTTCCTCCGTAGTTGTTTATAGTAAACATTGTTCCCTAGTTGTCTTAAGGCCTCAGTAATGTAGTAAGACTTATCCATAACAACAACGGCACCACCCTTGTCAGCCGGTTTCACAATAATGTCATCATTTTTTGCCAAATCATTGAGTGCATCTCTCTCACTTTTTGAAAGGTTGTCAGTTCGTCTGTCTTTTATTATTATTTTCCAACAATTTGTCCATATCATGTGAGACCTTTTTAGTAAAGGCAATCAAAGTTGGGTTGGAACACATTGGCATGAATTTGGACTTGGGTTTAAAAAGTCTCTTGGCATCATGAGTGGAGTGTGTAGTCGATGGGGATGTACTATTCAAATGTGCATTATTCTGATGGTACCACACTTTTAGGTGGAGATTCCTATAGAATCTAAAAAGGTCCACCTTGGTTTTAAAAGCATCAGAGTTACATGTAGGGGCAAAGGTCAATCCTTTTGATAGTACACTGACTGAGTCTTTTGTTAATGCACATTGAGAGATGTTAATTACCGTACACTCTTCGGGTTTCGAAGCTGCCGTGGCTTTGATGGAGTTTGATCGTCGCCTCCCCCTTCTGGTCTTCTTGTTTCTCCTGATTGTTGTCTCCACTGTTTGCCACGGGCCCGTCCGCGGCCGCGCCCCGGCCACGAGCTGTTGAATGTGGACGTTCCTCTAAAAAATCCTCAGACAGGGTCCCTTGTGTCGCATCAGATTCTTCCCCACTTGTGCTCAGGTTAAAGGACACCTTTCTTTGCCGACGTTTTATACACAATGTTGCTTTAATTGTATTATTATTAATGAGTTGATGTTTATCTCTTCATTGAAAAAAATGGATGTTTGTGTATTTTGTGTTTGAAACAGGACCCACAGCCAGAACATTCTGGCCTTCTAATCATCCCATCCTGACCTCATTGAGATGGTGGACATTTTTGCCTCTGAGAAAGATTGAGTTACCATCAATAATATTATCAACAAATGCCAAAAAAGGCGTGAGAGAGAAACATTTACTGGGGACTGCTTCACTTGCATTGGCTATCGTCGAGTACCATTGCTCTACATTTGCATAAAATAGACTTCAATCGCCCATCCGGCGACTAGTTGCTGGTCGCTTGCTCTCATTTAAAATGAATAGAAACCAGTCGCTTTGCCCAAGTTGCTAATGTGGCTACGGGGTTACAGCTTTAGTAGCTGTTGGTGGAATTATCTGGAGTGAATCAACATGTAGCCCTGCTGATTAACACTGCCAAGTGCTATTGATAGCCACGAAAACGACCAAATTTTGTGCAGCACAGACCGAGATGGCGAAACGGCAGCTAATGCTAACAGAATGGTGCATGTCAAAATGAAACCTAACCGATTTCTAGTCACATGTCATTTACAGTAAGGGATCTTTACGTTCAGACCACAGGCGATAAATTGCCAAGAGTTGCGGAAGACTCCCAAGAAACATCACTTGGCACAGCAATAAAAATGGCAAAGTTGCCCATGATGTTAGCATTCGAATGTTCCATCCTGATTCTCTACAGGAGTCACACTGGGAAATTGATATTTTGATTGGCACTGAACCGCATCATAACTCAGTACATAACGTTAACTGAAGTTTCACTTTCTTTCATTGCCCAAGTCGCCCAAGATTCGTCGCCCACCACACCTGCCGCTTTTGTTACCAAAGTTGGCCATCACCATACAAAGTCAATTACTTTCTGTTGCTCGTGTTGCCTGAATCGCTTGCGAAATCAGATTCAGACTTCTACAGTTTATGCCTCCAGCTTGCAATCGTTCATCAGTGGATGAGATCCCAGACCCTTGTACGAAGCAAAGCGTAGACCGAGGGGATGGTTATGGCAGGCTAAGCGACTGTTTGTCATAATTATAATGGTGCAACTTTATGCTTGTTCAGTAGCTTAATTCTTTTACTCTTTCCAATCCCAAACTGAACATATTGTTTGTTAGTTCACACAGATTGCAAACAAGGACAGATGCCTGTAGCCTGACTAATATAAGCTGACTGTTGACTCCGTCACAATCTGGAACAATGCAATTGAAACATGTTTCCGTTTGGATATGACGAATCCTCTCACCTGGCTCTCACTTCCGCATTCAGCAGTAACAGATCGCTAGCTAATTCCATTTTGACATCGTAGCAGCAATAAGTCCTCAAGATCATGAATGTTAATGTCATGTACCAATTTTGTAAAGGTAATTCGAAAGTAGGGGGGAGAATAACGAACATGGCAAGTTAAGAGACATCGCTCTAAACTGTGTGCTGATTGGCTAAACCATGAGCGAACCGAAGTAGGCGCTCTGGTCCAGACTAGTACGGAGGTAAAATTCATTTTAACGTAAGTACGTAGGATGGCGCTGCCAGGCTAAGATGCCTGGGGAGGGACGCTTAAAACTGCTGTTTCATTTTGTTGCTTGATGCCATTTTTTTTGCCCTAATGGGCACCTTCCAGGCAGCATGCCTGCAGCCGACAAGGCCCTACCTTAACCCTACACCCCCTTAATCCTCACCCTAGGGTAGTAAACAGCGCTGCCTGGAAGGTGCTGTTGAGGGCAAAAAAGACAAAAAAAACCCTCATTTGTTCTGATCAGGGCCTTACCCACACTATCAAGTCCTCACATTAAAATGTTTTTTTTTTTTATGTTGTAGCTGTGTGACCAAGAAAAATCATTTCATAGGCCTAAAGGAAATTATCGCGCTGTTTTTAGGGAGTCATAGCCTAATGTAATCCTATAGAAAATGGTGCACTAGTCCTAGGTGACATTCTCGCCATTCAAATCCTATTAACCCATCACTTTTGCATTCCCTTCATCATGTTTAACCCCTTTTTTCTAGACTGGGACTTTGTGGACTTTCAGTACCAGAAATGGCTACTAATAGCCACAAGATGGCGGCATGATACATTGTAATTACAGTAGGCCTACAGGACGAAATTTGGTATATCAAAACAAAGTGGTTCCTGGCTAAAAAGAGAGATTAAATTCATCATAAAATCAACATCAGTCTGTCGAAATTATGCTCGACTAGAAGTACTGAGAAAGTGCGGGAAAACTGGTTCACTGGTTGTTGAATGGCTCTGTTGAAACAGAACTGAACATGCTATTCGAATTGCGCCTCTAGCGTTTAACGGTTGAATTTTTCTCCATGTTGTGTCTCTCCCGTAGGCTCCGCCTAGCTGTCGCGAATCCCTGTTCCTCTATCAGTGATGTCTCTTCAACAGGGGGAGCGAGTTTGTTTCTGTAGTAGGAACCAGTGAGAGAGTAAACGAGATCCAGAAACAGACAGCCTGAGCTGCGACCCCTGAGAGGCGATGATGGCGGCGGCTGTAGAGAGAGGAGGGGTACGAGCCGCCTTCTTGAATCCAGGCAGCGGAGGTGGTGGCGGCGGACCAGCCCCGATGCTTGTCCCTGCCGCTCCTGGAGCCCCGATTGGGGCTGCTGGTTCGGGCTTAGCTTCGGGAGGTTCGGGTCCCATGCCTGTTCCTATGAATCTTTTTGCAACATGGGAAATAGACCGATCGTCTCCGAGCTGCGTTCCGAGGTAGGACAAGTTGCCTTGTCTGCTTTGTTGTACCAGTATATTGGCTTTTAAATTAAATCTAGACTATTGTTGGCCAAAAATTAATTTGTCCAGGATAGAAGAATGGTCAAAGAGTCTTTCGTGATCTAACGTATTGTGCGTGTGCAGCGTAGCTCTGGCTGGTTAGAGCTACAGTGTCAGAAACGTTACATGGCAAAATTGATGTCTTGTCACTGGTAATTTGCATGCTCATTTGTCGTGACTGTTTAGTTAAGTCACGAACTGTGTTACTGCTAGTTAACCACTCAAAATAAGGAGCAAACCTTGTTTTGATATATTTTGAAAAAATAAGTTTGTGTTTGTTTACATGCACACCAGCGCTAGCTAGCTGTGTCCGAAGTTTGTATTTTAGGCATTAGCCTCCCAGGCTATTACGGCGTAGCTTGTAGCTATTATGGTTATAACGTTATTTATTAACAGCCGTTATAGTATAATGTTCTGAATATATCTCTATTATTTGTCGTGTCAAGGGGTACACAACACAAGTTATTGTTTAAATCTGGAATAAATTGAGAGTCGACAACGACTGACCTATTTCGCGTGCCGCTACGTTAAACATGCCATCGCCCTGATTTTTTTCCTTCACATCCACACACGTTCTGTTTATCTTTTTTTGTGGGCAGTGATTTTCAACAGGTCATGGTCTCATTTCTTACGTATTCTTGAAACAAATACCATGCACAGTATTTTTTAACTTACAGCGAATCAAACCAAAGCCTGCACTCTACCATTGGAACGGCAATCTTTGTCCACAGTAGAGGTTGTACCACCACGGCAGCAGTCAATGAAGTTGCCTGGGGAATTGCGTCTGTGCAGCTAGTGAAGTGCTCCAATAACCCAGAAAGCGTGGCGAAGCCTATTCAGCAGCATGGGTTCACTCGGGGTTGACTTGACTTGGGACGCGTGTAGAGGTTGTTGTTGTAGAGATGATAAAGTGTATTACTGTAATTTGATCTAATTATCATAACATTGATTGAAGATGATTTTTGAACCACAGTACCAATGACTGTAAATTGGCCAGAACCAAGTCAAGCAGTTGAAGGCCTATGGATCACGAGGCGGGACAATGTGACAGAAATGTCCCACTGAAAAATGAGCTGTGCATTTTTCTGATTTTAATGTCATATGCATGAAAGACATGGACTAGTAGCACGTAGGCCTACATGAATCCTTGGGTGTTGGGATACGATTATTACAGGATTGTACATGTACAGACTCCGAGAGGCTGGCAGTCAGCTGAAATTTTGCTCTCAGGCGGGCTGCCACTATTTTGCCATATCTGATGGCCACAGAAGAGGGATAACCAGTGCACTAAAACGACTCAAAGCTTTTTGCTATCTGAGGAGGTGAACAGGGATATTTTCCTCCCACTGAATAGAGGGTTTAAACCTAAGTGTGTCCCCTTTGTTTGTGTGTTTTTTGTTGTTGTTGCTGTTTTGGTTATGAAGAGGGGCAGACATACTCACCTGCTTTGTTCTAGACCACACTAACCTCTTCATTTACATTACACATGACATGCACATACAAACACACGCACATAAGCTAGGCTACACAATAACCACACAATGCATTCAAGTGTAGCCTATCATCCTAAATTACCGCAATACACACACTGACACTAGCCTATATCCTGGACTATCCGATGATTTGTGCTTTATTCTTTGGGATGAAAGTATTGTAGATCTAGATAGCTAATTTTTTGGCTCGTCTTGTAGGCCTAGGCTAGCTCAACTGCATTCGTGGCCGTGTCAGGATAGCGTTCGGAGGATTGGGAAGAGTATCGTTGCAATGATAAACTAGGCCTAATTGTTACAGTTTGTGGTTTGGATGTCATTGTTATTGATATGAATTATAGCGATGTAATTAAATATGGCATTATATGTATCGTTCTTTTTGTGAATGTCCCTTAACAGTCTCTCACAAAGCAAGCCATTCTGAAACAGAAAAGGGGGGGCCCAAATTTCCGAGACAGGACCAATCGTCAAAATGTTGTTGTTGATGATTCTATTTCATCGTAGACACTCCAGAAAAAGGGGCTAAACACCCTAAGAAGTGAACTTCTCCTTTAATGTTTTGGGCTTAGTTTTGTGTGGTATATATTTATTTATTTAGGCTACTATTACTGATGAATTCTGTGTAAATGGCAATAACTGTAGTAGCTACCATGTCCACTGGCCCCACCAACTAACCAGCCTGATATTAAAGACTTTATGCTTCTCTCAACCCTCACATGCCTTGTGCTCACTGTTGTTGTTGCATGGCTGTGGCGCCACAAGCCTAATTCCTTATGGTATTCACTGGAACCTGCATGTCTCTCTCTCTCTCCCTCTTGTCTACTCTCTTTGCCACTCTGCCATTCTCTCTCTCTCTATTGGTTTCCCTTAATTTGCCCCCTCCTTTCCCTCATCTTAAAGAAACCTGAGGTTGGTGTTGCCACCTGAGAGATCTCTGGTGTAATACACAGGGGAAAAGATTAATCATCGCAACCCAGATGTGGCCTCGCAGTATTGGGCACAATCATTGTGGAAGAGCGTTTCTCTCTCTGTCTCTCTCTCTCTCTCTCTCTCTCTCTCTCTCTCTCTCTCTCTCTCTCACACACTCTCACACTCTCACACTCACACACACACACACACACACACACACACACACACACACACACACACACACACACACACACACATTCTCCTTCCCACTGATATCTCCTGGTAGTGTGGGGGAGTCTCTCTTCCACTTTCCTCTCTTCCCATAACACTCTTACGGTTCCTTTTTCCTGAATTTATCCTAATAAATGATGAATGAATGATGACTAATGATGTCATCGTGCAGTAGGCCTAACTTAACATGGTACCAGCTGGGAATCCCAGGGGATTCAATCTCATTAGCTTGAGGCCATGGCTAAGTTTAAGGATACATACTGTAGGCTAGCAGCCGATTTAGCGTAGGCTTTTCATCCAAAGTGACTTAAGGCCTAAATGCTAATTGCTTATCTTGGCGCCAGGTTAGCCGCTAGTTCTTCTATTTTAGACCAACTAGCTTGGTCTCCACACAGACCAGTGGTTAGGGCCGAGACAAACGATTAGGCTATGCCTACCTCATGATACGATATCTCTCAATGAATTAACTTTTTGATGATTAAATTGAATTGTTTCAATGGTGTTGGCAGTGGTGTGTGTGTGTGTGTGTGTGTGTGTGTGTGTGTGTGTGTGTGTGTGTGTGTGTGTGTCCACAGGCGTGAGAGTGGCAGTGCAGGAAAGGAGAGGAGAGGAGAGTAGAGGAAGAGAGCGTGGTGGTATTTAAAGGCCAGTAGAACTCTGAAGAGGCTGCTGCTCCAGGCCTCAGGCTCAGCTTTGCCTCACATGGCCGCAGCTTAGGCCTACATAGACACCAACAGGGGGATGGAGAGACTGAAGGAGGGAAGTGTGGGGTGGGGATGGAGCCAGGAGGGATAGAGAGGGAGAGGGACAAAGACATGGGGTGAGGGAGAGGAAGTAGTGGTGGAGGGAAAGAAAGGGATGGATGGAGTGACAGAGAGAGAGAGAGAGAAATGGAAGGTAGAGAAATGATAGAGTTTTTTTTATTATAGCTATGTGGTATCTTTGTACACAAATGAAAGTTATTGATTATTTTACACAACATGCACACACCCACCCACACACACACAAACACACACATACGGGCACACTTAACAGCCCTTCCTATATTCAGAAGATTGGGAAACGATTGCGAGAGAGGGATGGAGAGAGGGAGAGGTTTATGCCCCACGGTCCTGTCCACCCCCCCCCCCCCCCTCTCTCTCTGGCCTGAAGGAGTGAGTGAGTGAATGAGTGAGTGCACCACCACAGGGGCCCACAAACCGCCTCAGCAACGCTCCACACACCAGCCAGTCCCCCCAAAACACACCGCCAGCCATGGAGCCACAGGCAGCCTGCTGCCTCTCTCCCTCAAAGTCAGCCAAGGGCAGAGTAGTTTATGATGAGAGAGGGAGAGAGAGGAAGTGGAGAAAAGACTGTTTTGTTTGGTCCTGTGACCAGAGTGGTGAGACACACAGCAGTAAGTGGAATCCAAATGATGTACGCTGTGGGCAGCTTTTTTTTTACTGTCCGTGCTGGGTGTTTGCACCACAGCAGTGTGTGGACCGTCCAGACATGCTCAAAACAGGAAATAGAAGCCAACTGATTCTGGTTGGATGTTTTGTTAGAAGAGTGGTTAGGAGCTGTTTGTTTTGTTACGAAGCGTTGTCTTCTTCAGGGACGATGCTGAAGCGACGGTCAAAATATGGCAGTGGAATTGATTTAGAAGCCAAAACACAGCAGATTGTCTTGGGTCTGCAAAAGCTGAGGGAAATTTAACATAAAATCTCTGCATATCTTTCTCTCTCTCTCTCTCTCTCTCTCTCTCTCTCTCTCTCTCTCTCTCTCCCCCCCTCTTTCTCGGTATCTCTCTCTCTCTTTGCCTTGAACAGCATGGTAATGCACCTGTCTTTATGTCACTTCTCTGTGTCCCCTGGGTGTTGCTAAAGCACATCGTGCTGCAGGGTTGACATCACTGTTGACCTCGCTGATGTCGGGTTCATGATGACGTGATGCGGATCTCACATGGGCGTTTTGTTTTTTCCCCCAAGAAAATATTTATGATGACCAGCAACGTTTCACATTTTATTGTCGTAATTCTTGTCAGCTGCATCCACTTGTCACATTGTACCTTCTTAACATTATCTTTTGAAATTACTTAGGCCTACCTGTCAATATTCATTAATGCTAATCAAATATTGAAAATATATTTCAGCAAGTGCACTAGTGGGCCTGTATCAGAATATTCTGAATTGGAGCTCATTTCCAACAGCAGTGTATTGATTTCGCCATAGCTGGCCATTTGCTTGTCAGTTTCCTCTGTGTCTGGCTATGTAGTCTTTGCCTATGGCTACACAGAAGGATGAGAGAACTCTCTAACATTTCACTTAGCATCATAGCTGCTGGTGTCAGTAGTCCACAACCACTGCTCTGGTCCTCTCCCTTAGCCTAGCCTAGAGATCTGGGTCCGACCCCTCGTTAAGATGATAAACAGAGTCAGTCGATAACACAGACACTTCTCTCTCTCTCTCTCTCTCTCTCTCTCTCTCTCTCTGTTTTTATCTCTCCTTTATAATGTTGCGCTGCCTCTTCTCCGCACGAGAAGAAACATGACCGCCAGTGCACTTGGGGAGGGATCTGAGGAGCGGTAATTAAACGCCGCGAGCAGGAGGCAGGTTTAGCCCGCGCCAATGCCTCGTCAATTATTCAGCCACTTTCATCGGCCTTTAATTGGTACGGGACCTGCCGTGGGCTTCTCGTTAAGCTCTGAGGGAATGTGTGTCTAGTGTGTGTGTGTGTGTGTATGTGTGTGGTAAATGGGACCTGTTTGTGTACTTCGGTGTCTCGTAGTCTTATGTAAAAATGTGGTAGCCTATCTGTTGTGTGTGAGGTGCTGGTAAGTTGTAGCCTATTACGGGATGTAAATTGAGTAGCGGTATAGGCTAGGTCTACTGTGTACTTAGCCTGTACTGTGTTCACAAGCAGACTGTGGGTTTCCTCTCATGTGCCTGCATACGTTGAAGCAAAGGAAAGGCCACCCAATGCCTGTGTGTGTGTGTGTGTGTGTGTGTGTGTGTGTGTGTGTGTGTGTGTGTGTGTGTGTGTGTGTATTAAAGAGAGTGTCTGAGGGAGTCTGAGAGAGTGACTTTGCTGCTATGCCTGTTAAACAGTCTGACACAACACTTTGACAAGCTGTCGGGTCGGTCAGCGCTCTCCTGTCAATCAATCCTCTCTCATCTGCGTTCTGTGGGTGTTTGCTTGCCGTACTGTGTGTGCTGTTCTTTTTTCAGTGTTGTTCTAGTGTGTTCCATTGGGCCTCTCTCTCTCCTGATCCTGGCAGAAGGCTGGTGGTGGAAGTGTGTGTGTGTGTGTGTGTGTGTGTGTGTGTGTGTGTGTGTGTGTGTGTGTGTGTGTGTGTGTGTAAGGCCAGGATGTGTTCTCAGATACAGAATCAATTTCCTGTCCTGCATGGCAAACGACACCACTGTCCCAAGAGGCGTGTGTGTGTGTGTGTGTACGTCTGTCAGTGTGTGCAATGCATCCTGGTAGCCTTTGGCAAGTGAGAAGAGCTGTTCTCCCATGCATGTGTAGGAAATGAAATGACACACACACACACACACACACACACACACACACACACACACACACACACACACGTGTGCACACAGTCAAAGTATCGACTCCTTGAAGGTTTGAAGAGTTTTAATGGGGTGTTGTTTAATGACTCAACATGTGGCATGTGGTTGATGGCAAAAGAGGATGGTGGCATTGCATAGGCTACACACACCTGACATTTCACACAAACACAAACACACCTTTAGCGTCACATACAGACACATACACACACAACCCTGGCACCACACAATCACAATCACACACACACACACTGGCTTCCTCTATTGAAGCTGCATGTTTTTGTCTTCTTCTCTATAGTTTTAGTCTGTCTGCCCTCTCTCTTTCTCTTCTTCCAGTCTCTCTCTCTCTCTCTCTCTCTCTCTCTCTCTCTCTCTCTCTCTCTCTCTGATGCTTATCTTTGCCATTGCGCCGGGCCGTTGAAGAAGTGACCTTTCATTGGCCTGCAGTAATCACCTTCCAATTTAGAGACAGTCTTGTTTGATCTTAATCTCAGTGCTTAATTCCCTCTCTCTCTCTCTCTCTCTCTCTCTCTCTCTCTCTCTCTCTCTCTCTGTCTCTCTGTCTGTCTCTGTCTTTCTCTTAATGTGACATTGATGTCACTGTGTGTGATTGGGAACAGTGATTGTGGAAGTTTAATTTAGTCTGGTTTGTTTGATTTTGTTTATTTGTATTGATGACAATTTATTCCTCCACTCTGACATGCTTTGGAGTGTAAATAGGCTAGGATATACTGTATATACATGTAAATATATGATATAAACATGTAGGCTAGCTTTCACTCCTTCACTCTCCTTTCTTTCTTTCTGGCTATTTTTTCAATAATTTTCTTGTCTCCTATATTCCCTTATTCATGCTGTAACCCTACTCCTCTCTCCTTCTCTGCTTGTCTCTCTATCTGGAATCTGCCCGTTCTATCACTCTTTTTTCCATTATCCCTCTTCATCCATCTATC
>JAODXP020000033.1:13046618-13066618 GCA_027497455.2 Sardinella longiceps | reverse complement strand
GATGGGCGCTCCAGATGTGTTTGTGTGTGTGTGTGTGTGTGTGTGTGTGTGTATGTGTGTGTGTGTGAGAGAGAGAGAGGGAGAGAGGGAGAGAGTACAAGTGTTAGAGACAGCCTGTTAGACTCCTGGGTTTTGTTCTGAATCAGTAGGGCACAAGTGACACACCCTCTGTGCAGTGCAGCGCTCACAAATACACACACACACACACACACACACAAAAGCAAAAACAAAACCAAACCCACTCACAGACTAAAGCTCCCACAAGTGTACTAAGTAAAGCCCCCAAATACAGTACTATCATCCACTGTGCCTTAGACACTGAACAATTGTAATCTACACAAACCTGTATAAGCAACACAGGAGAGAGAGAGAGAGAGAGAGAGAGAGAGAGAGAGAGAGAGAGAGAGAGAGAGAGAGAGAGAGAGAGATGGCCTTCACCAGTGGTTTTGTCTCAATGACCTCTTTTGGTGCTCTTTTGGTGTTTTTGAGCTAGGTGTTTGTGGCCAAATGGCTGTTTTAAACTATAGAAAACCTCAAAGTAGCTCCACCTTTCGTTGATAGTATAATGAGGGTTCCAACATTTAAAATGAGGCATTGAAAACTTAGTAATTGTACAGATAACTTAACTACGTACAGTACTTAGGCTGCCTCCTAGCTCGATGGACCCAGAAGCTACGACAAGCGGCCTGCACAAATAATACATCCAAATTCTGCTTTCTGGCAAACATTCAAACTTTTTATGATATTGCACTATACTTTGGATCCTTATCACACCGGAGCACTCCTGTAAGGATAGCTGAAGCCTTGTGCTTTGCTGTGTTTACTCTTGCAGAATATTGATGTGTTCAGTGTCAAATAGTTTGATGTAACTCGTGGGAAAAACATTGGTTATCGTCCCAGAAAACACAAAGGGCAAGGGGGTTTGTTCATATTCTTTAAAAACCTGCAGGTTGTATGCCAAACATTCCCCAAACCAATTTGATGAGTAGGCTAAAGCCGTTTTGAGCCCAGCCCCCTTTAACAAATGTCTACAATGTAATGTTGGGTTATCTTTGAACTATATTTCATTGACCGTAAGGTAGACCTTAGAGCACCCCCCCCCCCCCTCCCCTCCCCTTGTCGGAGGCTAGATGCATCCTGACTGGAGTGCACTGAATTAGCCGTGCTGTTTGTGTCCAGCTGTGTTTGTCCGTATGTAGGCTAATGTATTGGTGGAGTGCTGGCCTACTTTCAGCTGGGCTTTGACTGAAATTAGCACCATCGTTTAGGGAGTTAACCACACACACACACACACACACACAGCAGTTTCTTTTTACGGCATTTAAGAAGTGTTCCTCTCACATTTAGGGCTCTTGCTTTTTATTCACTTCATCTCTCTCTCTTTGGTCTTTCATTTGTGACACAGAGGAATTAAGCTGGGAATGATGTTGTTAAATAGCAGTAGCTTAGCATATTCGATTGCAAGCAGACACAAAACACATTTCACATTTAAGAATCACCGGACCACAAAAATGTAGGCCTACCCTTCAGTGACTAAAACAAATCATCCTCCAATTCCTGTTTCATTCCTTTTCTCCATTTTAACATTGGTGCAGTTAATCAAGGGCCTGGACTTCCAGAGCCAGAATGGGGCTAGGCTAGTCTGTGAGGATTCTATTTAATAGTTCCCTTCCATAGTAGCCAGTCCATTTCTAGATACCCAAGCAAACAGGACAATTAAACACCCCTTAAACACCTAGGCCTACATGAACCATATTGTTGTAATATTGATCTTCAAGAATCTTACATTAATATAGGCCTAATTACTTAAAACTTACAGTTGTCTAAATTCAGCCTTGTCTTATTTAAAAACAAACAAACAAACAAAAAAACACCCCCAACTACAACTACTAAAATGTTTTAAGCAGTCAATGTTGGGGGCTCTTTTCAGCATGGGACCCTAGGCAATTGTCTGACTTTTCTGTTCCTGCTTAGTAGATCTGTGGTGCCTGCAGCTACAGCTTTGCCCATCTTTGGCCTCTCTGTTGAGACAGTGGGACATTGTTCCTCTCATTTGCCTGATGCTGCGCTAGCTTAGCTTAGCATAGGTTAGCGCCAGCGTTAGCGGTCTGTCAGGGTGAGTCAGGGGAGCAGTGAAGCATGCTTTGACTCGGCGCGGTGTTGCAGTCATCAAACCGCAGAGCTTTCACCACAGCTCTGAGTAAACACACAGCGCTTTCATCATCACCATCTGACTGCCAGCACTCATTCTCCCTCTTTCTCTCTCTCTCTCTCTCTGTCTTCTATCTTTCTTTTTCTCTCTTTCTTCTGTCTCTGCTCTCCTGTCCTCGCCTTGCCTGTCTCTCTTTCGATCTCTTATTACTCTGTCTGTCTCTTCCATTGCCTTTCTCTAACTATTGTTTGCTTGTTCTTCTCTTCTTCTCTTCTCTTGTTCTTTTGTTGTCTTTATTTCCTTGCTTTGTTTTTCTGTATTTCTCTCTCTCTCTCTCTCTCTCTCTCTCTCTCTCTCTCTCTCTCTCTCTCTCTCTCTCTCTCTCTGTTTCTCATATGCATGTTTTTCTTGGAATGCACTTTCACTGAGTCCATGCAGAAACATGTGTTTGCCTCTATCTGACGTGTTACAGGTGACGGGGTGGCGCTGACACAGAGAGGGTTACGAAAGTGAGAGTGAGAGAGAGAGAGAGAGATAGAGTGTGATGCTGTGGGCATATTACAGAAACACCCTATCTTAAATCCATCCTATCTTAACTTTAAAGTTAAGATTGGATTTTCAAGTTAGGAAGTTTCTCTAATACGCCCCCTGGTTGTTAACATCCTGAATAAAACAAATAGCCTACACTCTCAAGTAGATTTCATGATCAGTTGTACTGCAGCTGGGACCGAAACTCACCATGTCCAGTGACTATTGCCTTGCCATCAACTTAATGACCACTTAAATTGCCTCTGAAATAAGAATGAACACCAACGTCCCCTAGGCCACCCCTCAAACCCCACCCCTCATTATTATTAGGCCTATGCCATTGCTTTTCTCTTGACTCACTTCCTAGCCTTGGGCTGCCAGGGTGAGTGCGGGCACAACAATGTGAGTCCGCCACCGCTGCTGCCTGTCGGTGCCCGCGTCGGCCTAACCCCTGGTTTGGTTTGGACACAGACCACAGCAGCGGGCATGGCAGCAGGGTGACTCAGCAGTTCTCCTCAGCCACTGTGTTTGGGCATGATACCAGTCCGCCCTGCTAGGCCAGGGAAGGATGGGATACGTAAGTGACTCACTGATGGGGCTCAGTGAGGGTTGCTGGATCTAGAGGCTGTTTGAGAGAGGAGAGGAGGGGACTTGCAGTAGAGCCCTAAGCCCTATAAGCTCAATCCTAAACAGGGCATAAGTAGTACTATGGCTTTAATGTGGCTATAATAATTGAAGAGGACGTAGAAGACAGAAGACAGTCATGTCGATAGACTAGGCCTGCTTCTACTAGGCAGAGGGCCTCTACTTTATGTAAGATAATTTGTCAATGAAACTTGTTGCTCTCACTCTATTGATTGATCGATTGGTTCATTGATCAGAGATTCAAACACCTGAAGAGAGGGGTGAGGTCCACCAACCAGACAGACACACAACTTAAGAGATATCTGAGATTCTCACACCATTCCAGAGGAAGCTAAAGACTCTTGAGGGTCTTCTCTCTCTCTCTCTCTCTCTCTCTCTCTCTCTCTCTCTCTCTCTCTCTCTCTCTCTCTCTCTCTCTTCTCTCTTTTTCAGCCAGGCATCCTGTTGTGGGCAGACAAAACAAAAAAGCAGCCTTGCTCTCTTCTTTTCCTCCTGTCTCTCACGCACTTGCCCTTTTAAGCACATACGTGTGGGCACACTCAATCACACGCTCTCTCTCTTTCTCTCACATACACGCACACACACACGCACGCACGCACACACACACACACACACACACACACACACACACACACAGACACGCAACCCTCATCTGAAGTGCCTTGCCACATACAGGAAGCGTCACTGGGTGAAATGACGGTACTGTTTACTTAAATGAGAGAAGCAAAGCAGTGCAGGGGGGCCTGTGAGGTAGCGTGCGGTTGCTGCTACAGTACATGTTGTAACTCGGCTGTGCTAGCAGACAGCCTCGTATGGCAGGCTTGTACACTATGCTGCTATTAGTATGTGAGTGAAAGGGGACAGCAGGCTTGGCTATTCTTTACCCAGTCTCTTGTGTATCCTGTCCTCTCCTCTCCTCTCCTCACTGTAGGGCTATGCTGTGTCTGAATGCAGTAGTGACACAGTAATACTGTAGGAAGTGACACACGGATTGAGGAAAAGAGGTGTCTGTGTCCCCCGCAGGAGAGGCTACTGGGTGGCCCTTGACTGTTTGGAGTCAGCAGTCAACAGAGCTTTGCAACGTATCATGGATGGTATTTTGTGTGCATGTTTGTGTGTGTGTGTGTGTGTGAACATGAATAGTAAGCATGTGTGTGTGTCTGAACATGAAGCACTGGCTGGTTGGTGGTGTCTGTGTGTGTGTGTGTGTGTGTGTGTGTGTGTGTGTGTGTGTGCGCTAGAGAGAGAGAGAGAAAGACAGAGTGAAAAGAGGCAGGAAGAAAGGGAGGAGTGGCATTGCAGTGGTTGTGCCCTGGGGGCGTTGGCGACTAGCCTAAATCCCTAGAGTGAAATGTTGGCAGTGCCAAGGTCATTAGTTCACCACTTCACCAAAAAAAAAAAAAACTTACAGATTCACTCTGTTCATTTTGTTGTACACAACATTCCATAGGCCTATACTTCACTGTTGACTAAATCCATACTGCGCAAAGAATTTGACCTCTGTTTTCAAAAAGTAGTAGAGGCAAAACTATGTTGTATACTATACTAATAGGTCCTCTAGACAGTTTTATTTTGTAGTATACCCAAATGCCAATCCCTCTTTTCAGTGTATAGAACTATTGGTTCTTTCATTTAAATAAAAGACTTCTTGGAGTTGGATTTGATTGAATATGAATGCGAATGTGAACGTTCCAGTTCATTCTGATGCCATGCTATGCCATGCCACAGACACACTGGCGGCATTGAGCTCGTAATGCCGAGGCCTCGGGGTGAAGGATGCCAAGCCCGGGAGCTTACGTAAGGCCCACCGGGGGAGCACCCACCCACCCCTCTGGCCTGCAGCAGTGGGCCCCTACTAAAGGGGTGGCACAGGCTGCCAACGGGAGACAGAGAGAGAGAAGCCTGTGGGCACGGAGTGCATGGCATGGCAAGGCTTACCTTTTGTGTTTGGCCAGTGGACAAGAGGCGATTAGGGTTCAAGGGTGTGATTATGTAAGATGTCAGGGACAAGCGGTGTGTGTGTGTGTGTGTGTGTGTGTGTGTGTGTGTGTGTGTGTGTAAACTTGTGTGCATGGATGCATGCAGATACTGATGCAGTCAAACACTCACACAAACACTCACGTACACAGATTCAAACACTCACAAATGCATATACTTTGTACTGGATTGCAAAGATCTGGTGACAGATGATTAACAACATTAAGCAGTTTCTTAAAAAGTGTTTCTGTGAAGTGTTCAGTGAAGGTAATGTAGATCCAAAATGGTGCCAATGGTGCAGTGACATCTTGAGAACACAACAGTGGCTCATCTTGATCCGATCAGATCCAAGATGGCAGATGGCGGATGGCGTTTGGCGGCTTACCCAGTCACACCTCTCCTGGCCCAGGGTGGGAGCATGGCTCTGTGCTTGGCCCCAGATCTAGGGCATGGAGCAGGCAACAGTAGCAGTAGTAGTGGTGGAAGTGGCTAGTCCTACATCAGTCAGTGGCATTATGGGAGCAAACACACACACAGCCACACTCTTTCTCTCCGTGAAGAGGTCGGCAGGATGAAGGTAGAGGGGGATGGTGAAGGAAGAGAAAGATGAAGAATGATAATGGTATGGAGGATGTGTAGTTGAGTGTTGTGTGTGTGTGTGTTGTGTGTGTGTGAGGATGTGTAGGTGCAGTTTGAGAAAGGGGAAAAGGTAAAGAAGAAAAACAAAAACAAAACAGAGACCCCAACCAGATAGAGAAAGAGAGAGCACACCAGACTTTTTAAAGTCCTAAGTAAAATATTTCTACTAAAGTCATAAGTTTTCGTGTCATAAGTAAAATTTTAGTTAGTAAGTCCTTAAAGAGATGAAAAACAAGAAGAGGGAAACAGGCAGTGAGAGAGAGAGAGCAGTGAATCATTTGCTAGTGTGGCGACGGAGAGAGAGGCCATGAGGAGAGAGAGGTGGAGAAGACTGAAGGCCGTTCCTCATCCAGCAGTATTCATTCACAATAGCACGAATAGCATGAAGCATGAATGAAAGAATAAATAGAGTGATGAACGGATGTCGCCGGGGCAGCTCTGCAGTGCAGCCAGAAAAGTGGTTTGTGTGAGAGAAAAACTCTCTGCAGGTGATTGGCTCTTTCAGATGCCTCGGAGCTGGAGAAAAAGCACCCAGTGCACTCAAGACTCAGACAGAGAGAGAGAGAGAGAGAGAGAGAGAGAGAGAGAGAGCATCATGAGGACGACCTTAATCCCCCTACAGCCCCCCCCCCTCCCCCGAATGAAGGCTCAGGAGTTATCATTAAAGGAAGTGACCCGCTTCCTCGTGTGGCAGACATACAGTACTGTACCGCACCAACATCACCGCCGTCGTGGGAGGGAATTAACCAAAGCAGTTTATAGTTTATCAGGCTGGAACAGAGACCACAGGGACCTCCCATCCCAGACACCTATATATATATGTCTCTCTTTCTCTTTCTCTCTCTCTCTCTCAATTCAATTTGATTAAATTCATCAAGCTTCTCTCTCTCTCTCTCTCTCTCTCTCTCTCTCTCTCTCTCTCTCTCTCTCTCTCTCTCTCTCTTTTTGTGGTCAATTCCCCCCTTGCCTCTTCCCAATCCACCACTGGGGGAGATAGCTGTGGTTTGAGACAGACCAGAATTAGACTCTAGACTGAGACTGAGAATTAACTCTATGCTATTAATACAAAGTTCTTCAAGAGTCTCTGAAAACAAATCACAACAGACCATGTCTGTCAAGCTGGGCGGATTAATAGGCTAGGCTAGAGGTTTAAAAATGCTCAGTCAGACGACCAGGCCTATTTATATTGTGCTTTATCCTATTAATAGTGGGACCGACTTCTTGAGATGGGAGGATTTGTTTGCGTCTTAGTTGTCTTAGCACTCCTGGAGACCTTTTGAACTACGGAGAAATTCCCATTAGTCATTGTGTCAGAGATAGGGAGTGATAAGGAGACTTCCTCACACACACACGCACACAAACACACACACGCAAACACGCACACAAACAAACTAGTGGCTGCGCACAGTACATTTAAAAAACCTGCGTAAATTCCCCATAATTCCAAATAAACTAGCTGTTGGTGAATCACTGTATAAACAGGCTGATCTCAACTCAAGTTCCCCGGATGACAACTGTGGCGAATTCATCGGGCGTAATGTTTTGTAACATAACGTAACAGCTCCCATTCATCCCTATGGGTGACGTAGTAAACGTTTTGTAACGTTACGTCGTCTTGAAAAGCCACTGATATAATAGTAGCTCAAATCCCATTGGACAGACATAATAGTAGATCCAATCCCATTGGACAGATATAATAGTAGATCAAATCCCATTTGACAGACATAACAGTAGCTCAAATCCCATTGGGCAGACATAATAGTAGCTCAAATCCCATTGGTTGAGTCTCAAGTAAAGCCAGTGATGTATTCTCAGTGCCATTAGGCCTACATTTAGTCAGGAGGGAATTTGCGAAGATCGTGCACTTCTGGACAAGTTTTTGATTTTTGGCAGGGTGTTGGGTATAGGCCTAAGGATTTCAAAAATCAATGGATACAAGTTGGGATGACCCCCTAGTGGCTGGTATGCATACAATCCAAAATGGCTGGTATGAATAGAAGAAAAGGCTGTATATAGGTTTAAATTGGTGTATTATGTAATTTTCTACTTTGTTTGACACAAGGAATCCACTTCTGATATGTTCTTCTCATTTTAGAAAAAAAAAATTATCTATTGTCATCTTTAGCTAAAATAAACTGTCAATATCTGTGAATAAGACACACAGAATTGGAGGTGTCAGATCATTCTGACAACTTCCGAATGCATGCCAAGTTTTGTGATATTCTGCCCATGGGGGGGCCATACAGTAAATTGATTTATGACATTTTACACCAGCCGGCCAGCAGGTGGCCGGACATTTTTCTGCAAATATCTTAAGAACCGTAGGGCCGAGGGGGACCACATTTTTTATATGCTAACCTATCCCATGATCACCCATTCCATGTATAGCGCCACCAAGTTTAAAATGAAAACCCAAAGTAAGGTATTGTAATCGGTGTTAATGGGTATTCTTGTCTGACATGGTCTAAACTGGAGGCCTCCCTCAAATGCCTCAGTTTGCTACTGGTCGATGTCAGAAAAAGCTGTGCTGAAGCTTAAACCACTCTTTCCTCTGACGTATGTGACAAGAAGGGTACTGCTTGAGTAACAGGACTGAGTAACGTCTAGAACACACCTCTAACGAGGGCCATTGGAGCTGCACAGTTGATTGATTCTCGACAAATTAGATGTCTCGATCTTTCAGGAGCTCAGAAACCCTGTGTAGATTGTAGCTGGCTAGACAAGTGAGAGGAAACGCTGCCTGAAGGTATTACGTCACTGGGAGGGCGGGCCAGGCTACCTAAAAGCAGGCAAGAAAATCAACCATGGTCACCATGCTGCTTTGCAGAGTGAAATTAAATGGAGCACGTAAAGGAGAATGGGTACTCCCAGGCGATCAAACCACAGGTCTATGGATTTATTCACACTCCATAGACCCAAGGGGTTAAGCCCCTCTATCCTTCCAAATTAGTGATGTCCTTGCTTTAAAGGAATAGTCCACCTATTTAAGGTCCATCTTTGAGCTTTGCGCTGTACCAGTGGCCAAGACTTTTGACAGGCTTAACTGTTGGTATTGGCTCGTTGTTGATGTGGAACATTTCATTAGCAAGCTGGCCTTTGACAATAGAGATGCGGCGGGATTTGCTGAGTTTGATCACCATCCGTGCCCCTTGAATGTTTTTCTGGAGTTTATCCAGTAGGCATTTGGTGCATGCAGGTAGTGTTGTTATTGTTGTCATGCCATCCATGTACTGTAAGTTCGTATTGGAGGAATACGCAGCGCATTCTTCAACTGCTTTCCTCCAACCACCCATCGCGATGCCCGGATGATGAGCTCCATCGCCATGGTAAATGCAAGTGGGGAAATGGTGCAGCTCACCATAATGCCAACCTCGAGGTGCTGTCTGGCAGTTGTGCTAGCCTGTGCTGTGACACAAAACTGAAGGTCCTGGAACTAGGCTTTGACCAGCCTTGTGATGCCCTCTTGGGACTTGGAAGAAGTTGAACACTGTCCACAACATCTCATGCGCCACAGATCCGAAGGCATTGGCGAGATCTAGGAAGACCACATGCGGGTCTTTCTTCTCCATCCTCGTCGTCTGTATCTGGTGCCAGATAACATTTGTGTGTTCCAGACAGCCTGAGAATCCACTTATCCCTGCTTTGTGCACTGAGCTGTCAACAAAGTTGTTCTTCTGTAGGAAAGCTGAGAGCCTCTGAGCCACACTACCTAAGAATATCTTTCCTTCCACATTCAGGAGACTGATCTGATGGAATTGGTCGGTGGTTGAGGAATTCTTCTCTTTGGGAATCAGGATCCCTCCCGCCCTTCACCATGCCGTGGTATAACTCATTTTTCCCACTCTCATCAGATTCCAGAGGTACCTCAATACTCCCGGCGTATTCTTATAGAGTCTATATGGAATGCCATTGGGCCCAGGGGCTGATGATGCTCTTGCCCGCTTTACTGTGCTATGATGTTATCTTTGCTCTATGTAGGGGGCCTTGTTTCCATCTGGTGTTCAGCTGGTTGCATTGGTGGCATGTCACCCGGAATGCTGGCTGGCATGTGCCTCTGGTTATCGGAGTAGGTCTTTGAAGGTAGCTTTGAGGGTCCCAGATTTCTCCTTGACGAAGAGGGCTTTCACAAACTTGTAGGGATCTCTGTAGAAGGCACTCCTCGTTCTCTCCTTCTTGTGTTGCTTTCTCAAGCATTCAGCTCTTCTCAGCGTTGAGGGATGCTGCTTAATGTCACTTTATAGTGCCTCATGTCCTTTCCTCTCCACTTCTGCTGCATTCTTCCACTGTTCTCAGGCACCTTCTTTTCTTCACCAGCCTTTCATTCTCTCTTTGCCTTCTGGACTTGGAATGAGCTGGTTCCTTCAGTACCTTACGGCGCTCGCTTTTCACCCAAAATCTCTTTGCCCCATAGCTGTAGATGACTTCTCCAATCTTGTCCAGCTTCATCTCTACACCACCTTTCAGCCCCTCCAGGAGAAGGACTATTTCTATATTGATGGTTCCCCACTCATTTTTCTGACAAGATTTTGGCCACGATTCGACTCTTTTTTCCCTAACTTGATGGATCTTGAGACCCTTCTCTCATGTTATCTTTTCCCAGATACATATGCAGCTTTGTAGCTTGTGTCCTACCAGAGCTGTTGTTTACGTTGCAAGGTCCGTTACCATGTGGGCCGCCTATGAGTCATCTTCCACCCCCACTCCACCACTCCAGGGTTTTTTTCCTTTCAAACTTTTTGTAGCCATATTGGGTGGGATCGAGTCACTATCTAGTGACCAGCTCCTGCCAACATGCCAACACGAAACTTGGCATGCATTTTGACATGCCTTATTTTGTGTAGTTTTGACCATGTCAGCTAGAGATAGCTGTTAACACTGATTAAAATACCTCACTTTAGCTTTTTCATTTTTAACCAGGTGGCGCTATACATGGAATGGGTGATCATGGGATAGGTTTACATGGCCCCTGAAGACAAGCATATGAAAATGTGGTCCCCCTAGGCCCGATGGTTCTTTAGATATTGCAGAAAAATGTCCGGCCACCTGCTGGCCAGTTGGTATAAAATGTCGTAAATCAATTTGCTGTATGGCCTCCCATGAGCGGAATATCATAAAACTTGGCATGCAATTGGAAGGTGTTATAATGATCTGTTACCTCCTGCTACCTTTTGTTTGACCTTTTTACAGACATTGACAGTTTGTTTTAGCTAAAGATGACTATGATATAGATTTAATATAAAATTGTATCTAAAATGAGAGGAACATATCCAAATTGAATTCCTTGTGTCAAGCAAAGTAGAAAAGGGTTGTAGTAATGACATTATACAACAATTTAAGACTAAAGGAAACCTAGATATAGTCTTTTCTTTTTCCGTTGGGGGCCAATTTGGATTGTATGAATACCAGCCACTAGGGGGTCACCCCAACTTGTATCCATTGATTTTTGAAAACCTTATACCTATATCTAACACCCTGCCAAAAATCAAAAACTTGTCCAGAAGTGCACAATCTTCCTGACTTTGGACGAATTCCCTCCTGACTAATTAGGGAGGATGTAACCAGGCCTATATAGCCAGCCTGTGTTGGGTTTATTTGTTTGTTTTTCCCAATTCAAAATGATTAAAGGGGCAATCTGGTGTGAATCAATCTATACTCCTGGTGTTCAAGGTGACTAAGTCCAGTTGGCAGGTGAGAAAAGAAGAGGAGACTTAAACACATAGACAGAATTGTGAACCTGCAGCTAGGCTACTAACACTAACTGAATGAGGCACAGAGAAACGGTTGGTTAGTCGGTCTGTGTTGTGCGTTTTTTTTTTCTTTTTCTATGGTATATACTGTATGTCATCCTATATGTGTTCTTATGGTGTGTATTATCCTATATGCATCCTATGCATGTTCTTACATGCCACTGGTGAGGGTAGCCTAAGCAGGGGAGCCATGGGGTGTCTTTATGATGATGTTTATGTCCCCAAGGTCGACGCTGAGAAAGACAGGAGTCTGAATGAGAATGTGAAGTTTAGGTGGGCCATTACTGTCAGTCTCACACAACCTGGGGGGGGGGGGGAGTCAAGCCTACACACACACACACACACACACACATACACACACACACACACACACACACACACACACATATACACACACACATATACACACACACACACGCGCGCACACACACACACCTGTCTGCGAAGTGCGAACCAATCGGGAAACAGCACTAATGGTTTCCAGCCAATCAGAATATGGCAGTCGTCGTCCTTCCATTATTTATAGCCTGGTGTCCTCTGGTGATAATCAGAGGTGTGGGGAGAATTTATGTGTGTGTGTGTGTGTGTGTGTGTGTGTGTGAGAGAGAGAGAGTGTATGAGAGAGAGAGAGAGAGAGAGAGAGAGAGAGAGAAAGAGAGGGAGAAAAATGTGTGTGAGTCTAGGTTTTAATTGTACAGGAAGTAACCTATATAATTATTCTCAATGTCAGTTTAACCTCTTGTACCCCAGCATTCTCCTTCACACACACACACACACACACACACACACACACACACACACACACACACACACACACACACACACACACACACACACACACAGCCTCAGGAGGCACTGTGGGGGAAATAATTTTCAGAGTGTCCTTCAGTTTCATCCCAAGGCCCTACAGCATCACTGGCCACTGGGCAGAGGTTATTGTTGGACCTGACCTCTCTCTCTCTCTCTCTCTCTCTCTCTCTCTCTCTCTCTCTCTCTCTCTCTCTCTCTCTCTCTCTCTCTGTGTGTGTGTGTGCGTGTGTGTGTGTGCTTATTTTGGCTGTGTGCTTTGGTGCTTATCACTGTGAGCTACATGACCTCATAATTCACCCACAGGAAGCCACATTAACATCTGAGAGGCAGAGGCGGACTGTGTGTGTGTGTGTGTGTGTGTGTGTGTGTGTGTGAGCGAGCAATGTAGTTTCACTGCACAGAGACTAGCACTCAATTTTCATTACAGTAGCAAATACACCAGATCACACACACACACACACACACACACACACACACACACACACACACACACACACACACACACACACACACACACACACACACACACACACACACACACACACACGGTAAGACCCATTACAGCCCAATCTGTAAACTGCCCCTCTCAAATGGCCCAGCATGCACCTCTGACTGCAAACACCTCATTAGTGCATTTCCCCCATAATGCACTGAAATTGGCACCAGACCAGCCGTGTTTTCAGCCACTATTGGGCCCAAATGACCCTAGGATGGCAGAATGGCCTCTCATGGAAAGGCTATTTGAATGGCCATATATATATAGAGAGATAGAGATTGAGAGAGAGAGAGAGAGAGAGAGTGTGTTTGTGTGTGCGCTTGTGTATGTGTGTGTGTGTCATGGAAGTGTGTCGAAGGGTAAACCTCCAAGGCTATAGGCCTATCTCTTTAGAGGCCAAATGACAGAATGCAAATTTCAGTATTTTGCCCATATTTTTGTACAGCTCTCTTTCTTATAGTGTGTGCGTAAGTGTGTGTGTGTGCGTGTGATGGGTGTGAGTGATGTGCTCTCTGATGTGTATTCGGCATTGAAGTTTAGACTGTTGGTTGAGCAAAGGTGTGAAAGAGCAGTTTCACTGTCTAAACCCTCCGCACCCTTCACAAATGTGTGTTTTCATGTGTTCTTGTGTCTTTGTGTGTGTGTGTGTGTGTGTGTGTGTATGTATGTGTGCGTGTTACTGACTGACAAACAGAGAGAAGAAGTATATTATTTGTCTGTTTTGTTAGGGCATGTGGTGTCTGTTGAGTGTGTGTGTGTGTGTGTGTGTATGTGCGTGCGTGCGTGTGCGCATGTTTTCCCAGGCTCTGGGTTCCGCTAGTGTTGGAATGTTCCGGACTCTAGGAGACAGAGAATAGGGCCAAAAGAGAGCGAGGACAAGAACAGGGAATGAGAGAATGAAAATGAGAGGGAAAGAGAGAGAAAGAGAATGTTTGGTGGGAGTGCGAGAGAGAGAGAGAGAGAGAGAGAAATGTGTTTGAGCGATTGAGAAGCACGAGGGAGAGAGCGTGAGTGATGGAAAAAAAAACATGAAAGAGTGGAGAGGGAGAGGGAGCGAGGGAAGAACAGTGAACGGAAGAGTGAAAGAGTTTTGCTGAGGTAGCAGCTCCCACAGCAGAATCCCCTCAAGGGCCCCACACTGAGCCACAGGGCCTCTCTCTCTCTCTCTCTCTCTCTCTCTCTCTCTCTCTCTCTCTCTCTCTCTCTCTCTCTCTCTCTCTCTCTCTCTCCTCTCACTCTCTCTCTCTCTCTCTCTCTCCCTCCCTCTCTCTCTCTCTCTCTCTCTCTCTCTCTCTCTCTCTCTCTCTCACCCACTCTCACACTCTCACACACACACACACACACACACACACACACACACACTGTCTCTTTCTCTCCCTCTCACACACACCCGACATACAGTACACACACACCCCTCTCATTGCATAACTTGGTTCACCTTTTCTTCTCACAAAGTAGTTTCTTTTCTTCCCATGTTAAACACAATGAGACATTGGGCCACATTAGCCAACATCTCCCTAAGGTTCAAGAGCTCTTGAGTGTACAGTGGATAAAAAAAACCCCCAAAAAACTGAGGTAACGCTTGATGAAGCGCGTTTAAAGTTTAAAAATAGGTGATCGGTGTGCAGTGACTTGGACATTTTATTTAAGAAAACATTGGTTTATGTTACATGTCCTTGAACTGCGTAAAGTGAGGTTGAAGAATGGTTGGTGAATGAGGACCAATGAGATTAAGGAAATGAAGAACATGTGGCATCAATCTACTTGGACAAAGAGGGTTGCAATGTGAGGGGTGTGTGTGGGTGGGTTTATGTGTGTGAGAGAGAGAGAGAGAGAGAAGAGAAAGTGTGCCTCTGTGTGTGTGTGTGTGTGTGTGTGTGTGTGTGTGTGTGACTGATTTTCGGCAAGTAACATGTTGATTGACCATCTTCTCTAAAAGGTGTGAGGGAGAAAGAAAGAGTATGTAAAGCATAAAGAAAATTTGTAGGCACTGTCGATCCACAACTGAGTCAGCGTGTGTGTGTGTGTTTGTACAACACACCTTTCTTCATCCTCTCTCTTCTCACGCTCTTGCAGTCTCCTCCAGCTCTCTTTTGTCCCTCTCTTTCTCTTTTTCTCTCTCTCTCCATCTCCCTTCATCTCTCTCTCCTTCTCTAATGAATAGAGATCCCAATCAAGCCCACTTCTGTCTCTTTTGAGTTTACCTCGGGCCAAAGCACTCGTTCTCAGCAACAGACCACAGGAATACTACAGCCCATCAATGCCTGTCTGTGTGTGTGTGTGTGTGTGTGTGTGTGTTTGTTTTGTGTACTGCTAGATTGGTTTGTTAGGAGCATTATCTTTCTCTCTCTCTCTCTCTCTCTCTCTCTCTCTGTTTAGGCATGTCAGAGCCTTCTGTCGTGGCATTTGATAAGGACTTGTCTTTCCATGGTGTGGTCTCATGTTATCATGTTATAGGTCTGTGAGCCTGCAATGAGCCCATTAGCTCACAGAAAGCACTGCTACTGCTGCTCTCAGGCTCAGGCACACACACACACACACACACACACACACACACACACACACACACACACACGCACTCCTCCGTTTCTGTATGGTGCAGCTGCAGCAGGGATGTCTTTGGCCGTGGGCTCAAACACCTGTGGAGAAAATGATCCTCATAAAGCTCCAGCTGATGATGGTGATGCTGCCTCTGTGTGTGTGTGTGTGTGTGTGTGTGTGTGTGTGTGTGTGTGTGTGTGCGTGTGTGCGGTCTGCTCTGAAGTGGGTGGTTCATGAGGGCTCAGGTGGTGCAGGATATGAAGCATCTAATAACGCTCTCTTTTATCTCTTTTCTCTCTTTTCTCTCTCTCTCTCCCCTCTTCTCCAGGTTGTGTAGCCTTACACTGAAGAAGCTCATTGTACTCAAGGAACTGGACCGGGAGCTCAACTCTGTGGTTATTGCTGTGAAAATACAGGTGTGTGGACAAAACTTGCTATTTTTAGCTTTCTTTTTCTTTCTTTCTTTCTTTCTTTCTTTCTTTCTTTCTTTCTCTCTCTCTTTTCTATCTCTCTTGCTTTCGTTCTTTTGGTTTTCTTTCTTTCCTCCTTGCCTGTTTGTCTCTTTGAAAGGGAGATCATTGGCGAAACCCACAGTGGTTACCAGGGTCTCATTGAGCCGTTGCCAAGGTGACCGCATTGCTCTGTGGGAACAGTGGAGTGGCTGCTGGAACTTTTTTCTGTCTTTTCTTTTTTTTCCCGAGGAATCGGGTGGATTCCGCTGTGGTCACCAAGGTCACTATGACCTCTGTGCTCAAACTCACAACATGGTTGTGTCTGTGGTGCAACAGAATTAAAGGCTTGGCTTCTGTTAGTCACACAAAACCTTAAGAGCAAAAGCAGCCTTAATTCCATGCAGTATTATATGTAGATATCCTTGTAGAAATGAACCTAAACATAACATTCCTAATAACATTCACATTACATGCCCTAATACTTTCTTTTGGTACTAAATAGGCTATGGCAGCATGACATTCCATCAATTTTAGTAACTAATGAAATGTCATGTAGACAATTGCATCAGTGTCAGTACTAATACCGGCTAATACATTAGTTGTCTTTCTATGGAACTGGATCTTAAGTATATCTTGAAGAGACGTATTTAAATACACATGACACAGCACGTCTGGCAGTGCTTTAGATCATCTGTTTCATGTGGGGAGAAAGATATTGTGTATTACGCACTGATACTATTATGGAGGTCATTGCACATGACGCCTTCTCATCTCACCACTCCCTTGCCCCCCATCACTCTTTATTACATCTCTCTCTTTGCATTTCTCCTTCCCCCCATCTTTCCTTTCCTCTCTTCTCTTCTCTCCTCTCTCTCTCGCCATCCCTCCATTTCTCCGTCTCGCTGTTGAGCCCAGGGGTGTCGTGGGTATTCTATTCTCCCCTCGGCGCAGCCTGGCTGTCAGACGGAGCTGCTGTCAGGATTGGCAGCCGGCAAATCCCCGCTGGCTCTTAATCAACGTCGGAGGCCGACTATTTACAGTCCCTCAGCCTCTCCGCAGTCCCTCCGCTGCACACACGCCATACCACACTTACACCAGCCTCACACAACACACCCCCATACACTCATATAGCTAATCCACTGCTGCACACACACTTACACCAGCCTCACACAACACACCCCCATACACTCATATAGCTAAATACACTCCACTGCTGCACACACACTTACACCAGCCTCGCACAACACACCCCCATACACTCATATAGATTAAATACACTCCATACCACACTTTCATCAGCCTCACACAACACACCCCCTATACACTTACTCATATACCTTAAATACACTCCACTGCTGCACACGCACTTACACCAGCCTCACACAACACACCCCTATATACTCATATAGCATAAATACACATTTGTATATGGGTATACCAGTAAAGTCATCAATATACTATTAAGATAAGATAAGATGAGATAAGATCAGACAAGATAAGATAGTACTTAAACTCAAGAAATTGCAGTAGCTCTTGTATATTTGTGATATGCACGTTGCATTTTTTTCTTATAGGACTTACATTTGTCAGTTACTCTTCAAGGCTTAAGAGATGTTCTGCATTTCAGCCCACACAGTCCTGTTGTTCAAGGTCACTCGGTGACGTCAGTAGAAAAAAGAACAAGAAAATTTGATACTGGTTTGATACAACTGGTTCAGCTAAATGAAGTGAATTAAATAAAATAAAGCCGACAGTGAATTCTGTATCCCATTCACACTGACCAACAGGGTGGAAATATGGGAAAGCACTTTAAGAGCTTCGGGAATCAGGCTTTTCCTGCCTGTCTCTCTTTTTTCCGTATTGATACAGTACCTTCCATATGCAATGTCACTACACATCTTGCATTAGTAATTCAATGTATGTGACAAAGGGTAAACCTCTGTGATCCATGATCCTTGACAGCTGTGAATCAGTCTCACAACAATGGCATGTTAGACTGGCTACTTATGTATGCATTCCATACAGTTACCTGTATCATATATCATAGGGGCAACCACCATGCAGTAGATTATACTTTTCATAACTCAGGTAATTGCTGCGTAGCAGCGTTGAGAAACAGCAGGTCAGCAGTGTTGAATGCCATGCCCGACACCTTGGATAAAAGCGTGTGGGAAATGCCACTTGCCCTTACTGAACACTAATGATGCAGACGTGTGTGTGGAGGTGGGACTAATTACAGTGTTGATGCCATTAGAAAGTTCCAGAGCTTCTCAAAGCCAGTCTGGAGGTGGTGGAGCTGCTTAAGGCACGGGAGAAGAGGAGAAGTGTTGTTAGTTGTCATTATGTTGATGTATATTTGAAAGACAACCCAGAAGTACCGTAGCCTGGCTAGGATACTAGTAGTACGAGAATTGTGGGTTAGAATCCCAGCTGCAACCATTGAGCAAGGTATATTAACACACTAGTTGGTCTAGGCTAGTCCTAAAATAATTGACAGTTGACAAAATGTAAATCGCTTTAGATAAAAGCATCTGCCATGTGCTGACATGTAATTTAATATCTAGTCAGTCTTAAATAAAGGGGAACAGTATGCAAAGTCTAAACAGAGGCAAAGTTCTTCTTCATATGCTACAGTTATCTTGTCAAGCAAGCTGTGAGTGATTGACTGATTGATTTTGCCATGCTTTTGAATTATGCCTATTTTTGACTTCCGGCTTCTCCGACAACCCTTCATTTTAAAACTCAGACTTTTGACACGCCTACAGAATCGCTAGTGTTTTTTATGGAGTTGTAAGTTTGTAAGCTGTCATGTAAAATCACGGCTATACCTCTCGATAAAGCATCACACTCACAGCTCACAGAAGACGGCAGAATCTTCTTCCTCACAGCGGATGTCTTATCCCGTTAGCCGCCGCACTCTCTTGGATGTTTACTGAACACCTGTGCTTGCATGCCTGTTTGCTGCAGCTCGTTTGCCAGAAGCTTCTGCCAGACAAGAGATTTATGGCTTCAGATGACAGACAACATGTTCATGCAAAGTATTTGTGTGTGTGTGTGTGTGTGTGTGTGTGTGTGTGTGTGTGTGTGTGTGTGTGTGCAAGAGAGAATGCACCTGAGATGCAGAATGTGAGATGGTTTTTCTACAGTCTTTGAGTAGATTTAATCATTGAGGTTTGGCAGGTCTGCACATTCATGGTGACTGCTTTGAACAGAACTAGGAAAAGAAAGAGTGGGTGTATGAGAGAGAGAGGGAGAGAGAGAGAGAGAGATATGAAATGGGTACTTAAACTGATGGGCAAAGAGAGAGAGAAAGATAGAGAAATGTACGATGAAAGGAGAGAGTGAGGCTATTTACACTGACATCTTTATTTTTGCTTTAGACTCTTCTCCTCTCCCCTCTTCTTTTGTCTTCTGTTCTTCCTCACTGTTCTCTCTCTCTCTCTCTCTCTCTCTCTCTCTCTCGTTTTGTCTTCTTGACTCAGCTCTTTTCTCCCCAAGGTTTGTTACGTATCTGTCTGTCTAGCTGCAAGGTGACAGGCCGGTGCTTCACATTCATGGCACGTATCCAGAACCACAGCCAAGGCCATGTCCTCTCTTTCTCTCTCTCTCTCTCTCTCTCTCTCTCTCTCTCTCTCTCTCTCTCTCTCTCTCTCTCTCTCTCTCTCTCTCTATGTTTTACTATCTCTCTGTCTCTCCTCTGTCTGTCTTGCCCTCCCTTTCTCTCTGTGTATCTCAATCACTCTCTCACTCATTCACAAATACACACACACACACACAAACACACACACAAAAAAAAGCAAAATATACTGAGGATGAAAGCCAGAAAGTCAGGATTTAAATTCATTGAGACAAACAGAAAGGATGAGAAAACAGAATAGAGAGAAAACGTGTGTGTGTGTGTGTGTGTGTGTGTGTGTGTGTGTGTGTGTGTGTGTGTGTGTGTGTGTGTGTGTGTGTGTGTGTGTGTTTAGGGGGTTGTGATATTTTTCTCTATATGCAAAACTGTCAGTATC
>JAODXP020000033.1:13024118-13029118 GCA_027497455.2 Sardinella longiceps | reverse complement strand
GAGGCCCCTACGCTCCCAAGGGTGTGTGTGTGTGTGTGTGTGTGTGTGTGTGTGTGTGTGTGTGTGTGTGTGTGAGAGAGAGAGAGAGAGAGAGAGAGAGAGAGAGAGAGAGAGAGAGAGAGAATGTGCTAGACATTGCTGGTGGCAAAGTTGAGGTGAGCCTATAGCAATACATGAGAGAGAGAGAGAGAGAGAGAGAGAGATATGATCTTGCATATTTGCCAAATACTTACATAATATTTTTGACATGTAACATGAGGCCAAATTTTATTAGTAGTGCTGCTGCTGCTACTACTACTACTACTACTACTACTACTAGACTTGCAGCTCAGTACATATGCACACACATAGTACATAAATACATACATACATGCACATACACATACTGTACATACTTGATGTACTGATAGATTAGGGGAAACGTATGACTGATAATGAATTACCCATGACCCACATGCATAATCAAATAATTAGTTAGTTAGTAAGTGTATGTCCTGGTAGATGGGTGTATGGAGATGTGTGGTGAGAAATGTCAGAGAGAATCTTCACTCCCAAGGCTGTCAGACCTACTCTCTCACTAACTATGCTTTCTCCATTACCCTTTGTGTCTGTGCCTTTGCTTCCTCGCTCTCCTCCCTCTCCTCTCTTCTCTACTCCTCTTCCTTCCTTCCTCCTATCCCTTCATTCTTTCATTCTCTCCTCTACTCTTCCTTCCCTCTCTCGCTCCCTTCCCATTAGTTTCTCTTAATAGCTTTCTGTTTCAGTCTGAATTTTAACACAAGCACGCCGCATGCATGCACGCAGACACACACACACACACACACACACACTCACACACACATTATGAAATGTCTCATTTGGGGGCGGAAGTGTAAAAATTGGAAGCTTCTCTTTTTTGGTCTCTCAAGCTTCCCTTTCAAAGTTGTTTTTTTACTGAGAGTAGTGATGGGTCTGGGCAGTTGCTGGACAGGACTCTTCAAAAGACTGCCCGTAGGCCATAGTCGGCTCGGGAGGAGATCTTTTTTCACGCTGTCTGGTGTTTCATTGGCCATTAGCAGCCGAATAGGAGAGGACTCCAGATCAATGCAAGAGTAGTAGCAGCAGCGCAACCAGCACCCATACATCTGTTCTTAATGAGTGGTGTGTGTGTGTGTGTGTGTGTGTGTGTGTGTGTGTGTGTGTGTGTGTGTGTGTCTCATGTCCGGAGTGGGTCATAAAGTCCATCAGCTGAAGGGCTAAAAGAGGAGAGAAGGAATCCAACAGAATGCCAAGAGAGCCAAGAAAGAGTCACATTTCTGATTGATTTTTTTGTTGTTGACTCGACTATCCTTTTCCATTGAAATTAATGACCAATCCAAACAAAAGATCTGACTCCTGTCCCAAATCACATCTACTTCCTTATTTTAACATCTTTAAATGGACATTTCAGCTTGACCTTAACACGTGACCTTTCTGTCTGGGGAACAGTTCTACCACTCAGACAGACACGGGTTCCTTTGTGGTGAAGGTGAAAGGCTTGTTTGGGTTCTAGCGGATTCTGACTCACCCATGTTGTTTTATGTGTGTGTGTGTGTGTGTGTGTGTGTGTGTGTGTGTGTGTGTGTGTGTGTGTGTGTGTGTGTGTGTGTGTTTAATCTGCAAGTGGAGAAGCCCATTGTTTCTAGTCTGATGACTCAGGCTTTGGCCTCATTTCCTGTTCTGCCCAGAAGGCACAACCTGCCATAAAATGAAGTGTAACCCCTTTGCACTTAGCACTACAAGCGGCCATCCAGCAAGTTTTATTAAAGCCTTGGCAGTAAATTTAGTGCCATCAGAGGCAATATCGTGGGTGTATTTTTCTTTTCTTTCAGTCCCATATGAATTGTGTGCCTGTAATTTAGTGGGCAGAGAAATTTGCCAAGTGCACCAGGGACTTGATGGGAATTGATGTCCAAGGAGCCCACATGGCAATGAAAATGTCTGTGCACTCTGAACAAAATTGTTTTGACAGAGGCGACAGAGGTTTGCGGAATTAATTAGCATACTGAGGATCCATAAGGTTCACAACTACACAAACGTTAATGAAGGTTTTGTCACAACATATCACACTGGTACCTTGCAATTCAAATCACATTATTTTATAGCGTATATGTAGGCAGGTGAATGAGATCTTGCCAAGTCTACGCTGATGACGTGTTAATTTAAAGTTCTGTTGGAGGGATGGTTCTGTGCGTTTCGTGTTTTAATGCAAGTGTGTGTCTGTGGGTGCTCAGGTTCTGGACTCAGACCCAGTGGACCAGACCCAGGAGGTGGAGGAGGACCTGGACCTGTTGTACGACAGCCTGGAGGTCTACAACCAGAGCGACAGCGGCCCCGAGATGGAGGACAACGAGAGCGTCCTGAGCACTCCGAAACCTAAACTCAAGTAAGGGTTCACCCACACATTCATCCAGAAAGACAAGGCACAGTCACATACACATACACACAGATACAGTTCTTAAACACCACACACACACTCAAGCAAGGAGTGTTGAGATACTGACAGACGGATACACGCTAACCCACATAAAGACAAACACACACACACACACATCCGACACACAGACTCTTTGACACACACACACACACACACACACACACACACACACACACACTCCAGGATAAAATTTTGACATTACCATGTCATAATCATGTGCCTCCATTGCAATCCATTTAAAGCACTGAAAGAATCCGTTCATGTCAGCGCCCCAAATATGTGTCACATTCTAATAAGCTGTCACAGCGTTTCCAGAGGCCTCATCATAATTACTCATGCTGGCAGTATGCTTGTTATGTCACTCTCCATCCAGAATGACTAATGACAGTATATGCCATCTGCTGTCTGCGACATGTTTGTGTATGAAGTTAAAAATCAACCATCTCTAATCAAGTGTTAAGCACAGCTGGAGAGGATACTTGGCTAAAGCACTTTATTTATTTTTATATTGTTTGTATTTTATGACCACCAAAACTCTGCACACCGGCTACGACAAAGTGCTCACCACTCCGCTTCCAACATTCTATTCCATTGTTTTCTTACAACCCTGCACACCAGCCCCGAACTCTTCCGCCCTCAATTGTAAATTATGATTGAAGTCTATTTTGTCGGAGCCGTCCATTAACTTCCAGGACAAGAACCAGTCATGATCATTTTCATGTACCGGTATTACGTTTTGCTTTAAAAGAAAAAAACACAAAAGCATATTAAAAAAGGCACAAAAATAGAAAGTAAAGAGCAAAAAGAACTAAGCTGTTTTGGCAAATGAACCCACATGTTTCATAAGTCCTGTTGAGCTCATATATGGGCCCACTCTCAATGTCCGCCTGTACAGACTCAGATTTAACTTGCAGCTGTCAAAACCTTACAAGCAGTAGGGCGCAGTTACACCCTTTCTGTGGCTTTTCCTTAAGGTGGCTTTGCATGCAGATTCTGCTTGTCGATGTCTCTTTATTGTTACTTGTCACATGTACAAAAATATTACCCATGGACTTAACTTAAAGTGTCAGGCCACCATTTGTGGAAATAAGTTCATTTTGCACCTCCCCTCGAGTTAAGCAATTGAGTTTTATCTTTTTTTCTGTTCATAAAGCCGTTCCCCTAGCCTGGCGATACCACTTGCAGCTCCAGCCTAGCATAGATCTTTGAACCGAATTAGACCAGTAGCATCGTGCCCGCTAGCATCACGCTTAAAAGTAACCAATATTTCCGGTAATTTTCCCATTTAAATGTCGTCTCATCTCTAGTTGAAAAATGTGATAATACTTGCAGAAAATGAAATGTGGCGATTTCCTCGGTTTAACTATCTTGGAACTATAATCCAGTTTGGTGTAATAATCAACGCACGTAGTGAGCAGCACAATCATATCACGCAGCGTTTGTTGTGTTTGTTGGACTATTTTCAGGGGCTGCGTGATATGAGTGTGCTGCTGCGCCATGCTACGTGCGTTGATCATTGCACAGAAATAAGATAAAAGTTCCAAACCAATCCGTCCAAAGAAATTGCTACGTTTCATTTTCTGTTAGTATTATTACATTTGCCAACTAGAAAAGAGGCGACATTTAAATGGGAAAATTACCGGAAATATTTGTTACTTTAAAGCGTGATGCTAGCGAGCGCAATGCTACTAATTTGGTTCAAAGATCTATGCAAGGCTGGAGCTGCAAGTGGTATTGCCAGGCTCGGAGAACGGCTTGATGAACAGAAAATTTTTTAAACTCAATTGCTTAACTCGAGGGGAGGTGCAAAATGAACTTATTTCCACAAATGGTGGCCTGACACTTTAAGAGGAGCATTAGAATTCTGCCATAGATGGTGCCTTAGCATTCCAGATTTTCTGTTAGTCACTGTCACTGTTGAGCATGTGCAGTGGTATTCCCAGCCCTCTTGTTTACCTCTTAGGGGAAGTGTGTGTATGTGTGTGTGTGTGTCTCTGTGTGTGTCTTATCCTTTTGTCTCGATGACTAATAGCAGAATACACCATCTGCTGTTTTGCAACGTATTAATTCTTGAGGAATCAAAATTCATCATCTTTAATGAGCTCTCTGGCATTATAAGAGACAGTTTTAGCCAATATACTTCAACACTGACAAATTAGGCTCCTAATGAAACTGCGCAACATTGCATTCATGTTTAGCTCTTGATGGGAGTACAAGTTATCTATGTATCGACTGTCTTTCTCTATGTATTTGTCTATGTATGTATGTGTGCATGTATGTATGTATGTGTGTGTCTGTCTATCTATCTATCTATCTATCTATCTATCTATCTATCTATCTATCTATCTATCTATCTATATCTATTTATCTATATCTATCAATCTATCTATCTCTATCTATCTAGTATTTAAGGAAGAAGAAGATAGCTAAGCTTGAATGCCATATGTAATGTGCAGATTAGAGAGGTTTTTATGTGACTACAACAGCTTGGTTGTTTTGGAGGTGCTGCGTCGTTTTCCTCACACAAGGTGACACAAGGAGAGCT
>JAODXP020000033.1:12989118-13009118 GCA_027497455.2 Sardinella longiceps | reverse complement strand
TGTGTGTGTGTGTGTGTGTGTGTGTGTGTGTGTGTGTGTGTGTGCACGAAAGAGGAAAAGAAAGAGGGAGGGAGAGGTGAAATGTCTCCGGATGCCTGATGTTTCCCTATAAGCAATCTGACTGTATGGTCCTCTCAGTAACTATATACAGAATTATATTAGCATAACGTTCGAGAGAGGGAGAGAGATAAGTACTTGCTTGAATATAGGGCATATTGCGTGTTGAATAGCATATGTTGTGGGTTTAGTAGGGTATATATTGAGTATTTCCCAAAGTCGAGGAAGCATGCTTGGAAGGCTGCTTTTCCAAGTATTCCACATCATTGTCTGTCGGCAAGCACTGTTCCTATGTCAAGGATGCTTCTCAATTCTATCGAGGACAGTCCTTTATCTGTAGATTTTTCAAGGATGCACTGATGGAACCTAGTCTTTGTAGTGTATGACTTCCAAGGCGAGTGTTCTACCTAGGAAGCATTCTCGACTGAGAAACAGTCATTATGTGTTGAATGAATAGTGTATATTGTGGGTTAAATAGGGTATATATTGTGGGTTGCATATAAGGTATATATTGCGGGTTGCATATAGGGTATATATTGTGGGTTGCATAGGGTATATTGTACGAGGTCAAGGAGGATAAAGAATCAAAGGGTTTGGGTGACTCCTAGTGTTTGTTTTAGTTGAAGGAGAAGTGAGTGTGTCGGAGTGAAACACAGTAGAGAACGTAAAGATCACTTGAGGCTGGGGACACTTTGTCCTGCTGTGTGTTGAGAATGAGTAATGAACACGGCGCGGGACAGAGGCACATAAAGACTAAATCACATGGAGAGGGGGAGAGAGAGGCATGAAGGGAATGACGGAAAGAAAAGAGGTGACACTTCTACCCCTCCCCGTCTGTGAGGCACGGCGTCTATGTTCTGTTAGTGTGGAGGAGATACTGTAGCACACAGGAAGGAAGAGATTGACAGCGAGAGCGACTCGACCAATCAGGAGTGGCGGAAGCAGACACTTGTGATCTCATTAGAAGGGGACCTGTGACACGGCCTTGCTGCTCCCATTGAGCCGGTGGGGAGGGGGAGACCTGTAGTATAGCTGCCTCATCACGTGCTGCTCAGGGAACCAGAGGAAAGGCACTCTAGATCAATCAATAGGCACTGCAGTGAATGAATGAGCGAGTGAATGAATGGATGGATGAATGAATGAATGAATGAATGGAGACGGTCTCAAAGACAAAACCAAAAACGGTGCTTGAATGTTGTATTTCGTTCCCAAAAAAGCCTATCATTTTTAGCTTCCTCTACAGTGTCCTGTTTGCATGATGTAATCAGGTGTTCATTTCCTTAATGGCATTCAATGGGTATGTTGATTTTCTCCACATAAGAGATTGAATTTGATTTTTTTGTTTGTTTGTTTGTTTGTTTAAAAATTCATGGAATACTTGAATTAGTAATGAGGTGGTTGCTGTGGTAACTGCATGTCCACGTCAGTAAACATTAATCAAAATTAATATATTGAAAACCATAGAGACGTTTTAAATAAACCCCACACAATTAGCCAACGTGCACAGCAGATTTCCCTTGGTCATTTCTAACACTGATTGGATGACAAACTTGTTTTCCAGTTTGGACATTATGTTTCCTTATATTAATGTTAATATTTAGTATATAGAACTTTGTGTAGTACTTTAAGGTTAAAACACCCATAAATGACAGAAACAATAGATGTTAAAGAAACGTATTACGTAATGTTAAAAATATCAACTAGTATTGGAACGGCTGACATAATATTTTTTTCGGTTTAATCCAAGTGTTCAAGTGCAAGTAAAGCTGTGTTCAAAAACGATTGTCGTCACTCGACTGTCAACCATTGGTGGAAATGCAGCCCGTTGTCGTCCCTCCTGTGCCCCACCCACCTTCCTAAGACCACACCCAGGCTTACACCTGATTGGTTCAGGCTGTAAGGGCCCAGTGCATCTCCCCCAGCATTCGCTCATCAAGTCCTGCCTCTCCCAAAACACACTCCACTCTACACCCCCATGGCATGAGACCTTCACCACCGCTGCCCGCCTGAGACACCATGGGGCCACCAGGGGCCGGGGCATCGCCATGTCTCATCCAATCAGATTTGACATGTTGTTGTGGTTGCCGCCTCCGGCTTACTGTACACATCCAGTGCACACAGAAGCCATCTTGTCATTTACACACACACACACACACACACAAGCACACAAACTGAATACCCGAGTGTGGTTTTGCTAATGTCTCTCTCTATTCTCTTCTTCCTCCTGCTCTTCCTCTTCCTCACCTGCAGCCCTGATGAAGATTCCTGTCAGAAGTTTGTGCCATTTATTGGGGTAAGAGACACTGTGTGTGTGTGTGTGTGTGTGTGTGTGTGTGTGTGTGTGTGTGTGTGTGTGTGTGTGTGTGTGTGTGTGTGTGTGTGTGTGTGGGCGCTTCAGTGGAGAGTTATTGCATATTACTAATTGCTAATACCTTTCTTTCTCTTTGATCAGCTGGTGAAAGTAGGGATCGTGGAACACAGCCTCTCTACTTCTGGTAAGCACGCACACACACACACACACAAACACACAGAGAGAGAGAGAGAGAGAGAGAGAGAGAGAGAGAGAGAGGCAGACTTTATCATGGAGATAATTACATTGAATAAAGGTGTGTGTTATCAGCCCAAGCAGACATGAAGAAGATGCTATCGGCTAGCTGCGGCTGCTAATGCTGTGTGCTTTAATAAAACTCTTATCTCCAGTGCAAGTTCACAAGAGGGAGATAGGGGGACTGCAGTGCACCCACTGACTCCCATCAGATCCTCACTACAGCTTCCTGTCTCATCAGCCAGACACACTTTCATTTCATTTCACCGCCTCTCCTGCTCGTTTCACTCTTTTTTTCTCTCTCTCTCTCTTCCTTTAACTCTTTTCTCCCTTCTTCCTTCTCTGTCTGCAGCTCTTTATCTACTGTATCTATTTACATCCTACTCATCACTGTATTCTCTCAGTTTTCCACCTCTTTCTGCTCTTTTTATCTGTTTTCCTTTCTTTCTTTTCCGGCTCTAACTCTCTCCTCTCTGTTGCTCGCTCTTATTATCTCACTTTTTTTAGGTGTAACTACATTGAAAAGACACAGTTTACAGATTATGTAAACAAAACCAATAAATACATACTAAACATATAAACAACAATAACGTATCATAATAATAAAGATCAAAGCAAAGACGGGTAATTGGCCAATCATTCAGAGGAAAGCACCCTTATGATTCTCTCTCTCTCTCTCTCTGCAGTGGACTCCGATGACTGTATGGTTGGGGGGGTGACCATGCTGTCGTCTCCTCCGCCCCAGACGGGGGCGCAGTACGCCAAAGACATGACCTGCACTCCGCCTTCCTCCCCCTCCGTCTCAAACGCACTCTCTGGAGCAGGGTACGTCTCTCTCTCTCTCTCTCTCTCTCTCTCTCTCTCTCTCTCTCTCTCTCTCTCTCTCTCTCTCTCACTCACACACACACACACACACACACACACACACACACACACACACACACACACACACACACACACAGAAGCACACAGAAGCACACACACAGACATGGATACACACATCCGTACGCATATATAGGGTGAATATGACACATATACATTATGTATGACATTGTGTGTGTGTGTGTGTGTGCAGTTCTCCGTGCACCGGTGGCGAGGTGATGGGCCTGCAGGTGGACTACTGGACGCTGCCGGGCATCGAGAAGCGCAAGGAGGGCGAGAAGAGAGACGTGGGCGTCAAGAACACGCTCAAGAGCAACTTCCGCTCGCTGCAGGTCTCCCGTGTGCCTGCGGGGGGCGAGCTGGCGCCACCGCCTGGCATGGCCATGACCGTCGTCATGAAGGAGAAGAACAAGAAAGGTGGGTTTGGGATTGATGAGGAGAGGTTAAGGTAACCTGAATAATAATAAGATGACCCTTATTAGACCTGACTAATGAATCTGACCCTTCTTACACTGGCGATTGGTACAGTGATCAGTTGTTATTACCTGTTGCAAAGGATTGTGGGGCGTTGAAGGGCATTGTGGGGCATCAACTGTCTCATGTGTTTCCATAAAGGATGCCTCAGTGTAGTTCCCTGAAAGGAGGCACTGAAGAATCTGTCCTAAGTTTTAAAGAATCATTTACGGCTAAATATTTGCTGGTCATGTCACTACAGTAGGAAACCTTCATTAGCGAACCCCAAGCTGAGGGAGAAAGACCAAGAAAGGAAGCATTAAAGTATCTATCCTAAGTTATAGAGAATCATTTATAACTAAATATTAGCTGCTCATGTAACCAGCAGAAAGTAGAAAGTAGAGAGAGACAGACCCAGAAAGGAGGATACTGTTGGGAAATGATGAGTATTAAATCTGGGTTTGTATTCTGGAAGCATCTGTGGCATAAATGACTATAAATTCAACTGAATTTCAAAAGCCTTTGTTACGTAACACAGATGGCAGTAGATCTGCTGGACAGCGTTTTGGACACAACTACAGAAATAACTGCGCTGTCTGTCTGTGGAACCTCAAAGGCCTCTAGTCCTGGTGCTCTTTAACTACTGTAGGCAGCAGCGTGCTCTTTCCAGATAGCACATTAGAGACATTCTAGCAGCCAGACAGCCCAGCCAGGCCTCTTCAAACCGCCACAGAATATGAAATATGATCAGCTGAAACCGCCAGAGCCCTTAGACCACAGATCCCACTGAGTCAGTGAGTGAGCGAGCGCCGATTCACTCCACTGATTGCGCTACACTACACCGACATTCATTTCGTCTTCCTGATCTGATCGTAGGCCTGTGTTCATTTCCTTGTGTTCTCAGAACATCTCAAGTCCCTTTAGTGGAGGTTTTGTCTTTTGGTTTTTGTTTGTTTTTGGTCGGTGTTGTCAAAGGCCCTTAGACTTCTGAACAAGCTAACCGTGTGTGTGTGTGTGTGTGTGTGTGTGTGTGTGTGTGTGTGTGTGTGTGCGTGTGTGCAGTTATTTTCCTGAGCAAGAAGCCCAAAGAGAAAGATGTGGACTCGAAGAGCCAGGTGATCGAGGGCATCAGTCGCCTCATCTGCACTGCCAAACACCAGCACACCATGCTGAGAGGTACGGAGAGGCAGATACACACACACACACACACACACACTGTGTACGCATGCACACAAACCACACTTACACAAACACTAATTTGAGAAACAGAAACATTGTCACATTGAGAAACTCATCTCTTGTATGCAGGGACACATAGAGATACAGTCCTACATACTGTATGTGGCCAGACACTCTGGACTGTCAGATGTCAAAAATCATGTCTGCTGAGACAAAAATTATGTCTTTTCAAGTTCCAAGCTGATTCATTTTTGGTCAGAATTTTCAGAACTATTCGAATATGGGGGTGTTAGCCACAGATTTCAGAGTTTTTGGCATGAACCAGAATGAAGCTGGTGCTCTAATGATGAAAAAACATGTGGCAGCTCTGTAGTACTCTGCTGCCACCCTGTGGCAGTATTGAGACCAACACTACCAGAGTTTCTCCATGGATTTATAGAAGTGGATGTCCATTGTCTTACAAGTACAGTAAAAATAGATAAGAAATCGGAGTAGTATTTTTCTAATTTAGTTTAAGTATTCTTAGTCCCCTGCCATTGTACCGTTTTATAGTCTTGAAACATCTTAACCAGAGGATGGCCATATGAGGGTATCTGACTGTAATGGCATGTGATCAAGGAAAGTGGAGTGAAATTGCAATGCAAACTCAGAGCATGGGCTTGGAACCAAACCCAAGTTATCTGATTGATCAGTCCAACAATGTCACCCACCGCTGTTTTTCCACGCCCGCAAAGAGTTCATTCTGTTAGGTGTAATTTTGTTTCTCTCCCTCTCTGCAGTGTCCATTGACGGCGTGGAGTGGAACGACGTCAAGTTTTTCCAGCTGGCCGCCCAGTGGCCCACCCATGTCAAGCACTTCCCTGTGGGGGTATTCGGCTACACCAAGCCCATATGAGACCACAGGCAACACCCCACCCCACCCCACGCCTCACCTACACCTTCTTCCCTACAGCACTCCTTCCACACACACACACACACACACACACACACACACACACACACACACACACACACACACACACACACACACACACACACACACTCCACACCTCACCCTCTCCTCCTAATATCTCTGAAGAATTGCAACCCTCTGTGTGAGAGACAGACAGAGAGAGAGAGATGCAGAGAAAGAGGGATGGGGTGACTGAGCTGTTACAGTTTTTTTGGAAAGGAAAAAAAAATACAACAAATGTAAGAAAGCAAGACAGAAAAAAGAATGAATTTCATGGGTGAGTTGACTTGAGTGAGTGAATGAATGATTGAACGGAAGTAAAGGACAAAGTGATTTTCCTGTGGAAAAAAAAAGAATCATAAGGAGCGGTGTTGATTTCTGAACCTGTGTGAGCCTGTGTTGCCCACTTAACCCCTATACTGGATGTTGTCATGGTGATTGTTGATGTTACTGATGTAAAACTTCCCATTCTATCCAGCTGAAATAGGAGGACGAGAAAAAAAAAAGAACTGTTTTTACAATGTGTTTTCAAGCGTATGTGCTGCCTTTAAAAGATGCAAAAAAAGAAAACAAACAAAAAAACTGACACATTTCAGTTAATAGTGTGTGTTGCCTGGAGGAGATGGTAGCCAGCATATCAGGCAGCTAGGTTTTGCACTTTGTGTTTTGTACAAAAAAAAAGTGTTATGATTTTTGTTAGTTTGTTTGTTGGTTGGTTAAGATGTTATTATTTCTGTGAAATCCTGTGAGTAGGTGCTCTTTTTGTGCTGTGTATAAAACAATGGGTTGGGAGATGTGTGTGTGTGTGTGTGTGTGTGTGTGTGTGTGTGTGTGTGTGTGTGTGTGTGTGTGTGTGTGTGTGTGTGTGTGTGTGTGTGTGTGTGTGCATGTGTGCGTGTGTGTGTGCCATAGTGTGTTAGGGTGCCTAGAGAATGAGGTGTTGCTCTGAGACAGAACTATTTCCCTCTATAACCAGAGAGGAATGTACTTACTCCTGTTACAGTGGATATTTTTAGTCCTCTTTCAGTGACTTTCAACTTTCTTTTTATATATTCTATAACTAGGACTTGATTTGATTTACTTAACTAGTTAGCATTCTTGCCTTTTTTTTCATTTCAATTGTGTGTGTGAATTTGGACACAGATACTGAATTTGGATACATCAACTCATTTGACTTAGGAGGAGGCTGGAGGAGTCTTATGCTCATTCATCATACAGATTGAGTTAGAGATGAAGAAAAGATGAACAGAAAAGTTCTCTCTCCCTCTCTCCCTCCCTTTCTTCCTCTCTTCCTCTCTCTTTCTCTTTCCCTCTACACTACAGTTCTCTATTCACAATTCACTACAGTTAAGGCTTACCACATACTGTGCTTACAACATAATTGGTCACCACATGGATGGGAATGCTGTGTTGCATCTACCCCCAGCTAAGCTAGGCTAGGCTATTGAGTTATTGGCAGTACAGGAGTTACTTGAGCGTCTGCTCTTCTCATGCCTGTTGTGGCTGTAGTGCTGTAGCAGCACACATAGCATCCCTGTGGAAGCACAATGCTAGTCCTGTTGCTAAAACAGACACTTTTCATATAGCAATGTGTCCCCTTAACATAAGCCTTGAGATTTGACTGTCAAGTTGAGTGGGGGGTGTAACAGGACGATACTCCGCTGATGTGGGCATGGTGGACATGGGCATATTTTGGGGATGTCTTTACTTCTACTTTTAAGGGCTGATAACCACTCTGGGGCTTTGGGTGGATTGGGGTAGGGGGGTAGATCTCCCACTTCAGGCAAAGACTCTTTGAAGATTTACTGTATGTAGGTCTTCTCTCTCTCTCTCTCTCTCTCTCTCTCTCTCTCTCTCTCTCTCTCTCTCTCTCTCTCCTTTTTCACAAGTTTTCTTCCTCTCACTGTTTGATCTTCTCTCTGCCACATAACAACCCTTTAATTGTGCGAGTGTGTTTGTGTTGCATGATGACTTTATCTATGACCGTTTGGAAGTGATTGGTTTTGCCGTGAGGGGAGTTGTTTTTTCCCCCGAAAGCTCTTTAAAAGGCCATTTTGACTTGATGTATAATAGTGTCTAAGTGTCATCTAAAGACTACGGTAAAAAAAAAAAAAATCAAGAGAATGTCATTGGGTTTTGAATGTTTATATACTGTGTGTGTTGTGTGTGTGTGTGTGTGTGTGTGTGTGTGTGTGTGTGTGTGTGTGTGTGTGTGTGTGTGTGTGTGTGTGTGTGTGTGTGTGTGTGTGTGTGTGTTTATTAACCAGGGTGTCATATAAAGACGCTTTTGCCTCCTGTTTTTGAAGAAGGGGTTTACTGTGAAAGATTTGGTGATCCTATGGAACTTGCCTAAAGGGAGTGTGTGTGTGTGTGTGTGTGTGTGTGTGTGTGTGTGTGTGTGTGTGTGTGTGTGTGTGTGTGTGTGTGTGTGTGTGTGTGTGTGTGTGACAAAACTGGAGTGGAACTTGGAGCTTTGATCCATTGATTTGAGTGGATATTGTACAAAGTTGACTGTAAATCTCTGACAGAACTGTGGCTGTTTATCCAGCACCCACTCCACCCACCCCACCCCCTCTCCTTACTTTCTCTGTCTCTGAACATTTTGGTGGTGAAACTTACAGTATACAGTAACTACAATCTACAGTGTGTGTTGTTTTTCAATGTTTATTGTACAAATTACCCTTTTTTTGGTCAAGAAGGTAAGAGATTTGAAGGCCTGTGAGCAGTCAAAAGGTGAATTTGCCTTTTCTTTCTTTGGGGCCATAGAGAAAGAGAAGCTTTCTCCCCCACACACACTCAACTGACTCCAGGCCAGTTGTATCCTCATCTTTTTAAAGCACTACCTTGTCTGCCATTTTGAGAAGACTGCCCTTCGGTCCAACCGACCGAGAGCTAATGGGACATTATTACATGTACTCTTAAATTGGGTCAGATCTGGTTTCTTTTGAAATTTTTAAAATGCGGACATATTTGCACAAAGTTTTTTTTTTTTTTTTTAATTATATGACAGTATTCTTTTTTTAAAAAAAGAAATGTAGACCACTGAGGAAAATAAATGTTTTGCTCGATCTTTTGTATAGTTTTTTTGCGTATGTACAAAACAAATGGTATTGTTTCATATCGTTTAAACTTTTTTTTGTGTGTGTGCAATGTTGTACACATAGCTTTTGTGTATACCAGAAACTTTCAGATTTTCAGATTTTAACCTGGCTTGTGTTGTTCTGAAGAACAATTATTAACTGTTCATTGTTGTGGTTGTTTTTATGAGCCTTTTTTAAAGGAGTTGAGCTCTTTTCTAGATGAGTTTGTTTGTTTTCTTTCTTCTGACATTTCAGCTTGTTGGTGAGAGATTGTGGCTCCAGACAGTGTGATGAGGTTTTATAAGTGCACAGGAGAAGACTTGTGTGTTTGTATTGTTTTTCTTTCTCTTCTCTCTCTTTTTTGTATTTGACAAATACTTAAATTACTATTCTTCAAATTCATACATGAGAATAAAAAAGAATAAGGAAAAAAGAGAATATTTGTCTGACTGTCCTTTTATTACTGTTTTTTTTACTATTATTATTCTCAAGGCTGCTTTTTTCACGTGATGATGTGTAATAGTTTTATAATAAGCCTACAGCCTTAAAACCAACAACCAGCAGGTGGCACTGTAGATGTGCAAATAGGCCTTGGCTATTGGTAATTTGTGATTACATATCAAAGCCCCCAAGTTTCATCATCTTCGAAGCAGGCAGAGGCCTTGTATTTTACCCGTAACGCCATCATGTTAGTTTTCCTATTAATGTCTTTATTAACCACTGTGAAAGTACATGGGAAAGAGCAAAATTAAAAAACGAATTGAATTGGAGCAACTGGCCATGTGAGGACGCAAAGTGGTGAAATCTCGTGGGCTATTAGAAGGTAAATACAATGTTTGAGAATTTGTTTTATATGCATTCTTATCACCCCACTCTTGTCCTAAACAGAATCAGCCACGCCCGATGCTGGCTGCAAGTGCAAAAAAAAAAAAAATCAAAACAAACGTCATCTCAAACCCGCGCTGAGCACACTGGGACGGTACAGTCCGCCCGCTAGCAGACATTTTGGATTTAAAGTGACAAAGAGCCCCAGGCTGTGTGATCCATTGAGGTGATCCGCTGTCGGGACATAAACACCGCTACAGGGTAGAGTGACAGCCACCTACTCTTTCTCGCAGCTCTATGAAAGTGAACCCCATCGTGAGGTAGGAGCACGGTGCGTTTGTTATAGAATGGAGTTGTCTTGACTCTTCCTAAATAGTCTCGTCTTTCGTCGCCTTTTCGAGCCGTGTTGTTGAGAAGCGTCGGTGACTACTGGGGATAGCTGCCCGATCACCGAGTCGACGTGAAGTTGCCAACCGGCGAGGGAGTGACTGGAATCACTGGTATGTAACGTTAACTGCGGAGATCTACTGTACAAATCTTCGTGTTTGTGCTTACAGTCATCCGTTGACGCATAGTTATCGTAATTTACTTACTGAAGGTAATCATCAGACAAACATTTCCCCAATGTCATTTTATGTTAGCTGCATTAACCTAACGTTCTTTGCGTGCTAGCGTTGGGTGCACACACCTGCCTTGTAATCTGACGTAAGACACGGGCAAATTGTTGATGACTTGCCAGAAAATACGGAATTTGGTGTTCAAAACATTTGGTGTTCAAAACATATGGTGTTCTACAAAGTCACCTCATTGTGCCATGGGATATATTTGCATTGCTATTCACAATCTCGCCACATTTACTCTGTGTTGACACGATGGCGATTAACTGGATTATCAAAGGCTGCAACCTTGTAGGCTGCTAGGCAAGGGTGGCTGACGACCAGTTAATGTACAGTGACTACAGTCAACTGTAAATTAAATAAAGATCCAGGTTCCTAATACACCACAGTGTAGTATAATGTTAAAGTTACGTATGCCATGTTTTGTCCGAGACCAGAATCAGACAAAAATCTATTCTGAAGCCTTCATCGATAGGCTAATTCTTAGCTGGGGTATAGCTGTTATCGTTGCTGCTAACATAAGGTGTGTGAACTTCAAAGCCTTATCGTTGTGGGTGTAAGGCAGGGCATTAAGGAGCAAAGTCCACATAGACAGACTGCCACCATGTACTTTAAATGATGGTAACGTCATTTCTGCCTCACGCTGTGGTACCTCATTTTCTTCTCTGAGAATGCTTGTCTCTGTCCAGTCTGAATTTTGCATAATTATTATAAAACCATCTCGCGTAGCTTTGGTGCTTTGCGCGCGCTTGTGTGTGTGTACTGTATGTTTGTGGATGCGCGCGCTCTGTTACTTTCTGTCTAGTAGGCTAGTGTGTGAGACAAGTGTGAAACAACTGTTTACCTTATCACCATCTCCATCTTATAGTCTATGGTGTTTATCTCTTGTCTCTCTCTCTCGCCCTCCCTCCTCTCTCCATAGAGTCACCGTCATGCATGTCTCCCCAAAATTACTCTGTACACAGATAGTAGGCTAGCCTGTTTGGTTTAAGCATGTTATTGGATACTTACTAATGCGTTATTGACTTGACAAATAAGACATTCATATTGCCAAAGCGATTGTATAACGTATGAGTGGTGTGCATGGAATTAAAAAAAAAAAGAAAGAAAAAAAAAAAACAGGGAAATGTGTACATAGGTGTTGGTAAACATTGCATACATTATTTCAGCCAGGCTTTGTTCTCATGTCAAATATGGCAGGCTTCTGTGGGCGGAAGTCAGTTGTGTTAATGATTCTGTCTGAAAGTGTAGGGGAGTGTTGCCAGAAAACTGAAAGGACGAGGAATGACTTCCCTTGCTGACACACACATTACAGCTGGTGGACAGAATCTTGTTGTGAGAAGACAGGGTAGTTGACAAGTCTGTTAGATGACCTCATGTGAAAGCTAAGCTGTGACACACACACACACACACACACACACACACACACACACACACACACACACACACACACACGTACACTTCCCTAGAAAGAGGGCTCGCCTCAGCAACATAAGTATGGTCCATCAAAAACTGATCTCTCTCTCTCTCTCTCTCTCTCTCTCTCTCTCTCTCTCTCTCTCTCTCTCTCTCTCTCTCCCTCTCTCTCTCAGTATAGCTGTTATGTCTGTCTCCTCAACCCTCATCTAACCCCATTGGCTCATTAGTCCCATGAGGTGAGGAGGTCACTATAGCAGCACAGGGTAGTCATCTCACACACACACACACACACACACACACACACACACACACACACACACTCACACTCCCTGACCTCAGACAAGATGGTGTAGGCCTAAAATCGAATGCTCACTGCAAATAAAAACGCAGACCATAGACATATTGGTACAGTGAAGAGAGGGCATATAAGTCATATGAGATTTATTGTAGCTTATATAAATTGCACCTCAGAGCTCCCCTTTTCCATCCATCCATGAAGATGTTACAGCCCTGTTGTATCTCTGTCAGATAGCCTACAATTCTGCTGCCAGCTGTGAACTGTTTTAAAGCATCACACTCAATTCTATCGACAGAAATGTTGTTAGAGACACCTAGAAGAGATAGTAGAATATCATACTATCAGTGTACAGTGCAGCAACACAGTCTATTGACGGAAACTAGTATTGTTCTGTCATGACTGAGTGGAATGGTAATAGACAGAGACAGAGCTGAGTTGGGGGTTTCTGCCCTCTTATGTGCACATGCCACATAGCCGCAACAGTGCATGCATCCACTCCTTCATCTCTCTCTCTCTCTCTCTCTCTCTCTCTGGCACACACACATGCTCACAATCACATGTTGTACCCCTGCAAACTCACTCACACACACATACACCCCAGTGACCAATAGGAGGCTAGCGCTCTGCCTGTGAACTGGGTTGCTGGGCTGTGGGGGAAGTATTGATCAGGGTCTGCCCTGGCTTCCTGTAAAGTCCTCATAGCCACAGGCTGTGCTTATCAAATTATACACTCACCAGAGAGGGAGAGGGGGAGGGAGTGGGGAAAACAGAATAATATCAGACCTTTGTGTGTGCCTGCGTGCGTGTGTGTGTGTGTGTGTGTGTGTGTGTGTGTGCGTGTGTGTGGGTCAGATGGTTTTTACTGTACGTATGTGATGAACATCTGTGGGTGATGTGACTCAGTCAATATTGGATTTGCGTCTGTCCCTGTGGGACCCATTTACTGGTTACGACCCAGGAAGGGCATGGTAGAGTGGGCGTAGGCTGGGCAGTGGTTATACCTGATGGGGAGACTAGCTTAGAATAAAGGCAGTCAGACAGACAAATAAAATGATAAACCTGGATAGGACATAGGCTAGCATAAGCTATATCAACACCAGAGAATGTTTTTTTTAGAAGCAGGGCAAAGCTGAATGACATTTTAGCCTAGTTCCAGAGCCTTAAAAAATCATTCATATCACACCATCTACTGAGCCCTCTTGAAGTGTGTGTGTGTGTGTGTGTGTGTGTGTGTGTGTGTGTGTGTGTGTGTGTGTGTGTGTGTGTGTGTGTGTGTGTTCTATTGATCAGTTTTGAAGATGACTTAACATTTTTCCAATGCAATCCATTTGGTGAATCTAGATTTACATATTCGACTGCTTGATTATATAATTGATACAATATAACATAATTGGGGAAATACTTTTTTAGATTTGGTGGTCGGTGGTACAGCTGGGCTTTTTCTGGAAACCCTTTGCTCTTTGGACCTTTCACAAATGTGACTTCCATAATGTAGATCAGTAACTAGCTTTCATTTTTCACACATAAAATGTAGAAAATCACATTTTGCAAAAATTTCATTTTGACTTTCAAAAAATATGACCTCCATAATGTAGAGCAGTTAGCCTGGCTGTAGAACAGTACTTGTGTTTTCCCCTCAGTCTCTCCACGCCAAACTCTCAGTGGTGCCAGTAGATCAAAAACTCTGTGTGGCCTAGTTGTTTGCACAACCTTCTGACCTGCTTCTTTATAGCCGAGCTCTGTGTGTGTGTGTGTGTGTGTGTGTGTGTGTGTGTGTGTGTGTGTGTGTGTGTGTGTGTGTGTGTGTGTGTGTGTGTGTGTGTGTGTGTGTTTCTAGCCTAGCACTCGTACCGTTTTATCTCCTCCTTCTTTCTGCTCCACACTGACCTTTGAGTTTAAGACATTTCCTCTCCTATCCGCCTGCATTCTTGAGAGTAAAAGGCCTGTGTGTGTGTGTGTGTGTGTGTGTGCGTGTGTGTGTGTGTTTAAAAGTTAACCTGAGATTGACTGAGATGGCCTTTTTCCCCAGAGGGAGGTCTGCTAAGTGTCGGTGGGGATGTTAGTAAATGTCTAGCGTACCTCAGCATTCTATGGCTGGAGTCCTGCAGAGGTGCTTGGTTAGACTACCTTGTTAGCTTGGTTGATTGATGATGCTGTGTGTGTGTGTGTGTGTGTGTGTGTGTGTGTGTGTGTGTGTGTGTGTGTGTGGCCTAGACGCTACCAGCTAAAGCAAAGCCAGGTAATTGGCCAATTTCAGTGGAAAGCACACTTGTGATGTGGTGTCTCTCTCTCTCTCTCTCTCTCTCTCTCTCTCTCTCTCTCTCTCTCTCTCTCTCTCTCTCTCTCTCTCTCTCTCTTGTTTCTGGTGGTGGTGTTGAGTCAGAGGCTGAGTCAGGTCCAGTGCCTCTCTGCTGCAGCTGTGGGGTGGCCGCAGACTGAGGTGACTTCACAGCACACACACACACACACACACACACACACACACACACACACACACACACACACACACACACACACACACACACACACACACACACACACACACACGCCAATCTGAAGTCATTGCTCTCTGCGGAAATAGTGTAGTTGCCAGAAAGCTCCACCAGTAGAACACACAAGGACACGCCTGTGTACACAAACACACAGACACACACAGACACACACACACACGCATGCGCGCACACACTTGGTTAGTGAACAACAACTGTCAAGATGCTCTCCGCATAAGTGCTTACACACACACACACACACACACACACACACTATATGCGCACACTCAAACACACAACTCATCCCAACCACAGTCAATACTCAGAGATGACAAATATGTTTACCCTCCAGAAACCAGTGAGTGCCCACACACACACACACACACACACACACAGACACACACACACACACACACACACACACACACACACACACACACACACACACACTCTAGTGCTCTGTCATCTGAGTTCACCGCTGTTACCAGTGAGGGTTTCTGGTCTATGAAGAACATGAAAGAGAAGCCAGCAGTTTGGGACATTGCTGAAGTTGCACTTCTCCCTGTCTGTGTGGCACACTGCAAACATTACAATCATTAGCCTGTTATTTGCTCCTTTTGATTATTGCGTTTTTGCTTGTTTTCCACGCGTGTCTGTGTGTGTGTGTGTGTGTGTGTGTGTGTGTGTGTGTGTGTGTGTGTGTGTGTGTGTGTGTCTGTCTGGTTGTGATCGGTGCCAGGAACACAGAGTGAGGTCCGCCCATTGTGTCTGTGGCTTCTGATTCCAAGCAGTTTAAAAGCCAGTCAACAAAATAAGCCTTCACAATTTTTGGCTTCCATTGTTTCATGAATTGAAGAGGTTTGTTAAATTAGCTTGTTTGTTTTATTCACGTTCAGAAGGGATTGTCTTTCTCAAATGAAAACCATTGATGCTTGCATATACAGTATGCTCCCTATATTCCTCTCCACATGATAAAATGATTGATTGGGTTGTGTCATCATCACACTGCTACAGATGATGTCACACAATTTTTGAAAGCATGACCTGGCGATCCTGACTGCAGTGATGTCATCCCGCTCAATAACTGCAATCTCGCCTAGAATACCCTGGGGGATTATTTGGTGATTGTTTTTTTATTTTATTTATTTATTTTATTTTTGTTTGTTTGTTTGTTTGTTTTTTGGAGGTCCTTTGCAGAGCTTGTTTTGTAATGCTTGGCTTGCTCCACTGACTGACAGTCTGTCAGTGGTATGTCAGTGTGTCCCGCACACTGTGTCCCACAGAACAGGTAGCAATTTGTGGTTCTCCCCTAGCCCAGAATCTACACATACTGTAGCGGTAGCACAGGCTATCCCTCAGCCAGAGAGCTATGATATTCAACCTAATGACCACTCTATGTGGGCAGGGAATTGTTCGGTTGTTTGAATCCTGTTGTGTGCAAAGGCTGTTTGACAGACAGCACAGATTCTTGAGCCATGGTCTATCCTTTAGGACCAGATTAGACATTATATTCTGTTGTCTGGCTTGTCAGGCTAGTGCTCCCCTGGTGCTGGTGAGGGAATCGAGTCGTATCAGAGACTATTCAATTCAATTTTATTTGTAGAGCGCACAAATACAGTACATTGTCTCGCGGCGTTTTACAGACAGTACGGGAAGCATCCATGAGATTCAGGGGCAAGGAAAAACTCCCTTTGCTATGTAAATAATTTGTTTTGTAGGAAGAAACCTTGGACAGATCCACGCCTCATGGACCCAGCCTACCTGCCTGGGGCCTAATAAAGTATCCGTAAAGTCTGATGCATAGATTGACCATGGTTAACACAAAACAGTATGAGTACTGAATGTAAACTAACTTGTGTAACAGACTAGTCTGAATGTAAACAGACTAGTGACTATAATCACTGGAAAGGTAATATTGTTGTGCAGTTTTAAATGACGTTTGATTGGAAGCACTTAGCAAACTATACATATTACCTAGATACACTTTTTTGTAAAACATCTTTTCAAATTACGTTCGCAATAGCTATAAGATATTTATCTTTTCTGGGCACAGAGTCAAAGGCGAAAGGTGTTTGTTTTAAAGGTGGCCACCTTGGGAACCCAGAGGGGAATGTACCAATGCACTGTGTCTGTCTCGGTGTCTGTCACCATATTAGCACAGCTTGTGTGGATACTGGCTCTGTGCTCACCACCATGCACCCACCTGTGCTCTGCATTTCAGCAGGATTGTTTACCTGTCAACATCCCAATACTGTGGGAATGTGCATGGGGCTGATAGGTGCTGCTAACTTTTTAGTGTGTGGTTAAGAGCACCATAATCATTACTGCATTAGTAGGGAGTTGTGTTGCTGTAGTAGGACACTGTGTTGTGGCATAATGTGTTGTGTTACGAGTATTGTGTGGTCATCTGTTGTGTTGTGTTGTAGAATATTTTGGGGTGGGTTGTAGAGGTAGACCGATATATCGGTGTGGCCGATATATCGGCCGTTTTTGGACCATTTTTAACTTATCGGCCCATATCGTTATCGGCCTCCCACATATCGGTTTTAGCCGATATTTGTTTAAATACACTAAATATCTTATTTCACTTAACGCATTCAGATAGAATATTTTATCATCCTTGCACTTAGTTACTTAAATTCACATTTATGGTGGCCTGTGTTGAATTCTCCCTATCTCTGTGCGAGACACCAGCCTACCAAAGGGGACTGCCTGTCTTTCCCTACGTGCCATGCAAATGAACTCTATGACCGATTTAACGCACATACTGTTTCAAAATGCATAGTCTTAGAGTTGAGAAACATGAAAACTCATATGAAAAAGAAATCTCATAGCCTATAGCTTACTCATTAGAATTATTATGTTGGCTAATTTATGACCATTGTAATCCCCCTCATTTAATCCTGTATCTCATGAATGGTCTTCTTTTCTAAATTTTACAGAGATTGAGCAAGCAACTCAATGTGTTTCTTTTCATGGAATTTGGAAATATTTTTCCTTTTATATAAATCTGTCAATTAGCAGTCCAGTCAAACAGGTTAAAAAATGACAATATCGGCCCAAAATATCGGCCATATATGGGTTATCCGCTACCCAGAGGCAATAACCCTAGTGGGTTGTTGTGTTTTGTAGAATATTGTTGTGGTGTGGGTTGTGTTGTGCTATATAGGGTATAGTGTGGTGTGGTGTTGTGTTGTGTTATACAGTGTTGTGTGGTGTTAGGCTATGTTATGTTGTAGAGTATTGTGTGGTGTGGTGGTATGTTGTTGAGCTGTTATGTTGAGTTGTCTTATTATACAGTATTGTGTGCTGTGTTGTGTTGTAGGTGTTGTGTTATAGGTTGTGCTGTGCTGTGTTGTGCTGTGCTAATGTTCAGTGAAGTAATCCCTCTGAATGTACTGCTCCGCAACCACCCAAGCACTCCAAGTTATGATTTCAAGGTCTATTTATTTTGTCCCCACTAGTGTTGGATAATCATCTCTAAGGACGATTCAGATTCAGCTGTGCGTCCTCCAAGTCACTCCAGTAGAATGACCGAAAGTCTAATACACTCCATTTCATGTGGTACAGAGGACAGTGTACACTAATGTGTGGCTAACCTTTCTGTTCACGACAATAAGATAAGCCTCACATTCCAGTCAGAGAAAACAAATATACACCTTCACACACACACACACACCCACCATGTGAGTAAGCCTAGTGCCCCAGCCCACACACACACACTGTGCACACATGCACCTGTCCCAAGTCTTCAACACACACACACACACACACACCTGGGCGTCGCCTCAAACAGACTGATAGAGTAAATCCTCCCAGGCCTCCTCTGGTGTCGTGGCTAAAGCCTTCTGCTGGAGCCCCTAGCAACAGAGACAGCGGGAGCGTCATCACATCCCCCACAATTCCATCCTTCTCTTGGAACGTGAAAATGTCCCTTGGCTACTGAGAAGAGGCACATAACAGAAACGTGTGTGTGTGTGTGTGTGTGTGTGTGTGTGTGTGCGTGTGTGTGTGTGTGTGTCGTGCCTGTGTGTGTGTGTGTGTGTGTGTGTGTGTGTGTGTGTGTGTGTGTGTGTGTGTGTGTGTGTGTGTGAAGAGATGAGGCGTGGTGAATGGTGATGCATTAAGCTATCTGCCCTCTGCATTATTTACAGTGAGACATGCGGTGAGGAACACACTCATGCACACTGTGTGTCTGCATCCCTCACACTCTCCCTCTTCCCACCTGCTGCCCTGGATATCACTCTCTGTGTCTCAGCTCTCACCAGACTGCTGGAGACTATACACTAGCTTAGATTCTGGGTACACACACACACACACACACACACACACACACACATACATACGTACACACACACACACACACACACACACACCGGTTCTGTCTCAATGTCATACATGCACCACACCATGTGGGAGCTCTGTGTGTGTGTGTGTGTGTGTGTGTGTGTGGACTGGAAGTCTAGAAGCGATTTGGTGTGTGTGTGTGTACCCCCTCATCATAAGGGATTAGGTGGGCGCACTGAAGCTGATGATGCGTTGAGCATGGTCTAGACGGTGGTAGGGTCCGCTGCACTCACAAGCTTCTGAGAAAATGGCTTTAACTCCCCCCAGGGCCCTTTACTTGTCTTGCCTCAGAGCTGGGGGAATTGAAAAGGACAAAAACACAAAAATCACTATGTCATCAAAGTATAACTTATCATTCTGTTTTCTTAATGGTTTTCCACACATATTTGGGGGGTAAATGTGTGAAACTGACATTGCAATATCTCAGTCTTGTCTTATAATCACAGTATTCAATTCCAGTGTCTCAGAAAAAGTTACAAAATCAGTATGTAAGAAGCCTAAATAAAAGAAAAACATCTTTTGGGTCAAGAATTTGAGCATCTATGCTGCATGTCTGATGGCTTTGCCATACAGCTTGGATGATCTCACATCTGACTGCACTCATTGCCAATAGATGACAGATGTCTTCCTTTCACTAGGAATGTTAGAGTCCATAAATCACGCTCTTGGCCAAGTGTTTTGGATTCAGTGTGGATTTATTTGTTTTAAAAGTTATAAATGCAATTGTTGGCATCAGGAGAAAAGAAAGGAAACAGAAAAAAGAATACACATGAAATTCTTTCATACCATAATTTCATGAAGATACTGTATGAGTGATGGATGGTCTCTCTTCTCAATGTAGCCCAATTAAAGTTGAA
>JAODXP020000033.1:12974118-12979118 GCA_027497455.2 Sardinella longiceps | reverse complement strand
AGCAACACACACACACACACACACACACACACACACACACACACACACGCGCATACACACCCACACACACAGGCCAGAGTGGTTAGCTTCAACGCAATTAGCATAGTCCTTGAATGTCATAATCAATGTCAATTTATACAAATAAAAAAAGAATGATATAGAGAAAAATAGACAATAATACAGAAAATAGGAAAGAAAAAAATAGGCAAGAAATGAAACTTAATAAAACTTAATCTAATTTATCTTCTTAAATAAAATTATCCATCCCTATCTAATCTCAGGTGTTGGGTCGGGACCACCCAGACGTGGCCAAGCAGCTGAACAACCTGGCGCTGCTGTGCCAGAACCAGGGCAAGTATGACGAGGTGGAGTACTACTACTGCCGCGCCCTGGAGATCTACGAGACGCGCCTGGGGCCCGACGACCCCAATGTGGCCAAGACCAAGAACAACCTGGTGAGGAAGGGAGGAAGGGGATAGACACAACCGGGTTTATAGGGAGGCTACACTGGATGCGTTAAGACTTATCCACAGGAACAATTACAGTAGAATTTATCATAAGCAATGGAACTGGCTACAATATACACAGCAGCACAGACAAAATTCTAAAAAAAAAACAAATCACCATTCATTTCCGTGTATTTTTGACAAAACTTTCAGAACTTGACTTGCCACTACCGTAAAGCATCCAGTGCAGCCCTCGGGTTAGACTGGGGAAGAGGGATTGGGAGCGAGTGTCTAGAATTTTCCCTGAATCCTAATGTTCTCCCTAACCCTGAGGCCTCGAATACATCTGGCAAGAGTCCACCAATCTTGACGCAGATCCATGCTAGGTTAAGTCTTTTTAGGGTTTAGGGCTAAGGAGATGAATTAGAGTTGAACCATTCCATTTAGCTTCCTTGTGCTCCTTCTAGCTTCTACTGTGTTGGTCTTGAAGTCAATTGGAGAAGAGTGACTAAACTGGGAAATGAAAGCTAGATTGAGCCAAAATGTAAACAGAGTTCGAGTTGACTTGGACAGAGTTGCCCAGGCCTTTAACGTGGCACTGTATTCTTGGCATGGCCTGACTGTGTGTGTGCCTCAGGTTCTGGTCAGGGCTTGTCTTTTTTTTGTTTTTTTCTTCCTTGGTGAACTGCACTTAGTTCTGGCAAGTCCCTCCATTTTCCACTTTCCATTCTCAGCAGGGAGGGTTAGGAGAGGAACTGTGACATTTTAAGCTTCCACAGCAGCAAGTCTTTTATCTAAACCTCAGCCTGGATTAATGTGATTGTCTGTCATGCTTCTTCATGACTCATGCTCTCTCTCTCTCTCTCTCTCTCTCTCTCTCTCTCTCTCTCTCTCTCTCTCTCTCTCTCTCTCTCTCTCTCTCTCTCTCTCTCTCTCTCTCTCTCTCTCTCTCTCTCCATCTCTCTTCCTCCCTCCAGGCCTCTTGCTATCTGAAGCAGGGCAAGTACAAGGAAGCAGAGATTCTATACAAAGAGATCCTCACTCGCGCCCATGAGAAGGAGTTTGGATCAGTGGACGGTGAGCAGTCTTGTCAAACCCCTAAATGATCTCTGAGCAGGACATACAGAATGTACTCTATGTGGGGCTATTTCAAAAGAAAGAAAAGTTAACTCTGTGAATGTCTAGTGTCTAACTCCAGTGCCTAGGACCTTTCACATGCGTTCCAAAATTCTTCCTCAGCCGCCACCGATGAACAATGAATCTTTGAGTGCTCTCCTGTGAGCTTGTTTTAAATCCATTTGCTGGGATTCATGTTATACAAGTGATTGTATGAGTGGTTATGAAGGAGCTTTTTGTACATGTGGTTGTCCAAGCGAGCGTTTTGGGGACTTTGATGAGTAAGTTATGTTTGGACGCGGCTTAAGCAAACCAGAGTGTGATTCTGTGAGCTAGGCTTACTGTACCATATGTGATATACCACATATGTAATATAGCATCATATTCACAAACATATACTACCTAGAACATGTAAAATAGCATCATATTCACTGATGAAAATACATATGTGATATACAGCCTATAGCATCTAATATAACATCATATTCACTATACTAATATGCCACCTATAGTATGTAATATAACATCGTATTCACCAGTGAAAACGGTAAAGAAAAAATAAAAGAAGCGAAGACAATACACTTTCCAGTGTTTGGAAAGCAAAGCCTTGATTGACTGCATGCCCAGTCACCCACACCCCCCCATACCACCCACACCACTCTAACCCCCACTCCACTCTCCTCTCCTGTCCTCTCCTGTTCTCTCCTCTCCTCCTCCCTCCCCTCTTCTCTCTGATTATATTCCCATTGGGCCGTACGTACAGTATCTACCTCGTGCACCCTTTGTTACAGGGGTCCAGTACATGCATGTGATTGGTCCCGGGGGCTGGTGTGACACGTACAGTAAGGTCTGATTGACCTAATTGACCTTTTGACCTGTCCTGTGACCTCTCTTTCTCTGTCTCTCTCCCTCTCTTTTTTCGCCACCATCATGCCTTCCTTTGCATAAATCTATTATGAAAAACAAACAAACAAAAAAAAAACAACTAAATCCAGGTCAAGCTACAAGCGACAGGAGCACGAGCAGATAAAAAAGGAAAGAAAGAAAACTAAAAGACAGAAAAAAGAAAAAAGAAAGAAAGCAAGTCACAACACAGACTCGGGGCGGGGCATAACCATAACAACCGTAGCCCTTGCTTCATTAACTTCCATCCTGTGGAGAGAGAAAAAAAAGAAGGGAAGAGAGAAAGAGAGAGAAAAGCAAAAAGCTGTCAATGCTGTGAAGTGATTTGTCTGTTCTTTTAACACTAATGTTTTTAATGAACCGGTGAGCCAGAGCAAAACAGAAAGCTAAGGTGAGTGTGAGTGAGAGAGTGAGGAGTGAGAGAGAGAGAGAGAGAGAGAGTCTGAAAGCAAAAAGCAAATGTGTGCAGTCCTGCTATGTTGGCATGGCGATGACTACAGGGGTGCTGAAGGGCAAGCAAGGGCAGTGAAGTACAGTCCTATCATTATGGGATGGATGAAGGTGTTACTGTTTGTGGGATTTTGTAGCAGAAGTTTCTTTTTTATATAACAAAGCTTGTCTCATATCGATTATAACTCTATTATGTTCACCTTGTGCTGTGAGCCATTGTAATTAATTAAATACAAGGTGTGTGTGTGTGTGTGTGTGTGTGTGTGTGTGTGGAAGGGTGTGTGTGTGTGTGTGGAAGGGTGTGTGGAAGGGTGGGTGGGTGAGAGATGCAAAGTTCATGTTTTTCATCTTGTTATTTTGTGGTTTATTTTTCTCTGCCACATTTAATTGCTTTTGAGTGCTTTTTGCTTTTGCCATTGCCTTCTGTTCTGTTTGTAACACTCATAAACTTTTGTGTCACTCTGACGTCTTTTTTTCACTGTTTGTTTATCAATCAACACAAAACAAACAAACAAACAAACAAAGCCACAGCTGTTGCTATGGGGATCGCCCTCAAAGCGTCTACTCATGTCTGAATGTCCATTGTGTGCTTTCTGCCATGTTTTTATCTGTTTGTATGTCATATGATTTATTTGTCTTTCCTTTTTTATAAACATTTTCTTTGTTCGCTTTGGTTTGTCTTTTTTTTTTCTTTTCATGCATGAATGTAATCGCACCTTCTGATTTTAATCCAAATTCTTCTCAATAAAATGCAAAATCACAAAAGGCTTCAACTTGTTTCTCACCTCCTCCAAAAATATGACCATACCCTCTGCCAATGCATTTCAGAGCTTCTCTCTCACACACAGCTGATCTCAGAACAGAGGGGGATTCCAAGTAGGGGGTTAAGTGGCAAACTTAACTTGCTAAACCAAACTAAACCTGCTAGCTAAAGGTGATGACTTGCAGTAGGTCAGGGGTGACCAGACTTAGCCTCGGGTGACAATAGTGGCCATTTTGCTTTCTCTCATGCTGCCCACCATGATGTCTTCAAAGAAAAAGTAAATGAGGCATTCATCTAATATTAACTTTAGTTTTAGCTGACTATAATTATGAATATAGTTGACGGCATTGGCCCTTGGCAGTTTATATTTTACAGCATATAGCCCGCTACCAAACAAGTTTGGCCACCCCTGCTCTAGGCTAACCTAACCAGGTGTATCACTTGACCACTGCCTTGGAATATCCCCATGCAGTCTGCAGGCAATATAGGCTGATTTCCAGCTTCATAATAAGACACAGATCTTGTCTAATGATCACTCATTACTGATTGAGTGTACTGTATGCCTTTACATACCTACTCTAGTCTTATAGTCAAGTCATTTTTATTTCTATAGCACATTTAAAACAACAGAGTTGGTGCCAAAGTGCTTATGGAGAAGTGTGATGGGAATCCGTTTGTGCTGTGCTTGCTGCTTGGAACTGCGCTAAATAACAAATGCTACCGTGCACCACAGTCAAAATGTTTTCATGTATCACCATTGTTTACCATTGACAGTGTTGTGCATGAAGGCTAAATGAGAGGCATGCTATGCTTTGCTGAGACCAATGCTAAACAGTTCTTGTGCTACAACAAGCTGTTTAAAATAACAGCTGTCAAAGTGCAATGCAATCTTGTCCGCTCATACACAAGACTCCTTAAATCTTGAGTGTAGAATGTTGAACATCTACCATTTCAACTGTGCAGAATGGAATAAATACACATTTGAGAGACAGATGATGCTAGGATAGCCACTGGGGCTGTCAATAGTAGCAAGGTGATTTAACTCTTAAGACCTACCCGTATTATGCTAAATTTGCAGGTATCCCGTTCTCCTTCAGAGAACCAGGGTTCCACTCCTAATGAGAACATTAGTGTGCGTGCGTGTGTGTGTGTGTGTGTGTGTGTGTGTGTGTATCTGCCTCTCCGTACCTCTCAGCATGGTGTGCTGGTGTTTGGCAGTGCAGATGAGGCGACTGATGCCCTCGATCACCTGGCTCTTTGAGTGTGTGTGTGTGTGTGAGTGTGTGTGTGTGTGTGTGTGTGTGTGTGTAGTGTTGCCCTTT